>JAZKJV010006277.1:0-647275 GCA_037367405.1 Ottelia alismoides | reverse complement strand
TATGGTGATGGTGGTCGATTCCGATGATCGAGATAGGTGATAGGGTGGTCGGAATCAAGGAACGACGGCGGAGCTGCGATTTGGGCGTAAACGGAAATTAGATGAAATGGCGGAGCTACGGGGTTACCTGGATGATCGGTGAGACTGGGGAAGAGCAGGGGGTGCTCCTGGTCGTCGCCTCGAGGGTCGTCTCGGCCCGAGGCTCGAAGCTCGCTCAGGTGGCGGAGCTACGGCGGCAACGTCGCCGGATCAGTGGATTCCTCCTCCTCTCCTCGCTGCAACAGGTGGAATCGCTTGCTGTCACTCTCGCGGTCTCTCTGGAGCTCACGGGGAAGGAGGCGAATGACCAAAGATGGTGTGGGAAGGTGGCGGAGCTGCAGCTATATTCGGTGGAAGGTCCGAGAAGAACGGCTCGGGTAGGGTCGTGGAGGCGTGCAGATCCCGAGGTGGATGCCCGGCGAAGGTGTCGGATGTGTGAGGGTCAAAACGGAGCCTATGGTTTGGCGAATTGGGTGTCGGGTCGAGCGGGTAGAATTAGGAGAAGTCGGGTCCGGAGCCCAGACCCGTGGGAAGTGGTCCTGGGGGGGCTAGTTGACCGGGCGGTCAACATCCCCAGGACCCAATGGGGTTCGGCCACATGGCTGGATCTTGAGGTGACAAATAGGGGTAGCTAGGGGCCGAATCTGCAAAAACTCCAAACATGAAATATTTTTATTTTATTTTTTTCTATTTTTTGGTGATTTTTAATTAATTTTTGGAAATAAAATAGGCTATATACACAATATGTACTAGATATAGGTATATACAATATATATATAGGGTTTTGATTTTTGATTTTTATATATTATTTTTATACAATTTTATCCTTATTTTATATTTTATTTATTTATAGAATAAAATAAGGAATAAAAGGGTGTTTTTATTTTATTTTTATTATTTATATACATAGGTAAAATAAATATCTATACACATCTATATACATGGTATATGTACAATGTATTTTTGTATTTTTAATTTTTCTATTTTTATTTTGTTTTGATTTTAATTGTTTTTATTTTATTTATTTACAATATATAATATAGACTTTTTACAAAAATTACTTTTATATATTTACACAGCTAAATAAATATATAAGTGTGGTTTATGTACATGATGAAAGGAGGTATTTTTGATTCTTTTTAATTTTTAACTTTTTATTTTGTTTTTATATTTTATAGATATATACAAATATATTTACACGCATATTTTTGAGTGAGGAAAAATATTTTTATTTATTTACACCAATATTTACACAAGAGCCCCTATCTCCCTCTACTTTGGCTTTTATGCGGTCAGGCCCATGCTGAGCCCTCCCTTGGGTTAGGTTGCTCAATATTTATTCTAAATATTTCCCTCTTTTTCTTTTTAATCTTTATTTCTTTATTTTGCACAAAAACATGCTAATTATAGGTTTTACACAATGCATGCTTTTGGTAATTATTCCTATTTACACATATCTACATGCATTTGCAAAGGTTTTTGTAGCTAAAATATAAGAATAAAGAGTGATGAATGGGTATTCATCACCCCCCTATACTTAACTTTGCTAGTCCCTTAGCAAACACTTATTTGAAAAAGAAGTGAAAAAGAAAGAAAGAAAAAGAAAAAGAGGATATACATGGATCAAGGTTGATTATTAAACTTGCCTTCATTAAATTGGGGTATGGAGCTCGATAAGATCTTTGGATTATTAATGTGTCGGAACCTTATTTAGACTTAAGCTTAAAACTCAACAGCCTCTAAGTTCCACTAATCTATAATCAAGACTCCTCAATGCTCCAGATCAGAACAAGTCATCAATCACAAACCCTGAAGACCATGAATCTTTTCTTGTCCTGTGAATGTGAAGTCTAAGCTCTCCACCTCAGAAATGGCAATTTGACAACCCTCCCCAACAAGGTAACTCTATGACCTTAATCTGGCCACTCTTTCCTCAAGGAGCGGGGTATTCCCTTCTAAGTTCAAGTTCAACCGGCTCAAGAAGAGGGGGAAGAAGAGAATGGGTCAAGGCCAGTGTAGCCAAGTACCCTTGGGAGCTTGACCAGTGTAGCCAAGTCTCCCTGCTGCAAGCTACAACAGGTGGATCATGAAACCAAGCTTTTCTTATTGCACTCTATATACATACTCCGGTGGGATTATCATTTTCTATCAGACCCACCACTTTTTTGGAGTTCTTTTCTTTTTGCACATTTTTTTTTCAGTGCATCTATACAACATAAACATGTGCAGCATATATACAAGGAGTTTTTCCTCTTGAGCCAGTAGACTATCCCTCTTTTGAAGCTTTATTGCAACCCACAACTCCCGTCGTTAGACCTCATGGCAACCAGACCAAGTTGAGACGCACTTCCTTCACTATAAGAAGAAGAGAGGTTCCGCCTAGAAGTACTACCCTCATATGCTACCCCAAGTCAAGGAAGACTGCCTCCTCACCACCTCATCCGTAGAGAGCTCGGTGCACAGTGCTGGTGTCCAAGTAAAGCCATAATCTATATGAGTCATGTGTTGTTGTTAAGTGCTCTACTTAGGCTCATTGAGATGACATGTGATCATAGCCTAATGGACTCAAGAATTAAGTCACCATGGACCTGAAAAGCCTTAAACCTAAGTCCTATAAGGTTCCTCTTAGAAATTAGGTGGATTAAGATCTTAATCAAGCTCCATTTCTCAATTTAATTCCGGGCTAGTTTAAATGTCAACTATCATCCGAGAAAACTATATACATATGTACAAAAAGATGCTTATTTACACAAATTTCACAAGCATGCAAAATTTTTGAAAAAATGTTTTGAAATCATGAATAGATGATGCATGAAGTGCAAGTTTTGCAAAAAGATATTTACATACATTTACACAAGATTTTTGCAAACTTTTGATTTTCAAATCATTTTGGAAAAATTTTTGTACTATATACATAATTTTGATACAAAAATATTTACACAAGCTTTACACAAAAGATTTTTGAAATCATTTTTACAAAAATAATTTGTACACTAGCTATGTATGTGCAAATAAAAGAAGATTATGTACATGAATTTTTTTTTAATTTTTGTGATTTTTAGCCATTTTATTTATTAACACACTCACACAAAGTACGAGTTATGGCTAAAGTATATATGAAATATATACACCCCCCTATACTTAGCTCGAACGATGTCCTCAGAGTCAAGAGCGATGGAGAAGACATAACTCGTGCTAGGTATAGGAAAGTGAAAAGGAAGGCTATACAAAGAGAAAAGATAGAAGTCAAGAGGTTCTCAGGTCTTCCCCCTATACTTAGGATCAAATAATCCTAAGTATAGCAGGCTGTATACTAAGGGAAAACCTGAGTGCAGAATGTACAGGGTCTACCCCCTATACTTAGGGTGAAATATCCCTAAGTATAGGCAACAAAAGCAGGGGTAAACAGAAACAAAAGAAATACTCAAAAGGTCTCACATCCCCCCTATACTTAGGGTAAAGTGCACCCTAAGTATAGCATAATCACAAGATGAAGGAAGGGATGTGGGACTAAAGAATGTAGTGATATGGACATCTGGATCTATACAAAGCGGAAGATCAGTGAAACTCAGGCGTGAGATGCATTAGATGTGAGTCAAAGACCACATCTCACGCAAAATGAATAGGGGCAAGATCAGCGACCCGCGGCTCATTATCTAGAAATGGCTTGAGCCGCTGACCGTTCACTCGAAAGGTACTCTCAGAAGACAACTTAGATATGTCAATGCTACCGTTGTAGTGTACCTTTCTAACCAGATAAGGTCCCTTCCATTTGCTCTGTAGCTTCCCTGGAAATAATCGTAGCCTCGCATCAAACAGCCATACTTTCTGTCCAATCTCAAAATGCTTGTGGCTGATATGAGAATCATGCAACTCCTTCACTTTCTCCTTATAATGTAGGCTGCTTGAGAAAGCTGCATCTCTAAGCTCCTCCAGGGCAGCTAGCTCTGCCCTCCTCTGGTCTCCCATACCATCTGGATCCATCAAAATATCTGTAACTGCCCAAAGTGACTTGTGCCTCAGCTCAACAGGTAAATGGCATGGCTTGCCATATACGAGGCGGAAGGGAGATGTGCCCAAAGGTGTCTTGAAAGACGTCCTATATGCCCACAAGACTGAGTCCAAAAGCTGTGACCAATCCTTTCGGTCAGGGCGGACGACTTTCTGTAGAATAGTCTTGATCTCCCTATTCGACACTTCGGCTAGACCATTCGTCTGTGGATGGTAAGGTGTAGCAACACGATGGTCTATGCCAAACTCGCTAGCAAGTGCCTTTACCTGGTCGTTGATGAAGTGAGATCCCCCATCAGAAATCAGAACTCGTGGAACCCCGAACCGCGTGATGATGTGCTTCCTCAAAAATCTGCAAACTGTCCTCGCATCAGCGGCTCGGGCGGGGATAGCCTCCACCCAACGACTCACATAATCTACGGCCAATAGAATGTACTCAAATCCCTGACTCTTAGGGAATGGACCCATGAAATCGATGCCCCATGCGTCAAAAACCTCACAGAAGTGAATGGGCTGCATCGGCATCATATCACGCTGTCCACAAGTGCCCATCCTCTGACAGTCAGTACACCTCTTCACGAACTCATCGGAGTCCTTGAAGAGGGTAGGCCACCACAAGCCGGATTGGAGCACCTTCTGTGTCGTTCTCCTCCCAGAATGATGTCCTCCTGCCTCAAGCTTGTGGCAGTAAGTGAGGACGCTATGGTGTTCCTCCTGAGGAATACACCGACGCCAGACGCTGTCCCCTCCTTCGTGGTAAAGGATGGGATCCTCCCAGTGGTAAGACTTGGCCTTCGCTAGGAAGGTCTCAAGCCTCTGTCTGGGCCAATCTTGTGGGACTTTCCCAGCAACGAGAAAGTTCACAATATCGGCGTACCATGGGAGTGAAGCAATAGCAAGGATCGCCTCATCTGGGAAGGTATCTCTAATAGGGACAATCTGCTCAGAATCCTCAGGCTGCTCTAGTCGGGAGAGATGATCCGCCACCACATTCTTGACTCCAGGCTTATCCTTGATCTCGATGTCGAACTCCTGGAGTAGAAGGATCCATCTAGTCAGTCTGGCCTTGGCATCCTTCTTTGCCATGAGGTACCTGATGGCGGTGTGATCTGTAAACAAAGTCACTCTAGATCCGATGATATACGATCTGAACTTATCCAGGGCAAACACTACGGCTAGCATCTCCTTCTCTGTGACCGTGTAATTCCGCTGGGCGGAATCCAATGTGCGGCTAGCGTAGTGTATGGCAAATGGAACTCCATCCCTCCTCTGTCCCAGCACTGCCCCCACGGCAAAATCGGAGGCATCCGTCATGATCTCGAATGGGAGAGACCAATCAGGCGGCTGGAGGACAGGAGCCTCTATGACACACTGCTGGAGAGTCGCGAACGACGAAAGACACTTGTCATCGACAAGGAACTCGGTGTCTTTCGTCAAGAGGTCAGTCAACGGTCGGGCAATCCTGCTGAAATCCCGAATAAATCTCCTATAAAATCCAACGTGCCCCAGGAATGACCGTAGCTGCCTCAGATTGGACGGCGGTGCGAGTTTCCTAATGACATCAACCTTGGCCGGATCAACCTCCATGCCCCTGTTGGAGATGATGTGGCCAAGCACCGTCCCTTGAGTCACCATGAAGGGACTCTTCTCCCAAGATAAAACCAAATGATACTCGATACATCGCTGGAGTACTCGATCTAGGTAGTCAAGACAGGAGTCGAATCCGTCGCCGTAGACCGAGAAATCGTCCATGAAGACCTCCAAACATTCCCCTACCATGTCCGAGAAGATCGACAACATGCACCTCTGAAAAGTCGCAGGGGCATTGCATAGTCCAAATGGCATGCGTCGAAAAGCATATGTGCCGAAGGGACAGGTAAAGGTGGTCTTCTCCTGATCCTCAGGAGCGATGGCCACTTGGTTGTAGCCCGAGTACCCATCCAGGAAGCAGTAATGGCTCTTCCCTGCCAGTCTCTCAATGATCTGGTCAATAAAAGGCAGGGGGAAATGGTCCTTCTTGGTGGCTTGGTTGAGTCTCCTGTAGTCAACGCAAACCCTCCAAGAGGTGGGTACTCGTGTAGCGATCTCCTCTCCCGACTCACTGATCACAGTCGTGATGCCCGTCTTCTTGGGCACCACATGCAAGGGGCTGACCCACTTCGAGTCGGAAATGGGATAAATAAAATCTGCGCTCCACCATTTTGATATTTCCTTCATCACAACCTCTCTCAGATTGGGGTTCAGACGCCGCTGGAACTCACGCGATGGCTTCGCCCCCTCCTCGAGATAGATATGGTGGGAGCACACTGATGGACTAATCCCATGGAGATCTGCTACGCTCCATCCGATCGCCTTGCGGTTCTTTTCAAGAACCCCCATCAAACGGGATTCTTGCTCTCCAGTCAACTCGGCGGAGATGATGACTGGGTACATCTCTGACTCGCCTGCAAGGAATCGATACTTCAGCGAAGTAGGGAGCGGCTTCAGCTCTGGAATGCTGGGTGCTGGCAAATCTGGCTGCGGAAGAAACTGAGTGATTGCTGCTAAGTCTGCCAAATTTTCCTGGGAGAAGTGAAGCGAACTCTCGCAAACTGGATCGGGAGAAGGCTGCTCAACTGCACTGTCTCTGGTCTGCTCTGCATCTGCCTCCTCCTCATCTGTAGGCTCAGGTGGAATCAGGTCTGGCATCTGATCATCACAATCGGCCCAATCAGACTCTGAATCCGAGGGATCGGTATCAACTGCGGTGGCATCAGTACCACCGTAAAGCAAGGTGGCCTCAGCACCACCATCGCTAAACTCCGTGTCGCGATCAAGGACCGGCTCTGCTGCCTCTATGGTATCCTGAACCAGGGCCGTGCTCTGCAGACTCTCCTCTGCTATCATCTCGGCATCAGCTGTATCTGAATATGAGAGGATGGTCTGTGCTGCAGGATCTGCCCAAGCTGCCTCATCGTCTGTGATCACAAAATCACAGTCCCGGTGGATGTCTGGCTCTGCGTCTGTCAGCTGGTCTGAATCTGTACTCGCATCTGAGCGGGCTCTCTCTCTAGCTCTGTAGTCCTCGACCGTCTCTATTTGTATACTCTTGCCCTCGACGCGAAAGTACACCTTCCCGCTATCATGATCAGTCACTGCCTTGGCTGTGGCCAAGAACGGATGACCAAGGATGATGGGGGTATCGGCCACTGACTCAGGGATCTCCATGTCCAACACTACGAAGTCCACGGGGAATTTCAGGCCCTGAATCGTGACGATAACGTCTCGTAACAACCCCTTCGGCCTCTTGACAGATCGATCAGCGAACTGAAGGACTGTCCTGCTCTGTCGAAGAGTGCCCAACTCGAAGCGGTCGAGAAGGGCTGCCGGAAGAAGGTTGATCGACGATCCGCTATCTAGTAGAGTACGGTCGAACCTTTGCTCACTAATCTGGCATCTGACATACGGGGCCCCTGAATCTGGCCTCTTTGCTGGCAGTCGGTTCTGGATCGCAAAATACGTGGCTTTCGTCAGCACATGTATCTCGGAAGTGTGGTTCCTCCTCCTCCTCCTAACTGTAGTCCTGTCTCTCAAAGATCGCTGGAGAAGGGGTATATGCTGCAAAGCCTCCTGGAGGGTCAGCTGGATGTGGAATCGATCGATCATGCTCTGGCTGAACTCCTCAAGCTCTCTCTTTTTTGGATTTTCTTTTTTCTTCCCCTTCCCCATCTGAAGGGCTCTAGGGAAGGGGATCACAGGGTCCTTCGCAGATGAAGGACTAGGAAAAGGCCTAGACGGTTCGACGACCGGATCCACACATACATCATGCACCACAGTGGGACCAGAAGAAACTAAACCTTTTCCTTTATTCAAACCAAAGTTCTGAGATACATCAAGGCGAGGAAAGACGACATCTCTCTCAACACAAACACCGGTGGCCTCAGTACCACCACAGGCTGGCTCTGCTGCTGCTGCTGGTAGACATCTCGCGGCATCAGTACCGCGGGCTGGCTCGGCTCTGCTGGTGGCGTCAGTACCACCTCCTCGAACTGGTGAAGCGGCGACCTCAGTACCGCCGGTGGGATCAACATCCTTGGTGGCCTCAGTGCGACCGTCATCATCTGGAGCGGCCTCAGTACCGCTCTCCTCCTCCTCATGTGGCGCCTCTGAAGTGTCCTCGTGGTGAAGCTCAGATGAGGCGCCGCCGCCTGCTGGGGTCCTACCGCTCCTAAGTGTGACAAAATCAGCATCAAATAGATCCGAAGATGTATCAACAAATAGGTCACTAGGAGTGGCAAACTCAATGTGTACTACCTGCTCAGATTTCCTCTTGAGGTTATTCGGATTCAGCTCAATCTGGGCTGGAATGGCGGCCTTCCCTCTCACCAAGTCCCGCATCTCCTGGCGGAACTCGTCCATCTCCTGTCTGAATGTGGCCTGCTGGTCCATGAGGAGGCGGGCGATGCCATACAAAGCGGGGCTCTCGTGGGAGCCCGACGGGTAGCCTCTCTGGGGATGAGGCTGCTGGAACTGCTGCTAGTGGTAAGAGGGGTATGAGGAAGGGAGCTGCTGCTGAACTGGGTGAGCCTGCTGCTCACGTCTCCACGACTGTCCCTGCTGCTGATAGGGACGAGGATCGAAGGATGATGGCTGGTGTGCCTGGTAAGCTGGGGGCTGCTGCTGCGACTGGTGGTGATCTCTCTGCTGGGAGTACTGCCCTCCCTGACCTGACGGCTGCTGCTGGGGCTGGGTACCACCACTCCCCCACCTGAATCCGGGATGGTCTCGTCGGATCCCAGGCTGGGGGAGGTCATACCAAATCCCGTTGACATCCATCCACGGCTCGGCATCGTAGGGGGCTGGCGGGAGTACTACCAGAGGCTGGTCCGGCTGGTAGACCACCATCTGCATCTCTGGAGATGGTGGGGACTGGTAGGTGGGCTGCGGCTGCTGGTACGGCTCCGCCTGTACAAGGTGAACCTGTCTAGGCTGCACAAGGGTGCTGGAGCGCTGGGACGAGCTGCTGCTACTGCCGGAGTCGCCTCGCGACTAAAGACGGGGCTGAGGAGCCGTCTGTGCCTCCTGGAGACACATGAGCTGTGTCTTCATGTCGCTCAGAACCTGTGCCATCTGTTCCATCTGAGTGATGCTCTGGCACTGCTTCTTATCAATCAGCTCCATGCGGTCCAACTTCTCGCTGATAATACCCATGTCCACAGCTGTCGACTCTGCCTGTGCTGCTGCGGCTACGGACGAACTGGATGGACCTGCATCTACCCGTGCTATCCGCTGGTACTGCACGGGTCTTGGCTGCTGTGGCTGGGGTCTCTGATTATACAGCCTGGTCTGGGACATCACCATGTAGTTTTCGGCCATCTCCTCGTAGATGGCCCAGACCTGGTCGTGGTCCTTGGCAAAGTAGGACCCGCCGCAAGAAGCGTTCACCAGACCCTGAAGCTCTGGCGTCAACCCGCTGAAAAAGCTCTGAACGAGGTTCGGCTTGGAAATGTCGTGGTGCGGGCATCGGTCTAGGAGCTCTCGAAACCTCTCCCATGCCTCGTGAAACTGCTCGTTGGGGAACATGGAGAAGTTGCTGATCAGGGCCCTCGCTGCATTCGTCCGCCCGAGTGGATAGTACTTGTTCAAGTACTCGGTGCGGAGCTGCTCCCAAGTGTAGACAAACCTCCCGAGATGCTTCAGCCAGGTGGCTGCTCTATCTGCCAGTGAAAACGGGAAGGCTATCATCCGGATCGTGTCCTGGTCCACGTGGCGATCGTGGACAGTGCTGCAGATCATAAGAAACTCCTGGAGGTGGAGGTGGGGCTCCTCAGTGGCAAGTCCGTAGAAACGGGGCAATAACTGCAAGGTGTTCGGGGGGAACTTGAAGTCCCCCACGATCGCTGGCACTAATACCCAATGATGCATGAGTGTCGATCCGGGGTTGTGCAACTCCCGCATCGGTCGTGGTGGTCCTCCTGCCGCGGCGCCTCCCGCTGCGGCGGCGGCGGCTGCTGCTGCTGCTGCGGCTGCTGCGGCTCGTGCCTCTACATCAGGTATCTCCTCAGGCTCGCTCTGCTGGTCTCGCTCTGCTCTGAGCCTCTCCAACTCTCGCCTCATCTCTATCATGAATGCCCCCTGATCGCGTAACTGCTGCTGGACTGTCTCAAGTGATGCGATCAGGGTGGAGTTGATCGCTCCCTGGTCAAGTACAAAATGCTCGGGCTGACGGGAGTGATCATCTGAACTGCCGGCTCCGGCCATGACGTCTGCAAAATCAAACGAGCCCAACTCAGGTGCTGTCAAATCAATCAATCTCTCCTCGGGCTCGTGTCTCTTAGGTCGGACAGAAAGGGGGTCGAGGGGGAATAGGGCGGAATCGTACTCGGGCTCGGAGAGCTGGTCTCGGCTCTCGCGGGCCAACCTAGATGATGAGGTAGACGTGCCCGAAAGCGGTGCAGCCAGAGGCTGCCTAAGAGACCGTCTACCCATCATCTCGATCTGGCGAGTAGTGCGGATGAGATCTGGAGAAACTATGATCACAAACAAACCCCCGGTTCACCAACGCAACGCGAGCTGAAGACCGTGAAAGTTCGGTCAAATTATCTTGTCAATTTTATTTGGTGAACACACAAAATATCAGAGCGCTTACGTGACCTGTTAGGATACCCGATGCTATCCCAACCGACTGGCCCGCACGGAAGAGTCGGTAATCAGTCGGGACTAGCACCGGAGGGCTCTACCTAGGGTGCGGGTCACTCTCTCGCGCATCCAAACCATACAATGAGGGGGTTGCTCTCCCCAAGACAAAATTTTTAGGGTGAGCGTATTTTAAGATCAATAGTATTAACCAGTCCCAATTTTATGGTTTCTCATTTTAGTCTTTTTCAAAAAAAAAACAAACGTCCTAACGAATTTTTCGGTTCTCCTGGTTATTAAGTCCAAAACAGGGGGGAGAAGTCGAAAAAGCCGATGCGCAATAAATCAATGATGCATGCTGAGTAAGAAATGCGTACCTGTCTCCAGCACTCTACATGCAATATGATCCGTGCATAAATGTAAAGACAGAAAGGAAACTACCTATATGATGCAACGGGAAAGCTGAGTCCTAGATGAGCAAGTCTAGCGAAGAACCGTCTAACCGGTCTCCGACCTCCAAGCCAAAGAGTCCGGTCTTGGCCCGTCCCTCCTCTGTCCGACAAATCGGGGGTAGGAGAAAGCGCTTTACAGGATGGGCTGCGGCACATAGGCTACGAAGGCAAATGAGTCAGTTATTTTTATTAATTATTTTTAGTAGGTCCAATTAACGGTCTATAGGAACAGATAAGCAGTTAGGTGTGTGGATCCTACTAATTACGGCACAATCACCAGAAATTCCTAAGTCTAGGGGCTTGAGCAAAAACCGCGTAAACACCGGAAAAGGCAGAAAGAAAAGAAAATAAAACCGCGAAAAACCGCGAAAAACTGCGCAAGTCCTAAGGGTCCCCCGAGCACACCGGTGCTTGGCGAAACAGACCCGTTACAACAGTCCACAAATGTCCAAGTCCAATGTCCTGTATTATTACAATAATAATGAAAATAAAAAGCCTCGCCCACTCAACTCTCTCTCACTCTCTCCTGCAGCTCCGTACAGAAGGGAGCCGCCTCCGAATCCCGCGGTTGTGTCGGCTTCTTGAGAGCAGCCGCCTCGGTCCTCGGGCCCTCGCAAGAGAAAACAGAGTGGTCAGAACCAATAATCAAATAATAAAAAAGGAAAAAGAAATAAAAATAAAAATAAAAGGGTATATATGCAAAAATGCAAAATAAAATAAACACACAAAATAAAACAAAAACAAAAATAAAAGAAAAAGAAAATAAAACAAAATAAAACAAAAATAAGATATAAACAAAAACCGCGAAAAGCCGCGAGCTCTGGAAGAGCCGCGAAAAGCCGCGAAAATGAAAACGAAAAGAAAATCAACTACTAAGCCGTGCTCCCCGGCAACGGCGCCATTCTGATGACCGTCTAAATGACTAAGGCAATCAAGTGTCTATAAGGTCGTTGAGACCTCAATCACTCAGACTCGGGTCAACAAGAAAAATGAACCACTCGCGAAGAATAAAATCAATCAAAACAAAGAAGCAGTCCTGCTATGTGTTTAACCTGGTATAACACCCAGGGTCAAACTCAAGGAGCACGGATTGGCCGACGGCCTACGAAGTAGTAAAAACAAATAAAATAAAAAAAATAAAATCTTTTTAGTGGTTTTTAATTATCTTTATATTTTTTTTTGGATTTTTAATTGATTAAGAAATTAAGAAAAACAAATGCAAGCACACTTTATCAATTTATTTAAAGCAACAAAAATCAACCAAAAATTAAAAAAAAATATTTTTATGTGTTTTATATTTTTTTATGTTTTTGGTGAATTTTTGATAATTTTCTGATGTTTATTTTATTTTCTAAAAATCAAACAGTAGCTAAAAACAGTGGTACTGTCCAGCCAAGCCTAAAGTCCCTAGATAAAATATCTAAGGGCCTCAAAATGGCCTGAAGGTAATTTTCCTGTAAAGTAGGTAAAACAAGGAAAATTTAGGTACCAAGTTTATTGTTTTTGGGTTTTTAATGTATTTACTAGAATTTGTATGGGCTTTTTGGTGTTTTTAAGTTTTTAAGGTTTTTAAGCAATGAAAAATAGCCAAAATTGGCTAGAAAATCAAACAAACTAAACTAAACAGTAGCTAATTTTTATGGAATTTTTAAGGGAGTTTTTATATTTTTTTGTGAATTTTCAAGTTAAACAGTAACGAAAATAAAGGTTTTTGAATTTTTAAAAATAGCAAACAAAATAAAAAATGTCCTAAAAAATCCTTGAAAATCCTACACCATGGCAGGAGCCATGTATCAAATTCTCATTGGATTTGGAGGTGATTTGATATTTTATTCAAAAATACAAAGAGGGTATTGTGCACAGGGACTGAAATGCAAATACCCAAAGTTCTGGGGGTCCCGGTGTAATTAACCCAGCAAAACACGCGCCAAGCGCATGCCTGGGGCACTCAGGGACCTATATGTAACAAAACTAAGTCCTGAGGACTTATTGGTAACACGTACCAAAAGTCCGGGGGCCTTATCTGCAATTTATCCAAAATAAAACGCACATGCGGAAATAAAGCATTCACAGGGGTATAACTGCAATTAAAATAAACTTTTATTCATTTCATAACAACCAGAACTACAAGGGCATATGCTGCAAATAACCCAAAGAAATCACGTGTCGAAGCACGTGTCCACAACAGGCAGGGGTATAAGTGCAAATAAACTAAGCTCAAGGTCCTCTATGCAATTAAACCTAAAACTAAACAACGTACTTCAATATTTACAGGACTAGAAAGAAATAAAATAACGACAGGGGCCTAAGGGTAAATTACCCATTATTAGGCGGGGGCGTTGGATGCGCTCCACGTGGCGATCTGACGGCTACGGATGGTGGGCGCTCCAGATGACGTCTCCTCGGATCTGACGGTGATGGCTGCTCCGGATATGAACGGCTCATATTAGAACTAGAGCGAGGGACGAAGATCAACGGCGCGGGAGGATGCTGGAAGAACAAGGCCCCAGCGAGACTCGCCGGGCTCGTGCGGGCGCGGGCCTCCTCCTCAGAGCGCTCTGATGGTCGGAGAAGAAAGCTGGTGCGCTCCTGCGTCTGCTGCGATGCTCCGATGATCGACCCGAGCTCGGAGGAGCTCAGGGGCGGTCGGCGGAGCTGGGTCTCCTAGCCTGAATGACCAAGCCCTCAGATGGGCTCGGGGGGACCTGCAAAGTGGCTCAGAAGAATCGCGGGTCGAGGGCAAACTGCCTCGACCCAGTTAGGCGGAGCGAAGGTGGCTGGTGCGTCGGGGTGGCGGGCTCCAGCGAAGGTGGTGGACGGAGGAGCCCGGTTCCCAGCTCCTGTGCGAGCTGGGTTGAGTGCGTGGGTGCAGAAGGTGCGGCGGAAGGAGATGGTGATGGTGGTCGATTCCGATGATCGAGATAGGTGATAGGGTGGTCGGAATCAAGGAACGACGGCGGAGCTGCGATTTGGGCGTAAACGGAAATTAGATGAAATGGCGGAGCTACGGGGTTACCTGGATGATCAATGAGACTGGGGAAGAGCAGGGGGTGCTCCTGGTCGTCGCCTCGAGGGTCGTCTCGGCCCGAGGCTCGAAGCTCGCTCAGGTGGCGGAGCTACGGCGGCAACGTCGCCGGATCAGCGGATTCCTCCTCCTCTCCTCGCTGCAACAGGTGGAATCGCTTGCTGTCACTCTCGCGGTCTCTCTGGAGCTCACAGGGAAGGAGGCAAATGACCAAAGATGGCGTGGGAAGGTGGCGGAGCTGCAGCTATATACGGTGGAAGGGTCCGAGAAGAACGGCTCGGGTAGGGTCGTGGAGGCGCGCAGATCCCGAGGTGGATGCCCGGCGAAGGTGTCGGATGTGTGAGGGTCAAAACGGAGCCGGGGTTTGGCGAATTGGGTGTCGGGTCGAGCGGGTAGAATTAGGAGAAGTCGGGTCCGGAGCCCAGACCCGTGGGAAGTGGTCCTGGGGGGGCTAGTTGACCGGGCGGTCAACATCCCCAGGACCCAATGGGGTTCGACCACGTGGCTGGATCTTGAGGTGACAAATAGGGGTAGCTAGGGGCCGAATCTACAAAAACTCCAAACATGAAATATTTTTATTTTATTTTTTTCTATTTTTTGGTGATTTTTAATTAATTTTTGGAAATAAAAATAGGCTATATACATAATATGTACTAGATATAGGTATATACAATATATATAGGGTTTTGATTTTTGATTTTTATATATTATTTTTATACAATTTTATCCTTATTTTATATTTTATTTATTTATAGAATATAATAAGGAATAAAAGGGTGTTTTTATTTTATTTTTATTATTTATATACATAGGTAAAATAAATATCTATACACATCTATATACATGGTATATGTACAATGTATTTTTTGTTTTTTTAATTTTTCTATTTTTATTTTGTTTTGATTTTAATTGTTTTTATTTTATTTATTTACAATATATAATATAGACTTTTTACAAAAATTACTTTTATATATTTACACAGCTAAATAAATATATAAGTGTGGTTTATGTACATGATGAAAGGAGGTATTTTTGATTCTTTTTAATTTTTAACTTTTTATTTTGTTTTTATATTTTATAGATATATACAAATATATTTACACGCATATTTTTGAGTGAGGAAAAATATTTTTATTTATTTACACCAATATTTACACAAGAGCCCCTATCTCCCTCTACTTTGGCTTTTATGCGGTTAGGCCCATGCTGAGCCCTCCCTTGGGTTAGGTTGCTCAATATTTATTCTAAATATTTCCCTCTTTTTCTTTTTAATCTTTATTCTTTTATTTTTGCACAAAAACATGCTAATTATAGGTTTTTACACAATGCATGCTTTTGGTAATTATTCCTATTTACACATATCTACATGCATTTGCAAAGGTTTTTGTAGCTAAAATATAAGAATAAAGAGTGATGAATGGGTATTCATCATCGTGTCAATCAAGAAAAAAAATAGACCACCAATAAAAATTAACTCGAAAATCAATAGCGGTCTTGCTATTAGTTTAACCTGGTATAGCGACCAGGGTCGAACACAAGGAGCACGAATTGGCCTTGCGGCCTACGAAGTATTCAAAAAGAAATCAAAATAAAAGAAAGAGGTATTTTTGGTGATTTTTAAGTCTTTTTATATTTTTTTGGATTTTTAAGATATTAAGAAAATAAGAAAAACAACCAAACAAGACAATTCAACTATTTATTAAATGCACTAAAAATCAACCAAAAATTCAAATAAAGATATTTTTGTGTGTTTTATAATTTTTACTGTTTTTATTGAATTTTTGGGATTTTTCTAATGTTTATTTAATTTTCTAAAAATAAAACAAAGTCAGAAACTGTAGGTACTGTCCAGCCGAGCTTAAGGGACTTAGATAAAATATTTAAGAGTCCCTAATAAGCCTGGAGGTATTTTTCCTGTATAGAGAAGAAAACAAGGAAAATTTGAGCACCTAAATTTCTATTTTTTGATTTTTAGTTTATTTTTTAGAATTTTTATAAGATTTTAAGTGTTTTTCAATTTTTAGGGGTTTTAGGTAATGAAAAATAGCCAAAATTGGCTAGAAAATCAAGCACAACAAGACAGACAGTAGATAATTCTTTTGTGAATTTTAGATGAATTGTAATATTTTTTTGGGATTTTTAAAGTCAGACAGTGAAGAAAATGGATGTTTTTGAATTTTTAGAAATATCAAATCAAAATAAAAATATCTCCAAAAATTCCAGAAAATTTTACACTATGGCAGGAGTCATGTATCCAATTTTCATTGGATTTGGAGTTGGTTTGCTATTTTATTAAAATCAAACACAAGGGCACAATACACAGGGACCAAAACGCAAATACCAAGAGTCCTGGGGGGTCTGGTGCAAAATACCCAGGAGATCACGCGCGTGGCGCGTGCCTGAGGCACTCAGGGACCCAAATGTGATAAAAACTAAGTCCTAGGACCTTTTGATAACAGGTACCAAAAGTCCGAGGGCTAGTTTGCAAATAACCCAAAAACTATTAAATTACGCATAGGGGTATAAATGTAATAATACAAAACTTTTCATTCAACTCAGAACATCTCAAAACTACAAGGTATAAAATGCAAATATCCCAGAAACCCACGTGTCGAAGCACGTGCTACACCATACACATGGGCATATCAGCAAAGAAAGTAAAGTGCGGGGTCCACAATGCAATTGTACCAAAACTAAATAACTACACTATATATTTACATGACTAATTGCTAAATAAAATAAAAGGAGGGCCTAAGGGTAAATTACCCTTTATTGATGCGAGCCGCTGGATGGATGCCACGTGGTAGATGGACAGTTAGGATCAGATGGCTCTCCAAAGCTAGGCTCCTCGGGCGAATCCGACGGCGGAGGCATAGCCACGTGGAGGATCGAATGGTGGAGGGCGTCGGTGGCTAAACCTCGCTCATCGGGCGGTCCATATCGCCTCTCCAAAGATCTGACGGTGACGGGACCACCTCAGGTGGAAGGTCGAGATGCAAACTGGAGGTCGAAGACGATCGGACGGTCGGGGAAGATGCTGGAAGAACAGTTGGCCGGTGAGCTTCGCCGGCCCGATACACGCGCTGAGATCCTCCCCTGCTGCTTCTGAAGATCGGAAAAGCTCCGCCATGAAGCTCCGCAGCTGATGGTGGCCTCCGATGACCCAACCGAGCCCTGGAGGGCTCTGGTGAGGTCGGCGGAGGTAGAGCTCCTGGACCGAATGGTCCGAGCCCTCAGATGGGCTTGGATGAACCTGCAAAGTAGACCAGAAAGCTCGCGGGTCAAGGGCAAACTGCCTCGACCCCTTTAGGTGAGGTGAAGGTGGTCGGGGGGTCGATATGGGCAAGCTCCAGCGAAGGTGTGGACGGAGGAGCTCGAACCCCAGCTCCTGTGCAAGCTGGGTTGAATGGGAGTGTGGAGAATGTGCGCGGGAGGAAGGCGGAGGCGACGGTGGATTCCGATGATCGAATGGAACAGTGGGATGGTCGGAATCGAACGAAAACGGCGGCGGCGCGAATTGGGGGAAATGAGAAATTAGCGAAAAAGAAAGGGAGACGGGTCTACCTGGGTGAAGGGATCGACTGTGGACGAGCTTGCGCAGCTCCTGATCTTTGCCTCGAGGAGCGTCGGTCTCCGAGGCTCGAGCTCCAGCTCTGGGCGGAGCACGACGGTGTGTCTCGCCGGATCAGTGGAATCCGATCCCTCTCCTCGCTGCGACAACACGGGGAGCGAGCTGTCACTCTCACTCACGCACTGGAGCTCACTGGAGGTGGAGCGAATGAACCAAAGATGCGAATGAAGGTGGCGGAGCTCGAGCTATATACGTTGGAGGGTCCGGGAAGATGAGCGCGGGTAGGGCACTGGAGTGCGCAGATCTCGAGGCGGATACCCCGACGAGGGTCTCGGATGTATCATGAATGAATCGAACCCGGGGTTTAGGCGAGAGGGAATCGAGTTTAGGTACGAAATTAGGGAGAAGTCGGGTCGGGCACCTAACCCGTGGGAAGTGGTC
This sequence comes from Ottelia alismoides, assembly GCA_037367405.1. Lineage (NCBI taxonomy): Eukaryota > Viridiplantae > Streptophyta > Magnoliopsida > Alismatales > Hydrocharitaceae > Ottelia > Ottelia alismoides. The sequence continues at coordinate 629,121 of JAZKJV010006277.1, read as the reverse complement.
TTGGGGGGGGGGGGGCAGTTGACCGGGCGGTGAACAATCCCCAGGGCCAATAGGTGAAGGCCACGTGGCTGATATTTGAAAGTTAAATTAAAGGTAGCTAATGGCCGAATTATAAAAAGTCAAAACATGAAATATTTTTATTTTAATTTTTTCTATTTTTTAGTGATTTTTAATTAATTTTTCAAAGTAAAAATAGTGTATTTACATAGTAGGGTTATATATAGGTATATATACAATATATGGGATTTTATTTTTTGATTTTTAATTTGTTATTTTTATACAATTTTATTCCCATTTTATATTTTATTTATTTACATCATAAAATAAGGAATAAAAAGATATTTTTATTTTATTTTTATTATTTATATACATAGGTGAAATAAATACATATGTACATTTATATACATGGTATATTTACAAAGTATTTTTGGATTTTTAATTTTGTTCTTTTTATTTTGTTTTTGTTTTAATTGTTTTTATTTTATTTATTTACACCACATCATATAGAATATTTACAAGATTTTTGGAAATTAATTTTATTTACTAATAGGGCTAAATAAATATAAGTGTGGTGGTATGTACAAGGTGGGTATATACAAGTGGTGTTTTTGTGTTCTTTTTAATTTTTCTATTTTTATCTTGTTTTTATATTTATAAATATATACAAGTATTAACAAGCCTATTTTAGTCTCTTTTTGGAAGGAAAATATTTTAATTTTATTTACATAAATATTTACACACATGAGCCCCTATCTCCCTCTACTTCGGCTTTTATGCGGTCAGGCCCATGCTGAGCCCTCCCTTGGGTTAGGTTGCTCAATATTTATTCTAAATATTTCCCTCTTTTTCTTTTTAATCTTTATTCTTTTATTTTTGCACAAAAACATGCTAATTCTAGGTTTTTACACAATGCATGCTTTTGGTAATTATTTCTATTTACAACTATATACATGCATTTGCAAAGGTTTTTGTAGCTAAAATATAAGAATAAAGAGTGATGAATGAGTATTCATCAGAAGGCATAATTTATGTTAATTAGGGTTAAAAATAAATATATAACTATATTTATATACGAAAACGGATATGAAGATACAGATATGAATGTTTGCGGATATAAAAATGATATCCATATCGGTATCTATTTTAAAACGGATACGGATGTCAAAATCTGTATAAAACGGATACAGTGACGGATCGGATACGGATATATCCGTAACCGTTTGCATCCCTAATCCCAAGACTGTGAAAATATCACTTTACACCTTGGACGTGAACATTTTGCACAGTGGTCGACGGATGAAATTGAATCCAGAGATTATGGATGCAAACAGATTGAAACAAATATGGATAACGGTGCTACTATATCTTTATTTATTTTTAAATACGAATAGGGATGTGAGTATATGGATATTTATGGATATAAAATTATGTTACCAAATTTTAAAAAATAGATATAGATATAAAATGGATAACGATCGCATACGAAAAATTACTTTGTAGATTAGCTTAAATATACATAATCATATGGAATACACATAATATAAACATGGATAAATGGGGTTGCCCTACGGGAGCTAACTTGGCTCCCCCGTCTCGTTTTCTCAAATTTTTTATTTTTTAAAAATACTTCCGTGGATTTTCATCATTATATTTATATATTATGTCATTCAATTTCATGTGAAACAGAAGCTCCTGCGACCTTCATCTAGACAGGATCGATTTCAATAATTCTGTGACTGTTAAAAAATAATTGTTTAGATGGAGACTGTAGGAGTCTTTATTTCTTACGAAACTTGAATGAAATAATATATGGATATAGTGATGATTTTCCACAGATTTTATTTTTTTAAAAAAAATAAAAAAACAGAGAAAATGAGACGGGGGAAGCCAAGTCAGCTCTCCCAGAGACCAGTCTCATTTTCCCCTATAAATATAGTAAATGTTCTAATATTATAATAATTATAGAAATATGGTGAAATAATGTATAAAAGTATATTATATATGATTAGAAATTAAATTTACAATTATTATTATATATAAAAATAAAGATTCATTACGGACACAGATGTTTTGCAGATACTAACGTGATATCATCATCCATATCCATTTTGAAATAGATAAGCATACGGATGTCAAAATTTATATAAAATAGATATGAATATATCTTTATACGTTTGCATCCCTAATTTGGATCCAACAAGTCGTCGGGTCAGTTTTCCCCGTAACGGATCGGGTTAAGCCTAATTGGCTACAAAATCAGAGAGCTTGGTGATTTTTCCTCTATTTTTGGTTACTTTGCGTCTTGTAGGAGAGAAAGTTCGTATATATTTTTCATCTCTCATCTTCCCCACCTTCTAATATTCTTAAAATTTTGCAAAACAAAGGTAAATGTAGTTTTCTTTTATTTTCTGTTAACGCAAAAACACGCATTCATTTATTTTACACTGCAATCGTATTAAACAACTTGTACATGAAAACGGTGAAAAATGATTTTTTTTCCTTTTTTTTAAATTTTCGTCATTTTTCGTTTTATAATAAACGAGTTCTTCTATTTTCAAAAGCACTAACACCCGTGAATAGGAATGTTGTATATCATTTCTGCATATATTTTATGTGTAACGTCATGGTCTTAGTTTCTCGGATTGTTATCGAAGAAAATTGACCCTGGCAACTTGTTGGATTCGGGTTTGAATGGGCTCATTTACAACCAGCCAAAATACTTAAGTCCAAGTTGTCGAGTAGTAATCCCCGCCACTTATAACCCGCACCCACACTTCGTGAGCTTATGATGTATGACTATATTTGGGAGCCAAGGTGCCACAATCTCCACACTTATATTCACAACGTCATCGTCGCGATATGGCTCATCACTTATTCCCACTGATAGTGACAGTTGCACGCTCTAAGCTGTCAAGTAGTAATCCCTGCCACTTATAACATGCACTTACACTTCGTGAGTTTCTGATGTTGGACTATATTCGAGACTTAGGATGTTATGTTATGTATAAATATAACCGTAGAACATGTAATTAACGTAATTTAATACAAAAGACCGACCTTGTAAAATGAGCAAATAATACAACTTTTGAGGTTTCTTTCATTGCTTTACTTTTGTGCTTACTTTGGTTTTTCTATACTTGGACGATATGATAACACATTTCTTATATCCATCAATATTCATATCTGGATTTATATTCGTGTATTAAATAAGTAAGAATATGCTTATATCTATATTTGTATCCGACCGTTTTCATTCCTACTATTCAGTGTGACTGACACGCATAAGTATACTTTATATCATATCAAAAATTAAGTTGGAGCTTCAAACAATATCCTAACATGAATACTTTTCCTTAAAATTGCATTTTGTAACCAAATAGCTTGGAGGGAAAGTTGAGAATTCCCAAATTTGAAATATGAAAAAGATTGGGTGGAAGTTAGTACTATATCTAGTATCTCTAAACTTTTGTTAGGCTTATATATGAGTTCACACCCCAAACTCTTGTAGCAATAGTAGAGAGGATGAATGGAGGACCAAATTTGCGCTCCGCTCCGTCTCTGACTCGGAAGAGTCAATTCGGATATCGATACTTTTGTTGCGGATTTCATTTGCTAAGTCGATTAAATTAATCACACGATTAATTTGGTAAGTCGACTAAAATGGGAATAAACTCTACCCATATGGCTCATTATGGCCGTGATTTCAGGATCCGAAATGACGTGTCCATTGATGGGTGTTTTTGGAAATCGAAAGGTATCACGCGCTAGGTCACGCGACCATTTTTATATACCCCTTCCCCATGCCGTTTTTCTACACTCATAAGAAAAATCTCATGCCGTCTCTATTCTCATTCTGGTTCTTCCTCTCGCGGATGAACCACATTCTTTTTCTCTCGGTTGCAAGTTCTCGGAGGTACTTTCGAGGACGGTCTCGTCAGTGTGCGCGGACGAAGACCGTGAATCGTCGTATCATGGGAGCGGATCGCAGTACCCTTCGCACCGGTATTGTGGGGGCGATATCCTCTCTAAAGACAGTCCATTTCATGAACGCTTCAGTGATCTCTTACCTTATTCTTCTTTTATTATGTTTGTCGAAATTCGTTTATTCTTTACTTTTTTGGATCTTGCCCTCATTTATGTTTTCGTTTATTTAATCGATTCCTACTTCATTCTGTAATCGGATAATGGATTGAAATTCAATGACATTAATAATGTTAAACTGCAATGCTTTTCTTTCAATTCATTTGGATTCGTGCAATTACCGTTTAATATATGTCTGGTTGATCATGTTTACAACAATCTTAGAGAAGATATCTGAAACCGATTTAAAATCATGTCGGAAATGATGTTTAAATCGATGACGGGTATGTCTTAAAATTTTGGTAGACAGACCTTCGTTGGCAACAACGTATGAAGATTTGGTTAACCACCATATAATTAATCTCTATACTTGAAACCGATTGTCCTACGGTAGAAACGGAAAACCCCACACCCGATGGCTATAAGATGCAATCCGCGTGGAAGGAACGAGATCATATATGTCATAGTTGCATCTTGTTGGTCCTATCCAACACCTTGTTTGACGTATACTGTTTATCTACACAGACTGGGAAGGGGTTATGGGAATATTTGGATCGGAAGTATAATACCGAAGACCTCGGTATTGAGAAGTACTCCGTGGCCAAGTTTCTTAAGTTTTTCATGGCCGAAGGGAAGTCGGTTTCTGAATAGGCACATGAGTTTTTACTCCTGCTCCATGATTTAGAAGATGCCAAAACGAAACTTCCAGAAAAGTTTCAAGTCATGTGTATCATAGAAAAATTCCCCATGTCTTGGGAAGACTTCGGTATAACCCTGAAACACATGAAGGAGAAAATTTCTATGGATGACTTAATGATGGCAATTACCAAAGAAGAGGAACACATGAAATAAAAGCATGTGCTTCCTGTCGCTATTCAGTCTAAGGTCAATCTCATGACCTTAAAGGATGAAAATAAGAACGGAAAGGGTGCTAATAATAATAAAATGAAATCAAAGGGCAAGAACCATAAAAAGGTAAAGAATAAACTTCATTAGCACTGTAATCAGGTTAGCCATTGGAAAAAAGGTTGTCCCTCCTTAAAGGCTCAATCTATGGCTGCAGATGGGAGTCCACAAGTGAATATGATCACTGTTGGACTTGGGGATAGCGAGAGGTATGTCTATGTAAAACATGAACTACACCATATCCATGATCCAAATGAATGGCTCGTGGATACGGGAGCCAATGTAAACATTTGTTCTAATAGAACTTTGTTTTCTTCTTATCAGACATGCAGTGGTACAACTGCGAAGATGGGGAACGATTCTACAGCTAGGGTGTTAGGGTCGGAACAAGTCAACTTGAGGTTCTCCTCTGGGCATGTATGGACGTCACACAAGGTGCTACATATTCCTGACATAAAGAAGAATGTTTTATCTGGCTCTATCTTAGTTAAAAATGATTTTGGTTTGAACTTTAAATGTAATAAAATTGTCATTCTGAGACATGGCATTTTTTATGGAAAAGGCTATTTGGCAGATTTTGATTTGTTATTTAGAATTAGATATAATTCAATAAACATTAATGCAATGAATGTTTTAAATTCTGAATGTTCTAATTCTGTGTCTCATGTTATGAATAATCTAGAATCTTGTGATATGTGGTATGGTAGATTGGGACATGAAAACTTAAATTCAATTAAAGAATGGTGATTTTATAATTGATCCCTAAACACACTATTGATAAAAACTCAAAAATATGAAATCTGTGTGTAAGCTAAGATACCTAGGAAGTCTTTTCATTCTGTCTCTAGAGATAGTGAGATCTTGGATCTAGTACACACGAATATCTGTAAGTTTAATGGTGTGACTGAGACAATAAGAAATACTTTATCACCTTTATAAATGATGCAGTAGATACAACTATAAATATCTAATGAAAACCAAGAATGCAGCCTTAGAAAAATTTCTTATATTTAAGAATGAGGCTGAAACACAAATAGGAAAAATGCTTAAACGCCTTAAGTCGGATGGAGGAGGTGAATATATCTCTAACTTGTTTGATGAAAAATGCAAATCATTTGGCATAGTTCATGAAGTTACAGCCCCATCTTCACCGCAATCAAATGGGATAGTGAAAAACGAGAATGCGAGAGCCGCTAAATAGTGGTCTGACAAATCTGGCTCACTATCGTTGATGCGACTACTCAATCCTTCCCGTTCGTCAACAATTAACCCACACAATCAATCAATAAATCAAGAGCAAGGATTAAAATTTATTATTCCCTACTAAAAATGTACAATGGCAGGTAAGTAGGAGTCGAACACAGGAAACAAAGGTGCAAAGTATAGACAAAAGTCAAAACCTAAGTCTAATAGACTACTTAGCTAATCTAGTTTTTTTTGTGGGTTTTTAATTTTATTATTATTATTATTATTTTAATTTTGTATTTTGATTTTTGGTTTTCTGATTTTTATATTTTATATTTTATATTTTTTTTCTTTTTTCAATATTGGAATTTATAAGCTATATAATAAAAGAGGGGATAGAATATTTAGAAAATATGGAAAAATAGTCAAAAATTCAGAAATAAAATCTTTTTGGTGTTTTTATAATTTTTTACTATTTTTGTGATTTTTAGGTATTTTTCAGAGTGTTTTTGGTATTTTTAAATAACCAAATAAAGGAAAACAGGGAATTAGCTACTGGCTGGGGGTAAAATGGGAATTAAAAATAACAAAAAGCCACAAAATTTTCCAAACTATTTTTAAAATAAAGATAATGAAATATGGAACCTACAGAACTTGAGTTTCTATTTTTCTGAGTTTTCTATGATTTTATATATTTTTTTAAGTTTTTGTGTATTTTCAAAATTTTAAAGTTTTTCTTTTGCAATTAAAGGGATTTTTGGACTGACATTAAAGTAGACTAAAATAGACAGTAGGTGATTTTTTTGGAATTTTTTGAGGTATTTTAATATTTTTGTTGGTATTTTCTAAGCTAGACAGTGTTGAAATAACATGTTTTTGATTTTTAATAAATATAAAAATGCAACAAAAATTAAAACTAAAAATATAGCGTGCAAGTGCAAGTTAACATGAGCTTAAGTTAATTTTTATGGAATTTTTAGCACTTTAATGATGCGTGAAATAAATAAATCAAGCACACAAAATTCCTAAGCCTGGCAGCGGTATAAATGCAATTATAAAAACCTCCAGGGCTTAGGTGCAAATTTCACCAAAATACACACGCAGAACACGTGATATGTCATTCACAGGAGCATATTTGCAGATACTAAAACCCGGCGGGGCAAACATGCAATTATCCCAAAAACATATTTAAATAACTATGCACAGGGGTATAACTGCAAATAGATGAAAGTTTAGGTTATAAAATGTAAAATACCCAAAAGGCACGCGTCCCAGTCACGTGAGGTGACGTGGCCGAGGACTAAAGTGCAAATATAAAAAGTTACTGGGCCTACATGCAAATATTACAAAACTTTCTAACTGGAAAATAAAGTTCTAGGACTAGAAGTTAAATACAAAAACGCTTGGGCTTAAAATGCAAAATACCCAAGATCCTGATCGTGCAGCCGAGGGAGCTTCACTTGTCCACGTGGTGCACATCGGTCGGCTGATGGCGCTTCGCAAATGGAGGGCTCGGATTAGATCCCGGCCCAAGATCTGACAGACGGGGTGCGAAGGTGATCGAACGGCTCCTGTGCGCCTGGAGGGGGGCTCCTGATCCAACGGTGGGGAGAGGTTCACAAAGAACACTCCCCCCGGCGAGCTTTGGCTGGCGAATACGGCCGACACACGGCCTCTCCGGCCCTAGGATCAAGGGCAAAACGATCCTGGGGCCTGTCTGCGTCGATGGAGCTCCTCAGCCGAAGCTGAGGTGACCGGAGGTGCTCGGACGAGGGAGGTCGCCTGGAGGTGCTTCCCTGAAACTTCGAGGCTCGATTGGGCCTTGCCTTGACTTTGTTCCTGCAGGGTTATAAGCACGACAAAAAGGGGATGCTCGGAGTGCTCTCCGATGGTCCGGTGAGGGTGAAAGGTGGCTGGGATGTGGAGCTCCGGCGAGCGGCGGAGAGGGGAGCTCGATAGCTCGATCTGGGCAAGATCGAGGTGGATGGAAGGGAGGTGCGTGATGATGGAGCGAAGGGGAAGAGGATGGGGGTGACAAGTGGCCGGGATGATGTGTGGAACGACCGAAAGTGGCGGGCAGAGCTCAGCTCCGCCGTTGGTTCGATTGATGGAATCACGGCGAATAATCAACTCAAATGCGAAACTGCTATAGACCTAACCTAACCTACGCTAAGGCAACAAGAAAATGGAAAGAGAAGGGTGTGCAGCTCACCAGACGTCGGTATGGAGGTCGCGACGGAGCTCCGGCGAGGGATGGATCTGCTTCGATTCAACACCAAATGACTCGAACCCAGGCTTGAAACGTCTCCTGCTGTCACCAGGAACACGATGGGCTAGGGGTTTACAGGTGGATTCGGCGGAAGAAGAATCAAAGGTCAAAGGGAAGTCGGGGGGTGGCTTTTGAATGGTGATCAACAGGCGAGAAGAACGAGGGTCAAACGCCTCGATCAGCGGTCCACAACCCCAGAAATCCTTTGGGCGTGAATCACCACTAATCGAGGAACAAAAACTCAGAAGGCATCGGCATGAATTGGTGCAAGGCCAATCCTAGAAAATGGCGAGAAGAAGAGACAAAATGCATCTGACAATAGGCAGAGGGGGCGGGTCAGACAGTTGACCGGGGTCAACTGTCCAAGCCCTCTGGTTGGTCCACGTGGACCAAACAGAAAAACCCCCTGGAAAAAGATTTTAAAAATGATTTAAAAATACTAAATGACATTATTATAATTAGGTTATAAAATAAAAAATGTTTATAAATTTATAAATTATTTTATTATGAATTTTAATTATTTTTATGAGATTTATTTTTATAAGTTACTTATTTTAGCCTATATAGGTATAATATCTACATATTTTGTTCTTTTATTTTTATTTTGTGTATTTTAATTTTACTATTTTTATTTCTTATTTTATATAATTATAAAAATACTTTTACACACATAAGTATATTTTTATTTTATTTTATTGATATGTTTTGTATATTAAATAAAATATAAGTAGGTATTGTATATGTTTGTATATAGGTATAATACCTGTATATTTTATATACATTTATTTTTATTTTGAGTTTTATTTGGGTTTTTATTCATGTTTTAATGTACATAATTATTATAAATAATATTCACAAAATTATAAAAATATAAAAATACAAAAATAATGATTAAAGAATAAATTGAATATTTTAAGCTGTACAAGTATACAACGTGGGTCCAAAACTCAACTTTCAAACCGTAGCTCCGCCAAATGCGAAACCACCTCCATTAAATAGATTATTTTATTCTATATACAATTAAAGGTGAGTTTGCTGCATTTGGAGATTTCAGTTGTGAGATACGGGTCTGGGAAGTTGGGATTCTGGATTTTTATTCAGACCATAACTTTTTATCTGTGTATTATTTTTCAGTAAAATAAATTTTGTATTTTTCTTTATTTAATTATCTACAACTTTCATGTACAAAGTTTATTTATTTGATGTATAAAAAGTGGAACCAAAAATAGGTCCCAAAATAAATAAAGAATGGATAAAATGTACAGGGTATTTTTGCTGTATTTTGGCCCTTATCCCCCCTACTTTATTCCTTGTCGACCTATTCATCAAGATGCCTAGGTCTCGGGGTTTAGGGTCATAAAATATTTACAATATTTTATTCTTTTTCTTTTCTTTTCTTTATTCTATAATTTTGGCATTAAAAACAGTATTTTATACACTTTTTACACACATATGCATGAATGCTAAATTGCTCTATTTAATGCTATTTTCAGGCATTTGCTAGGGTTTTTGAGGCCAAAATGATAGAATAAAGATGATGAAATGTGGATTCATCAGATAGCAAAACGGAAAAATAGAACCTTAACTGACATGATCAATGCTCTCCTACAGAGTTCTAGACTTCCAACCTATATGTGGGGAGAAGTCTTGAATATGGCCTGCCATATTCTGAATAGGGTTCCTCCAAAGTATATGGAAAAGTATCCTTTTGAACTTTGAAGAAATAGGAAACTGAGCTTAAGATATCTCAAAGTGTGGGGCTGTCTCCCTAAGATTTTAATCCCATAACACAAGAGAAAGAAGATTGGTCCTAAAACTATTGATGCGGTCTTCTTAGGTTATTTGGAAAATAGCTATGCATATACATTCTTGGTAATTCGATCCGAGATACCGGGCATAGATGTCAACACCATTGTTGAACTCTGTGATGCTACCTTCTTTGAGGATGTCTTCCCATTGAAGACTGAGATTCCTCATAATCTAACCATTAAAAGAGCATCCACATCAGGATCTATTCCAGATCAAGTGGAAAGGATAACGAATGTGGGGGTTGGAATTCAACCTGAACCCAATGACCTTTCAAAAGAGATTGAGCCAAGGAGTAGTAAAAGATCTCGGATAGCTAAGGATCTGTGTAGTGACTTTGTTGTCTACCAGATCGAATGTGATCCACCAAGTTATAAGAAAGCCATGGCTTCATCTGAAGCAAAATAATGGAAGGAAGCCATCAAATTTGAGATGGATTCCATTATGGCTAATGGAACTTGGAGTTGGTTGATTTACCTAAAGGGTGATCTATCATTGAGTGCAAGTATTGTTTAAGATAAAGCTTAGACCTGATGGGTCAATTGAAAAGTATAAAACCAGATTAGTTGCTAAAGGTTTTAGGCAAAAGGAAGGTATCAATTAGTTTGATACCTATTCCCCTGTGACAAGGAACCACAATCCAGATGCTCATAGCATTGGCATCTGTATATGATCTCTCTATCCACCAGATGGATGTGAAGACCGCCTTCTTGCATGGCGATCTTGAGGAAGAGATCTATATGGATCAACTTGATGGACTTCTAACTCATGGGAATGAGGGAAAGGTTTGCAAGCTTGTTAAATCCCTTTACGGATTGAAACAAGCACCAAAGCAATGGCATGAAAAAGTGTCCTTTTGACAAGGATGACCACAATCCGGATGCTCATAGCATTGGTATCTGTATATGATCTCTCTATCCACCAGATGGATGTGAAAACCGCCTTCTTGCATGACGATCTTGAGGAAGAGATCTATATGGATCAACCTGATGGACTTGTGACTCCTAGGAATGAGGGAAAGGTTTGCAAGCTTGTTAAATCCCTTTACAGATTCAAACAAGCACCAAAGTAGTGGCATGAAAAAGTATCCTTTTGACAAGTATGACCACAATCCGGATGCTCATAGCATTGGCATATGTATATGATCTCTCTATCCGCGAGATGGATGTGAAGACCGCCTTCTTGCATGGCGATCTTGAGGAAGAGATCTATATGGATTAACCTGATGGACTTGTGACTCCTGTGAATGAGGGAAAGGTTTGCAAGCTTGTTAAATCCCTTTACGGATTGAAACAAGCACCAAAGAAGTGGCATGAAAAATTTGACAAAACTATTTTATCATGTGGCTTTAAGGTTCATGAATCCGATAAGTGTGTCTATTCCAAGGTGAAAGGTGACGAGTGTATTGTCTTGTGCCTGTATGTTGATGACATATTATTGTTTGGATCACATGTGAGGATTATTAATGAGACTAAAGCATTCTTAAGTAGCAAGTTCGAGATGAAGGATATGGGTGTTGCTGATGTGATCTTGGGTCTCAAACTGTCAAGGTCAGTTGATGGGATTGTAGTTTCTCAATCTCACTATGTTGAGAAGGTACTTGAGAAATTTGGATATCAAGATTGCAAAATTGTAAGCACTCCTTTTGATTCATCCAAAACGTTGTTTAAGAATAAAAGTGGAGTACCTGTAGCTCAGCCAGGGTATTCACAAGTAATAGGAAGTTTAATGTATCTTGCAAATTGCACGAGACATGATATTTCATTCTCGGTTGCAAAGCTGAGTAGATACACTAGTTGTCCTGACCGTACTCACTGGGAGGCTCTGGATCAAGTACTAAAGTATTTGAAGGGAACTATTTCCCTTAGTCTGCATTATGGTAGACATCCATCTGTACTAGAAGGATATAGTGATGCAAACTTGATAGGGAAAATAGAGGAGTCTAAGAATAATGGTGTTACTGGGTGTGGGTGAAAATCAAAGTCTTCCAATTCCTGAAATAATGGGTTAGGCGGATATGCACAAAAATCAGGAGGAAAGTCCTCCTGGAAAAAGGAAGGTGGATCATCTGGAGAGTACGAGGTATCCACGAAGATCGGATTAAAATAACTCTAGTCGACCATCTCTGAAACAAAAGGCGAGATCAGGAGAGCACGAGGGTCAAGTCAAATGATATGGAGAAAAAGGCGCAAATGCACAGAAGGATCGAGTAAGCACACATGCAATCAAACACAATACAAACCACCAGTTCACCAACTCAACTCAAAGTGAAGACCGTGAAGGTTCGGTCAATTATCTTATTAATTTTAGAGTTTGGTGATAATACAATCTATCAGAGTGGTTAAAGCGAGCTTGTTAGGAACCCAATGCTCTCAAGAGACTGACCTAATCCCAAAGTTAGATCTTCCATAGCCAGTATGAATTGCGGACCGTTTATCGGCTACCCGATCAATTCAATCTATCAAGGACGTCACGGGCCGCTTTACCGGCTACCGGAGAGATCTTCACTAGAGAACGACTAACCCTAGATAGTAGTCTGAAAAGAGTTCGGGCGTGGCTCTATCCTAGTTTGCGGGTCGCTCTCTCGCTCAAGCAAATCAAACAATGAGGGGGTTACTCTCCCCAAAACAATGATTTTCCCTTGTATTTTTTAGGGTCGAGTTTTCTTTAGTAGTCCCGATTTTAGCAGTTACCACTTGATTTAAAGTATTTTCAAAGAATCACTTACCGAGTGTCCAATTTCCTTTTTAAATTGTGTGAGTGAAAACAATGAAGGAGATCAGAAATGCAAATGCACGATTAAAAACAATGGTGCATGCAGGGGTTAGAGATGCGTACCTTATCGCCAGCACTCTACATGCAAGTGATCCACGCAGAATTCAAATAAACTATCCTATATGCAAATGCAAGTGAACCGTCCTAGATGATAGCTTCTATTAACGGGCAAGAACAAGTTACTAAGTCCAAATTACGCTCTACTCTATAGGCACAAAAATTTCTTGTTTAGGGTGTTTGGACCTAATTAATTACCTGGCTCAAGCAAATTAATTAAAGCAAACAAGAGGTAGCTCACGAAATCTGTGGGAAACAAAGAAAAATAAAGGCGATGAAAACAAAATCGGTGAGGTCTCCCAAGTGCACCTGCACTTGGCGAAACATACCCTCAACAAATGAATGCCCTTTTACAGAGTTCAAATGGAAAAGAAAAACTCTCTCTCTCTCTTTAACTTTTTTTCAATTCTTTCTCCTCTTCTCATGCTATCCTGCGGCTTGGTGAAGAATCAAGCTGCCTCCACGTCGCTTGGGTGCTTCGGCACTCCTAGGATTGCCTCCTTTACTCCGCGGGCCCTCGCAAGAAAAAGAAAAGAAAATGTGTAAGAAAAATAATTATCAAATATGAGAGAAAAATAATGAAATGAATGCAGTGGATATAAATAATGAAGCGAATGGAGAAAATGTAAACAGATATTTACAACCAAGAATAGCAGGTTAAAAGAGAAACCTAACTACCCTCGTCGTGCCTCCCCAACAATGGCGCCATTTTATTGACACGTAAATTTGAGGGATTGAAAATTACTGGTAAAACTATAGGTCTTTGCTATCCCCAAAATCCCGTGACAAACAAAATTTTTTTATTTTTCTACTTATTAACATGTATAGCGGACATGGTCGAACTCAGGGAGGCTACAAATCCCGAGGGTTATTCAATTAATAGAAAATTAATTAAGAGAAAACAAGAATCTCAAAGGACAACTATTCTTGTTTTTTGTAATTTTTTTATATTTTTATATTTTTGTATTTTTATTTTTTTATTTTCTAATTTTCAAATTTTTAGTGATTTTGATTTTGCAATTTTTTTAATTTTCAAAAAAATAACATGAAGTAATATTCATAAGATCAAAAATACGCACACCAACTCTTTTTGTAATTTTTTAATTTAAAAAAATACTCAGAAAAAATCCAAAGAAAATATTTTTGGGTTTTAAAAGTTTTGAAATATTTTTGAAAATTTTTGTGGAATTTTTAGATATTTTTATATTTTTCTAAAAATCAAACAATGATAAAATACGAAATTATGCACAGCTTGGAGTGATTTACAACTTAAAAATAATTTAATATCCAAAACTCTTGAAAATTATTTTTAAAGCAAACTAGAAGAAGTTATCTACAAACAGGAACTGAAATCATTATTTTTGGATTTTTGTAGATTTTTTTATGATTTTTATAAGATTTTTGATGATATTCATTTTTGGGGTTTTATAAATAATTAATGCGTGAAAATTGGTCAAAAATTAAAAGTCAATGAAATAAAACTATCCTATTTTTTTTGGAATTTTTGGAATAATATTTGAATTTTTATGAATTTTTGAATTTCAGGAAGACAAAAAGGCACCATTTTTTATTTTTTAAATATAATAAATATCCACAAAAAGCTATGAAAATTGTATTCCATATTCATATGCATAGTAGGAGTTTATACAAATTTTTACAAAATTTTTAGAGCATGATAAACATTTATTTAATCACAAAGATCAAGCAAGTTCAATGTCTAGAATTTATAGGGACTAAATTACAAATATAGAAAAGTTCTGGACTGAATAATAAAAATATAGACTTGTAGGAGGAAATGTGAAATTTACCCAGATGTCACGTGATGCGTGCATGCTCTTATGAAGGCGGGGCTCTTTTTGCAATTTGTACAACTTCCAGGAGTGAAGTTGTAATTTGGTCAATTTTTAATCTGAACTGGTGAGGGCTTTTTTGCAATTTCAGAAATGTCTGGGGGCTCAACTGTAATGTTTTCAATTTTTTTATTCAAAACCCCCACCTAGGGTTTTCTCTGTGTTTCTTCGTATCTCAAACACAAGGGGCTAAGGAGGATGGCCGTCGCCTCCCTCCTCTTCTTCCCCACGCGCGGGGAGGTCGGCGGAAGGGCGATGTGTTGCCGGCGTACGTGGAGGCGATGCGGATGGCAATGCACGGGCGGTGCCGGCCAAGGACGAAAGGCGGAGCACGGTGGAGGAGGAGCCGGCGGGTCTGGAGGCGTCGCGGGAGGTGCGGCGAGGCGCGGTGAGCTGGGACGTCTTACGCGCGGGGCGGCGCGCACGTGGGCTTTAGAGGCGGAGGGGCTCAGCGGGTCTGGAGCACTGAAACGATGGCACACGACCACATGGGGGATGGCGGCTCTTCCGCCCTTGGTGGAGACGGCGGACTGCGCGTGTGTCGTGCAATGGAGAGGCGGCTGGGGGCGCGAAGGACGGTTGCTCGAGGCTGTGGGAGGCGCCGCCAGGTGATCGGCGGCTATCGGTGGGGCTTCCAGGCGATGGAGTGGTCGTACGGTTGAGGGGGTGGCGCCTGGAGGGCGTGCTCCTTTATTATTATTATTTTTATTGTTTATTGTATTGTAATCAGAGAATGATAAAAAGCTCTTTTTTTATTTTTTGTAAATCCGAAAAATAGGAATTAAGAAGGAAAAGAAATTCTTTTTTATTTTTTTATGATCCTGCAAAAAAATGTTAGAGAAAAAAAACAAATGCTTTTTTTATTCTTTTTATTTATTTAAATCGAAAAATGAACGAGGATCCGACAGACATGAGAGATTTGAATATGATCTCCGGCCACCGTACGCGGCTGGAGTTGAGAGATCGTGGACGATAGAATAGAATGCGGGAGATCGAGAGAATGAGATAAAAACTCGAGATCGATGGCAAATTTAAAACGTGACGGATTTTAAGATCTAGATAAAAAAATGACAACGAGATAAAAAATGCGAGAAATAAACTACGATTATCCTAGATAAAAATAAGAAAAATGTGGATCTCACCTTAGGAGCGGAAAAGGACTGTGATCGCCTCGATAAGGCCGACTCGCTGTCACCGGACGGCTTGGAGACTAGGCAACTTTCTCAACGAAATTTTTCTCGAAGATCGGGCTCCTCTCTCTAAAGATTGATCAAGTTGAAATGAGGAAGAAGGAGCCATATAAATAGAAAAGATAGAATGAAATTTGATTTTTTGAATTTTTTTGGATAAAGAGAGATGAAAATTGTATGAATTTTTGATTTTTTTTGGATAAAGAGAGATAAAAATTGAAATGAATTTTTGAATTTTTTGGTGGAAGAGATAAGAGAGATGAAATGAGATAAAGTAAAAGAGATAAAACTATTTACAAACTTATCTATTTTTTTTTGAATTTTCGTCACTTATTTATTTGAATTAAAAAATGTTATTTTTTTATTTTTTATGGGGGTTAATTAAAAATAGCAACTATATACATATACTATATACATATATGACATTATATACACAGGTAAATGAGGAAATTAGCCTTTTTTGTTTAAGATTTTTTTTATTTTTATTTTAAATAATTAGTAAGATTAATTTACAAATATATACAAATACAATATGCACAAAATACATGGGAAAATTGCACAAACCACCCCAGAAAATCGACTTTTCGACCGTAACTCCAAAAATTATGAAAATACAGTCATTTTAAAGATAATTTAATTTCGAATCCAATGGAAATGAGATTGATTCAGTTTGAATTCATATGGAGCCGGAATTGATCTTTCAATTAGTACTTAGTGGCTTTTTCCAAGTGTGGCTACTTTTATTCTGTACATGATTTAATTGTGCAATTATTTTTATTAATTAGAACACATTTTTATTTACAACTTTTGTTTTGAAAGTTATTTAATTTGAGGTCAATTAATGCACAAATAAATTATTGTTAGTTTTATACAGATATTCACAAAATGAATGAGAAGTATTTACAAAAAACACACACACACACACATATTTTTTTATTTTCTGCTTAAGGACCCTATCTCCCCCTACTTTATTTCTGTTCGATCAGGTAAGGTCTTGACCTTCTCTCGGGGTTTGAGGCAGCCTGTATATAGTCTTCCTTTTTCTTTCTTTCTTTTTTTATTTTTCCTTTCTTTCTTTCTTTCTTTATTTATTTGAGGTTAAAATTAGTAAGAAGTGTACAATATTTACACACATATGCAAGTTAGTAAGAATATGGAGTTAGTGTTATATGCATGTGTTTTATAAGGGATTTTAAGCTAAAATAAATGAATAAAGATGACAAATCACAGATTCATCAGTGGTGCAGATTCCTGGAGGTCTGTGAAGCAGACCATTCTAGCTCGATCCACCTTTGAGGTCGAGTTGTGTGCTTTGGACACCAATGGAATTGAGGCTGAATGGCTAAGGGAGCTTTTGTCTGAAATTCTCATGGTAAGTCATCCAGTTCCTGCGATCTTGGTACATTGTAATAATATAACCACAATTACCAAGATCAAGAGTTCAAAGTTCAATCAGTAGACAAGAAGACATATACAAATCAGACTTAAGACGTTAAGGGATTCGGTATCTCAAGGGGTCTTGGCTGTAGATTTTGTTGGATCCAAAGACAACACGGCAGATCCGTTGACTAAGGGACTTGATAGATCTTTAGTCCTAAAGTTTAGACTTGGGATGGGACTGAGATCCATTGGGAGCTTTTCTACAGTAGCAACCCAACAAATATGAGTGGAGATCCCACAAAGTAGGTTCAATGTGTTAATAACAAGCTGTTTGGAGAACTGGTTGGCACTCTTATCTTAATGCGTATGCATGAGTGTCTTATTTTTGGAAGCCTGAGTGCCATTTAAGCTGCAAGTTTAGGAATAACATAGGCTCTGAATGGGTTCAAACCTTTGGGCAGGATGTTAGCAGTGCATCCTTGGAGAACGCCACCTATGAGAGTGTTACTGTGGGTCGTAGTTAAAGGAAGTGGGTCTTTCCTGAATACACTCATGAAACAGGATAAGGGTGCATGGCCTTTAAGAGCAACAACCCTGAAGATTATACCAAAAAATACTTTGTTGTTTCTACCGTATACTTTAACACTATGGTTGAAGTTAAAGACGTAGTTTACGTCATTCCTATTGAAGTAAAAGTAGTAAACTCAAGTAGAGGTTCAAACCAGAAGGTACCTTTACTGAAAGCAAAGTGTGGCAGCTGAAAGTTGTATTTTAACTCTCTTTAAATCTCTTTTCAAATTGATGAATTCGTGGGGGATTGTTGTATTAAGAATTCTAATTAGACTTTTAATTGGAAAGTCTATGTAATTATAATTAGAATTAATTTGGTTTCAATTGGAAAACCAAATATCTTGGAGGGAAAGTTGGTAATTCTCAAATTTGAAACACGAAAAATTTTGGGTGGAAATTTAGTACCATACCTAGCATCTCTAAACTTTTGGTGAGATTATATATGAGTTCGCACCCCACGCTCTTGTAGCAATAATAGAGAGGAGGAATGGAGGACCACACGCACGCGCACTCCGCTCCGTCTCCGTTTCCAGCTCCTGCTCGGGATAGTCAATTCTGATCTCGATACTTTTGCTCCGGGTTTCATTTGGTAAGTCGATTAAATTGATCACACGATTAATTTGGTAAGTCGACTAAAATGAGAATTCAACTTGACCCAAAAGGCTCATTATGGCCGTGATTTCAGGATCCGAAATAACGCGCCCGTTGAGGGGCGTTTTCGGAAATCGAAAGGTATCGCGCGCTAGGGCATGCGTCCATCTTTATATACCCCTTCTTGACGTCGTTTTTCTACACTCGCAAGAAAAATCTCACGCCGCCTCTATTCTCTTTCTGATTCTTCCTCTCACAGACGAACCACCTTCTCTTTATCTCTGCTGCAAGTTCTCGGAGGTACTTTCGAGGACGGTCTCGTCGGTGTGCGCGGACGAAGACCGTGAACCATTGTATCCTGGGAGCGGATTGCCAATACCCGTCGCATCGATATTGTGGGGGCAATATCCCTCTAAGGACAGTCTATTTCATGGAAGCTTCGGTGATCTCTTACCTTATTCTTCTTTTATTATGTTTTCCGCAATTCATTTATTGGTTTACCTTTCCTGGATCTTGCCCTCATTTATGTTTTCGTTTATTTAATCGGTTCCTGCTTGTATTCTGTAATCTGATAATAGATTGGAATTGATGACATTAATAATGTTAAACTGCAATGCTTTTCTTTCAATCTATTTGGATCCTTGTAATTATTGTTTAAAATATGCTTGGTTGATCATGTTTACAACATTGTATATGTAATCAAAAGTATATTTCCCTCATGCAAAGTACTGGGTATGCACTATTTTCTATTAAGAAAAAGAAATCTAAATTGTTGATTAAAATATTATTTTAAATGCATTTCAAGCATTATTTTTCTTTTTTAGATGCTTGATTTGGATCATACATATAAACTTATCTATTCACTTGATCGGTTGAATTTTCTGTCTCGTCAATGTCTATTTTAGTCTCTAATGTCCACACCTGCTTATACTTCATATTTTAAAATGGACAAGAATATGTAACACATGTATTTATATCAATATCTTATTACTTGCATTCCAATCAAGTGAGCATATTTTAGATGCATGAAAATTATATTAAGGTCTATGTGGTCAAGTGTGGATGTTTTATCATGCAATGTTTGTATTGTCGTTGTTTGATTAGAGGATAAGTTACAATAGGTAAGTTTTAGGTGATGTTGGGAAATTAAGAGCTACTGAAAGATTTTATTTGATTGATGGAAATGTTTGATGAAGAGAAAAAATACCTCAGAAAATAAGCATGTGCAAAAGGAGAAAAGGCCCTCTGTCTTTTTACAACAAGTGTGCAAGGTTCATAATAAGGTAGGCATGGCCTTTCATCTAATCACATAGGATGATGGCTAATATAGAGGATAAGGAAATACCTTTTAATTACCTGGTTACCTATCCTCCGAGACAAGGATTGCTTCCTCTCAGTTGACACTAATCACATGGCCAAGCATCTAATCACATGGGACAATGACAAATATAAAAGATGCTATGAATTTGCCTAGGGACTTCATAGCATTTATCATCCATACACAATATGTGTGTATGGGTACTACTAACACACACACATATAGGATATATTTCAAATGAGACATGGTCCTTCCATCCCTAAGGAAGGCCAACGATCTCATGCATCCATATTCAATCCGTCAGTTGTTATTAAAGGCATATTATAATTATTATTTAATTAACAAAAACACATTTTGGTTATTGTTCATTATCTAAATATAGTATGTAACAAGCTAATTTATCTCCTCATCAATCTCTCTCCCAATCTTTCAAAAAATCTCACACGCACATTTAAAATATCTCATTAACTCCATCATCTTTCTATTCATTTCATAATCTCGCATGCACGGAAAAATGAGAGGAAGAGGAGGGCGTCGTCTCCATCTCCATCTCCATCTCCATCTCCATCTCCGTCGTCGCTTGTCTCCATCTCCGTCGTCGCTTCTATCAATCATGTATACATCACATGCCCCGTCTCTGTCATTTTCACATGCCTTGTCATCCTCTTCATCACCTTCGTCTCCATCTTCACCGTCTACATGGCCGGCATGAGGTTCTTAGCCCCTTCATCTACGTCTTCAACGTCGACATGGAGTGGTTCTCGGTGTTATCTCCATCCTTACGTGGACAACTACGCGTGGCCGACATGAAGTTCTTCGCCCCTTCATCTCTGTCTTCAACATCGACATGAAGCAGTTCACGATGTCATTCGCGTCATCATCGACAAGGCGGAAGTGGACAACACTGAATTGTTATGTAAAAATACATTTTTCACTTTGTATTACACAATATTGATGTCTATTATACAAATTTGATGTGTATTGTACATATCTGATATGTATTTTACATAACAAATTGGTGCGAATGAAAAATGTAATTTTTTATATATCTTGTATTTTGAGTGTATTACACATTTTGGATGTGCATTATACATTGTGGGTGAGTATTTTACATATATGATTTGTGTTTTACTTATTAATTTAGCGTGAATGTTTACCGCCTTTTTACAAAGAACGATACAATATTTATTATACAAAAAAAACCATATAATCATTAAAAAGAAGCATGCATTAGTTGCTAATATGAATTGTATTCTACAAAGAACCATACAAAATTTACAAATGGCTGATTAATTTTGAAGGAACCACAATAAATACAAAAAATATACAATTGTTACAAAAGGGACCACAGATTCTACAAAAAAACACATTAGGATACAAACATTGCTTCACGTAATATCGTCCAGCATAAAATTGGATATTATTTAAATATGGTATTACGAAAAAATATCTTAATTAGATCCAACTAAATTTAGTATTTTGTAAAATTAAATGTATAAATAATTAATGCAAAAAAAGGATGACCAAAATACCCTTTTGGACAACAAAATTGAAGGTACCGTTGGATTTGAATCCGATGGCCCAGATCGTTGGCCTTCCACGTCTCATTTAAAAGCCCCCCTATGTATAGAGAGATCTAAATGAGACTACTCCCTAGGAATAGCCAATGTGCTACTCCCACTTCTATTTTCCCCACATTTTTTTATTTTTTTGGAAAATAAAATATGTATATTCATCATTATATTCCTCTAACATGTCGTTCCAATTTCATCAGAAATAGATACTCCTATGCCCTCCATCTGGAGGGGGTCATTTTCAGCAATTCTGAGACCGTTAAAATTTGATCGTCATGATGGAGGGGATAGAAGTCTTGAATGAAGTTGAATTTTTAATGACACCATGGTGACATATTGTGATCTAAATTCCAATATGTTTCATTTAGAAAATAAAAAAATACATGGGATAAGGGTTGGGAGCATGCAAGTTAGCTATGGGAGCATACTCCTTTTTCTCATACATACATACATACATACATACATACATACACACATACACACATACACACATACACACATACACACATACACACACACACACACACATACATACATACATACATACATACATACATACATACATACATACATACATACATACATACATATATATATATATATATATATATGGACTTCCACAACATAGTAGTCGGTTTTATATATATATATATATATATATATATATATATGGACTTCCATCAAGCAATTGAACGCTCTGCCAATTGGCTACATACTTCGAAAAGTCGATTTAGCTATAACACGAGATTAATGCCACTGATTAGAATAAGTACTAATCCAATCGATGTAATATGACAAATATCTCGATCAAAACAAGCACTAGATACGTAAAATAAGTGCAGGTGGTGTTTATATTATCTGGACAAACCTTGGGCTAACACAATCTGGATATACAAACTAAGTTTGTAGTATCACTAGCCATAATGACTATTTATGTGTTTTTGTACTTTTACGTGATTTTTTTGTAAATTTATTATTTTATTTTTTTGAATTTATTTAATTTTCCAATTTTTATTTTTGTTTATAAAGTAACTAGTAATAAAAGAAAAAGAAAATATTTATAATATATATAACAAGAGGAGAGGAGAATTTAAATGGAAAATTAGAGTATAAAAATACAAGTAAATATATATTTAAGATTTCTTTAGTTTATCAATATTTTTTAATATTTTAAATCTAGGGAAGACATGATAAAAAATAAAAACAAAATTATATTTTAAAAATAAATTACAAGTAAAATGACAGTATTTTTGGAATATATTTTGGATCAACAATGAAGGAAAAAATATGTACATATTTCCTCCAAAAGAGTTGATCCCGTAAGCTTTTCAAAACACCTTTCTTTACGTATTTTTTGTTTATATATTTTTTAAAGTTTTTTCATGTTTATATCTGGATCTTTTGATGTCTTTTCTAGATCTGTCTGATCTTTTGGGTTTTGATTGCCCTGCTAGTTATATTGCAACTTAAAAAAAGCCATAGAAGTCAAAGAAAAGGTTGATTTTGTACATAAATTATAAGGTTTTGAATGGATAATTGTATAATATACATAATAGCTCAAAACCCCAAATTTCATATATGAACTTGGATACACCAAAAGCTGTCTTGTTTTGAAGATGATTAAGAGTATAATGTTTTAAAGGTGTGTAGTGTTTAACAGGTGATTGTATGTATGAAACAATTAGCTTTAAATACACATACACAAAAGTTATGGTTTAGGCTTATTGGTTACATATTAAAGTCAATTTTTTTATTTTTTTATTATTACTATGCAATGTGGAAGTGGCTTCAAATCAATTCCAATAGATATGAATTTATTAGAAATTAGTGAATTTGTATATCATATATAGGTGTATATGTACATGTACATAAGAGTCTCTATTTGTAAATTTCTTTTCTGTTATTCTTTTTTATTTTGTTGATCTAGTTATTATATCCATGTTTTGTGTTAGGTGACATAAATGAGGATGACATCGTTTTTTGGGTTTTTTTAAAAAAATTGTACCTCTCTTTTATTTTGTAATATCAAGTATGACCCTTCCTTCTTTAGCAATTAACATTTATGCTCATCGACTTAGTTTCCTTCCACGTCGTTCCCAAATGAACATTATCTCAGGGGTACATATGTACCTTGAAAGGGAAAAGAAGGATACAAGTGTAATTTATAAGGGTACAACTATAAGAAAGTTTTACTAAATTAGGTTGTAGTTTGTATAAATCGTGGTTTGGTTTATCTCACTAACGACAAAACTAACGTAAGGGTATAAGTGATAATGTTGCAGCAAGGAAAAGACACAACTATCGTTACAAAAAAAGATGGGGTATAACTGATATGGCAGAGTCTAAGAGGGTAAAATTGTAAAAAAATATTTTTCCTTATTTTTTGTAAGCATGTAGAAAGTTCATCATTCTTTTTCTTGGCTTCCTTTATTGTTATTTTGATGTTAAATAATTCCTTCTATTCTAAGGCATGTATTTATAAAAAAGTTGTATTAGTGTATGGATTCATGTGTTTGTTAAGTTATTTATCTCAAAATTAATGTATTAGGTTGATGAAACCTAGGTTCATCAAGCTCATCTCATTTGCACTATTCATTTAGATGCAAACTTTCAACCATCTCATGCCTCTCTTAATCAAATGATTATTCAATCAATCAGCTAGAGCTTGCCATCCATTTTTAGTAAACATGACTGTATTTTTTATTCCTTGATATTTTTGATGCCCCCTAGGACCTCGATCCTCAACAAATACTCTCATGTCAGATTCACATTCAAAATGCAACAATGCAATTAGGAGAATAAACAAAGCAAGCACAAGTAAATGTTGCATCCATTCCTTTCATTAACATTACAAAAATTGTACAAGTATGACGATGTCCAAAGATACATAGTTTCACAAGATGCCATCCAAGTATAACAAAACACATGTATTAGAAGATGTCTCTTGGCAGTATAAAAAACCAAAAGTCAAAGTAACTGTATGGGAACAAACTACAAAGACACACACCATGTCTGGTGTAGAAACCATAGTAAAGATTAACATGTGCTTAGTCGTTAATGATGTAGAGACTCCTCAACACATGTTGGAAACCACACAAAGAAGGTACGTTATTAGCAATTGCTCAATAAGACAACAAGATGAATAGGTACACAACAGTGTATCTACAGACTTTCATGTGGCCTCTACAAGGCAACTCAACTCACTGGGACACAACTCCAACATGTTAAACATCATTATTTATATTACATTTAAGTATTATATATCTCCTCTCATCGGGACTAACTCGATGAGTAAGGCTAAACGACAATTCTCACATAAATACTGCGATCTATCAAAGTCCACTACCCATCGGTGAAGGTCCACAACGGTGTAGGGCACGAGTCGGGGCATAAGATCATCAACTAATAAGATCAACCATTCAATTCCGAGTAGTCAAAAGAACTTGTGATTAATTCTATTTTTCTTTGGATATATTTAATCAAATAAATCTCCTCCTTCGATAACCACATCTCGAAACTTCTCTCATAGGGCTAACACTAGGAGATAAATTAATGTGATCAGCATTAATGGGCCTCTTGCACTAACTCCATGTATGAAAGCGAAAACTATAATACCATCCAAGTAATTTAGAATCAACTCCAACAAGCAGACTTTGGAATGTAACATTGATCACCAAGAACTATGTATCATCCACTTAATGCAACTGGGTTACAACCATCTAGGTATCTACCCAAGGGTGCATGTCCATCCCTGGTGATCACTAACTCCAACTACCCACACACCACAAGAAATGCATCCATGTGCGAGACAAAGATCTTGTGGGAAAAAATCGGCCACGAATAATAAATACCAACTAGATGACAAGCTGCAGATGTTAGATTCATATTTGGATATTTTTCAAGTTCATAATACAATGTTCTTTCTCATAAGACTCACCACGTGGTATCAGTTCATTTATTTATATGGACTTATTTTAAATTATTTTTTATCATGTAGCCAAACAATTACAATTATATATTACATCTCACAAACTTTACACATGTCTATCACTTTGAGATTCTAAAAATACCATTCAATTCATGAACTAGATATAATAGATCGCAGTTGATCAATCATCTATTTCAGATGTTCGAAAGACCCTGATCGATCAATCAATTGGTCAGATTCATTAAAATAATCAATCATCTAATTGACTTGATCGACTATCGTGATCGATCAAACATTTGATTGATCAATCATACAGGTTACATGATTGATTATTTTAGGGCATTGTCCCCAAAAAAGCTCTAAATTTCAAAAATGGGTATAAGCATGCATTCCTCTGCTCACACTCATCACAAAGATATAAAATTTGTAATTTTTCAATAGACAGCGCTCTTAGAAATGATAGAATGGAAGTGATAACTTTTGGAAAACCGTCTTGCATGCATCAAGATACGCCTAACTTGTCTCTAAAAACTCGTGCATGTGAGGTATAAGGGTCATGTGACGCAACAATAAGAGGAGGGGTTGATATAAATACCTTCGAGGGTATTCCCCTCTGAATCTCCTCTCACATAGAAACCACATTTTTGGGTTGTTGTTTGAAAAATACATGTATGCACGGTGATGACCTCATGTTTCTCACTGTGATGGTACCTTCAAATCATTGATCGACTGTCAAAAATTATCTCAAGCGAGTAGCTCCAACAAGGAATGGGGGAGTTGTTGGACATTCGAGCACACAACGAGCCATTATGCAATAAATGTTATTGTAAATTCATTCCTGATTTGAAATGAAGAATGATTAATTTGTATAATAGGTCCATTAGTACAATTAAGGTTATGTACCATGGTCATCTTAATGGTCATACAGTTGTTGATTCAAATATTGAATCATAAAGGCTGGTGCTTGGATGATATCTAAAGAGTTAGATTGAGGACTCATCAAGCACCATCAAGTGATTGTTAAGAGAGGATCTCCAGCATGAGAGGAAGATGGCAATTCTTCTCTATAGGCTGATATCTAACATGACCTATTGGTCCAAGTCCTTTGCATAGGAATAGTGATTCAGTGGTGTTAAATAAGTTAGGCCAAAGATTTGATTAACGAGATCAAGATAACCAAGTCCTATGTCGTATACTGTCATGATATAGGCATACGTCCTCTGACCGAAGACAGATGTGCTACTATATGTTTAAGTATGAACATTTGGAAGATCGATAGGTTGATGTGCTAGTCAAGGTCTATGCACCGACGAGCTGGTGTGCATACGAGGGCATATAATGTGATCTCTCAAAGGGATCATACATATTCATTATTGAACCGGAAGACATGAGCTCACTCATGAGATATGGGGATCAAATTTTGTGCATGGTCATCTCACTTTAGAAGCTTGACTGAATTTATATGTTTGATATATATTTTTGGATAGTATATGATCGATGCTTAGGTGTTTAACTAATCAGAACCCTAGGTACTATCTTGTGGTCTACACATGGTGGGACCACTGAGTCGTTGCAATGACAGCCTGATGAGCTGCCTAGCGACTAGGGTTAATTAACAAGAATAAACAAGGTCGTTGTGCCCCCAATCAATAGGTCAAAGCTCAACAATAAAATAGAGAACCACACAGATAAGACAATCAAAGCACAAAATCCAATGTTAGCGGTCTCCGCTATTTATTTAACCTGGTATAGCGACCATGGTCGAATACAAGGAGCATGGAAATCTACGAAGTAGTCCTAATCAAAGAATAAAAAAGCATATTTTGTGGTTTAAAATTTTGCATTTTTTATATTTTCCAAAATAAGAAAACGAAACAAAGAAATGAAAGACAAGCAAGCTTCAACAATTTTTTATTAAGGATAAAAAATGCTCAAAAATAGGAAACAAAAATATTTTTAAATTTTCAAATATTCATATGTTTTTGGTGATATTAAGATATTTTTAGATTTTTATATGATTTTATAAAAATCAAACAAGGACGAAAATGGCAAACAGACATCCTGGACCGAAAGGCAAATTTAAAATACTAAAAGTGTCCTAATGTCCTATTTGTGATTTTTATGAAAAAGTAAACAAAAATATCCAACTACAAAAAACTGAGATTATATTTTTTTTGAATTTTTTAGTTTTTTATTATTTTTATAAGTTTTTTAGAGTTTTTAAATTTTTAGGGTTTTTATAAAGGGTAATGCAACAAAAATGGTACTGTAATTAAAACCACAAAACAAGCATACGGTAATTTTTTTTATAATTTTTAAAATAATTTCTTATAATTTTTGATATTTTATAAAAAAATAGACATGTAATTTTTAGGTTTTTTGATTTATAAAAGATATCAAATAAAAGTAAATTAATTCACAAAAGTCACCATAAATAATACGTGTTAGTAGGACCTAATTGTAATTTTTATGGAATTTTTGAAGTTAATTTGATACTTATTTAATTAAAAACAATACACACAACAAGAAAGTACCTAAATGTAATTTTACAAAAGTTTCCTGGCCAAAAGATAACACATATAAAAAGCTTAGGGGTAAAGTTGCAAATTATCCAGTATTTTCATGCACATGTTAAAAAATGCAAGCACATGGTATATTTGCAATTACTGGAAAAGTCCTACTCAAAACATAACATCTAAAAAGTTCAGGGATAAGTCATGCAAATAACTCACAAACTCACGTGTACATGCACGCGTCTCAGGTTCAGAAGGACTAAAATACAAATACTGAAAACATAAAGGTCCTAACTGCAAAATGTTCAAACTACAACTTTATTTACAGAACTATATAATAAATTATAAAAGCGTGAGGGTTAAAAGAGCAATATACCCCAGGGAGGCGCACGAAGGGCACGTGGGACGCGTGGCGCGTGTGGAGGCTGTCGCTATCGTACGTCTCTGATCGCCTCCCGCTGCTGATCTGACGGTGCTAGTGGTATCTAGACCGTGCGAGGCAGATGCGTCAGGGAATGTCAGATCCAACGGCCCAAAATATGATCTGGTCGGCGGCTCTGATGGAATCTGGCAGACGTAGAGCTCATCCAACGGTAGAGAGCGGGCTTGCAAGAAAAAGGGACCGACGACTTTCACCCAAGCCTAGGATGGGATCCGTAGCTTCGATGAACTATCTGAGGGCTCCGACAAGATTGTATAGGCTTTCTGCATCGAATGAGCGGCTCTGATGCGAGAGCTATCGGCCGGCTGAGTGTGGCGATGGAGGGGGACCTGGGACAGCTCCGCCGGAGCACCTGGAGGCTTGAACTGATCTCAACGCGCACGTTAGGACTTGCAAATGGAAGAGCGACTCGGAGGGGACTCTTCGGTCAGGTTATTACTTGGAAAAATACAGAGAAGCATAGGGGAATGGGGATTGACTTCCAGCAAACGTGAAGGGAGGAGGTCTCAACCTTAATTTCGACCTGATGGTCGAGTCTAAGGGGGGACAGGTTGTGCAGGAGGTGGCTGGTGATACATAGCGTCAATTGAAGTGGATGGATGCGTGAGTTTGGGCTCCAACCGATCGTCGGAGCAAATTAATGGCAACGGTGTGAGATGGATAAATCAAATGGGCAGGTGAAATGCAAAGGTGAAAGTGGATACATGAAGGTTGGAACACGTTCCTAAGCTCCAGGCAAAGGTGGCCGTCGGGATGCGTGCTCTCTCCACCAAACTCCAATCCAAGGATTCTCTTCGGTAGCTGTCACTCAACTGCAGGTGTCTCGAGGTGGAAAAAGGAGCGAGGCACGAGCTACGGCAACAGGAGGTAGAATCAAAGCTTTTATAGCCAACTCGAGGGTCCAGAAAGATCGACAGGGCATGCGAAACCCTAGACAGATTCGGATCAACTGAAGGAACCACAAGAATGTCAGATATGAAAGGAATCTTGGGTCCGGATCTCAAGGCAAGAGGAGCTCAGAATCGGGCGGGAAAATTAGGAGAAGATGCTCCTGCGACACAGAATCGACCCGACCCGAGCTTGGGGGGGGGGGGGTTGACCGGGGTCAACAGACCCTCCTGGACCAATCAAAATATTTGATATTAAAAAATATTTACAAAATCAATAAAAAATAATAAATGAATTCAAAATAAAAAGCATATAAAATAAAAAAATGTTTATTATTTATCAAACTATTCTTCTGTGATTTTTAATTATTTTTATGAAAAATAAATTAGTCTATATACAATATATAGTGTTATATACATGTATAATATACCTATGTATTTTGTACAAGTATTTTTATTTTATTATTTTTACATAAAAATCCCAAATTTTATATTTTACTTATTTTCAACATAATTTTAGGAGTTCAAAATAAATTTTATTTTATTTTTATGATTTTTATTTTATTTTTGTTTTCTTTTTAGGAATATATACAAGGAGGTAAAAATAGTATTTTATTTTTATTTTATCAAAATTATTATTTATCTACATAGGTAATATGTACACCATATAGTAGGCCCTATCTCTCTCTACTTATTTTATTTTGGCGATCAGGTCAAGGCTTGACCTTTTCTTAGGGTTTGGGTAACTCTGTATTTATTCTAAATACCTTCTTCCTTTTTCTTTTCCTTTATTCTTTTATTTTTGCACAAATACATTCTTGCTATGCAATGTTAACACATGCATGCTAAATACTAACTTATTGTATTTACTCTTATTTACATGATGCTTTGCCAAGATAAATAGCTAAAATAAAAGAATAAAGAGTGAGAATCAGGGATTCATTACAGCCCCAAAAGCCCAAGTTACTAAGCAATAATCAACCCATAAAACAATATCAAGCAATGAATAAGCAGGAGTGAATCAAAACTTAGTATACCCTATAGACAAGTGTATAGTGGACAAGAATGTAGGGGTCGAACTCACGGAACACGTGTGTAGCACATGCATATTGTTTATGATAAATATAAATAAATAAGATATGTATAAATGTATATAGGTATGCATACTATTTAGTTAGGTTTCTGTGGGTTTTTAGATTTTTCTAATTAATTCATTTTTTATTTTTTAATATATATTCTCTTTTTTTTAAAAAAATAATTATAAAATATTTATAATAATAATCAATATCATATTATATATATATAACTATGTATAGATATATAAAACATTATAGGGTAATTTATAAAAAATAAAGAAAAATGCACAAAAATATTTGAACTAGCAAGGGTATATTTACAATTAAAATAAAGGTCAGGGGCACAAAGCAAATAACTAAAAGTTGGTAACTAATATTAAAACTTTTAATATTAAAACATAATTACAAGAACCCATGAGGGTTTACATGCAAATTTTATAAAACAAATGTGTAGGTGCACACAACTCGTATGGAATGTTTTGCAATATTTAAAATATTTGAAGGCAGACATGCAAATTATCCACTACTTTTTGAATGGCATAAAATATTTATAGGGTTGATTTCAAAAGACAAAAGGTGGAGCGGGTTCTTCGAAGTTTACCCACTTACTCGCATCGGATCAAGTCATTGACGTGCTACCACGTGGAAGATTTGGCGTCCCAAGTCGAGTGGCGCTTCGTTCCGATCCAAGGGACATGATTAAACCTGGCCCCTTGTTCTTGATCCAACAACACCTGGGTGTTCACGAAGAACACCTGGGTACCCTTGCTTCGATTGACGAATTCAGGCAACTCCGTGCCCGTTCTCCTCGCGACTAGTGGAAAAGATCGATGATCCTCCTCCGCAGATGCATGGCCCTTCAGATGGTATCCAGGTCCCCTCGATCGAGACCTGGGTGCTCTTTACTTCTAGGCAACCTGGAGCATCTTCAGGTCTTCAATTCGTGTCTCCAGGTTGTTTGCGAAGTTATGTTCTTGCACCAAAAGCTTAGGTGGCTCGAGAGATACCTCTCGGCCCAAAAATTAAAGCCAAAAGCTTCGTGATGGTGATAGTGATGAAGCTCCATGACGTGAGAGAAGGGAGTTTTGAAGACTTGATTCCTTACATGAATCAAGGTGGAAGGTTGGGAGAAACATGGAGAATATGCAGGGGAGCGAAATGACATGGAAGATGTGTCAGAGATACACGTCGGGTGGTGGTGATTTCCCCTTAAGCTCGAGCTATAGGGATTTGGGGGCTTTACAAATTACGACTAAATGCTTAACTAAACCTAAAATTAATAGTGAGAAATGAAATCTAATCTAAAGGATTACTAAGAACAACATAAAATGGGCCTCGATCGGTAGTGTATCGAGAAGCAGAACCGACGAACTTGGCCGGAGATGGATGGATCACCTACTCCTTCACTCCTCCTCAATGCAAATCTGTAGCCAAGTGTTCCTATCACCAACATGAGGCCTTGGGGCCGAATCTGGGAGCTAAAAGTGGAAGAAGAGGGATAAAAAGGTGGAGAGCGTGGATTTATAGACTGAGAAGCAACGATTTTCGAGGAGAGGTGGCGTACAATGGCGAGGGGGTTAGTGAAGATTCTAGGATGTGCGAAGGTGAGGGACTATGAGGCTGCATCGTGGTGGAGGTTTCGAGAGGGATGGGAGTAGGATGGAGGTGTGAAAATTGTGAGAGATGGCTTGCTCGAGGGTTCTGACAGGGGGGCATCGGGTCAACAGGCAGAGGTCCCCGGTTGGTCCACGTGGACCAACCAGGAAAAAGATAGGCAAAAATCATTTGTTAAATTGATAAATAATAATAATAATATATGAATTTATTAAATTTAAATTATAAAATAACAAATGTTAATTATTTTATGTAGTACTTAGTTTATATTTTTATTTACTTTTATAATGTTGTTTATTACAAGTTACTTTTTACAAGTGTGTCTATAGGTATATTTACCTATGTTTTGTATATTTTATTTTTATTTGTATTTTTACTTTTATTATTTTATATTATTAATTTATATATTTATAACTTATTTTTATACCTTGAATATATTTTTATTATATTTTTCTGATGTTTTTTGTACACTTAGATAAATATGTATACTTATTATATATGTATAAGTATAGGTAATTCATCTATATAATTTTAAATATTATTTTATTTCATTGTTTTCTTTAAGTTTTATTCTATTATAAATATGTACACATATTAACATTTACAGAATTATAAAATTATAAAATAATGAAAATTATAAATAACAAATAAAATAAATATTTTATTCAGGTATATTGTACAATAAGGGTCTAAAACTTAACTTTTGCATCTTAGTTCCAAATTAAGTGAACCACTTCATTAAATAGCTAATAAAAAGTTATACAATTAAAGTAATTTTGGTGCATTTTGAGTTCATATGAAGGAGATACATATTTGGGAAATTTGGATTTTGGATTTTTATTCTGAGTGTAAAATGTATATTGTATGTTATTTTAATGTGAATAATTTTATATTTTTCACATATTTTTATTACAAATTTCATGTACAAAGTTTATTTATTTGATATGTAAATAATAAAGAATAAAATAGGTCCTAAAAAGGTAATTATTGGCCTATATTTTTAGGGATTTTTGATTGTGTGATCGGTACAGTTGGCCACCCTATCTCCCCATACTTTATTCCTTGTCGACTAAGTCATCATGATGACCGAGTCTCATGGGCTAGGGTCACTCAACACCTATGGTGTCTCACTTCTTTTTCTTTTCTTCCTTTACTCTTTAATTTTAGAATTAAATACAATAATTATACAGTATTTTATACAATATTTTGTGCAAATTAAAGAATGTTTATTTTGACAAATTAATGATATATACATGCATTTAGCTAGACATTTAAGGTCAAATGAAAGAATAAATGTGATGAAATGGATATTCATCACCCCTATACTTGCCTTTGCTAGTCCCTAGCAAACACTTATGCTTATAAGTACATAAAAGAAATGAAAGAAAAGAAAAGAGATAACTTGGAATAATTGTCAGCTTTTAAACTTATCTTGATAAAATCAAAAGTTGGATCTCAGAGAAGGCCTTTGGATTAATGGTGTGTTCAGAACCACATGGAAGTCAGGAAGTGTGACACAACAACCCTTAGGTTCCATATTCCTATCATCTAGTCCAATTCACAATCAGGTCAGAACCATCCTTTCAGTCGCATACTCTTGCTACCTTGAAATGATAGAACCATGTGTGTGAAATCATTCAGCTCTCCCCAGACAAAACCATTGAACTATCAAGACGTCTGCTCTTTTGGTAACTCATCCTCGTGGAGACAGATATTTCCTTCTAAATTCAGGTGCTCTCGTCTTTACAATCGAATGGGAAATAAATGAGAAGAATGGGAAAAGAAGTGGAAATAGACTGATGTAGTCTCCATTCCCTTGTGAAGTCGTTGAGTGTAACCGATTCTTAGCACGAAGCATGCTTTTTCTGATGCTCAAATTTTGTGGAATTTTTGGGTGTAGGACACTTTGGATATTTTCTTGACTTTGTACAACTTATGCATTCTTGGTTGTCCCCTGGTGGATATAGCAACTTTTGTTCCACCCATTTTTGGGGGTCTTTGGAAAAAATTGTGCTGGTAGACCATTCCTCATTCGAAGCATTATCTCAACCCACCTCCAATCTTTAGATATCATTATTACCAAAAGAAATGGGTTATTGTACAGTGCCAGCAATCCCCAAGAATGATTCCTGAGCCACCCTTGACGAAGCAATCTTGTATCGTCCCGACTTAGATTCCAAGATTTTTCAACAGTACATCTGGGTTGAGCTAAATGCCAGGTGTGAGGTTTCCAATCAAGTCACTGTCTCAAGAGCCTTACGGATGATATGAGGGGTTCTATTTAGGCATATTGAATTGATTCACGAATAAAGTCATATGAAACCTGAAGAATTAAGTCAAGGCGACCTGAAGTATCTCCAATTCCAGTACTCAATGGGTTCACTAAAATTAAGTGTATTAAGGTCTATTCCAAGCCCCAATCTTCAGACTTTATTTGTACTTATTCAATTGTCCAGGTTATTTCGAAAAATGCAGATGCTATGTACAATGGAAGATTTTTTTAAAGCAATTTTCAGAATTTGAAATTTTTATGAATTTTTGAAAAAAATTGCAATTTTTATGCAATTTTGAAACAGATTTTGCAAAGGTTTTGGGTTTTTTTTGATTTTGCGATTTTTTAGGGATTTTTCAAAATAAAAAGATTTTAGAAAACGAAGATTTGTATAGATATTTACATGGGAGTGCGTCTTGTTTTATACTAGAATTAGGATTTAGGAATTTACAAGTTGGTATACAAGGTTTGTAAAGAAATTATTTTTCCTGAATTATATACATAATTCTAAAAATAATTTGAAAGGATTTTACAACTTTATTTTGCAAACTAATTTGACAAATAATTTTTACAAACATTTATAAAATTTGAAAACCATTTTGCAAAGATTTTTCAAACAGTATATATAGATTTTTCAAAATATTTTTTCAACCAATTTTCAAATCATTCGCAAATAGATTTTCAAAATATTTTAGTAAAAAAAATGAAGATTTTACAAACAAAATATTTTTACAAAGGTTGAAAGCAATTGACAACATATTTTCCAAACAGTTTTCAAAAGATTTTACAAAAATATATTCAAACTATTTTTGAAACATTTTGCAAAATATTTTCAACATGATTTATTAATAAGTGTATACAAAGAATTTTAATATGTGTGTGCTAATTTTATTAATTCCCCATATTATTGAAAATACGCACGTACGAGTTATGGTAAAGATATACACATAGTATATATTGACTCCCCTATACTTATCTTGAGCTATGTCTTCATAGATCAAAGAGAAAAGGAAGACATAACTCATACAAAGTATAAAAAAATCTATACTTCAATGACTCGTTAAAGAATAAGAAGACGATCACCCCCTATACTTAGGATTAATTAATCCTAAGCATAGCAGGCTATATTCTACATGTAGGAAGGGTCAAGGGTGGGAACGAATAAATGAATCATCGGCTCAACCTATCCTAATAAACTTAGGGTAAAATATCCATAAGTATAGACATATTATCAAGACTTGAGGTGACATGTGAGGGATCTACGAATGAATAACCCGAGGGCCCTCACCCTCCTATACTTAGGATGGAGCATATCCTAAGTATAACACATATGAATGTAGTAAGGACAAAAAGAAAGAAAAAATTTGAAAAATGAAAATGAAAAGAAGAAAAGAAGAAATAAATTAAATAATAAAAAATGGTTTTTTTGTGCCTCTTCCGATTCCGATGGTGTTGTGGTGTGGATTTCTTCATGGTAGACCACCTGTATTGGATCAACTACAGACAAGAACGTATCATGCTTGAGATAAGGATTTAGTAATTGTTCGTTGATCACAAACGATTGTGTGTCAGTTGATAAATCATGTATAACAATGCTTCCATTGTCACATACATGTTTCATTATGAAGGCCCAGTCCACTTGCTCTTCAACTTCCCTGGGAATAGTTTGAGCTTTGCATCAAACAACCAGACCTTCTAACCCGGTTCAAAATTCTTGCGGCAGATGTGCTTGTCGTGCCACTTCTTGACCCTCTCCTTGTACATCAGGCTATTGTCGTACACATACTCATGGAATTCGAGAAGTCGATTTAGATCCAATTTTCTGTTCTTCCGGACTTCTTGGAATCCAAATTATAGACATTGATTGCCACAAAGATTTGTGAATGAGTTATACGAGCAAATGGCATGGCTTGCTGTACACCAGGCGGTAGGGAGACATTCCTAATGTGACTTGTACCTGGTTCGATAGATTCAAAGAACAGAATCATGGAGTTGTGACCAATTCTTCCTATCGGGGCACATAAGCTTCTGTAGAATTTTATTTTTCTCCTTATTTGAACATTCAACTAGACCATTGGTTTGTGGGTGGTACAGAGAGGCGACACGATGTTCAATATAGAATTCTTGTGTTAGATTCTTCACCTCTCTGTTGATGAAATGACTACCCCCGTCTGATATAAGAATTTTGGGGATCCCAAACCTTGTAATGACATGATCACTCAGAAACCGACAAACGGTGTGACTGCTTGCGACTCGGATTGGGATATCCTCCTCCCAATGACTTACATAGTAGAAAACAAGCAGAATATACTCAAAACCCTAACTGGTTGGGAAAGGACCCGTGAAGTCAATGCCACACGCGTCAAACAAATCTGAAAATCTGAATGTACTTCAATGGACATTGTGTGTTTCATTCCAATAGCGCCGCTAGTCTTTGACAGTCAATGTAATGTTTAACAAAGTCTTATGCATCTTTGAATAGAGTCGGCCACCAAAGGCTTCATTGTAGAACTTTTGTTGTCATTCTTCTCCCAGAGTGGTGTCCTCCTGATTCTTTGGCATGGCAATGCTCGAGGACACTTTGGACTTCCTCCTGAGGAATGCACCTTCTACAGATGCAATCTGCCCCCTCACGAAAGAGATAAGAATCCTCCCATTAATAGAAATGAATTTCTGACAGAAAATTGTCTACTTTCAGCTTCGAACAATCTTGTGGAGTTCTCTTGGACACAAGATAATTCACAATATCAGCTATCCAGAGGAGTGAGGTGACTGACAGAATAGCTTCATCTAGGAAAGTTTTTGTAATAGGTAATAAGCCCTGCTCAGGAGTATTCAACTCTGGTAATCTTGGCAAGTGATATGCCACCACATTTTTAACTTCAAGTTTATCACTAATTTCAAGGTCAAATTCCTAGAGCAGAAGGATCCGTCTGATGAGTCTCGATTTTGCATCCCTCTTGGCTTGCAAGTACTTGATGGAAGAATGGTCTATATAAACAATTACTTTGGATCCAAGCAGGTGGGATATAAATTTCTCCAGGGCGAAGATGATCGTTAGCATTCATTTCAGTGACAACATAGTTTTTATGAGCTTCATCTAGGGTCCTAATAGCATAGTGAATTGCAAATGGCAGATTGTCTCTTCATTGTCCTAGAACCTCTCCAATGGCGTAATCTGATGCATCTGTCATGATCTCAAATGGGAGAGACTAATCTGGCGGTTGAAGGACATGGGTATGGGTGATTAGTTCTTTCAGCTAAGTGAATTCTTGGAGGACCTATCATCAACGAGAAAATCTACCTTATTGCCTAGAATCTCAGTCAGAGGTTGGGAAATTTTACTAAAGTCTTTGATGAATCGTCAATAGAATAAGACGTGCCCTAAAAATGATCTGACATGCTTCAAGATTGTTGGTGTCTCAAGTTTAGAAATGATGTCCACCTTTGCAGGGTCTACCTCCATGCCAAGTTTTGATATGACATGGTCTAGCACAATTCCCTTAGTCACCATAAAATGGCTCTTCTCCCATGAGAGCACAAGATTCACTTCACAAAATATTTTCAAGACTTGGTCTAGATAAGTTAGGCACAGATTGGAACTGTCTCCGTAGACCGAGAAGTTGTCCATTTAATCTACACTGAAATTCTCGGGGAGGCTTGCTATCCTACTCAAGGTATATGTGATGCAAGAACAATGACGGGTTTATCCCATGGAGATCTAAATTTTTTCAGTCTATCGCCTTGCGGTTTCTCTCAAGAACCTCAAGTAGACGAGATTCTTGTTCTTGTGTCAACAAAGAATTGATGATTACTGGAAACATATTTTGCGCACCCGCAAGAAGGCATATTTCATGTTAGTTGGAAGTGTCTTGAGCTCAGGCAGGGGTCAGTTCAGCTCTGTGGTGACTTCAACTACTATACATGGTGTTGGTGTTGGATCTTTCAACGGAATGATGTCCACTATTGACATTGAGGGCTCTGCATTCAATGTTGCATAATTCTTCTATTACAGGATCTTGCTCAAAAAATTTTTCAATGATTGCCTCCTGCTCTGCCAAGGATAGGTGTCCATAGATGTATTCATCAGGTAACTCAGAAAAAATCTCATCATCAAGGACATCCGAAAACTCTATTGTGCTATCCACTAGTTCTTCTACTGAGAGGAACTCGTGGGGTTTCAATATCATCTATAAATAGATTTGTATCGTGGATTGCAATAAGAAACTCACAGTCTTCTGTTCGTTGTTCTGCTGGCTCACTCTCATCTGATGAAGACGTTGAAGGTTTTGACACTTGGATCGTCTCAATGGGAACCTTGTCCCTGCTAGAATGGAAGGCGATCTGCCTGGTGCCATAGTCCACTACTGCTTTGGCTGTTCGAAGGAACGACCATCCAAGGATTATTAGAGTATGTAAAAGACGAGCTGACGTGTCCATGTTGAGTACTATGAAGTCCACAGGGGATTGCATTCCCTTGATAGTGATGATGACATCCTCCAAAATCCCTCGGAGCCGCTTGATGGTAGTATCTGCGAACTGCAGAATCATTCTAGTAGAATTGAAAGGTCCCAACCCAAACTCTTTGAGTAGTAAAGTGGTCATAAGGTTATTGAGGATCCATCATCGAGTATAGTTCGGTCGAACTCCTGATCAAACATATGGAACCTGACTAGAGGATCTCCCATAGCCTTCTTCTTAGTTGGATGATTACTGATTGCATTCACTATAGCTCTGGTCAGAATATGGTTGAAGTTTCTTTCTCTGGATCTATGCGGTTGTCTCTTCGAAGCACATGCTTCTTTCAACCCTTTCTTGGTGTTAGGCATGTAATTGGTGGCTTTTAGCAGGGGCATTTCAAGCACCAGATTCTGGATAATTTCGAATACATCAAGGTCATACAAGGATTTTTTTCAAATTTTTATTTTTTTTGGATTTTCTCATTGCATCAGGAAATGAAATATTTACAGAATCAAGGGAAACAATAGGAATAGTGTTCTTATGTACATCACACTCAGTGCCCACATCAGGATGTACAAATGGATGACTAAAATGAGTAGGGTCATCCAAGAAAGGCGGACATCCAAAATATGCACGTAGGGCTCCATTGGCTGACATCAGGGTGGCTGCAGGTGCAGTCTCCATGATGGCTGGCACGATGGTGCTCCAGCTACTGCTACTACTACATTCTTTTTTTAATTTTTGATTTTGTTGATTTTTTGTTATTTTCTTTCTGGTGCTTCTCCTCCGTCTTCTTCCTCCTCACCCAACCCTGATGCTGGATCGACTGATGCAGAATATGACGATGGCTATCCTGGTCAAGCTTTATTCTTCACTTTCATGATGGTAGATAGTTGCAAAGTCCTACCACTCCCGAGAGTGACACCATTATATAAAAACAAAGCATGCACATCTGACTCTGTTAGATTGGAGAGAATATCATAAACTACATGCTCTTTCTTTCTTTAGTTATTGGGGTTTGCTTTGACTTGCGTCGAAATGGGAGTTTTTGGTGGTGGTGAGGTCATCGAGTTTCTGCTACATCTATGCTAGACTTTTCACTTGCTGAGTCAAGCAATCCAATGTTGGGTTCACATGTAGGGCAATCTCGAATGATTCAGCATGTTGTCCATGTTGATACTGGGATTGGTGTTGGGGTTGCTGGTGGGAATACTGATTGTGGTATTTAGGAGAAGGATGGTATTGTTGATACTATTGAGGATGGTGATTTTGATATGGAACCAAGTACTATAGATTCCACTAGTACTGACAGTACTGTGGTTGTTGGTACTGATTCTATCTCCAATTGACATGGTATGATGGAGACTGCTGGTGGTATTGAGGCTGAGGGTTCTGAACAATTCTCCCTCCTTTCTGTTGAGGGAATTGACGATTGCCTGACTGTTGGCCATGTTGGGGTCCGCCTGGATGAGCCAACTATGCATCATTGGCCCATACACCATTCACCTCTTGAATGAGAGGTAAAGGAGAAAACATGGATCCTGCATGGGCTGGGGCTCAAGCTGGTAGACAACCAGTTGCTGTTGTGGCTGCTGTTGAGATGTCAATTTCGAGGCCTGGATGTAATAAGCGTATTGGACCGATGGTAGGGGATGACTCTGTTGAGGAGGATGTGGTGGTGCCGACTCCTTTGACTCAACGGGAGTGGCGACCGTTGCAGAAACAAAATTGCAGGAGCTGATCGTGCTGACCAACAGCTCCAGCTTCTTGGTAATCTGGTCCAACTTGTCCAGGTTTTGTGTCCTCTATTCGATCACAGCAAGTTTCTCGAGGCCATGTCATTGTTTATTTATGATATCCACCTTGGACAGGTGGATCCCTATGATGATCAAGTTGGAGCTCTCGTCCCTGTCCAGCTCGTGAGAAGATGCCATATGAACTGGCTTTTGTAGGTTGCGGGGATGGCGCTGATATGCACGGGACGAGAATAAGGTGGCCTCTCCTTCGACCATCTCCTCAAAGATATTCCAGATGATGTCCTCATCCTTGTTGAAATGCGAGACTCCATAAGCGGCATCCACGAGCTTCTGACTTTCAACTATCGGTCCCCCAAAGAAATGATATACCATGTTGGTCCTAGGAATGTCATGATGGGGACATCTCTCTTGCAACTTTATAAACCTCTCCCAAACCTCATGAATGGATTAGTGGGTGTCTTGGGTAAAGTTGGCTATACGGGTATGCATCTAGTTAAGCCGTCTGAGAGGATAGTATTTGTGCAAAAAGACAGACTTAAGCGCTTCCCATGTTGTGACGACCTTCCCCAAGTGGTTGATCCAATGAAGGGCTTTGACTTGGAGATTGAACTTGAATGCCTCCATCTTGACTACTCCTAATGGTATGTTAGAATATTGAGTTATGCTGCAAATGCGCCTGAATCATTGCAGATGTATATACGACTCTTCATTTGCATTGCCATGGAAGCTGGGTAAGAGTGCCAAGAGTTGAGGCTTCAGTTCGAAATGCACATGGATCGTTGGGATTTGGATCCACTCAGTAACCTTCCTAGCTCCAGGATTGTAGGTCTCCTTGAGAGTCGGCTTGGGCCTCTCCGCTCGGGCTTCTTTTGTAGCACATGCATGGCCTCCACCTGTCTTCCGTCTTCTTCTTCTTCTTCTTCTTCTTCTTCTTCTCCTCCTCCTCGTCCTAGGTTGTCTCTCCTTCTCCTCAAGTCATTAATCATGTCTTGGAAGGCAACCTGGGCCAATGCCGGGTTAGTGATTTGTTGATGTATCACTTGTATGTAGGTGGGAAGATGGGCATTCACGGTATTCTGGTCTAGCTGGCCCTGTTCTTGCTGCGGAGGATTCTGGCGCCTATTCCCTTTCCCTGTTGGAGCCATCTTTGAATCTTGTTCTGAATCAGAATCTGAGAGAATTTCTAGCTCCAGATTGAGCTCGAGATCTGCACATGGAATGATGCCCCGATCAGTATGAATAGTAGCACAAGTTGGAATGAATCGTTCTGTGTTAAGGTCAACATCGAATTTCATTAATGATGCGAGGTGTAATTGTAAGGAGTGAAATCAATTTCCATCCAAATGGGCAGTGTTCGAGATAAGAGGGATTCTGGATTATTGAAGAAGGCGTGGAGTTTGGAGATCAGTTCGTGAAGTTAGAACTGGGTTCTCGAGAATCACCTCAAATTATCGGAGAAGCAAGCGCACCGAATCGATGTTAGTGTCGACGAAGTCCCGATAAGCCATCCGTGAGTCACCATCTCAAAGTAGAAGAGGAAGATCAAATCGTATGAAAGATACAATGGTCAATGAGAAACAAAATGAACGCAAAATAGTAGAAGGCTCAAAAGTGAGTGTAGTCAAATGAGGAGTAAAATGGAGGGAAAGGCACAAAATATGTAGGATTGATCTTTGAGCTTAACTAAAATTAAACAAACATCAAACAACTGTGGGTTCACCAAATCAACACAAGTGAAGCTGTAAAAGTTCGGTTATTTTTTATCTTTTCAATTTTATTTTTGTTTGTAGGCAAGATCTTATAACTAGTCCTTGTGAGCGCTAACCCTATAGGAGCGTGTGTGCTGCCAGGAAAGTTCCTTGTACTTCTTCCACCTACTTTGTAACATGTGCTCTTTGCATTGAAATGTTTTTTATCTTGTGCCTGGGGGGTTACTCAACCAAAGAATAAGAAAGGAAGTCAATAGGCGAAACTACTACTTTGGACCTTGCTCGCAACGGAATCACCCATGAGCATGCAAGGACCTACTCTGACACAAACCGATGAGACAGTTACACCTGTGAGGATGTGGCCTACACTCAGTACTTCAAACGAAGTCAGATGCTCAACACAAGACGAGAACACCATGCTCGACAAGGCCGTCGTACGATAGAAGCACCAATGCTTCAACATCTCAGGTGATAATCAAAGCACCATAGATCAGGATTTAGGCTCTATTCCTTATGGGTCGCGCCTCACTCATTTTGGAATGTAGCTGAAACAATGAGGGACTTATGAGCCAAAAACAATGATGCCCATTACTAATTATAACTAAGGTCAAATTTTTATTAACAACCCCTTTATTTTAATTTTTGATTTTTTAATTTTTGAGTATTTTTTAGAGCAAGTTGCCAAACGATTTTTTGTATTTTTCCTTTAATCTTAATGTGTAAATACAAAGGGAGAATGTGAGAAAGCAATGCAAGTTGTCACTAAGATGGAAATCTTGCCTACTAATGATGCATGCAGAGTTTGAATTACTTACAATGCTTCCCAGCTCTCTCCATGTGGGATGCGAAATAAAATTTATAAACCTATGTTATATGTACGGTATGAAAACATTAGAAATCGTCTTAATCAAGAATTGCTATTTATCGTGAATAACCATATGCTATTATTCAGGAATAAGATCCAAAAGTTTGATCTCGGAAGTTCATAGATGCCCACAACGGGTCTTGCAAGCGTTGTAAAGAGCTTCTTTCGGCGCTCGATCTCAAGTCCAAAAAATCAACAATTAAATTTGACTAAGTTCAAATGTAAAGAACTGTAGGAACATGCTCCTATTAGGTGTTTGCACCCACTTTACCTCACAAGAAATCCTAATGTCTAAGGGCTCATTCCACAAAACAAATGAAACAAAGGCGGGAAGATCAAAATACATGAAATAAAATAAAAGAAAGGTGATAAAACATTAAAAATCGTGACGAGGCCCCTAGGTGAACATACCTGGGCACTGGAACTCGCTAAGTGTGGTAGTGTCACAATTATTACAAATCAATTTAGAAATAAAATAAAACTCTCTCACAAAATTTAAAAATGCTAAGCTACTGCTCTTCTCCTTTCCTTGCTCCTCTCTCCTGCTCTCTCCTAGTCGGCACACAAGTAGAAGGCTGACCTCCGTTTGTCTCGAGTGCGCCAACCTCCTAAGAGATATCTGTCGCCAAGCGATCCCTCGCAAGAAAGATCAACAATAAAACATGGATTAGAAAAATCTAATAATTATCAAAATATAGTAAGCAAAAATAAAGGAAAAATAATTTGCAATAATATACAAAATGTGCTAGAAAAGATCGTTGATCCTCCTCTACAGATGCATGGACCTTCAGAATGTGTCTAGGTCTCCTTGATCGAGACCTGGGTTTCCTTTGGTTCAGGTGACCTGGAGCATCTTTAGGTCTTTAATTCGTGTCTCTAGGTGGTTCGCGAAGCTCGGTTCCTCCACCAAAAGCGTAGGTGGCTCAAGATCTA
The DNA here is from genome assembly GCA_037367405.1 of Ottelia alismoides. Lineage (NCBI taxonomy): Eukaryota > Viridiplantae > Streptophyta > Magnoliopsida > Alismatales > Hydrocharitaceae > Ottelia > Ottelia alismoides. The sequence goes on along the minus strand of JAZKJV010006277.1, from coordinate 585,113 downwards.
CCTCTCGGCCCAAATTGAAGCCAAAAGCTCCGTGGATGGCGATAGCAATGAAGCTTTGGTGAAGCGAGAGAGAGGAGCTTTGAAGACTCGATTCCTTGCAGGAATCAAGGTGGAAGGTTGGGCAAAACACGAAGAATATGCAGGGGAATGAAATGATGTGGAAGATGGGTCGGAGATACACGTCGGAAGGCAGTGATTTCCCATAGGTCCCGAACTCCAGGGATTTGGGGACTTTACAAATTATGGCTAAATGCGGAAATAAACCTAAAATGACAAATGAAATCTAAGCTAAAGGTTTCCCTAAGAACATCAAAGAAATGGGCCTCGATCGGCATGGTGCCAAGGAATAAAACCTCCGGCGAACATGGCTAGAGATGGCTGAATCACCAACTCCTTCACTCCTCATTGCAAATCAGCAACCAAGTATTCCTGTCACCAACATGAGGCCTTAGGACTGGATCTAAGGGCTAAAAGTGGAAGAAGAGGGATCAAAATAAGGTGGAGAAGATGGATTTATAGACTGAGAAGCGATGGTTTTCGAGGAGAGGTGGCGTGCAATGGCGAGGGAAATGGTGAAGATTCTAGGATGGGCGAAGATGAGGTACGATGAGGCTACAACGTGGTGGAGGTTTCGAGAGGGATGGAAGCATGAAAATCGCGATAAGATGGCATGCCCAAGGTTTCTGACTGGGGGCAGGGCATTCCAATACAGTTGACCTCGGGTCAACGAGCAGAGGTCCCCGGTTGGTCCACGTGGACCAACCAGGAAAAAGATAGCCAAAAATCATTTGTAAAATTGATAAATAATAATAAATGAATTTATTAATTTTATATTATAAAATAAAAATGTTTATTATTTTATGTAGTGTTTAATTTATATTCTTATTTATTTTTATGGTGTTTTTATTACAAGTTACTTTTTATAAGTATATATTGGTATATTTACCTATTTTTTGCAAATTTATTTTTTTTATTTTTGATTTTATTATTTTATACTCTTAATTTCTATATTTATAACTTATTTTATATACTTGAATATATTTTATTATATTTTTTGATGTATTTTGTACATTTAAATAAATATGTATACTTATTATATAGGTATAAGTATAGGTAATTCATCTATATAATTTCGTATATTATTTTTATTTCATTATTTTATTTTATTCTAAACATGTACACATATTATAAGTAACATTTACAGAATTATAAAATTATATAATAATTAAAATTATAAAGAATAAATAAAATAAATATTTTATTCAGGCATATTGTACAATAAGGGTCCAAAACCTAACTTTTATATCTTAACTCCAAATTAAGTGAAACGACCTTTATTAAATGGTTAATAAAAATTTATATACAATTAGAATGATTTTGGTACTTGAGTTCATATGAAGGAGAAAAAAGCATGGGAAGTTTGATTTTTTGAATTTTTATTCTGAGTGTAAAAAATGTACAATGTATATTATTTTAATATGAAATAAATTTTGTATTTTTCTACGTATTTTTATCTACAACTTTTATGTACAAAGTTTATTGATTTGATGTGTAAATAATAAAGAATAAAATAGGTCCCCAAAAGGTAATTATCGACCTATATTTTAGGGGTTTTAGACTGTGTGATTTGTACAATTGGCCACCCTATCTTGCCCTACTTTATTCCTTGTCGACTAAGTCATCATGATGACTGGGTCTCGAGGGCTAGGGTCACTCAACACCTATGATTTCTCACTTCTTTTTCTTTTCTTCCTTTATTCTTTAATTTTAGCATTAAATACAATAATTATACGATATTTTATAGAATATTTTGTACAAATTAAAGAATGTTTATTTGACAAATTAATGATATATACATGAATTTAGTTAGGGATTTAAGGCTAGAATGAAAGAACAAAGTTGATGAAATTGAGATTCATCATTATATATGATATATGCATTTGGAAAGTATATGATCGATACCAACTCCCAATGATCAAATGAGAAACTTAATGATAAAACCCTGAAGAAGACAGTGTAGAATTGATCTAAATCTTCGGATTTTATTCTAGGTCTTTCAGTATGCAGGATGTACGGGTATTAGGAATACTCGAGGGTGATGTGATCGTAAACGATTGTATAACCATGATGCTTCCATTCCGTGGGAATGATGAAACATGTTTGGATTTTAGTGACTCCTCTCAATAGAGAAGTAATCTGATCTTGGTCCAAATATTGGGCATTGATCTGAAGATTCATATGTAATAATGATAAGATTAGATTTACAACTTTGATTTAATCTAACATCTTTGGTAGGTCCCCTTGATCTGGATTTGAGATATGATCTCAATATCCAAGTCACTATACATGGAACATATAACTGCCCATCCTTATCTCCAAGTATCTGGGAAGAAAGCACATTATTCTTGAAAGAGTTCAAGGATAATTTCATTGTTGATAATGTGTGTGAGCATTGGGGGAAATTGATAGTTAATGTAATTTATTTATCATGAATAATATGAATTTGATTCATATTATTTGGATATATAAGAAGAGTAATATAGAATAATTAAATGTGATTTAATTATCAAAGATGTGAATAATGTGAGGACATCCAAGAAATCAAACATGACTTAATTATCAAGGATAAGAATAATATGGATATCACTATCCATATTAATCATAAGTACATTATAAATATGATTTATAATATATTAGAGAGAGTTAATTATAAATAAGATTTACGAATTAAATATTGATGTGAATTGGATTCACATTGTACAATTAATTGTAAATATAATTTACATTTTATTGGGTGGTTGTATTCGATTCATAATTGTCAATGGTTTTTCTTGCAATTATCGTAAATAATTTGCAATAATTATTTGGTGATATTTTGTTGAAAAAATGATTCCATTAAATAAGACTTAATGTAATGAGATTAAATTAGGATTGGAAAGAGATCTTCTCTTTCCAATCAATGTGGCAGTCCACCATATATAAGGGGAAGGAGGATATCTCCTTCCCCTTTACATGGAAGAAGACTCGCTACTCCTATTTCATTTGGGAGGGTTTTAATTTAGTTGAATCTAGATATGTTATGATTATTTACAACATATTTATTTTGTTTTAATTATTATTGTAAATTTTGGGAGTGCATCTCCACCATCCAAATTAATATAAAAGAAAGGGTAGACCTAGCATTTTTTACACATGGAGAATACAACAACTCTCTCTCTCATGGTTGTCCATTCTCTTTCTCTTTCTCAATAATATGGTCATCCATATTATTGATATAGAGTTCCTCGTATCTGCCGCGTCGCCGATATGATGTCAGATTGTCTACTCGTGGATCTCGTCTTCTTCGATGCACCGTACTTATGAAGGATATGTCGGATTTCGTGAGACAAAATCAAGAGTTTCGATGCTCGGATCATCAACTTGGATTGCGGGAAGCATGCGATTCGGCCTCGCTCCTGCAAGTGCGATCTACATCGGATCAGACTAGAGACAAGAGAATCTCTTACTTTAGAGATTAGCGATCGCAACCATGCTTCAAGAGGTATTCCTTGAACTCATTTATGATCTTGATGAAATGTTTTAACAAGTGTTCTTGAAATATGAGGTTTCGTCCATTTATTTTTTTAAAATTCCGCTGCATCGAGAAACTAGTATGACTAGTCGCTCCCGATCGTGTATGATGCAATCTTCACCCTTCTGTGATGTGCGTAAGGTTTATCCATAACCTTCAAGTGGTATCGGAGCCACAGGTTAGAGGCTTCAGATATGATCCATAAACCTAGGACGACATGAACATTTTTGGTTCTGTGAATTTTCATCACATTTTGTTCTTGCAATCCTATTTTTTGCGACCTTTTTACCCTATTTAAGCGACTTAAAACGTGAGTTTATCACTTCAATTGTGTTCCCAATCTTTAGCAAACTGCAGGACTTGAGTTTACGTGATTTGGAATCCGTTTGCTAAAGTTATGATCATTTTAGTGGACATGTGTCCACTATTACATGAATAATGATTTTGGACGTAATCAAGACATAATCGTGGTTTTAAAATGTCTTGAAATATGTTTCTGTCGCTTGGACTCTGTTTCAAATCATATTGGTAAACCAACTAAACTTAGTTTGCATAATTTGGAGTTTGTTTGCTCAAGATTTGTTAGTTTTGGTAAACATGTGTCATTGCTGGAAACTTAACAAATTTGAATAAGAATCTTGTGATTGTCATTCAAATAATTAATGAAAATTAATTATTAATATCATAGAATAATTAATTATTAAATATTTGTGAAATATTTAATAAAGATATTTTTTGAATGACCATAACCAACCTATAAGATAATTGATCTTGATCGATTTAGTTATAACGATTTTTCTAACAAACATGTTACTTGAATAGAATTGGAGATTTTTAAGAAAATTTCTTTACAATATTAATAGAAATAATTTTAGTAAATATTATATGGCATAACTTCAGTCAAAAGGCCAAATATCATCTCAAATACAAAATGATCAGATCAAATTATCCTGACTTAAGGTGGATATGGTGTCTAGTCGGGGATTGTTGGTGTAATAAGTTGCTCCGTGAGCGGTATATCCCACATTATGTGCATACTGGCCATGACACCAGGTAAGTAAAGGATAATATTTTAAATGTTCATGATATATTTTTCTAAGTACTAAAATTTAAATAATACATATTTTGCCATCCTTCAAGTAACAATCAAGATTGTTTGTTGGATACTGAGTGGATCATAGATTTAATATGATTAAATTAATAATCCAATAATTATCACAATATATATTTATATATAGATTATATTTCCTTTGGAAGAATTAATCATAAGATTACAATTCATTATGATTAATTAAAATTTGAATGGGACATGAAGGATCACATATGGTCTCCCATTAAGGCGGAGGGTTCCGTCGTCATGGATTGTATGTAGGAGACGCCTATCTAAAGTGGCAACTCCTTCATACAAGCCCACATGGATCTTGCTCTTAGCTTCTCAAAAGAATAATGCTGTATGCGTAGTGACCCCAATATCGGTTCCTCATATTATTGAGGCAATATTAGATTGCGCATAGCGAGTTCTAATCTTGTTTACAGTTGGTTCAATTAACAACAAGTCAACATCACCTTAGGGGTGGTTGGCTTGGGTGTGAAAGACCAAACTGGGAAATGCAAGTTGAACTTACAAGGCAAAATAAGTTCTCGCTTCTTTTTACCCAAGTTACAATTTCTCATATTATTCAGATGCAACAAAGGTAGAAAAGGAGATCCCAGATTGATGAATCTGTGATTCATCTCACTAAAAGTTGAAAATATAGCCTTGTTCCCAAGTAATTAGATGCGTTTCTCCATTATTTTGCATTATTACCATTCATGCACTTAGAATAAATATCTGCATTTTAACATGCATTTTTGCTTAAATAAGAAGCCAAATTCGCTTGTAAATATCACATGTATATTCACCAGATTTCCCTAAATTTTGTATATCTTTCACTAACTTGGAATTGAATAAAATAAACTATGTAGTGTATACATTACTAACATTAATAAAAGAAAAATATCAAAAAATACTACTTGCAAAATTGACTAATAAAAACCAAACCCTAGTTTGAGGCTAAGAGCCTTAAAACATGAATATATCTCTCATACAATGTCCTATGTACCCCTACTCAATTTTCTATTAATGTACGTTCAACTACCTTCAAAACAAGATCAAATTCAAAAGAATCTGAATTTGTATGTGAAATTTGGATTTTGCACCCCTATTGTATATTGTACACATTGACCAAACTACCCCTTTATTTAATCTTTGTATTTTCTTAATTATTAAAAATCCAAACAAATTAGGCTAATGTGTAAATATTCATTTTATATTTTCTCCAATTTTATTTTGAATTTTATCTTATCAAAATACCAAAAAAACTGCAAAAAACAAAAAATATGGTATTTTATACTTATAAGATACCCCTAAAAATACTTTTTATACAAATGATTTATTTTGGTTTTTGGTCCTTCACAAAAGTTGTAGATCTCGTTGAGATGAGCAACTTTTTTGATGACTATCTTTAATTTGACTCCTTTTGTTTTTTATTTTTATTTGAATTTAATTTTTCGATTTTTTTGGAGTGACACGTCGCAGTTCCTGGAGTCTCCACGTGTCACCCCTTTTATTTTATTTTTAATATTACTTATTTATTTAATTATTTTACTTATAATTTAATTAATTAATTTTATTGATTTTACATTTTACTTTTTAATTTTAATTATTTAATTTTAACTAACCACATGGTTGAATTCCTCACCGCCTTGGTCCGATGGCTCGCCACCGCTTGTAGGACCAGCCACTCCAACCACCTCGCCACTATCAAGCCCACACCGTCGAGCGTGTGTCACCCGCTCTGACCTCTCTCTCCCACCTCATTGGTCCGATCGCTCTCCACCGCCTGCAGGATAAGCCGCTCTAGACACCTTGCCACTATCGAGCCCGTACCGCCGGGCATGTATCGCCTGCTCTAACCTATCTCGTCCATGCCTCCGACTCCTCCGAGAAGGACCACCACCAGTGAGGTACCACATCCTGAAGGAGCATCCTCTGTGAGCTCTCGCATTGCCTTCAGCACGTGGCTCCTCCTCTATAGGCGCTGCACCTCAACCTCGACGAGCGAGCCTCATCAGGGTACATCTCAGCCACTGCCATCGAGATGCACCTCCGCAGCCCTTCACCGGGCTCCACTCGCATCTGCTTCACCATCCCCCTTGCGCATCAACTCCACCACCCTCTAGACCACCTCAGCTTGCATGCCATCCATTATTCCTACTGCGCGTGCTTTGCACGTGAGGGCGGGGGTATTTAGCACCCGACCCCCTGCAAGATCAGGATTTGCAAAGCGGCCTTCCCCAGCAAAGGGGCACGTGCTGCACACGTGTCCCTTAGAAAATTTATGCCAAGGCCCCTACAGAACTGCCAATTCACGCCCACATCTGAGTCTCAAGCATGGCATGTGCCCTGGTGGAGAAATTACATTCAAGTCCTCTCAAGTATAGGTAATCGCATCTAAGTCCTGTCAGCATATTTTTTATTATCACTTTTATTTATATAATTTCATTTATGACCATTTGTTTAGACCTTAATTTGAACATTTATTTAGCATCATTTCATTAATCTAAAATTGCATATTATAGAACAATTTATGCTCTATCATTGTGGATATTGAATTTATTTTCATAAGCCGTATTTTATTTAATATAATTATTTTGGTGAAAAATTGTATAATTTACCCAATGTGTGCTATTTAATTCATATTAAATTATTCATTATTCTGAAAATTCCCAAAAATTCGTAGTAGGTAGATTTTAGGTTGTTTTACATCGTGCCCAAAAATCATCTCGTTTGCACGCATATCGAGGTCACAATAAATTAAATAGTGATTTTAGTAATTGATTTTTAGTTAATTCCATGACTTAGTATTTTAAGAAATTAAATTTTTTCTAGTTACCCCTTATGTAGGCATATCTAGGATAATTTAATATCTAGAAAATATTAGTGTTTGGTATTTATTAAAATTATTTTTCTTAAAATCACCTAGTTCGCATATTTTATTCACAACTAATTCATACTACACCATAGAATTCCCAAAAAATTATAGTAGCTCAAATTCATCATACTTAACATTCTGACCAAGTTTCATCTTTTCAGACATAATTTGAATGAAGACTACATTTTAACTGCATTTTAATCCTCGAAAATTGCCAATTTTCATTTCATCCATTAAATTACATTTAAAAATACCAAAAAAATATTTCCTGAAAATCTAAACTCTAGATCGTCTGATAAATCAACCTAAAAAGACAGTGTCCTCTCTGAGTTCGACCTTGGGCTTGCTCAAGTAAAAAAAATTGATCGCTCACTTTAATTGGATAATTAATATATATATTTTTATTAATTCAAAATTACCCAATTGCAACGAAATTTAAACGTTAATTCCTCCACATTAACTTGGGCATTCGTGGGTTTTTTACATATCTTACTAGAGATATATCAGTAAGTATGTATCTTACTGTGAAAGTAAATAAGGGAACGAACATTCAGAGTTGACAAGGCAAGACAAATTTGATATAAAAAATCCTAAATCAAAGTAAAAAATATGTATTTATGCAAATATTAGTTATTTCAGATAACCAATGTTAAATCCACTCAAAACCATACTCAATAATAACTAGTAAATTATCAAGGATAGGATCCATGATCCAGATATTGTACTTGCAGTTGGACACATAATGTATGTGGTTGCAATATGCAAGTTTCCTCATGACAACAAGGAATGATAAATTAATAGACAATAGGACAACAACCTTAGATTTGTGTGTCTCTATAGTCTTGATCTCTCATCGAGTGTGCTTTGGAAGTATCATGTCAATGATGATCATATCAAAATCCTTATAAAACCTAAGAAGATGTTTTTGGCAGACATATATGCTCTCAACATTTAATCATGAATGACATGGTTCACGACATTATGCAGAATGGTGGCTCGATAAGAGAAGATGTACTCAAAATGTTTGAGTACCAACATGAACCGAAGTCTTTAAGAGTTTAGATGGATGTATATACGATGAGTGTCATCATTCTACTGTCTATACTCAAGTCATTCATGAAGCTTCATAATATTCATATTGTATGAATTGAAGACTAGAAAATTTGATCTTGATGTTTAATAGTATATAAGATCAAAGTATAATAACTGTATCTCACTCTTCTAATAACACTTGCGATGTGTTGCACATGTTTTAGAAGACTAGAAAATTTGATCTTGATGTTTAATAGTTATCCACATAGATGTTGATGCAATTGTTGCAACAGTTTCCATTGGGTAGATAGGCTACATGTTTTCAGTGGGAGATACCTTAGTCTTAGAGAATGTCTCTAAGACCTAGATATTCGAATACATTCATTGTTTATTTCTAAATGTTGGAAATAAACATATATTCTGGAATAGATCTATCATAAAGAGTTATGATGGTTATATTTCAGATAATCTGACATCTAGAGGACTCTTCTAAATTAGAAAATTAATGAATGATTCATTAACATTTCTAAATACTGAAAATTAAACCCTAAAAGATCAATAGGAGGATGAATATCACTTGACAATGATCTGGCATCAAGCCTTGGACATATGTCTATTGTTGAGATCAATAGACTAGTAAGAGATGAAACTTTAGACTTACCAAATTTCAAATCTTAAATACTTGTGAATATTGTATTCAAAGTGAAATGTCCAAGAGACCCTTATCTGAGAATGGTGCTAAATGCCAAGGTATTCAAGTCCTCATGCATATCAATGTATGGAGATCATCTATATACATAATAAACATTGATGATATGTGATATATATTAATAATTTTTGTAATATGAGATTTCTTTCCTTCACCTTAGATTCCTTTGAAATGTTCATAGATTTTACTTTTTTTTGGTTTAGAATCAAAGTTTGAAGGATGATGAAAATGAATTTGATCTAATCTAGGTAGCAAGTACCTATTATATGAGTTAAAAGAATACCTTATAGAGAAGGGAATACCATTCCTATCTCATTCCTCCTAATACACCTAAACTCAATAGAGTTGTAGAGAGATGCAATTGGATGCATGACTTGATTTTATCAATGATTAATATTAGCATAATTACCTCTTAGTTTCTGGGTATATATGTAGTAGAGACTACAATATATATCCTTAATAAGATTCCATGTGAATCTAAACCCGAAAACCCTCATAAGCTATGGTTTAGATCCTAGCCAAGTGTTGGAAACTTGAGGATTTAGGGTTTCTTGGTCCATAACAATGTCACGGATGCAAGCAAGCTGGAATCTAGCATCTCAGAGTGATGCTTCATTAGGAAAATAAAGGATGGTATTTGATATTTACTTTATGACCTTGAGATTCTTAAAAGATCTAATCTCTAAGGATATGATTCTTAGATGATGACTTTCTTGAGAATCAGAGCCAATAGGTGAAAGCTCTTGATGAGATATAGGACAAAAGACTGAAGACTAGAAAGAGATTGGCCCTCGAGTTTGATATAGATTTTTGCTTTATATAGTGCCTTTTTAATTTGACCTAGAAAAAGACAGCCTCTGACTTGCTCTATCTATTCTCAGGATGAGGAGTCCTACTAACTACTACCTTTTGCACTTTTTCCTACCTCTCCCGCAGCTATTCAGGAGCCATCAACAATGGTTCTCGTTGAATCCCTTTCCCATCAGAGAATCCATGGATTATCTTAATGAGGTTGCATAGAAGTATACTAGACACAATACAAGAATCCTTTTTTCCTCTGAGGACTTTTCTGTGTATGCTTTACCCACTGTAGAAAATGGCTTAGGGTCAAAGCCAATGGAATTCTTTCAACGAGACTCCCCGCCAGCCCCGTTATCTGGCCGACTGGCTTGGTCGTCAGTGAGGCTGCTCCCTCCCTCTTACTGAACCTTTCTCTTCCGAAATATGTATGCCGATACCTAAGTGCTAGCCTCTCACATAATACCAGAAATCTAGCCAGCTCTTGGGGGTACAATAATGCCTACCGACGTCTCAGACTAAGCTTCATAGAATCCATCTCCTGCAAAGGTGTCATGACTGAGTCCGGAAGTGGGAGGCGAGTGGATCGAAGGATAGGGGAGCATCTGAGAGAAGAGTGGAAAATAATCGATTTTCTGAAGCTGCTTGAAAACCCTATAAGACGATGAATTCATCTTTAGATCTCCCTTTGGAGGTCATCCAGTGATCAGATAGAGACCTGAAAGTGTAAGTTCAGAACAAAGATCTTAATAGAGGGGTTGGATACGGAAAATGCCATTACTCAACCTCTTAGTCGAAGATCCTCACGATCTTATTATGTAGAGGTTGAAGGGTCCTAGGAAAAGAGACTAGGTTGAAGATTACCAGATGATGATTAATATCCTCATTCGCTCCTCCTTTCTCTAAATAAGTGGAATTGAGCTTATTATATAGAAAGTCTAGTCATGGGCTTGAAAGTAATTTGAGGGAAGCCTGCCAAAGAGAAAGATAACGTAGAAGATGGCCTCACCATACAAAAGAGGAAACTAAATTGCGAGAAAGATCTGTTTGAGGCATTGCCCGTATATCTTGTCTTTGAGTGAAAAGCTCCTCTCCTTCCACACGACCATCATGTTGTCTTCTCCACTGGGGCTTTGATGCCAGGAGAAAGGGATGACTTACTCTTGGCCACTTTATCTTCAGGGAAATCACAAGAGCTTGTTGCTGAGGGTTGGGGATTTTCGGTTGTTTGCAACAGGACTTGGGGTAGTAGACAAGATCTTGAGCACCTTTTGAAGACTTGGAGGCCTCATCTGTGGGACACCTAGAAAAGCCATCCCTAATATAACTATAATATCTAATAGTAGAAATCAACAATGAGATATTCTTGTTATATTTATAGTAACTAATCTAAATCGAGAAGACTTTGGTTTATATTAGTGGAAAAGATATAGTGTCTTGGGTTCCAAAGAGGGATCGATCAGAAGGGAAGAAGGCTGACTTCGCACGTGACTGCTTTGCTTGGAGTGCATCACATGAGAGAAGAGGAGGTAGGAGCAAAGGTCGGAGAAAGAAAAGAAGGTTGGTCTGATCAATAGGAATAGGAGAGAAAAAAAGCATCATGGTGAGCTTCCGTCGATCATTTCCAAGATCTAATTCTAGTTTCCTTATCATGTAATGGAAAGGCCTTTTTCTCTTCCGTTTTACACTTACGCCGGAGGACTAAAAATTTCTTGATGGATGCAGGACTTGGTACTCCCAGAATTTGTATGCAAGATGAGCCTACATGAATGCCAATCAACCGAGCCACCGGGTTGAGATTAAGGTGGGATCCCTGAATGTAGGAGATGGCAAATCACTGATCAAAGAGTGAACAACCATTAGCTTCATTCCTTTTTTGGATCTCTAGAGGCTGGCAATTATAATATTCTTCTTCCACAAAAATTCAGACTTTTCTGCTCTTGGATGGAATTGAAGAAGATTTGGCGAACAAAAAAAAAGGTCAAAGGCTTGATCCTTGATAAAGTCAAAGAGGTTATTCGGTAGCAATATCTAGTTTCATTACTTTTCTTCCATTTCGTTCTCTCAAAAAAGGGAAGGAGAAGATGAAAATGAAGTAAAGGAACTCATCGAATCTTGAGAAGATAATGAGGATCCCGAAATCGGAAACTAAAAGAACAATTAAATATGCAACACTAATACCTTTTCCAATTAGTTTGAGGATGGTAAGACCACTTGAAAGGTATGAATTCCATGGGTCAGTTAAGTCCGACAATGATTTTGCTTCATATGATGAAGCTTCTGAAGATCATGACATGGAAAGATGGATGGTAGCAATGAAGTCTAAAGTAGACTTCATATACAAGTGTTGTATTTGAACCCTCGAGGATCAACCTATAAGGGTAAAACTTGTTAGGTATAAATGGATCTCCAAGAAAAAGAAGGAACCTAATGAGAAGGTAGAGACCTTCAAAGCATGGCTCATATCTATAAGATACACATGAAGACAAGACATCGCTTGCGATGAGACTTGCTCTTCATTGACCATGCTTAAACTCATCAGCGTATTGCTAACTATTGCTACACAACTTGACTATGATATCTACAAGATGAAAGTCAAGATTGCATTCCTCTATGAATACATCTTTGAGGATATTCATATGAAGCAGCCCTAGGGCTTCACAGTCAAGGAAAGCAAGGTGTGAAAGCTAAAGAACGTCTATAGGCTCAGATAAGCTTCTAGTAGTCGGAACATCAGATTAATGAAATTATAAAGGTTATCATTTCGTACAAAAACTTGATGAACCTTGCGAAGCTTAGTGGGAGTGTCATTATGTTCATCATGTAAATGTAGATAATATCCTAACAATTTTTAATTATATAGGGATGATAATAAGTGTTTTAATCTGGTTGTTCTGTACCATGATATATGATCTCAAGTATGCCTCTTATATCTTAGTCCTAAAGTTGTTCATAAGCAAAGAAAAGAGGGTATTGGGACCATCATATTAGTGGCACATCTTGGACATGTTCCATTTTTGGGAAAACCCCAAAGAAGGCTTCCTTCTCTTAAGATATGGTATTGACCTATTTGAAGGGATAACACCTCAAAGAGTTGAGGAAGTGAATGATAAAACTGCTTACCCTTGTGCATTAGTTATGAGAAGCCTGGTGTATGCTAGATGTGTATAAAAGTCAGATGTTTGCCATGTAGTGTGAGTAGCAAACTATTGCTAATCCTATCATGGGGATAAATTACATGATTGCGGTAATAAAAACACCTTCAAAGATAATAACTTTTTTTAGATAGTGATATCAAAGTCTTATCTTCAAGAGCTTGAGATTTTATAGATAATGATATAAAAGGTAGTATCTGCAGATGCCTTATAAGACGTAAGACTAGGTCTTAGCCTTAGGAGATAGAGATCTTCTGGAATAAGGGTATTCTAATAAGGAAAATAGAAATTACATATTTTTTATAACTATTATTGAGTTGTAGTGTTGAAGACATTATAAGTGCTCTAAGATTAAGTATTGGTTGCACAAGATGCAACATTCGCATTGGATGCGAGCACTGGTACTAGGAGATATACAAGCACCGTAAAAGGACTTGGCGTAATCTCTCGGAAATAAAGTGACTAGTCATCTTACCAAGCTATTTTCTTGAATAACTTATGATTATCACAAGACTGTGGGTCTAAAAGATTAGCCCATAAATTGCTCTTTGGGCTAGTGTGAGATTGTTGGACATGCGAGCCCACAACGAGCCATTATGCAATAAATATTATTGCAAATTCACTTCCTGATATGAAATGAAGAATAATTAATTTTCATAATAGGTCCCTTAGTACTATTAAAGTTATGTACCATGGCTATCTTAATGATCATATAACTGTTGATTCAAATATTGAATCATAGAGGCTGGTGCTTGGATGATATCTAAAGAGTTAGATTGAGGACTCATCAAGCACCATCAAGTGATTGTTAAGAGAGGATCTCCAACCTGAGAGGAAGATGACAATTCTTCTCTATAGGCTGATGTCTAACCAACCTGTTGATGTATATCCTCTGCATAAGAATAGAGATTCGGAGGTGTTAGATAAGTTAGGTCAAATAGTTGACTTAACGAGGGCGAGATAACCAAGTCCTATGTCGTATACTATCACGATATAAGCACACATCCTCTGACCGGAGACAACTGTGTTACTATATGTTTAAGTATGTACATTTGGCAGATCGATAGGTGGATGGCCTAGTCAAGATCTGTACATAGATGAGCTAGTGTGCATATGAGAGCATATGAGTAATGCGATCTCTTAAAGGGATCATACATGCTCATTACTGAACCGAAAGACATGAGCTCACTCATGAGATATTGGGATCAAATTCCGTGCACGGTCATATCGCTTTGAAAGCTTCACTGAATTGTAGGTTTAATATATTTTTTGGAAAGTATATGATCAATGCCTAGATATGATATATGCTTTTAGGAAGTATATGATCGATACCAACTCCCAATGATCAAACTGGAAACTTGATGATAAAACCTTGAAGAAAACGTAAAATCGATCCAAATCTTCAGGTTTTATTCCAGGTCTTCCAGTATGCAGGATTTACGGGTATTAGGAATACTGGAGGGTAATGTGATTGCAAATGATTGTATAACCGTGATGCTTTTATTTCGAGGGAGTGATGAAATATGCTTGGATTTTAGTGACTCTCAATAAAGAAGTAATTTGATATTGATCCAAATGTTGGACATTAATCTGAATATGATTCATATGCAATGAGAAGATCATATTTACGCCTTTGATTTAATCAATCATCTTTGGGAGGTCCCCTTGATCTGGATTTAAGATATGATCTCAATATCTAAGTCACTATACATGGAACATACGTTCATCATGTCCTTATCTCCAGCACAGAAAGTGCTTTATTCTTCAAAGAGTTCAAGGATAATTTCGTTGTTGATAATATGTCTGAGCATTGAGGAAAACTGATATGGATATCACTATCCATATTAATCATAAATATATTATCAATAAAATTTATAATATACTAGAGAGAGGGTTAATTGCAAATAATATTTACGAATTAAACTTTGATGTGAATTGGATTCACATTGTATAATTAATTGTAAATATATTTACATTTTATCGGGTGGTTGAATTTGATTCATAATTGTCAATGGTTTTTGTTTGTAGTTATCACAAATAACTTACAATAATTATTTGGTGATATTTTGTTGAAAAATAAGATTTCATGAAATAAAATTTAATGTAATGAGATTACATTAGGATTGGAGAGAGATATTCTCTCTTCAATCAAGGTGATCATCCACCATGTATAAGGGAAAGGAGGCTATATCCTTCCCCTTACATGGAAGAAGGCTCTTTAGTCCTATTTCATTTGGTAGGTTTTTAATTTAATTCAATCTAAATATGGTGTGATTATTTACAACGTATTTATTTTCTTTTAAATTAAATTAATTGTTGTTGTAAATTTTTACAATAAAAATCTCAACCTTTGATATGAATTAGGAGTGCATCTCCACCATCTAATTTAATATAAAAGAAAGGGTAGACCTAGCATTTTCTTTTTATACATGAAGAATACAACAACTCTCTCTGTCTCTCATGGTTGTCCACTCTCTCTTTCTCAATAATATGGTCGTCCATATTATTGACCTAGATATCCTCGTATCTACTACGTCGTCGACACGTTATCGGATCGTCTAATCGTGGGTCTCCGTCTTCTTCGATGCACCTTACTCGTAAAGGAGACGTCAAATTTCATGAGGTGAAATCAAGAGATTTGATGCTCTGATCATCAACTTGGATTGCGGGAAGCACGAGATTCATCCTCACGTCCGCAAGTGTGATCTATGTCAGATCGGACTTGAGATAGGAGAATCTTTTACTTTAGAGATTAGAGATCACAACCATGCTTCAAGAGGTATTCCTTGAACTCGTTTGTGATCTTGATGAAACATTTTGAGAAGTGTTCTAGAAATATGTGGTTTCATCTGTTTGATTTTTTTAAATTCCGCTACCCCGAGCAATTAGTAAGACTAGTTGCTCCCGATTGCATATGATGCGATCTTCACGCTTTTGTGATACGCTTAAGGTTTCTCCATAACCTTCAGGAGCTCCAACGAGATCAATTACAAGGGGTTTGGTTAGTCCTCACTGGCCTTATAAAGGCTTAATCGAATTGAGCTTTGGATCATGTTCGGTTGGGATCCATAGGCCGACCATGATCTTAAAACGATCATATCTTGAGCTCATAAACTTGGATTTCAATGTTGTTGTAATCATTATGAAGGTCTCGACGAGTATCACAAAATAGAGTAAGGATTTGTCTGATTTGGATATCATATCCTCATAGAATGTTAGAAAGTAGGGGTTTTG
Source organism: Ottelia alismoides (assembly GCA_037367405.1). Classification (NCBI taxonomy): domain Eukaryota; kingdom Viridiplantae; phylum Streptophyta; class Magnoliopsida; order Alismatales; family Hydrocharitaceae; genus Ottelia; species Ottelia alismoides. Next base: position 568,640 of record JAZKJV010006277.1, on the reverse strand, counting down.
CACTATTAGCTTGCCATAATTAATAACTGATTAGTTGTTAAAACCCTTTATGAAAATGTCATTTTGTGCCTTTAAAAATGTCGTTCGTTGTAGATGGATAATCAGAATTAATCAAATTTAATCGAAGCGATCTTAGGTTTATTTAGCCTGGGAAAGCCCTAGAGTCGAATTCAAGGAGGCAAAGGAACAACCTAGGTTTAAGTCTATCAAATTCGACATGCGATTTTCTAGGAGGAATTTTTTGGTATTTTTTATGCAATTTTATAATGCAATAGAATTACGAGCCAAATTTAGGGACAAGAAAATTAATGTCGATCAAACGATGCCAAAAATAATAAAATTTTACTGAGATGTTAATTATGATGAAATGAATGCACTGTAATATTTTTGGAATTTTCTGATGTAAGATTAATATTTAATGAATTAAATGGTGCAAATAGTGTGAATCACTATAATTAATCACAATAAATATTAAAACAAATTATTTTCAGGATATAAAATTATCCAATATATCACTAGGTGATCTATCTTAGAAAAATTCTAATGCTTAAAAATGTGAGATTTAACACCTACTAAAAGTTAAATATTGAAATACACAAAATCATTTTTATGGAGCATATGATGCATGCAAATACAATTCTTTTTGGGCACTATGTGAAATACAACTATATGATCTGTGAACGTTTGGCAATTTTTCGAGCAATGATTAATTATCTGTGAATTTCAGAGTGTAAAGTGGGTAAAATATATAAGATTCCACAAAAATATTAAATATTAATTAACCACAGAGCATAAAAATGTGAATCACTACCGTAATGTATAGAATTAGTTAATGAATAATGTGTGAATTTTTAAATAATAAAATGTTTCAGAATTGAGGTTCAAATTACGAGTGAAAGATGAGGTTCTATTTGTAAAATACAATAACGGAATCAATTCAAATTTATAGAGCAAAGACTAAAGTAAAATTACCAACCCCACTAGGGGGCATGCTGTAAAGTTTCCAATAGGCCACGTGCGAGGCACGTGACCTCTGGGCTGGGGGCTCTCTATGCAAAATTAGTAAATATCCAAGGGGTTCTCCGCAAGAGTTCCCTCCCCGCATGTGCACAACATGTGGGAGGGTCTTGGGCCTCATGCTCGATGGATGGCGGATTAGGATCGCTCGTAGGTGGTGACATGCGGATGAGCAGGGCCCCAAGGGGGAGCGACTGCTTTTGCTGGTGTCGATGAAGCGACGACGCCTCGAGTGCTTGGACGACACACGATCGAGCAGTGGTGAACTGCCCGAGGTGCTTTTGTGATCAGTGAAGGCGATGATGCTCGGACAAAAGCGAATCGTAGACACATGCATGAGGGTAGCTGATGGCGATGGTCGGCTGGATATGCATCGGATGTGCCCTGGACTGCGGAAGCAAGGCCGGGGAAGATGTGGTCGAGGAGGAAGCGCTAGAAGGTGGAGATGCTGGAGTAGATGCTTGAGCAAGCGTGGATGCGAGCGAAGGTGGTGTCGCTCGACGGTGGTGTATTGAGTAGAGGAGCACGAAGGGGAGGAGATGATCGAGAAAGATGATACAAAAGGGGTGATGAGCCATGGGTCAAGGTGGAGGAGGTGAAGGGGGGTTACCTGGAAAGGTGGGCTCGACGGTGTTGCGTGTTGGAGCGAAGCGGCTGTGTGGTGGCGACGTGTTGCATTAAGGCCCAATGGCTTTGATCGTGCCAAGGAGGAGGGAGGAGCCGGGCTGTCACCACCGACGTTTCCTCTTGTCCCGTGTAGTTGACGGATGAAGGTTAAGTGGTTGAGGGGATTGAGTTAAATAGCGTAGGCGGTGCGATGAAGATTGAAGGTAGTGGCTCGGCTCTTGATGAGGATGCGATAAACATAGAGATGGATCATAGATTGGAAGGGGAATCGGGGACGATTGCAACTAAAGAAGGAAGGCAATGTTCTGATTGGATATGGGGACCTTGACGAGGGGATCAGACGATATATGCGTAGTGGTGCGATGTCTGATGAGATAGGGGATGGAGAGATTTGTGGAGAGATGGCAGTCAGGCACGACTCCAGATTGGGAAAGGGGCGAGAGGAGGACGACACTTGTCGGCCATCCGATCAACCGAGATCGAATGGCCTATGAAAAGCCATGTGGCTTCTTTTAATTTATTTTTTACTTTTAAAATTGAGTTAATTTAATTAATTTTTTAAATGAAAAAAAGAATTTAAAAAGCCCAAAAATGGGTGACACGTGGTATCTCTAGGAGCTGCCATGTGTCACTCCCAAAAAATTCGAAAAAGAAAAGAAAAGGAAAATAAAAAAGAAATAGCAAATGACTTGGTTCTAAAAATGATCTTCACGAAAGTTGCTCGTGTTAATGATATCTACAAATTTTATGAAGAGACTAAAATGAAAATAGGTCATTTGCAAAAAGTGATATTTTTAGTGGTACTCTATGTCTATAAAATACATATTTTAGGATTTTATAAATTTTTTTATCATTTTTAAATAAGATAAAAATTGGAAAAAATGATAAAATCAAAGACAAATATTTACACATTAATCTAGTTTTTGGATTTTTATTAATTGCGAAAACAAAGAAATCAAATAAAGTATGATAAATATGACTTTTGTACATATTATCAGTGAATACTCAGACTTTGTCAATTTCTTTGATTTAGATTTTATGTTAGATTTAGATTTTTATGCACTTTAATAAATCTTTTGTAAAAAATAAATAAAAAGAAATAAAATAAAAAAGAGTTAAATATGTATGTAAAATAATAGGTCAAAATCAGGTAAAATGCACGATGAACAAAAGAGGTCTAAAATCCAACTTTCACATATGAGATCTGATTCACTTGAACTTGGTCTTATTTTGAAGGTTATTGAATGTACATTAGTTCAAAAGTGAACAGGATCAAATGGACACTCTACAAGGAAGATATCAACGTTTTAGTCTGATCATGAATTAGTGGTAATTTATCTTATTTTATAGGTCAATTGGGCTAGGATTTTTGACTTCTTATTTTATGCAATTATGCATGATAAAATGCAATTATTAATTACACATGCATGAATGATAATTATGTAAGATAGTTGATAAAATACAGATGAATTTTGGGGATCTAAGCTTATTAATCTCCTTTAGAGTGATGAATCGTAGATTCATCAACCCCTTACTTAAACCATGCTCATCCCCGAGCAACTAATGAAATGAAATGAGGTGAAATGAGATTAGGTTCCATACCAAGACCACAAACAAAAGGTGAAAATAGAGCTAAACCCAACCTTTGGATTATTAGTTTGGCAGAACTCCTGTGAGAATTAGGGTTGTAAATCAACAACCTCCAAGTTCTACACATTATTGTCACAGTTTCGGCTCAGAAGTCATCTTTGATCAATCTTCTTCCCAAATCATACCCCATGAATATTGAACAATTGTCTCATACACGTGAAAGGTTTTAACTCTTCCCATCAAGAATGCTGGACTACCATACAAACTTTTCCTCTAGTTACTATCCTCGGGGAGTCATGTATTTCATTCTAAGTTCAGTCATGATGTGTTTACAATCAAAAGGGGGATAAAATTTTAGAATAAGGGGAAAAGAATTGGAGAGTGACCAGTGTAGTCACCCCTCTTTATGAAGCCGACCAGTTTAGCCAAGTCTCCACCAATATCAGTAGGTTATTTTAAAGCTTGGACCTTTTTGGTCAAATATTTATTTGGTAGTTGGCTTCTTTTTTTCTGGATTTTTGGTTGCTTTGCAATGATGTTATTGTGCCCCTACAGATATGGAATCTTTCTTTCCACACATGTTTTGGGGACTTAGAAAAATTTTTGCCCAATTATCCATCCACCATCCAAAGCTTTATTTCAATATATACTCCGGTCCTTAGATGTCCATGCTACCAGAAGAGATACTCATACAGTCTTCCAACACCCTGTCTGAGTTGAACTAAGTGAATAGTGTGAGAGTACAAATTAATTCCCTATTCAAGAGTCGTACCATGAACGAGGTGACCAGGTTAGTCACTAAGAGTCAAATTCTGCACAACATTATGCGGAACTCGAAGTATTAAGTCAAAGATCTGGATCTTCTAAGATCCTCTTTCTTGGTGAAGTTCCTCTGAAAGTTTGGTAGATTAAGGTCAAGTCAAGATCACTCTCGGTTTCTGTTTATAACTCGGTTCAGAACCCAAGGGCTTTTCACGAGTGCAGATGCATGCAGTGCTGGATGAAGTGCAAATGTATGGAATGCATGATTTTTTTATGAGATTTTTTGCAAGATTTGTTTTTTGTTTTTGTTATATTTTTTCAATTTTTTTAAATGCAAAAATGAATAAGAAGCCAATTTTCAAAACTTGGGTTGCACACATAATGTTAGTTGCACAAAACACAATGTTAATTTTTTTCAAAAAATCAAATAATTATATTTTAGAAGTAAATTACTCACCCTGTAAATAAAACATAGACTTATGCAAAAGTACGAGCTATGGGTAAACTATATACATAGTATATGCACATCCCCTTTACTTAGCGAGTACTATGTCCTAAGAGCACAAGAAGTGTAGAGAAGACATAGCTCGGGCTAAGCATAAGAGAGTGAAAAAGAAAAAAAGAAGTCAGCCCGCCTCTATATAATTAGGTTGTGAACAGTCTAAGTATAGTTGAAGGGCGAAAATGATGTGGACAAAGGGAGAAGTGAATGGGGAGAATATATATAGCGGGCATCGGGTCCCCCTATACTTAGGCTCTGGTCAACCTAAGTACGGAAGAAGGGTGGTGGACCAATAGGGCAGAGAGGAGGGTACCGACAATTAAGAAGGGTTTTCGACAGATCTTTTTGCGAGCCTATGGTGGGTGTTCATGATGATAGGAAGAAGATGTAGACGTTGATTCCTAACCACTATCAGATTTATCCTTAGAAGAACAGTTTTGGAAGGCATATTGATGGGAAGAAGATGAAGCAAATGAAGCAGATGATTCCCATCCATCATCGGAGTTATCCTCAGAAGAATAGTATTGGAAGGTGGAGGTACTCCAAGTATTCTTTTTCTTTAGCTGTTTTCTTAGAATGTGTTCAGTCTTGTGGTCAATCGACTTGTCCTCGGATGATGAATATTCTGAAGCACCGATCTCAGTCTGGTCATAAGAGATTATTCTGGTATATCTAATGAGACCAGCGGGGTCGACTCTAGAGGAATAGTAGTGAGGAGTAAGAGTCGTCCAACGAGGATCGATACTTGACTGCTAGCTAAGATAGGGCTACAGAGCTGTTGAACTGAGTTCACTCATAAAGATCACCTTATTCAGACCTTATGAGGAATCATCAGAAGATTCCTTTTTTGGTATATCAAAAGCTACTTTCATAGTCGGTTTTCTAGAACCTGAAGCAACAAGGAGAGGAGGAGATTGATACAACTTGAAGTGTTTGGGGGGGCACCTCGAGGAATCAGTACGCTTCTTCTTCTCACTAGATAACTGACTAGACGAAGGAGCAACCCGTTTAACATGAATGGTCAATTTAGTTCTTGTTGTCTATGAAGGTGCAGGTCCTGGTGGTCGAGTGCCGACTATCGGTTCGTCATCATATGAATAATCATTGTAATAATCCTCCTAGGTTAGCGGATGTAACACATATGTGTTCTTAGTTGGTTGGGCATTGGTGAATTCCTGTATCATATTAAATTAATCCATGTGGTCAGAGGAGGTCTTGTCCAACTCAGGTTATCCCTTGATTGTGTGTTATCATTAAAATCAAATGAATAATCATTTAGATGGTAAAATTCTTGCATCAGGTGTTCCTACGTAGGATTTGTCATGGTAGTGGTTGAGGTCCAAGTAGCAGGAAATGAGAGTGTAGGGTGAGTCTCTGATCCGATGGTCGACTTAATTGGGATCGTTGTAGACTGGACTATTGATCAATCCTGTTAGAAACTTACCACATCCACTACATGCTGGATATCTATTTTGTACAAATCATGGCATTCACACGCTTTTGATAACCAACACATAAGGTATCCATCCATATCATTCTTATCCTTAATATTTGGAGGTGTTATATCTTTAAGCATGTTAATAATGTATCTTATGGGGAGGAAGTATTTTTGGAATTTTCTATGGAATCTTTCTAAGATCATCTTGATATATCTTTATTGTACTAGTCCTAACACCCTTTATTCTCTAAATCTAAATATTTTTGGACCAAACGTAAAAGTGGCATCATTGCGATCTTTCATCTCAAAGGTTTTAGGTATCCAGATTTTCAGAACAATCATCATTCCCACATCACTCGCAATCAACACATATGATCCATCATAAATTCAATAAAAGCATATTCTTTGTGATTTTATAAATACGATGTTCAAACTACAAGGAACTTGTTTTATGCAAAAGATATATTTATTAAGATGATAATCCTTAACTTCCTTTTCTATGATGCCATGGAGCTACTCTATAGAGGAATCCATTGAAAAAAACATTGTTGGCATCCATTTTATCATGGAGTCAATAATAGCTAAAAATATCTTGATGGACACTAATATAATCAAAAGAGAGATGATCTCATTGTAATCGATACCTTCTTTCTATGTATAACCCTTGACAATGAGCATTGCCTTGAAGATATCTACCTTTCCATTGGGTCCCATCTTCTCTTGAAGATCGATTTACATCCAATGATCATTACCCTTTTAGGTGGATCATCACGTTTATACACCATTCTCGTGCTTGGAGTCTACTTCAAACTTCATTTATAGCATCCATATTCTTATTTTATTAGGGGCACACATGGATCAAACAAAAGATGTTGTGAAATTCAATCGTGCATTATTGGATTGGACTGATATGTTTTTGCCATTTTAATGGTTAATATTTGAATTAAGATTATTCAAATCTGTTAAATTAAAAGAATAAATTGGATCATTGCAAATTTCAATATGATTTAGTACATTAATATGTATATTTGTGTGCCTCTGCGTATATATACATATACATTTACACACATATGTATGTACGCATGCTTGTATGTTGCATGCATTTATGGTAGGCATGCATGTTTATACACACTTACGTTTACACATGCATGGCAACAAAAATACACACACATACGTATGCGTATGTGATATATATATCCATGATTTTCTTTTTAATATGGCATGTAATTTAATTTATTTATTTGTATACAATATTATAAATTAGCTACTTAAAATTTAGAATATAATAAAGTATTAAAATTTACAATTATCTTTCTTATTCTACTTAATTAACTATGTCCACAATGTCCTTAATCAAGCATCATTTAAATTATTGTTATCTAACATGCAACATCACGGTGGGAATAGGAAAAAAATGAATCTATGATATAAGCATCTGACCATTTATTATAATAAATATTCCCCTATTTACATCTATACAATTATCCAACAAAAAAATAAAATGTCAAGTGCTAGGAACTATGAGAGAAAATTATTAGGGAGGAAAATGTAAGTACAAAAAATATCCAATCCAACTGCAATTTACAAATTAGATTGGATTGAATTTGATGTTTAATTGATTGAATTGGATTAAAAAAGACTTATAATCTTTTAAAGTTGAAGGATATGAATTAAGTTAAAATTAGATCAAATCAGACTTATATGCACCCCTACATGTCATGATTTGCGAGCACTTTATTAAATGAACTACGTTCTTCCTTGTTCTTCTAGTACACTTCTTGAGTGGTCTTATCATCTTAGACCTCTTATCTTAGAGGTATAAGAGTGTTGTCCTCTTTCAGTTTCTTTGTTTATATTTATAAAACATTATTAATCTTACTAGACTTAATAAGCTTGTTTGCTTCGTTATTGTCTTGGATTTCCAGAAATTCATTCTATACTATTTACATCGTTAGATGCAAGCACCTTTCAAGCATTAGGATTATAGACTTGGATATATGATACCATCATCTACGTATCCAATGACGTGGGATTCTTTATTGCATGATTTCAACTTATTTACATATGTATTAGTTACATGGACCAAATATCTCCCAGAAGCTAAAGTTTCTAATACCAGGATCGGTTGCATACTAATTAATTCTCATAGCGATTTTCCTATACTAACTTACTTGAAATCTTATCATGGACATATGTCACATTTTCTAACGCATGCCCCCAAAAACTAGGAGCAAGTTATGCTTTGCACATCATTGATCTTACCATATCTAACATTATTCGGTTGTTTATCTCTATATCTCAATCGATTTTGAGACATTCGTGAAGGATTGAGATCGGTATTCCTTGATTTAAAATTTACATTAAATGATATGCACATATGAAAAATATCCTAGGCATATAGTTCTATTAGCAGGAAGAATTGATTTCAATTTGGCTAATATTGAACTATCTACAGTGCGTATAATTAGCAAAAGTGTGGCCTAAGAATTATGAGCACAATCAAGAATAATTAAGCAAACGTATATGTGCCTAATTCCTATGCCACTAAAGTCGAGTTCCAACCACACATAAGGGGTTGAAACAGACCTGACACACCACAGAATAGTCCAGTCTGAATTATTACAAATCAGAGGGTTCAAAGAGAGAGAGAGAAACCCTATGAATAATGTAGAAAATTAAACTATCTTTGCGGGGCACGCGACCAGAGCTGAGAGAGAAGGGGTCACGTGTGATGCACATGACAGGGAAAAGGTTAGAGAGAGGGAGTGCCACATGGCATGCCTAGGGGCTGCCACGTGTCACCTTAAAAAAATTTCGAAAGTAAAAGAGGAAGAAAAATAGAAAAGAAATAAAAGGAGACCTTGGATCGAAAAATTTTCTTCACAAAAGTTGTTCATCTCGACGAGATATACAACTTTAATGAACGAAAAAGAGCAAAAGAGGTCATTTGTACAAAGTAATATTTTTGGTGGTGTTCATGTGTATAGAAAACTGACTTTTTGATGTTTTGTAATTTTTTTGAGATTTTAAAAGAGGATAAAAATTTAGAAAAAAATACTATAAAATAAAAGACACTTAATTAAAATTAATCTAATTTTTGAATTTTTAATAAATAAGAAAATGGAGAAATAAAATAGGAGTATGAAATACACAAATTTTGTACAGACTCTCAAAGGTCACTCGGATACAATCGATTTTTCTGATTTTAGTATTGATCTAGATATGGAATTTTATGCCTCTTGATAAAACTTTCATAAAAGAATACAATTGAAAAAGGAATAAAATTAAAAGTGTTAATTATGTACATTAAAAACTTAGGTCAAAAATCACCGAAAGATAAAATGCGCAAAAGAGGCCCAAAACCCAACTTTCACATAAGAGCTCCGAATTTTATGAAATTGGTCTTGTTTGAAGGTATTTGAAAATGGAGTACTTTAAAAGTAAGTAGACCAAAATCAGACACTATATGAGGACGATATATGCGTTTTTAGCCTATTTGATGTGAAATTAAGACTTGAGTATATTTGTCGCTTATTTGAGTTAGCAATTTTTTTGTATTATTTATTTATTATTATTAGTAATATCTACAAAATGAAAGTGGTTTCAGGTCAACTAGAGTTAAGATGAATTAATGAAAAATATAGAAAATTAGCAGCTTATTAGGTCAATTTACACTTGGATTTCTGGGTTCCTTATTTTATGCAATTTATGTATGATGAAGTAAGAATATTATTAACACTTGTATGAATGCCGTTGATGCTATACTAATTATTAAATACATATGAATTTTGGAGAACAGAGCCTAATTAACCAATTTTAGCATGTTGGATCTGAGATTCATCATACCCCTATACAAACCATGCTCGTCCCTAAGCATCAATGGATACATGACTTAGTTGTATCAATCTCTGACTGTGCATGTGAATTTTCAAGGCTCTATTCATTGAAGTCCCTTAATTTGAGTGATCCTAAGATTCTGAGCTCAACCATGCTTTAATCAAAAGGATTCCAACTTCTCTATTTATCAGACTCTCTGTTTGTGCATATAATATAAGGATATGACTTTTAGTGTACTGCATTCATGAGAGTCGAGTCGAGACATCACCCAAAATTCCAGTCCAGGAGACTCTCCTCTAGACCTAATCCTCAACACAGAGAACCAGTCGGTTCATGAATTCAATCCACCGTCTCATTAGTTTGTCAGACTTGAAAGTGTAGATGGACGACGAGATGATGGAGGGCATAGGATTTTGTCTACTTTTCTCTCCCTCACATTGGAACAAAGGGCCTCTCGAGTGGCTTCACACATGTATTTTGTTGTTGTTGATCAATGTGTTCGTCAAGAGAATTTGGGATCGTCTGCACTTGTTTTTCTGGGAGTACACGTGGTGGTGTCTCTTTTGAGTATCTACCATACCTTCGACACCCATACTTGTATGACAATATGATGCAAAGACCTTTTATGGTGCTAGCCCGACTCCTTGGTTCTAACAGCATTTGGTCCAAGTGGACATTTTGAAAATGATTGGGAGCACTCGCCTTTGGTGGAAACTCATAGAATTTGACTTTGTAATGATTGAGCTTTTCTTTGAATATTTATTTCTTTTCTTTTCTTTTTGGATAGCTCTATTACTTTTACCAAGAGTTGGCGCACAATGATCAACAATTTAATTATGTTTCATCACACCTTGGCACATAGGTCAATATCAAACGATAGCATGCGAACTTGTTCATATACTGGCTGGGGTTTTGCTGACACTCAGGTTTCTTGAAGTCTATATTAACTTTATCCCATCCTCGAGCATCATTAGGTCGAGTCTAGACTCAAATCTCTAGTCCCAATTCCTCAAGTGATAACTCAACTCATATCATCAATCATGCAGTTGTGAAAGTGATGTGTTGATCATATTCTTTAGAAGGTAAAGATGAAGAGTGCAATATAACGCTAAAATCTTTCAAACTAGGAAGTGTGGATTATTAATTTTTAAAACTCTAGTGACTAAGACTAGCTAACTCAGTCTCTCAAGATCTCAGAAATCCAGTGTATTCAAATCTTCAAGTCTTGAGTGATAGTGAATGTGTCAGGAATATACCAACCAAGGAATGCATGGTTGCATGAGATGCTGAATGAAATGCAAGACCATGAGCGAATTTTTTATTCAAAAGGTTTTTGTTTTGTTTTGTTTTTTTTTTGTTTTTTTGAAAATCAAGTATTATTTACATAAGGAATATAGTGTAATATACATAATATACACAACTTGTACCCATATCTGATTTAGATGAAAACAATTAAAGTACGAGCTATGGATAAAGTATATAAAAATATATATAAACACACACACCCCTATACTTAGCTTGTGCTATGTCCTCGTGGGGTAAAGTGAACTGCATACATACATCGTACTAAGTATAGATGAGTGAAAAAGAAAAAGAAGCATAAAAAATGGTACTGGTCCCCTTATACTTAGGCTTAAGTCAGCCTAAGTATAGGAAAGTAATCACAGGTGGGGGACCGAGGAGATGAACAGAGTGACGGATATACAGAAGAGTGATGGAATTTTTATGGAAGAGGTGTTTCATACGGACCGCTTGAGTCTTTCATCTAATACAATGCCCTGAATGAAGGAGATCTGCTCTACTTGCACTAACTGCTCGCTTGATTCGACAAATTATTTAAGCAGTTGACTGTTAACTATAGAAATTTGCATGTTGTCTGCTGTCTCTGAGATCTCAACACTTCCGTTATTGTGCACCTCTCTCACAAATGAAGGGTCCTTACCATTTGGATTTTAATTACCTTCGAAAATTTTCAATCTTGCATTAGAACACCATACTTTCTGCCCTGGGAGAAGGGTCTTTGTTCGAATGTTCTTGTTGTGCCATTTCTTCACTTTGTCCTTGTATAGGTGCTATTTCGTATGCATGATTTCGGATTTTGGATAGTTTATTCAAATCCATATCTCTCCTCTTCTTTCTGGTGACATTTCCAATTGAGTTTTTTGATTGTACATTCTGATTTATGCACGAGTTCTGCGAGCAAATGATATACCTTTCCATATACTGTTCGAAACGGGGAGGTGCCCATTGGGGTCTTATAAGCTGTCTGGTAAGCCCATAGAACTTGGTTCAGGAGTTGGCACTGGTTCTTCCTGTCAGGACAGACTAGCCTCGGTAAAATTCCTTTGATGTTTAACAATTCAACCATGCCATTAGATTGTGGACGGTAAGGACTACCGACACGATGCTCAATGCCGTATTTCTTAGTCAACTTCTTCACCTCCCGGTTGACAAGTGGCTACCCCCATCAGATATTAATACCTTAGAGATCCCAAACCTTGAAATAATATGATCTTTCAAAAACTTGCATACAGTTTTGCTATCTGCTGCTCGAGTAGGGATAGCCTCAACCCACCTAGACAAATAATCTACCATGAGAAGAATATATTCAAATCATTGACTGTTAGGGAATTGACCCATAAAGTCAATGCCCCATGTATCGAATACATCACAAATGATCACTAGTTGCATAGGCATGGCATCTTTGGGACCAATGGTTCCTCCCATTCTCTAACAGACCAGGCACAACCTGACAAAATTATAGGCATCCTTAAATAAGGTCGGACATAAATCTACATTGTAGTATGTTCTCAGCAGTCCTTTTCCCGGAATGATGTCCTCCTACCTCCAAGGTATGACAGAGATTGAGGACACTTTGGTATTCCTCTTGAGGAATACATCTTCTCCATATACAATCCGATCCTTCAAAAAAAAGGAACGGATCCTCCCAATGGTAGTGTCTGGCTTCCGACTTGAGTCGGTCGATTCTGTTCTTGGGCCAACCCTGCAAAACTTTCTTGGAGACAAGATAGATCACCATGTTAGCATACCATGGGAGAGAGTCAATAACAGAAATTGACTCATCTAGGAAGGTTTCACGACATTCTTAACTCCATGTTTATCTTTAATCTTCAAATTAAATTCCTTAAGTAAGAGTATCCATCTTAGGAGACATGCTTTTGCATCTTTTTTCGCCATCAAGTATCGGATGTCTGAGTGATGTGTGTATATTGTCACCTTAGATCCTAGAAGTAGAGATTGAAATTTCTCCAGAGCAAAGACTACTGCAAGCATTTCTTTTTCGTTCACGGTGTAATTTTTCTGAGTTGGATCTAAAACTTTGCTTCCGTAGAGAATAGTATACGAGATTCCTTCATTTCTTTGTCCTAAAGCAACCCTACTGTGAAGTCTAAAGCATCTGTGGTGATCTCGAAGGGAAGAGACCAGTCAAGGGCTTGTAGGACAGGAGTTTCAATGATCCTATTTTTAAGAAGCCCGAAGGCTTCAACACACTTATGATCTACAAGGAACTAGGTATCTTTCCCTAAGAGGTTAGTTAGCGGTCTGGCAATTTTTGAAAAATCCTTAATATATCTCCTATAAAATCCGACATGTCCCAGAAAAGACCGCACTTGTTTAACGTTGGTAGGTGGTTCGAGTTTTTTGATCACATCCACCTGGGTAGGGTCAACCTCCATTCCCTTATTAGAGATGACATGCCCCAACACAATACCCCCTTTTACCATGAAATGGCTTTTCTCCCAAGAGAGCACCAGCTTCACTTCCCTACACTTCTCGAGGGCTCTATCCAGGTGCACTAGGTAATCATAGAATGAATCACCATGGACTGAGAAATCATTCATGAAGACTTCTAGGAAATCTCCAACCATTTCGATAAAAACTACAATCATGCACTGCTGAAAGGTGCCGAGGGCGTTGCGAAGCCCAAAAGGCATGCGCTTGAATACATAAGTGTTGAAAGGACAGGTCAAAGTAGTCTTTTCCCGGTCCTCTGAGGCGATGTCTACCTAATTATAGATCGAGTACCTGTCTAAGAAACATAAGCATTCTCTTCCTGCTAACCTCTCCAAAATTTGATCAATAAAGGACAGCGGGAAGTGATCCTTCTTCGTCACAGCATTCAGGCGCATGTAATCCACACAGACGCACACGACGTGGGTACCCGTGTTGTGATCTCCTCTCCCTCCTCGTTGGTGATAATCTGAAGTCCCAACTTTTTCGAGACTACGTTCAAAGGTGACACCCACTTGGAGTTTGATATGGGATATATGAACCAACCTTAGACAATTTTTCGATCTCAGTCTTAACCACTTCCCATAAATTTAGATTCGACCTACGTTGGCATTCACGCGAGGGTTTAGCATTATTCTCAAGTTAAATATGGTGTGAACAGAGGGCTGGATTAATCCCTAGAAGATCTGACAATCTCCAGCCTATAACCTTGCGATTTTTCTCTAAAACTTTAAGTAGGAAGATCTCCTGCTCTTCGACCCGATGTGAATTGATGATGACCGGAAACTATCCCTTATTTCCTACAAGGAAGACATACTTAAGGGTAGGGGCTACTGGTTTGAGCTTAGGTAAGTCTGTATAAATCACAAAATCTGGATCTATCATTGCTGATGCTGGTTGTGATGTGGATGATTTTTGTGTGACATTATCAGCCACCGGTTTAATTATTTCGAGGATCATATCGCTACAGATACAATTTGGTTTGGCAAATGCTATGTTCGATCTGTTTACCTCACTCTGAGATTTTCCATAAAGAAATTGGACTGACAGATCAAGAGGGACCTCTGAGTCTCCAAGACTGTAGGCAGATTGCATGCATGAGCTGGCAGATCAATTCATCAACAATGTCCACTCCATATGAGAGTGATTTTATCATTGCGGTCGGGTTCTGTCTCCATGGCCCAACTGTTGCTTCTGTATTTTCTACCTCAGGTTTTGAATTTTCAGACTCGGTGTTAGATTCGTTGTTAGGTCTTTGAAACCTAGTTTGCTTCATTTTAAGTTCAAATTCTCCAAATTGGATTCTCCTAGATGTATAATCAAATACAACTCCCACGGTCCTAAGGAAGGGTCGTCCTAGTGTAAATTGGGAATCTTTCCAATTTCTAGGGACATCCATGTCAAGTACTATGAAATCTACTAGGTAATTTTGTCCCTTCTAACATTTCTAATCTCCCCCTTAGGTCTCTTAGTTGATGAATCTGTGAATTGAAGTACGACTCTAGATTTCTTAAGAGGACCTAGATTTAGATGCTCATATAGAGTTGTGGGCATGAGATTGATGGAGGAGGCATTATCTAACATTGTTCAAGCAAACTTTATTTCGTTGATCTGACTAGTCACAAAGTGAGCATCCATGTCTCTTTTCTTCCTTAGTAGCTCATTTTTTATCAGGTGAGATGTGGTGATAGAGATTATGTGCTTCTTTGTTCGGTTAGCATTATTTTTGTTGGTCCTTGTTGGTGTGCATCTCACCTTAAGATATTTCCTAAAAGCTGAGACTCTTTCTATCATCTCATCTAGGGGACAAAGTGACATTGATGTTTTCTATGCAGATACGGGCCATCTCTTCATCATTTTTTTTTGTTTCTTAAGTTTTTCTTCTTTCCTATCGTAAGAGCACGGGGGAAAGGAATGGACCTATTGTGATAAAAAACATCACTTTTATTGAATGAGGAATTAAATGTATTTACAAGACTCATACTAATGGAACCAAAAATAGGGAAATTGGTGGACGACTACTGCGGATGTTTTAGTGATGCTTCTTCAGATTCAAACTCTCTGGGGTCCTCAGTGGTGTAGTGCTCGTCAGGTGGTGTGGTTGGGAGTTCTTCTTTCTCCTCCTCATGCCTCTCTTCCTCTTCTTACCCAGAATTGTGTGTATTAGTAGACAATGGGGCTATGTCACCATGTTCTTTCGCTCGATCATGCATGGCCACGGTCTTTCTACTCCTAAGAGAAATATGATAAGTGTCATCACGCGAAAAGATCTCGTATTCAAGTAAAGAATATTCAGATATTAACACCTGATTCTATCTGAGGCTATTTGGATTAGCCTGGACTTGAGTTGGAATCACAATTTGGGGTGCGATCAACTCATCTTTCCGTCGAAAGAGTCGAGTGATGTCGACTCTCATATCACGAAGTTCATCCAGCACTCGCTGGAGTTCGAAAGAGATTGAAGAAGAGGAGGACCCCTGGACCTACTTGGCCTGAGGTTGCAGATTCTATCTGAATAGGCCATGTTGGCCTTGGTATTGATACTGTTGCTATTGAGGTTGTGGGTTCTGATAACCCTAATGGTACTACTAGCACTGCTGAGGATGGTAGATGGGCATGATTGTGGTGGACGAGGGTTCGGAGTAGAGTTTAGATCCGACCTGTTGACATGATTCAGGTTATACTAGACTCCTGTTTATCTCCATGACTTGTGGAGGTTCTTCATAAATAGTTTGAGCGGAGGTTTCTTCTATTTGATGGGAAAAGTCTTGATCTCCCCTCTAATAGCTCTGTTTCCCTACCCCTTACCCTTGAATATAATGAATTTGGTGTATGGGGGCAAGAGGTGAAGTCAGGGTAGGTATCCGAATCTTAGATACCATGTCAGCCAGTTCCTCCATTTGCTTAGGCAATTTAGCCAATTTCTCCATATTAGATGATTTATGGAGTTCATCCTCCTTCTTATAAATCTGTTGGACCATAGTTAGCTTATCATCTATTATCCCCAGGACGGTGTTTTGAACGGTTGATAGATTATTCACCATCTTTTTAGAGCCGGCTTTGTAAGCCTGACTGGTGGTCTGTACATGGCTGAATTCTGCTAGTTTCTTGAACATCTTGTAGACGATGCCCTCGTGGCATCCCATGTAGCTTCCTCCATAGGATGCACTCACTAACCCTTGGGTTTCAAGGTTCAGTCCACTTACAAGACTTTGGATCGACATCATTTTACTTATCTCATGTCCTGGGCATTTTTGGAGTAGGTCTGTGAAGCTTTCTCATGTTTCATGGAATGGATCGCTCAGGTGTTAGGTGAAGCTCGTGAGCTTAATCCTCATCTGATTAATTCTACTTACTAGGTAGAATTTTTTAAAGAACAATGTCTTGAAGGTGGCCCATGTGGTGACCATTTCCCTTAAGTTTTTCAGCCAGTAAGCTGCCTTATTATTCAAGGCGAAGGGGACAACTCTCAGCCTTATGTAGTCTTGACTAACCCTAGGGTGGGAATAGGTTAGCACAAACTAGCTCAAAGTCACAGAGGAAGATGTATGGTTCTTCATGATTCTTCCCTTTGTACTTAGGTAATAATGCGAGGAAATGCGGTTTGTGTTCGAACGCATCCTCGGGGGGTACCGACCTCAATCAATTATAATCTTCATTTAATTCAGGGAGGTACGTATACTCCATAACAACCTCTCCACATTGCAGTTCTGCCATCTGTTCTCTAAGGAGTTCATTGTATTGTTTGACAGCAGTTACTCTAGCCAAAAGTGCACGAATAGGGTTATTTTCGTTATCGTCCTTCTTTGGAGACATATTGACTTCTTCTTCACCTTCAGATGCACACAAGTCTGATTTAGGCTCATGCTTGAAAGGTTTAGGTTTCTGCCAAAGATGAAAGTTTCTTTGATACGAAGGGATAGGATAGGGGGTTAGTCGGGGGTTGATTAATCCCTATAGGTGAAGGGTGAACCATGGTTTGGAGAAAAGGGTCATCCCCATACCATGGGGTTTCAAGAAGAGGGACATCTCGAAACTGAGGAGATGAGATACTTAAGGAGCTCGGGGATTTGTTCGCAAAGTCCGAATGAATAACTCCAGAAGAATCCATCTCAGATGAAAGGAGAAGTTTGGAGCACAAAGAAATATCAATGAGAGATAATCCACGGGACATACAAATGTACAGAAGACTCCCACAAAACAAACACAATAAAACTCATCAATTCACCCACTCAACACTGGTGAAGGCACCTTAGGGCTTGATCGCTTGTCATTTCAATTTTAATTTAATGACAAAGCAATCTTGAAAATTAAATGAAGTTGTTAGGTGTCGAAATATTTCACAAAGACTGTCTCGAGTTCATACAACTAGTTTCATCTACTTTCAGCCGTTTGGGTATAAGTATGAACTGTTAGACAACTACCCGTGTTACTTGAGTACAAAGCCTTTCACGGTGTCCTCTAAACTACCCACTCTACTAAGGGAAGTCGAACCGTAAAACAGCTATCCGAAATCCTCACTTAGAAGTAGCTAGTTGTTTTTAAAATAGTAGTCTGAATGAAAATTTCAGAGTTTTGGATCTATCCTAAGTGTGTGATCTTGTCTTTACAAACAATGAGTGAGTTATTCTCCACCAGACACAAGCTTGATTTTAGGTTAGATTATTTACATCACCTTGATCAGTAGTCCCCATTTCAGATTAAGGTGATCACTGAAGTTTTAGATGAGCACATAAATTCACGCCTAATGAGCAATCCTAATTCGTTTAACTCTTAAGTTGTAAAACTGAGGAGGAAGAATCGAAAAAGCAAATGCAAGTGTAAATCAGTGATGCACACAAGAAGTAGACTTACAGTGATTCCTCGTGTTTTTCATGTGGAATGTATTATAAGGAATTTTTAAAATTTAGATTAAATGATATGCAGATGAAAAACGCTCTAGGCAGATAGTCCTATTAGCGGGAAGAATTGATTTCAATTTGGCTAATGTTGAATGATCTACAATGCGAATAATTAGTGAAAGTGTGACCTAAGAATCACGAGCACAATCAAGAATAATTAAGCAAACGTATATGCGACGAATTCCTATACCACTCAAGCTGGGTCCCAACCACACATAAGGGTTGAAACAGACCCACCACACCACAAAGAAGTTCAGTCCGAATTATTACAAATCAGAGGGTTCAGAGAGAGAGAGACCATGTGAATAATGTAGAAAATTAAACTATGTAAGCTCTCTCACACAAAATTAAAATTCAATCTTCTTTGCAGACCCTTGAATTATATCAAAAAATCACTCTAAGCTATCTACAAAGAGAGAAGATGCGGTTAGTAAATATAGAGAGAGATATGCAAAATAAAATGCAAATAAAATAAAATAAAATAAAATAGAAAAGATAATAAAATAAAATGCACAACAAAAAAATGGCACAAAAATTAATTTCACAAAAATTAATTACAGAAAGTAATTTCAAACCCTAAAAATGTGTCGTTTCTCGGCAACATCGCCATTTGATGAGCTCAAAATTCACCTCTTTAATTATAAGGAATTGTAGTATAGGAGACAGAATTCGATTCAACAAAAATCACAATCTTTGAATGTTGTGGAGTATTTTTCTTGGTAAGTGTACCAAGGTCTAACACATGGAATGATGATTTTTAGTTGTGTGATTTAAATTAAATAATTGATTAAATATTCGAATAATTTCTGTGTCAGAAAATAAAAAGGAAATGTGATGATGCAGATGCAATGCGAATAAAATAAACAGAAGTGAAGCTTAGGATCTGTGATTTACATGATTTAAACCCTCAAATAATATTAATAAATATCCTCGAAATTTAATCACATATCAAAGGATATAATTTCAAGAAATATTTATTTGTTTAACTCCGAGCTATAGGGTAAAAGAAGTTATTAATAAGATCATACAATGATTTTATCAAAGAATATTTTAACTTTGAAATTCCTTGTGATTTAATCCTAGAATTGATAATCAGTTAATCTAAGGGAATATATTAGCTTGCAAATATTAAATCCTCAATAACTAAATAGAAATACTAGTGGATTAATCAATTTAATTCTACTTGAATGAGCCCCTGCAAGGATTAATTCTGTAGGAAAAATCAACAATAATCGCAAGGAATTATTTAAATTAGATTCCTCAACCGAATTCCTGCAAAAGATATCGTTAATTTTCTCCATAAAATAATGCACAAAATATGTCAAAGAGTAGCCTACATAAATCATTACAGATCCTCAAATAATAGTCATCATGAAATATTCTCTAATTTGTCCACGAGATATATAAGATGAAAGAACACATAATAAGCTTCAAAACAACATATTATATGCTAATAACAGAGTTCGAATGGAGAAGATATGCTAAAATTAAATTCTAGGGACTTAAATGCAAGGAAAGTAATTATTTCTTTCTCAAAATAGTCCTTGGAGGACTAATTTGCAAATATAAAAACTTTTAGGGTTTTTTTGCAATTTCTCCATAGTACACGTACGGAGCACGTGCCTTGGTTAACAGGGGACTTGATTGTAAATTATGAAACTCTAGGGGTGAATTCTGCAATCTTTCCAAACGTCACGTGCGTAACACATGATTTTTGCTCCTTGGATCTTTATGTAATTTGGTGAATGGTAGGGGGCATTTAATTTTTCCTCCAATGCACGGGTGAAGCACGTGCGTACGAGGTTCGTGTGTTGAGGCGGAGGCTTGGGCTCCAAGCCTACGTAGCAGGTGATGTGAGGCTCGGATACCCGATCCTGGTGGCTGGGCGAGCTGGTTCGGGAGAGGCGACATGGCGATCAGACAACCGTTGGATCAAGGGTTGAGCCCGATCCAACAGTGGCCGGAGGCGCGGGGGCGGTCAAGGACGACTGGAGGCAAAGGGCGGAGATCTCGTCGTCGAAAGCGAGCATGCGTGAGGCTGGACCATTGCTCGAAGGCGGTGGTGGATCTGGCTGACCAGTGGAGGTTGTTGAGCAGCTATGCGAGGACAGAGCCAGGGGCTTGGCGCGGAGGCGCTGCTCCGGGCGAGGGGAGTGCGGACGACGGTAGGGGTCATGTGGTCATCGGACGGTGATGCACGACGGAGTGCATCAGTGACTACCTGCAGGAGTTAGCCAAATAAGAACCAAGGAAGGAAAGAGGGATGGGGCTCCGTGTGCGGGCGAGGGACAAGAGCTTGATCTCCTACATGAGCGAGGTCGGGAGTGAGGTGGATCTAGAGTGTAGAAGGAGAAGCAGAGGGGAAGGTTGATGAGGGCAAGCAATTCTGGAGTTGGGTCTTGGCTGAGTTGAGTCAAAGAAGGAGAAGGGAAGCGAGATATGGGAGACGAGGATATACCTTGGGTGTGATGATTGAGAGAGAGTAGGGTGGAGGAGGTGGATCGCTTGAGAAGAGGACCTTAGAGCTCCAGGTGGGGTCTTGCTCAAAGGACTATGGAGAAGGAAGCCCGAGCTTGGCAGAAGCTCGATGGTGCATTACACAAGGGATTAGAACTCCCTGGATCGTGCCTTACCCTCTATTCGTGGCGGCTCTATGGTGACTTGGAGTTGTCACCTCATGAATGTTATGGAGCTTAGGGTAGAAAATGGCGAATGAAATGAATTCTTTAGGCAAGGACTTTATAGGGGAACGTCGACAAGTGTTACGCAGGGGAGGAACATACGGTGGTCGTAACGGTCGCCGTCAAGTTGGGGGCGGTTATGAGAAGAGCGACGGGCAGTGGTTACGAGAAGAGCAGCGGGTGGCGGCTGCGGCTGGAGAAGGAAGAAGGACTATGCACGTGCGCAACACGTGCTGGATTGGGAGAGGACGGTCACGTGCGGGGCACATGACCAGAGCTGAGAGAAGAGGGGTTACGTGCGATGCACGTGACAAGGGAAAAGGGTAGAGAGAGATGGTGCCACATGGCATGCCCAGGGACTGCTACGTGTCACCCCCAAAAAATTTCGAAATTAGAAGAGGAAGAAAAAAGAAAATAAATAAAAGGAGACCTCAGATCAAAAGATTTTCTTCAGAAAAGTTGTTCATCTCGACGAGATCTTCAACTTTTATGAAGGAACTGGGACTTCAGAAAAGTTGTTCATCTCGATGAGATCTTCAACTTTTATGAAGGAACTGGGATCAAAAGAGGTCATTTGCACAAAGTGGTATTTTTGGTGGTCTTCATGTGTATAGAAAACTGACTTTTTGAGTTTTGTAATTTTTTGAGATTTTAAAAGAGGATAAAAATTTAGAAAAATATGATAAAGAAAAAGACATTTAATTACAAATTAATCTATTTTTTTGAATTTTTAATAAATAAGAAAATAGAGAAATAAAATAGGAGTACAAAATACACAAATTTTGTACATACTCTCAAAGGTCACTCAGACACAGTCAGTTTCTTTGATTTTAGTCTTGAATTAGATTTGGAATTTTATGCCTCCTGATAAAACTTTCATCAACGAACATAAATGGAAAAGAAATAAAATTAAAAGGGTTAATTATGTATATAAAAACGTAGTTAAAAAATCGCAGAAAGATAAAATGCGTAAAAGAGGCGCATAACCCAACTTTCACATATGAGCTCCGAATTTTATGAAATTATTCTTGTTTTGAAGGTATTTGAAAATGGAGTACTATCAACATGAGCAGACCAAAGTGGACACTGTATGAGGAAGATATGTGTATTTTAGTCTCTCCGATGTCAAATTTTGACTTGGGCTTATTTCACTTATTTGAGTTGGCATTTTTTATAATATTTCTTTATTATTGTTAGTAATATCTACACAGTGTAATTGGTTTCAGGTCAATTAGAGTTAGGATGAATTAATAAAAAATAGGGGAAGTTGGCAACTTATTAGGTCAATTTACACTTGGATTTATGGGTTCCTTATTTTATGCAAATATGCATGATGAAATGCGAATATTATTAAAACATGTATGAATGTCGATGATGCTATATTAATTATTAAATACATATAGATTTTGAGAATAGAGCCTAATTTACCAATTTTATCATGTTGAATTTGAGATTCATCAACTTCCTCCATAGGAATACCACTAGGAGATAAATTAGAATGATCAACACTCGTTGATCTCTTGTGTAAGCTCTCTATGTATGAAAGCAAAAATTAGACTATCAACCGCACAAGTTGACATCAACTCCATCAAGAAGACTTTGGAAATGTAACATGAGATGCCAAGTAGTACGTGCTATCTAGTCAACACAACTGGGTTTGCAACCATCTAGGTATCTACCCTTGGACCAAGAATACATGCCCATCCCTTACAATCACTAACTCCAACTACCCACACACCACGAAAAATGCATCCATGTGTAAGGCAAAGACCTATGGGAGAAAACCATCCACGGGACACAAACACTAACCAGTCCATGAGCTATGTATGTTAGATTCAGATCTGGACATTTTTTCTTGTTTGCAACACAATGCTCTCTCCCATGACGCTCACCACATGGTGTGGATTCATTTATTTACATGTTATACTCAATTTCATTATCTCAATACACTAGACAAATAACCACTAATATCTATTAAAGATCCCATAATCCCTATGCATGTATATCATTTTTAGAATTCAAGCATCCCATTTAATTCATGATCAAGATCTAACAAATCAAGGTTGATCGATAATCTATTTTAGATGATCAATCGGCCCTAATCGGTCAATTAATTGGCCTAATCGATCAACCAATTGACCTTATTGATCAACCAATTGAGATAATCAATCAGTCATTTGACCTGATAGATCAGCCTGGTCATTCATGAAATTTTCATGATCGATCATTTTTGGTACTGTATCCAAAAAAGTTCTAAATTTCAAAAATGGCTACATGCATGTCGTCGTCTTCTCATGCTCATCACTATGATATAAATTTGTATTTTTTTGATAAACAATGCTCTTGGAAATGATGGAAAATATAGGCGATGATTTTTGGAAAATCATCTTGCATGCATCAAGATCTGCCTAATTTTGCTCTAAAAACTCATGCATGTGATGTAGAAGGGTGTGGCCCAACATGAAGAATAGGATCTAAAAGATATGCCTTCGACGTTGTTCTTCCATAATATACTTCTGCCCTAAATCCACATTTCTGGAACATTTCAAGCAAAATGAGTGCATGCACGTCGATGACCTCGAGTTCCTCTGTGTAATGGCACCTTTGGATTGTCGACCGAACATCTGAAATTGTCTCCAATGGTGAAGCTTCGATAACGAATGGCAGAGCTCCAGCGAACTCAATCTCAAGTGGATTCATTAGCCTTATTGGTTAACCACATGGCATTATAAATGATTAATTAGGACCTGGATACAAATCTAATTCAGATCTGGATCCACAAGCTGATCAACGATTTTAAAACGGTCGTATCTTATTCTCCAAATTTGGATTTCAACTTAGACTTGTTGGAAAGATCTCAATGAGCAATAAACAATAGAATCATTTGTATGAGTCAAATATCGAGTCCTCACTGAATTTTAGAAATAAAGGGTTTCACAAAATATGCCAAAATTAAGCTCTTTTTTGTACAAATAGGTCCCAAGTTGGAGCCCAACTCGTAATGTAGGGGGTCATGCCTTGGTTATGTTGGCCCATGATTTTGTTTACATAACAATTCAAACACATGAAAATTGAATTAAATATTTCGAATTCTATACAATTATTAAGTTAATATCAGTAAATATGTTTATTCACTGACCATATAATTAAAGAAAATTATATATGAATCATCAATAAAGCAATACATCACTGGAAAAGGCATGTATGTCTCATATATGTTGGTTTCAAAATCCTGTAGACATGGTTGAAGAGTGCGGTTGGATCATACTAAATGACAATGATTGCTAGAATCAAAATATTCTAAAACAAGCACATTGTTATGGAGCACTTTCAATCACAGATAAACAAACAAATCATAAGTCCAATTGTATTTAACGTAGAACCCCTATTGGTAAAAATCACAATCCGAGTCTCTCGACTTGGGCTTTCAACCTGATCCACGTAGGTCTTCCATTAACATGAGTTGTGCACGCGGTTAATTCAATTGTATTACAATTTGAGTTGATTACACGATCAACTCAATCATATACATATTAAACAATCTTAATAACCTAAATATCAAAGTAAATATGCAACGAAGAATATGAGACAAAACTAAAACATTCTCATAGATTAGGAGCGTGTTCGTGAAAATTGAATGCAGAGAATCAGAGCTGCTAGAATGAAGAATGTCGCAAAAAATAGATCTTGAATCTTTTTCTTAGAGTGTAGAGTGGAAAGCATAGAAATGAGAGTTTGTTGCTCTTTATTGTGTGTTGTAGAATGAGGTATGGGATCCTATTTATAAGTCTTAGGGTCTCATAGACATTAGGTTTGAAAACGTAGCCATTGTGAACAAATAAGGAATGGAATTAGCTCCTCAAATGGAATATGATCGATCTAGATACTAAGACGATCTATCATGTGGATATTGGTGATCAATCAGAACCAAAATATAACCGATCAGGGATAAAAATTGATCGATCTAAAATATAGTTGTTATAATTCTATTAATGATCGATCATGAAAAAAGGTTGATGGATCAGGTGTGATCGATCATGTAATAAAGGTTGATCGATCAGCTTGACATTTTGACCTAAAAGACAAAGTCAAAGTCAAAGTCTAAAATTCATTATGCATGATTTGAGGTCTTTTACAATCTAAGACAACTACAAGAATGCATGACTCGATACAAGAAAAGACTTCATCTTCTTCTCGAACTTGAGATACTTCCTTGAGCTTGATTGGAGTTCCTTAGCTTTAAACTCCTTTGAGCTTCTTAGTATCTTCTTTACTTAAAATTAAGCTCCTCATGCTTGAACTTCTTCCTGGTCCAATAGCTTTCCTACTCTTGACCTAGCTACAATGTTTATACATAGGTTTTGTCTATCTGCACATGTTTTGACTAACAATACAAGTTTTTTTATCATCAAAATATGCTTGCTCATGCAGTAACAATCTTCCTACTTATACATGAACTCACAATATATCATATATGATATGTTCTAACATAATGCAATCTAATTTTGCCATGTGAATATATAAAATTCTAAGTCATAGTTGACTTTTATTCACTTCAACTTTCTTATTCTTCAAAGATCCTAAAGGCTAATATTCAATAAGTTAATGACTAAACCAATTGAAGATGGGGTTAATGAACCATATAGATAGCTAGGTTAGTGGGATTTATGGCAGGATGGTCCATGGGCCTATGGGTTAAGCTACACTAGGCTTGAGCCATCACTAAAATCTTTATTGGACCAAAATCAAGTCCCACCCTCGCCCATTAGAATTCTAGGCTCAGAGTTAGGTCGAGTTATAAGGCTAGGCTTTGGGCTAGGCCATGCTATCTTGACCCAATACACAACCCCAATTTCTACTAGTCCTGCTATGGAGAGGAACACTGAGAAGTAACGGAAATCTTCTTCAAGTACTTAAGGCGAACTTTAGACTATTATTTAGTTTATGGAGATATGTTATATCTAAATCTTAAATTACACTGACTCGAATTTTCAATTCGATATGGATGAAAAGTCCACTCATAATTATATTTCTTCAATATGGTTGATTCAATAAAGTTGAGCATTGAGTAAGATGTAGAATTCATTACATGTGATATGAAAGTTTGTAGTAGTTTTAATTAGCCTTTGATGGCTCAATGACCGATCTACAGACCTAGATTTTTAACTCAAAATTCAAAATAACATGTGAATATGGTTGAAGAATAACTCATAGAGATAACGAGACTTTTGAACATGTGAGCCCATGACAAGCTCTCTCCATATCTGAAATGAAACATATTTATGTTTGCATGATTAGTGAGGTTCCCTTTCCATGATTAGGTTTACATACCTTGGCCATATAGGATGTAATGTATCATTATTGTTGACATGCGTAGTTGAATTGAAGATATTACTAACATCAAATAATGATATATGATAAATGGTCTCATGTCTAAGAAGATATGTCGATATTATCCTTAGACAGATATTTGATTGAAACTCTCTCTCTATATATATGAATAGAGATTGGAATTTGGCAAATTATTTGAGTTCAAAATTTTACTTGAAGAGATTGAGATATTCAAATGTCCTATTTTAAACTATCAAGAGATTGTACATTCATCTGTTGACCCTATATATATGTATGTATGTATCCAAGTATGTGTATTTAACTGACTATTAAGTTGATGGCCTTATCAAGGACTGTATATCGATGAGCTATTGTACGTGAGGATGTATGAGAATGATCTCTGAAAGGATCCATACATGTTTATATTAATTAGAAGACAAAACATACTCATGAGATATTGGGGTAAAATGAATTTCACTAGCGGTAATTACATGATGTTTTGTTGGACTCAAGAAAACGTGCTATAGGGAGAGAAGAAGAAAAGAGAGTCTTGTCTTTTATTTCATAGTGATTCCTCTCCCTTGTTGGCCATTATAGATGGTCATATTCTACATTGACAATATATAGATAGTGTCACATGTCTTCAGTTCCAATGTAGTTTCTATCATCATATGGTACGAGAGATAACCACAATTCACATGATTTAGATGACTAATCATTTTCTCAATTTTCAAGAACAATGACTAAAATGAATTTTCCATCATTGCATGAGGATGCAACGCGTGGGATGCGTATTTTAGAAGGTCATGGAGAAGAATGCTAACATCAACAACTATTTAGATACGAAAAGGGTGATTATGACTAATTCATATGAATGTCATGTTCTAGTAAGAGTTAAAGATCAATTAGTAAAAGTGTCTGGTATTGAAAATGAATAAAAAAGGAGAATAATCAAGAAGAGAGTTATATTATAGGAGCATGCATGGAGGTTTAGTTCTCTTTACACGAGGATAGTACCAATAAAGTTGATTCATTCTTTCCATCTATAGAACTCGTATGAATGACGATAACTTGATTATTTCTTGACAATCGGTGTCATGTCAATATTTATGGCAATGCTGATATATGAATGTGCATCCACTAGGAAGTAGGTGAGGAAGACCAAGAGTGGTGCAACATCTAAAGATGATGATTTTTTTTGCAAATAGACTTGAAGATGACAAATATGAACTAGTACTAAATTAAAGTGATAGGAAGATTGTGATAGAATTCAACTCAAAAAGAAGATTACCAGGTAAAAACATCGGGGATCCAAACTCAACTTTTTCGATTAAACAATCTTACTTTGGGTTAAGGAGACAAGCAAACTCCTTACAAAATTGCTACAAAAAAAACAACCTAGGCTAAAAATAACTATTGGTAACATACAATGTATGTCCTTTTATCCTCTCCTCATTCTTTTTGGGGGTAAAAACGATCATTTGGAAAAATGGGGGTGATTGGTACTTTGATTAAATTTCGATCATGTCTTACTCTAACCACTTAAAAATGGATACATACATACATACATACATACATACATACATACATACATACATACATACATACATACATACATATATATATATATATGAGGATGGGGAAGCTGCTCCATGGAGCAGCTAAGGTGGCTGCTCCATGGGGTAGTTTCCCCTCCTTTTTTATTTTATTAAAATTTTTTCATGTATATTCATCTATATATCCCTCCTACATGTCATTCAAATTCGTGAGAAATGGGTACTCCTATGCCCTTCATCTAGAACATGTACTTTACAGCAAATTTCAGACTGTTAAAAATTACATGTTCCAGATGGAGGGCATATGAGTCTCCGTTTTTCATGAAATTTGAATGACATGTAGGAGGGATATATAAATGAATATACATGAAAAAAATTCAAAAAAAAAATAAAAAAGGAGGGAAATTGCCCCACGAAGCAGCCAGATTAGCTGCTCCACGGAGCAGCTTCCCTTTCCTGTGTGTATATATATGGAGAGAAAAGGGATCCTACATGGAGTAGGTAACTTACCTACTCCATTTTTTTTTTCAAAATTCTTTTATTTTTTTGAAAAATGCTTCCAAGGATTTTCATAACTATATCATGAAGGATATGATAAAATCCTCAAGCGCATCACGGAAGCGTGAGCTTCGTATAGAATACGACGAAGAACGACTGGTCGAAGTAGTTGTTCTGTCAGAATTTTAAAAAATTTTTATGCGATGAAACCACATGATCCAAGAATGATTCTCAGATCGTTTCATCTAGAACCACATTAAGTATAAAGGAATACTTCTTGAAGCGTGGTTGATCGAGTCTCTATGAAAAGAGACCTCCTGTCTCAAGTCAGATCGTCGGAGAAGACGCTTGCGAGCGTGGGGATGAGTTGCGTGATCATCGCAATCCAACGAGTTGATCCAAGAACGGTGAACCCCTGATCTTGTCGTACAAGATCGAACACCTTCTTCGCGAGCGTAGCACTCCAAAGAAGATGGAGTTCCGAAGAACGTCGAGGCGACGACGTGGTGGCGAAGCGACGATGAAACTCTCCTCTAGGGTTTTGGTGGACAACCACCAAGAGAAGGAGAGAAGATGTGGCGCTGGAATGAGAGAGAGAGAGATGTATCTCAATAGCATAACCCTAGAGAGCATGGTATGCCTCTCTATTTATAGGGTTTTAGGATCCATGGATCATAATCCATGGAATACATAAAATCAATGGATGAGATTGATTTATGTTTAATCCAATGGTCAAGATTGTTGTTGGTAAAAAGCCAACAACTAATAATTTAATTAATATCAAATATATTTGATAAATCAAATACAATTCAATCCTAAATTAAATCAAACAAATAAGGAGACAATCATCATTGCGATTTCATCTCCCCATGGAACATGGTAGACGGCCTCCAATTCCATATAGGACTTGGTAGCCGTCCACTTGTTTCCAAGTGGAGGCAATCTCATGAAATCTCATGAGATTGCATATCTCCATGAAAATCTTTATTATTTATTCTAACAACTTTTGTTGTGATTTATTCTTCAAAAATAATTCATAATTAATTATGAGAATATTGCAATCTTGCCATTGGAAATTTGTGAATCACATTCACAACCCAAAACAAAATATAATTTACATTTTCAATTAATTACTCAATGTGTATCCAATACACATCAATAATTAATTAACAAATATAAATTATAATTAGCTCTCTCTAATACATTATAAATCACATTTATAATATATTATGAATAATTGGATATTGCTATCCACATTATTCTTATCCATACTAATTAAATCATATTTAATTATATTGGATAATTTCCACATATATTAAGATAATTAAATCACATTTAATTATCAATTTCTCAATGCTTAGATATAATTCAAATATGGAATTATTCTTGAACACTTTCAAGAATAATGCGATTTCTCCGCAGATACTTGGAGATAAGGACATGGCGATTGTATTGTTCCACGTATAGTGACTTGGATATTGAGACCACATCTCAAATCCAGATCTCGGGCCTCCCATAGATGCTTGATTAAATCAAGATCGCAAATCTAATCTTCTCATTACATCTGAATCACATTCAGATCAATTTCCAACATTTGGACTAAGATCATATTACTTTTCTACTGAGAGGAGTCACTAAAATACATACCGTTTCATCACTCCCTAGGAATGGAAGCGTCATGGTTATACAACTGTTTATGATCACGTCACCCTCAGGTATTCCTAACACATGTACATCCTGCATACTAGAATATCCAGAATAAACTTGAAGTATAAGATCAATTTGACACTGTCTACTTCAGAGTTTTCATCATTAAGTTTCTCATTCGATCATTGGGAGTCGGTATCGATCATATGCTTTCCAAAAGCATATATCATACCTAGGTGTTGATCATATACTTTCCAAAAGCATATATCAAACCTACAAATTCAGTCAAGCTTCCAAAGCGAGACGACCGTGCACGGAATTTGGTTCTCCCCAATATATCATGAGTGAGCTCATGTCTTCCAGTTCATTAATGAACCTGTATGATCCCTTTGCGAGATCGTATTACTCATATACCCTTATATGCACACCAGCGCGCTGGTGTATAGATCTTGGTTAGGTCATCAATCTATTGGTCTGCCAAATGTACATACGCAGACATATAGTAACACATCTGTCTCCGGTCAGAGGATGCATGCCTATATCGTGACAACTTACGTTATAGGACTTTGGATATCTCAATCTCGTTAAGTCAACTCTTTGACCTAACTAATATGACACCTCTGAATCTCTATTCCTATGTAGAGGACCTGCATCAAGAGGTCGGTCAGATATCGACCTAAATGAGAAATGATTGCCATCTCCTACTCAGGTTGGAGATCATCTCTCAACACTCATTTGACGGTGCTTGATGAGTCGTCAATCTAACTCTTTAGATATGCATCCAAGCACCAGCCTCTATGATTCAATAACTGAATCAACAGTTGTATGATCATTAAGATGGCCATGGTACATAACCCTAATTGTACTAAGGGACCTATTATGCAAATTATTTATTCTTCATTTCATATCAAGGAATGATATTTGCAATAACATTTATTGCATAATGGCTCACCGTGGGCTCGCATGTCCAACAATCTCCCATTAACCCAAAGAGCCATTAATGGACTTAATCATTTAAACCCACACTCATGTGACAATCATAGGCTATTTAGAAAATAGCTAGGTAAGCTGATCAGTCACTCTGTCCCTAAGAGACTACGCCAAGTCCTTTTACGACACTTGCATATCCCCTAGTAACAGTGCTCGCATCCACTGCGAATGTTGCATCTTATGCAACTAATACTCAATTTTGTTATAGTATCCTTGACACTATAGCTTGATAATTTTTATAACCAGTATGTCCATAATCCTTATCAGAATACCTTTATTCCTAGAGATCTCTATCTCCTAAGGTATCTACAGTTAAGACCCTTATAGATCACTATCTACAAGGTCTTAAACTTTTGAAGATAAGACTTTGAGATCATTATCTCTAAGTTTCATCATCTTTGAAGATATTGTTATTACTATAATCAAGTGTTTAATCATCATAGTAGGATCAATAACTGTTTACTACTCCCACTGCATGGCAGACGTCTGGCTTTTGTACACATTTAGCATACACCCGGATTCTTGAAACTGATGCACAAGGGCAAGCAGTTTTAGCGTTCACATCCTCAACTCTTTGAGGTGCTATTCCTTTAGATAAGTCAGTACCATATCTTGAGGGAAATAATCCTTTCTTTGAATTTTCCATGGAAATGTCCAAGGTATACCATTAATTTGACGGTCCCAATACCCTCTTTTCTTTGCTTCTGAACAACTTCAGAACTAAGATCTAAGAGGTATCCTTGAGATCATATCTCGAGGTATGGAACAATCATATTATAAAACACTTATTATCATCATCTTTCGATCATTCCAAATGATTAAGATATCTACATTTAGCACGATGAACACGATGGCACTCCCACTAAGCTTCACATGGTTTATCAAGATTCTATCTGAAACAATAACATTTATGATTTCATCAAATCCAGTATTCTAACTATAAGAAGCATATTTGAGTTTGTAGATGGAGTTCTCTAGCTTGCACACCTTTCTTTCCTCAACCATGAAGCCCTGGGGCTACTTCATGTTAATATCCTCAGAGAGGTATTCATAGAGGAATGCAATCTTGACTCACATCATGAAGATGTCATAGTCAAGTTGAGTAGCTATAGTTAGCAATATTCTGATGGGTTAAAGCAAGGTCACTAGAGAGTAAGTCTCATCACAAGCGATGTCTTCTCTTCGGTGCGCAACTCATGGCCACAAACTGTGCTTTGAAGGTCTCTACCTTTTCATCAGGTTTCCTCTTTCTCTTGAAGATCCATTTACACCTTAATGGGTCTTACCCATATAGGTGGATCCTCGAGGGTCCATATACAACACTTGTATATGAAGTCTACTTTAGACTTTATTGCTAACATCCATCTTTCCATGCTATGATCTTCAGAAGCTTCATCACTTGAAGTCAGATCATTGTCAGATTCAACTGACACATGGAATCCATCTTCAAACTTATTTGAATAGGTATTAGTGTTTCATCTTTAAGTGTCCTTTTAGTTTCCAATTTTAGGAGCCTCATTATCTTCTCAAAACTAAATGAGTTCCTCTACTTCATTTTCATCTTGATTCTCAAGAGTCTCATCATCTAAGAATCACATTCTCAGATATGAAATCTTTTAAGAATCTCAAGGTCATAAAGTAGGTATCCAATACCATCCTTTATTTTCCTAATGAAGTAGCACTCTCAAGTGTTAAGTTCCAGCTTACTTGCATGGAATCTTATTAAGGATATATATTGTAGTCTCTACTACATATATACCTGGAAACTAATAGGTAATTTTGCTAAAAAAATATTATTGATCAAATCATGTCATACATGATCCAATTGTATCTCCCTACAACTCTCTTGAGTTTAAGTTTATTAAGAGGAGTGAAATAAAATTAATATTCATATATCTATAAGGAATTTTATGAATTCATCTAATAGGTATTGACTACCTAGATTAGATCAAATTCATTTAATCTTCCTTTAAACTTTGGTTCTAAACCAAACTTGTGAAATCTTTGAACATTTCAAAGTTTTTAAGTGAAGAGAATAAATCTTATATCACAAATAATCATCAATAGATATCACATATCCATAATGTTTATTCTGATATAGATGATTCACTACATCAATATGCATGAGATCTTGAATACCTTGACATCTTACACCAACCCAAGGAAGGGTGTATTGGACATTTTTTTACTTTTGAATACAATATTCACAAGTATGTAAGATTTGAACCTTTAGACAATCTAAACTTTCATCTCTCACTAGTCTATTGATCACATCAAGAGACAACTGTCCAAGGCTTGATGCCAGATCATTGTCAAATGATCTTCATTCTCCTATTGATCTTTTAAGGTTTAATTTCTGTATTAGAAATGTTAATGAACCATTCATTAATTTTCTAATTTAGTAGAGTCCACTAGATGTCAGATTACTATTCGAAATATATCCATCCTAACTCTTTATGACATGTTTATTCCAGAATTCATGTTTATTTCCAACATTTAGAAATAAACAATGAGTGTAGTCTAATATCTAGGTCATAGAGACATTCTCTAAGACTAAGGGCTCTCACACTGAAAAAATATGGTCTATTTATCCAATAGAGGTTGTTGCAACAATTGCATCAACATCCATACGGATAACTACTAAACCTGAAGATCAATTTCTCTAATTTTTTAAAATATATGCAACCAATTGCAAGTGTTATTAGAAAAATTGAGATGTAGTTATTAGACTTTTAATCTTATCTAATAAGAAAGTCAATTTCAATGATTTTATGTAGATGTATATTATTTCGATGCACTATCCGAGTCATTCTCTAAGGATTCTAGATAGACTTGATAGTCATACTATCAATACATCGGCTCATTGCAGTATTGGCATTCACCAACCCTTTGGATGTCATATGTGTGTGGAAACCATAGAAGTGCAGTCAACTCTTTGACTTTCCTTCTAACCTGGTCCGACCCAAGCTTCCACTGCGCTCCCTTTATCTATAAAACAACCATTTATTTAGACGAAGGATCTCTTATGCTGAATTCAAAAGATTTCAATATAAGAGCATTTCAACATTTGTACATACTTCATTCAATTCATACAATATGAATATTTTAAAGCTTCATGAATGACTAGAGTATAGATAGTAGAATGATGACACTTATCACATCTACATATATCTTAAACTCTTAAAACATTGGTTCAGGTAGGTATTCAAACAATTTGAATACATCATCTCTTATAGAGCCACCATTCTTCATGATGCAGAGAACCACGTCATTCATGATTAAATGTCGAGAGCACATATGTATGCTAGAACATCTTCTTAGATTTTTTATAAGAATTATTTGACACTTACGATCATCATCGACATGTCACTTCCAAAGTACATTCAATGAGAAATCAGGACTATAGAGACATACAAACCCTAGGGTTGAAGTCCTATTGTCTATTATAATTGTCATTCCTCATTATTATGAGGAAACTTGCATATTACAACAACATACATTATGAGTTCAACTGCAAGTACAATATTTTGATCATGGATCCAATCCATGATATTTTATTGGTTATTATTGAGTATATTTTTGAGTGGGTTTAATGAAGAATTATCTGAAAAAAGAAATTTGCATATATATATATATATATATATTACTTTGATTTAGGAATTTTTATATCAAAGTTGTCGTGTCTTCTCAACACTGAAAGTTCATTCCCTTAACCACTTTCAATGTAAGAGATATACTTACCATTATATCTCAACAAGATATGGGATCTCCTTCCTTATCTTTGTTACATCCCAATAATATGAGAATCTGCAACTCCGATAAAAAGAAGCGGGAACATATTCCGCCTTGCAAGTCCAACTTGCATTTCCTAATTTGGTCTTTAATACCCGGGTCCACCACCCCTAAGGTGATGTTGAATTAATTGAACCAACAGTCAACATGAATAGTACTCGCTATGCGCAATCCAATATCGTCCCAATAATATGAGGATCCAATATTGGGATCACTACGCATACGACCTTACTCTTTCGAGAAGCAAAGAGCCCGATCCAGATGCGCTTCCATACAGGAGCTGTCACTTCGGACAGGCGTCTCCTATATGCAATCCCTGGCGACGGAAACCCTTCGCCTTGACGGGAGACCATGGATGTCACCTATGTGATCCTCCACCTCATATTAAAATTTTAATTAATTATCATGAATCATATTCATATAATTAATTCTTCCAAGGGAAATACACGTCTATTCATAATAGAGTGTTTTAATTGGATATAATTAATTCAATCTCATTAAATCAATTATCAATCCAATTCAATCAACAAACTTGATTGGTTTTACTTGAATATATATATGGTATTATCTCAAAGTACGTATTAATTTGAATTTTAATAATTTGAAACATACACCTTGATTTTTCCACCATTATCGAGTCCCTACCCGCTGTCATGGCCAGTACCGACAGGAGTGGGACAGACCGTAACCGGTGCGACTAGCTACCCCAACGCTCCCCGACTAGACACCATATCCACCTCAGGAAAGGATGGTGTCAAATAGATCAATGTGTACTTGAGATGATCATCGGTTCTTCAACCAAAATTATACCATATAGTAATAATCAAAACATTTTTTATTATAAGAAAATTTGCTAGACAAATTCCCAATCCTATTCAAGCAACTTGTTTGTTGATTGTGTTTCCAATTATGATCTAGATCAAATCTAATCAATTCATTGGTTGAGGCCAAGTCAATTAAAGAATAATTATCATTAAATAGTTCTCAAATATTTTCCATAATTATTTCAGGAAAATAACAATTAATTTCACTAATTGACAATCATGTGCTTCTTGATTAAGAATGTAATTTCAGCAGTGATCACTACTTACTAAAATTAACATATCTCAATCAATTTAAATCCAAATTAGACAAAATAAATTTTCAAAGATTGCTAACTTGATTTAAGACAGAACCTAAGTGATATTTCATGCATTTCTATGGGATCAAAATAGTAATTAACTCATTAATCATGTTAAGATTCGCAGTTCCCGCAACAGTGAATACATGTTCATTAAAACAACCATATCTCGAGAAAACGGAATCCAAATTACGTAAACTCAGATCCTATGGTTTCTTTATTTATTGGGAAACAAAATACAAGTGATTAATTCATGTTTAAACAGTTTAAACAGGGCCTAATTTATTCACTAAATAGATGTGCGAAAATCAAATGCGATAAAAACTTTCGCGACCTTAACGAACCCAAGTCGTCCTAGGTTTACGGATCGTATCCAAAACCTTCGACCTAAGGTCTGATACCACTTGAAGGATATGGTAAAATCCTCAAGCACATCACGGAAGCGTGAGCGTCGTATCAAATACGACGAACAATGACTAGTCAGAGTAGTTGTTCTGTGCATCGAAATTTTAAAAAATTTTCATGCGATGAAATCACATGATCCAAGAACGATTCTCGGACCGTTTCATCTAGAACCACATTAAGTATAAAGAAATACCTCTTGAAGCATGGCTGATCGAGTCTCTACGAAAAGAGACCTCCTGTCTCAAGTCTGATCGTTGGAGAAGACGCTTGCGAGCGCGGGGATGAGTCGCGTGATCCTCGCAATCCAACGAGTTGATCCAAGAACGGTGAACTCCTGATCTTGTCGTATGAGATCGAACACCTTCTTCGCGAGCGTAGCACTCCAAAGAAGATGGAGATACGAAGAACGTCGAGGCAGCAGTACGGTGGCGAAGCGACGACGAAACTCTCCTCTAGGGTTTTGGTGGACGGCCACCAAGAGAAGGAGAGAAGATGTGGCATATGGAATGAGAGAGAGAGAGATGTATCTCAATAGCATAACCCTAGAGAGCATGGTATGTCTCTCTATTTATAGGATTTTGGGATCCATGGATCACAATCCATGGGATACATAAAACCAATGGATGAGATTGATTTATGTTTAATCCAATGGTCAAGATTGTTGTTGGTAAAAAGTCAACAACTAATAATTTAATTTAGATCAAATATATTTAATAAATCAAATACAATTCAATGTTAAATTAAATCAAACACATAAGGAGACAATCATCACAGATAATTCATCTCCCCATGGAACATGGTGGACGACCACCAACATATAGGACTTGGTAGCCGTCCACTTGTTTCCAAGTGGAGGCAATATCATGAAATGTCATAAGATTGCATATCTGCATGAAAATCTCTATTATTTATTCCAACAACTTTTGTTATGATTTATTCTTCAAAAATAATTTATAATATAATTTTGAGAATATTGCAATCTTGCCATTGGAAATTTGTGAATCACATTCACAACCCAAAATAAAATATAATTTACATTTTCAATTAATTACACAATGTGTATCCAATACACATCTATAATTAATTAACAAATATAAATTATAATTAGTTCTCTCTAATACATTATAAATCACATTTATAATATATTATGAATAATTGGATACATTATTCTTATCTACAATAATTAAATCACATTTAATTATATTAGATAATTTCCACATACATCAAGATAATTAAATCACATTTAATTATCAATTTCTCAATGCTTAGATATAATTCAACTATGGAATTATTCTTGAACACTTTCAAGAATAATGCGATTTCTCCGCAGATACTTGGAGATAAGGATATGGCGATTGTATTGTTCCACGTATAGTGACTTGGATATTGAGATCACATCTCAAATCCAGATCTCGGGCCTCCCATAGATGCTTGATTAAATCAAGACCGCAAATCTAATCTTCTCATTGCATCTGAATCACATTCAGATCAATGTCCAACATTTGGACTAAGATCAGATTACTTATCTACTGAGAGGAGTCACTAAAATCCAGACCCGTTTCATCACTCCCTAGGAATGGAAGCGTTGTGGTTATACAACCGTTTACAATCACATCACCCTCAGGTATTCCTAACACCTGTACATCCTGCATACTAGAAGATCCAGAATAAACTTGAAGTATAAGATCAATTTTACACTGTCTACTTCATTGTTTTCATCATTAAGTTTCTCATTCGATCATTGCAAGTCGGTATCGATCATATGCTTTCCAAAAGTATATATCATACCCATGTGTTGATCATATACTTTCCAAAAGCATATATCAAACCTATAAATTCAGTCAAGCTTCCAAAGCGAGACGACCGTGCACGGAATTTGGTTCTCCCCTATATCTCATGAGTGAGCTCATGTCTTCCGGTTCATTAATGAACCTGTATGATCCCTTTGAGAGATCGTATTACTCATATGCCCTTATATGCACACCAGCGCGCCGGTGTATAGACCTTGATTAGGTCATCAATCTATTGGTCTTCCAAATATACATACGCAGACATATAGTAACACATCTGTCTCCGATCAGAGTATGCGTGCCTATATCGTGATAGCTTACGTTATAGGACTTTGGATATATCGATCTCGTTAAGTCAACTCTTTGACCTAACTAATCTGACACCTTCGAATCTCTATTCCTATGCAGAGGACCTGCATCAAGAGGTCGGTCAGATATCTGCCTAAATGAGAAAGGATTGCCATCTCCTTCTCAGGCTGGAGATCATCTCTCAACAATCATTTGACGGTGCTTGATGAGTCCTCAATCTAACTCTTTAGATATTCATCCAAGCACCAGCCTCTATGATTCAATAATTGAATCAACAACTGTATGATCATTAATATGGCCATGGTACATAACCCTAACTGTACTAAGGGACCAATTATGCAAATTATTTATTCTTTATTTCAGATCAGGGAATGATATTTGCAATAACATTTATTGCATAATGGTTCATCGTGGGCTCGCATGTCCAACATATCGCTCTTATATGTCATTCAAATTTCATCAGAAATAGAGAATCCTACGGCCTCCATCCAGACAGTCCCTTTTTAACGGTCACAGATTTGCTATATTTTCCTTGTTCTGGATGGAGGTCGTAGGAGTCTCTGTTTCTGATGAAATTTGAATGACATATTAGAGGAATATAATTATGCAAATCCATGGAAGCATTTTCAAAAAAAATAAAGAAATTTTGAAAAAAAGAAAGTGGAGTAGGTATGTTACCTACTCCATGGAGTAGGATCCCTTTCCTCATATATATATATATATATATATATGACGTTAATGGGACTGCCCCCGTGCCATTTTCGGCATTTTTTTATTTTTTTTTCAAAAAATATCGCCATGTATATTCATCGCTATATCCCTCCTATATGCCTTTTGAATTTAGTCAGAAACAGAGACTCCTACGACCTCCATCCAGACATTCATTTTTTAACGGTAACATGATTTTTTAAATCGACACCATCTCGATCGAGGCCGTAGGAGTCTTTGTTTCTGACGAAATTTGAATGACATATAATGGGATATATGGATGAATATACATGGCGATATTTTTCAAAAAAAATAAAAAAAATGCCGAAATAAGGGAGCGGGGCATCCATGCTGGCTGCCCCCAGTATATATATGGGACCTTTCAAATGAGGTGGGGGCTTTTCTGAAATTGTAAATGCCAGTGCGGATTTAGTAAAAACTCTGTAGCACTGCACATTGTAAAAAATGAATGCCATCCTC
This sequence comes from Ottelia alismoides, assembly GCA_037367405.1. Classification (NCBI taxonomy): domain Eukaryota; kingdom Viridiplantae; phylum Streptophyta; class Magnoliopsida; order Alismatales; family Hydrocharitaceae; genus Ottelia; species Ottelia alismoides. The sequence continues at coordinate 528,906 of JAZKJV010006277.1, read as the reverse complement.
AATTTAGGCATCTTCCCAATATATTTTATAATTTCTTGTTTCATACATATAACAATAAATATTAACAAAACATGTATAGTGAAATAAAACTATGAAAATATTATTATACTTTTACAAAACTGCTAGAGTTTTTACTAAATTCGCACTGGCATTTACAATTTCAGAAAAGTCCTCACCTCATTTGAAAGGTTCCCTATATATATATATATAGGGTTTGATGGGGCTGCCCCTTGCGGGCAACCAATATTGCTGTCCTGCCTTATTTTTCCGTATTTTTTTTGAAAAATTTCACCATGTATATTCATCTATATATCCCTCCTATATGTCATTCAAATTTCGTCAGAAATAGAGACTCGTACGACCTCCATCCAGATAAGGTCGATTTAAAAAATGCTGCGACAGTTAAAAAATGTCTGTCTGGATGGAGGCTATACAAGTCTCTGTTTCTGATGAAATTCGAATGGCATATAGGAGGGATATAGGGATGAATATACATGGTGAAATTTTTCAAAAAAATAAAAATGCGGAAGAAATAGGGTGGGGCAGCCCCATTTTTTCTGTATATTTTATGTGCAATAATACCTGAAAAAGGCAGTAGCTTTCGAGTTTTTGGGGGAATTATGCATAAATTAGCAGTTTAATTCAGCCACCGACAAACCACCTTCAACACATTTTAAATATCTTTGCAATGATGAATATGCTAATCAAATGCAAACAAGTGGAGGATGACGAAGGACCCACTTGGAATATTAACTACAAAAGATAATAAATATAACAATAATAGTGGGTGTTTTATCCATACCTGGTGCAAGACAAATGCAACATCTCATGCTTAAATCCCCCAACCGTTGTCGAGGAAAAATAGTCTTGTAGGACAAATGCAACATCCCATGCTTAAATCCCCAACTGTTGTCGAGGAAAAATAGTCCTGACGATTTTGTTGGGTTCGAGTCCGGACTATCACCCAACATGTTTAAGCATATGTTATTAAGTAATAGTCTCCCACTATTATAATTCGCTCTCACACTTTTAAGCTTTCTCATGTAGGACTATGTTTGGGTCGAGGTGCTAAAACAAATAATGTACAAATAGTTTTGTGTGAGTTTATAATGGTCAGTTTTTTTCAATAATAAGTAGCCACGGATTAAAACAACATATCTTAAAATTAATTTTGATTTTATGTGGTCGGTTATTAAAAGAAAGAAATCATAATATTGATTTCACACATTTATTTATTTTTGATGAAAGATAAGGTGACCTCCCGAGTTGGGAGATTTCACACATTTATATGGAGTGCATGTATGTATGTATATATGTATATATGCATGTATGTGTGTATTTGTATGGGTATATAATATATACTTAGGGCATTGTATATATTATTTTTTTAGTAATTTTGTGTAGTATTAAATTATGCATTCCATACGTATGCGGTGTATGTATATAGATGCAATATCTATGTGTATTGTATATGTCTTTGGGTATGCATATGTATAAATATACTAAAATATGTATGTGTAAAACTTTAAGGCAATACTTAAAAATATTTTTTTTATAATACAACATCCTAATATAATCTTCTATAGGCGGTTACTTAAAAGCATAATAATTGAGGAAGAGTTTATTTACTAGGGTATTTGTTCCAGATTGCCTACATTATGCACACATTTTACCTGCAAGTACAAGCCACACCCAATAGGTGTGAACATAAGTTAAGATAACTGCAACATATTTGAATATTTTAGATATAGGAAAGGGAGCCTACTGCATGTCCATTTTTTGCCCTATTTTTTTATTTTTTTAGAGAAATATCACTGCGTATTTTCATTACTATATCCCTCTAATATGTCATTCCAATTTCGTCATAAACAGAGACTAATATGTCCTCCATACAGAACATGTCGATTAAAACAAATCTAAGACCATTAAAATTACCTGTTCTGGATGGAGGAAATTAGAGTCTCCATTTCTGATGAAATTGGAATGATATATTAGAGGGATATATTGAAGAAAATATACGATGATATTTTCCCAAAAAAATAAAAAAAGGGACGAAAAATGAACATGAAGTAGGTAGTATCACTGGGTCAAAATTCCGTTATCGATTTCGATGTGTATGGCGTTAGCTAACCCGTAGCTAACCAGCCTTCCTGAGTAGAATGGTCACGGACGCGCTCTAACTCTTCTCGTACTCTTGCTTGCTCATGTACCATTGGTCTAAAACAAGCACGAGCACGAACTCTAGATCGCTCAAGAACGCTCAAGAACACAACCATGCAATCACATAAAAGCACATGCACAAAACTTCTTCTCTTATTAGAAGGGGAGACTCGCTCTAGAGTGGGGTGTGACACTCTACACGTGTGTACACCGTGTGTTTACAAACGAACCACCATCCCTCCTTATATACAAGACTGAAGGCAACCCAAGGGGCACTCATTATTACATTTACTATAATGACAATAAAGACTCAAGACTCTTCAAGTTCTATGGAAACCCTTCGCGTTCCATAGCAACCCTTCGTCTTCTCGAATCTTCGACTCCCTTGTCCATTCGCCTTCTCGCACGATTGACACCACATCAACCATCTAGTCATCAACACAATCACGCTCCAACGCCTTACTGTTGCAGCCTTACCTTAATTCCCCGAGTGCCACCGAACACTCGATCTTGTGCCAAAGGGAACCCACGGCCACCAGACCCCCGTGCACTAAACCCTTTCTTAGCATTCTGCATGTTAAGGGGAAGTCCTCCAGAACTTCATTATCGTGGCCTCCAGACCACTCTCGTAGGCGTACTATCGAGCATGCTCCACAATGCTCCTATTCAACACCTGCAACGCTCCATGCCTCTTTGGGTTGCCACACATCAAGACCGATACCGTGTGCCTTCATGCATACACCTATGTGATCGTACCGCATTGCTCCTCAATGCATACTGATTCATTGCATACCACCCTTCTATGTTCCCGTACGTATCCGCTACATACATCCACTGTCATGTTTTGCACTGCTGTCTATACTTGTTGCTCGCATTGCTACAAGATCCACGACACTTTGCTACCGAGCCAGTGTCATGTGTAACGCTTCTCCATTATCACGCACGGTTGAGTCTCCGAACTCCCGTGGATAACCTCCATAATACCCACGTACTTTTAGGCTCCTCTTGAAGTCAAGCTTCATTGATCATTCTTGTGCATTTACTGCCGTGTCTGCATGATCATTCTCGATCACGTAATTTGGGGGTGTGACAAGCCTCCCCCACCTGAAGAATCGGTTGTCCTCAACCGAGTGCTCCTTCTCCATCTGGTGTCCCGTCACGATCCCCATCCGCTACGCTCCTCTTGATGCTGCTCAATTAGAAGAGTGTGCAACCGTGCACTGCCTCCCTTCCTACCCTTGTTCATCTCATGAAAAAATGTGTTACGCCATGACTTAGCTTTCACTGTGAGAAATGGAGCTTCCTCGTCAGCTCTTGTTCTCGATGTACCCTCTTGGACACAACATCTATATTGCTGGTGTGTGATAGCTCCATCTCCACATGTGGAGTACTCACCTCCACGCTTGCTCGTTGCCGATCTCAATCGCTCCTCGTGGGCGTTCCCTCATCCTGGGAAATGAACGCCTTCTGCGTTCTAAGCATCTTTGGTATCTTGCCTCCTGGAAGATCATTGGCGGTGTGGTTCGTCATCACTCCACCCCCATGGAAGTTCTGATGAATCTCGTATTCATCATGCTAAAAGCCGCAAATTAAACCCCCTGCTTAATCAATCCAATGAAATACCCTCAAATACCTTGTTTTTATCCTGTAGTATATTGTGTATAAATAACCATTAATTTATTGTATTTAGTTCCCTTTATTTTCTTGTAATTATTTTATCCTCAAAAATCCAAAAAAATTAGGTAGAATAATTGTCTATAAATCACTGACCTTTAAAAACACTAAAAATACAAAAACATTTCAAAATGACAAAATCGGTGTTTTTATCCCCCTAAAAATACCTCCAAAAATACCTTTTGTACAAATGACCTCTTTTGGCTTTTTGACCAATCGAAAGTTGTAGATCTCGTCGAGATGAGCAACTTTCATGTTTTGACTTTTTCCTAATTCGCCTCTAACTATTTCTTTTCTATTTTTCTTTGCAATTTCATTTGAATTTTTCTGATTGGGCCACGTGGCGCTCTCTGGAGCCGGCACGTGGCCCGCTTCTTTTCACGCCACCCGTCACCTCTCGTGGCCCTTGGATCAAGCTCGCCCAGACTCCATCCCATCCGTCCATCACCGCCTCACTTCTCAGCAATCTGATCTGTCTCCAGATCAAATCTTAGCCGCCCACTAGCGCCTAATCCTCAGCCGCTTGATCTCCTGCTCATCCAACGTCCCTCAACGCTCCACGTCACCGCTTCGTCTTCAGCCATTGGATCTCCCCCTGATAACATCACATCCATTCATCCACGCCATGATCTCCACCGTTGGATCTTATCCTACGATCTAATCTGAACCCTCCACTAGCACCTTCCTCTTAGCCGTTGGATCTCACGATCCAACAGCCAACAGGTCGTCTCCTACCTCGTAACCCCCTTCCCCGCCGTTACACCTCGCCTAAACTGCTACACCTTCCCATTTTGGACGCCGCTCCAGCCACCTCCTCCTTGACATAACGTCACCAACGCCTTCCCTGTTCTTCCACCATCTCCGTGCGACCACCATGACACCCTCACCATCACTGCAACATCATTAACACCCCGTTCAAAAACGCTTCACACTACTGTAACCCCTGACCACCTCCGCCTATTTAAGCTGACATCCGTCACCGTCATCCCTTGTCCACCATTTTTGGGGTTGCTCCTAGCCTCCTCCGCCCCTCCGGTGACAGCGGAGGGGCGGAAAGTCGATGCGAAGATGGATCTCTCCCGGTGTCGACCCGCGACACCTTCGCCGTGTATCGGTGACCTGCGGACACCGCCGAGCACCGGGGAGCGGTCGCCCCTGTTGTGCGAAGACTCAGGGCTCCAACCGAGCCGGCACAGGCCACCTCCTCCGCCCAACACCTTGCTCCAGTAAGGTGATATTTTTTCTATTTTCTTCGATTTTTATCTCCATCTACCACAGCTTCTACGCTCGCTTGACCACCTCATTAGCTCCGCCACATCACCGGCACCTTCGTCGACCCATCCCCCCTTCTCCAAAACCTCCCCCGCTTCGAATCCTCTCTCCCCTGCTCCTCCAGGAAGGAACCTCCAGCCACCGCTCTCGATGCCTCCACGACCGTCCACTCACCTCACAATCACTCGCACACAACATGCTTCGGCTATTCTAATGTCTGCAGGTTCATTCCCTTCACTTATCGGAGCTCGCGCCGCCCCACCGTTTTTGAGCTCTCCCTCCGATGACCTTGCCTCGCCGAGCAGCTCCAGACAACCTCAGAGCTTCGCCTGAGCTCCAAGACCATCGCCATGCCTCCAGCGAGCTTCCTCGACATTCAGATGCTAACGTGGAGCACAACAGAGCTATTGGCAGGTCGCTGGAGCCCCGCCTTCTCCGGTGACCTGCGGAGGAGCACGAAGTACATATGCCATCCGATCATCCTGATCGGACGGTTCTGATGTAGCCATATGGAGGTCCAAGCCTAATTCCGAACCAGCAGGCGCGGATCATCCGAACCTCCAATCGAGCCACCACATCTCGCCACGTGGCCCGAACCACAGGCGTTGACCCGAGCCTGGCCCCTCAAGTGCAGTGCACGTGAGGTGCTGAGTAATTTGCATAAAAGACCCGAAAGTTTTCAAGAATTGCATTTTGGTCCCCAGGCACGTGCCTTACACGTGCGTGCCTAGGTATTTTACAGGGAAGCCCTTCAACTTTTCAGAAATTACAAAAAGGCCCCTACGCGAAATGGAGAAATTACATAAGGCCCATGTAGTTTTTAGTAATTGCATTTAGGTCCTTCCAGGGACTAAATGCAATATTTATCCTTTTTATTTCTAGCATTTTTATTACAATTATGCCCTGCATTGTTTTTAGCATAACTTGAGCATCGTAGGTCCAAATTGCATGATTTTAGTGTCGTTTTGATCCTTATTTTGTCCTCTACATCTTAGTATGCTTAATTGTCTCATTTGCCACTGTTTTAATTAAAGTAAATTTTTGTGTGAAAAATGGGACCCTGCTCTCCTTGTCTTGCTTTGATCTGATGACCACTTTTTAATGTGATGATTAATACGACACTGATTTCATTTCTATTTTGTTGCTCACTTTTTAGGGTATAATTTTAGCAGTGTATTTAGCATACTTATAACCTTGCACAATTATTCATGCATCATTTTAAATTGCATAAAAATAAATAAAAAGATGCATCCATCTTAGCATCGCTTTGTAAATAGCATAGTGCATCCTGAGGACCCAAAATTGAAATTAACTCACATTGTGCCTAATGAATCAAAATTTGATAAAGAAATTAAGTAGCCGTGTCCCTGTGTTCGACCTCGGTAGACTTGCCAAGTTAAAATATTCCACGACATGCAAAGATCGTTATTTTTGTTGAACCGAATTCGCCTCCTATACTATGACTTATTTGCCATTATTAATGAGGCGAATTTCGCGTTCATTAAATGGCACCGTTGCTGGGGACACGACTTTGCTTAATTATTGAATTTTTATTTTTTATTGATTAATTTCATTTTTAGGACCTCATTTCATGCATCAATTTCTGCATCATATCTGCTGATTTAATTTCTATGTGTATTCTAATTTTTCTCTTTTGTGGGCCCATGATCATCGAGGACGCTCGGTCTTCATGGAGGCGTGAAGTCAGGAGCTTCCGCTAAAGAGGCCGCAAAAGAATCTAAGAATAAATGATGGAGTCTTTTAATCAGTCAGATTGCATTGCATATTGTAAAAAAACTTGCATCTGCATATTTATTTTCTGTTTTGCATGTTGTAAAAAAAAATCACTTGATGATCTACCCCCCCCCCCACACACACCTACACTAGCATATACACACTCACTCCCACCATCCCTCTGTATATTTCACTCACTCACTCACTCTCTCTCTCTCTCTCTATCTCTCTCTCTCTCTGTGCGTGTATATATTTCACGAACCCCCTCTCCCTCACCCTTGTATCATAGAACCCCCCCCCCCCCCCCCCCCAACACAGACCTTACTTAGGCTATTTGTAGCCTAAGTATAGGGGGGACCTGCCTGCTCATCCCTCCCTCGTTCAGTCTTCTTGTACTTAGGCCAATTTTGGCCTAAGTATAGGGGGACCCTCCTCCTCAGTTCCGCTATATCACCCTATATTTGAACCGAGCCTTGGCTTCATGGCACTTGTGCTATGGGGACATAGCAAAATTTATGTATAGGGGGGTATATCGTATATTACTATATATATTTACTTTAGCCTTAGCTCGCGTTTTAATTCTTTTTAAATTTTATTTTTCGGACTGGGTTTTGGTAAGCTTGTGAACTGGGTAAAAACCTTGTGAAAATTGTTTATTAAAAATTGAGGGATTAATTTTTGTAAATATTCCTGTATAAAAAAATTGAAAAATTAAAAATCTTTCTTGGAATTTGACTCTGACTACTAGGCTTAGTAGACATTTTCAGTGAGGGAACCTCGGTCTCCCTTAGCAGAGTGGGTGGTTTAGAGGACATCGCATATGGCCCCATCCTCAAGTAACACGGGTCTCGGCCCGTACTTACACCCATACTGGCCGAGAATGGATACTTCTATTTGAGACTGGGCCAGTCATTGTCTCTCCGAGGAACTAAAAAAATTAAAACCCATAAAAATCTGCAAAAACCAAAATCACACAAAAATCACTAACCCAAGGAGTTGGTGTATTCCTGACACATTCACACTCATGCAAGGCTTGAGGATTTTGAGGACACTAGATTTCTGGGATGTTGAGAGTCTGAGTTAACATGCCTTAGCCATTAGGATTTTTAAATATCACACTCCCCTAGTTTGAAAGATTTGAGTGCTATATTGCACTCTTCATCTCTACCTTCAAGAAAAATATGATCAGCACAGTCACTTCCACAACTGCATAATTGATGAGCTGAGATGAGATATCTCTTGAGGAACTAGGACTAGAGATTTGAGTTTAAATCCGATCTAATGATATTCGAGGATGGGATAAAGTTAATGAAGGCTTCAGAATACCTGAGTGTTAGCAAAACCCTAGCCAGTATGTGAACAAGATTCATATACTATCTCTTTGATATTTACCTATGTGCTAGGGTGTGATGAAACTTAATGGATATTGTTGATCAGTATGCGCCAACTTTTGGTAAAAGCAGTGGAGCTAGCCAACAAAAAGAAATGAAATGTCAAAGAAAAAGCTCTGAATACCAAAGTCAAAATACAAATGAGCTTCCACCAATGGCGAGTGCTCCCAAACATCTTCAAAGTGTCCACTTGGACCAAGCGCTAATTAGGACCAAGGAGTCGGGCTGACACCACAAAAAGGGTCCTGCATCGTAAGCGATACAAGTCTGGGTGTCGAAGGTATCTTAGATACTCAGAAAAGACACACCCCGGTGTACTCCCAAAAAAACAAGTGCAGACGACTCCAACTCTTTTGACGGACACATTGATCAACAATATAAAAATTTACATGTGTTAAGTAAAAAGGCACTCGAGAGGCCCCTTGTTCCAATGTGAGGGTGAGAAAAATAGACACAATCCCATTACCTCCATCATCTGGCCGTCCATCAACATTTCAAGTCTGACAAACTAATGAGATGGTTGACTGAAGTAAGAATAGACTTATTCCCTAGTATTGAGGATTAGGTCTAGAGGAGAGTCTTTGGGACTGGAACTTTGAGTGATGCATCGACTCGGCTCTCATGAAATGCAGTACACTAAATGTCATATCCTTATATTATATGTACGAAAAGAGACTATGATAATCAGAGAAGTTGGATTCCTTCTGACTAAAGCGTGGATAAACCCGGAATTTTAGGATCACTTAGGTCAAGGGTCTTCGAAAGATCAAGCCTTGAAAATTTCACGTGCACTGTCAAGAATTAATCCGAATCCTTCATTCTTTAGATGCTCGAGGACGAGCATGGTTTAATATAGGGGTATGATGAATCTCGTATTCATCATGCTAAAAGCCGCAAATTAAACCCCTGCTTAATCAATCCAATAAAAATACCCTCTAATTCCTGGTTTTTATCCTGTAGTATATTGTGTATAAATTATCATTAATTTATTGTATTTAATTCCCTTTATTTTCTTGTAATTATTTTATCCTTTAAAACCCCTAAAAATTAGGTAGGATAATTGTCTATAAATCACTGACCTTTAAAAACACTAAAAAATACAAAGACATCTCAAAACCACAAAATCGGTGTTTTATCACCCTAAAAATACCCCCAAAAATACCTTTTGTACAAATGACTTCTTTTGGCTTTCTGACCAACATAAAAGTTGTAGATCTCGTCGAGACGAGCAACTTTCACGTTTTGACTTTTTCCTAATTTGGCCTCTAACTACTTCTTTTCTAATTGGGCCATGTGGCGCTCTCTGGAGCCGCCACGTGTCCCGCTTCTTTTCACGCCACCCGTCACCTCTCCTGGCCCTTGGATCAAGCTTTCCCAGACTCCATCCCAGTCGTCCATCACCGCCTCACTTCTCAGCCATCTGATCTGTCTCTAGATCAAATCATAGCCGCCCACTAGCGCCTAATCCTCAACCGCTTGATCTCCTGCTCAACCAACGTCCCTCAACGCTCCACATCACCCCTTCGTCCTCAGCCATTAGATCTCCCCCTGATCACATCACATCCATTCATCCGTGCCATGATCTCCACCGTTGGATCTTATCCTACGATCTAATCTGAACCCTCCACTAGCGCCTTCCTCCTAGCCGTTGGATCTCACGATCCAACGACCAACATGTCGTCTCCTACCTCGTAAACCCCCTTCCCTGCCGTTACACCTTGCCTAAACCGCTACCCCCTTCCCATTTTGGACGCCGCTCCGGCCACCTCCTCCTCGACGTAACGTCACCAACGCCTTCCCTGTTCTTCCGCCATCTCCACGCGACCACCAAGACACCCTCACCATCACTGCATCATCATTAACACCCCGTTCAAAAATGCTTCGCACTACCATAAGCCCTGACCACCTCCGCCTATTTAAGTCGACCTTCGTCACCGTCAGCCCTTGTCCACCATTTTTGGGGTTGCTCCTAGCCTCCTCCGCCCCTCCGGTGACAGCGGAGGGGCGAAAAGTCGAGGCGAAGATGGATCTCTTCTGGTGTCGACCCGCGGCTCCTCCGCCGTGTATCGGTGACCTCCGAGCACCGTCGAGCACCGGGGAGCGGTCGCCCCTGTCGTGCGAAGACCCAGGTCTCCAACCGAGCCCGGCACAGGCCACCTCCTCCGCCCAACACCTTGCTCCGGCAAGGTGATATTTTTTCTATGTTCTTCGATTTTTACCTCCATCTACCACAGCTCCCACGCTCGCTTGACCACCTCATTAGCTCCGCCACGTCACCAGCACCTTCGCCGACCCATCCCCCTTCTCCAGAACCTCCCCCGCTCCGAATCCTCTCTCCCCAGCTCCGCCTGGAAGAAACCTCCGGCCACCTCTCTCGACGCCTCCACGGCCGTCCACTCATGTCAAAATCACTCGCACACACCACGCTTCGGCTATTCTAACGTCTGTAGGTCCATTCCCTTCACTGATAGGAGCTCGTGCTGCCCCGCCGTTCTCGAGCTCTCCCTCTGATGACCTTGCCTCGCCGAGCAACTCCAGACAACCTCGGAGCTTCGCCTGATCTCCAAGACCGTCGCCATGCCTCCAACGAGCTTCCTCGACATTCAGATGCTAACGTGGAGCACGACGGAGCTATTGGCAGGTCGCCGGAGCCCTGCCTTCTCCGATGACCTGCGGAGGAGCACGAAGTACAGATGCCGTCCGATCATCCTGATCGGACGGTTCTGATGTAGTAACGTGGAGGTCCAAGCCTAATTCCGAACCAGCAGGCACGGATCATCCGAACCTCCAATCGAGCCACCACATCTCGCCACGTGGCCCGAACAGCAGGCGCTGACCCGAGCCTGGCCCCTCACGTGCAGTGCACGTGAGGTGTTGTGTAATTAGCATAAAAGACCTAAAAGTTTTCAAGAATTGCATTTTGGTCCCCAGGCACGTGCCTCACACGTGCGTGCTTGGGTATTTTACAGGGAAGCCCTTCAACTTTTCAGAAATTACAAAAAAGGCCCCTGTGCGCAATGGAGAAATTGCATAAGGGCCCATACGGTTTTTAGTTTTTGCATTTAGGTCCTTCCAAACCTAAAAGCAATATTTATCCTTTTTATTTCTAGCATTTTTATTTCAATTATGCCCCCGCATTGTTTTTAGCATAACTTGAGCATCGTAGGTCAAATTGCATGATTTTAGTGTCATATTGATCCTTATTTTGTCCTCTACATCTTAGCATGCTTACTTGTCTCATTTGCCACTGTTTTAATTAAAGTAAATTTTTGTGTGAAAACTGGGACCCTACTCTCCTTGTCTTGCTTTGATCTGATGACCGCTTTTTAATGTGATGATTAATACGACACTGATTTCATTTCTATTTTGTTGCTCACTTTTTAGGGTATAATTATAGAAGTGTATTTAGCATACTTGTAACCTTGCACAATTATTCATGCATCATTTTAAATTGCATAAAAATAAATAAAAAAATGCATCCATCTTAGCATCGCTTTGTAAATAGCATAGTGCATCATGAGGACCCGAAATTGAAATTAACTCACATTGTGCCTAATGAATCAAAATTTGATAAACAAATTAAGTAGCCGTGTCCCTGTGTTCGACCTTGGTAGACTTGCCAAGTTAAAATATTCCACGACATTCAAAGATCGTGGTTTTTGCTGAACCAAATTCGCCTCCTATACTACGACTTATTTGCCATTATTAATGAGGCGAATTTCGCGTTCATCACGTTCATCACCTTGTCAATGTTGCATTGCCCTCCTAAGCTCTACATCGATTTCTCATGCACGGATGTTCTCCTATCTGCGACTTCGATTGTGTGGCTCTAGCACACATGTCGGTGCTCATCACACACCTTTGTACTCTTGTGCATCCTCGATCGAGCCTTGGCACCTCCAAATCTCTCGGTGGTAGAGTTCCATACCTACCAGACCACTCTCGTATGCGTACTATCGATCTTGCTTGACAGTGCTCATACTCAATACCTGCAATGCTCCATGACTTCTTGGATCTATACACATCATATATGATATTGTGTGCCTTCGTGCGTATGCCTATGTGATTATACCACATTGCTCCTCAATGCATACTCCTTCACTGCATACCACCCATCTGTGCTCGCGTACGTATCCGTTGCGTGCATCCACTGTCATGTCTTGTGCTGTTGTATGTACTTGCTGGTCACACTGCTACGAGCTCTACGACACTCTGCTACCGAGATAGTGTCCTATGTGATGATTCTCCATTGTCACATACGATTGAATATCCATACTCCCATGGATAACCTCCATAATACCCATGTAATTTTAGACTCCTCTTGAAGTCAAGCTCAGTCGACCATTCTCATGCATCTGTTACCGTGTCTATACGACCATTCTCGATCATGGAATTTGGGGGTGTGACAGGTCGCTTACCCGCTGCATGCAGTAGGCTCCCTTTCCTCTTTTGGATACACACACATATACACACAAAAAGCATACACAAACACAATCACATCTACATATGGATATGCGTTAATTGATTTTAAGAATAGAAGCACCACAGATGGTCACAAGATGCTCCTTTATTGAGACATCTATAAAAAAATCTTGGCGCAACAAATGAGATTTTGGAGATGTAAATTGTTACTGATCGTGCAGAAGGAGAAGACTTAATATCTCTAAAGAATCACATAGAGAAATTCTAAGAAATATTTGAGATTTTGATGTGTGCTTTTGAGTTTTATTTAATTGTTAATTTTTAGTTATCATCAAAAGTAAAAATATACAAAAATTAAATTATAATGTTTATTATGACTCACATATTCGAGTGTTAACACTAGGAGGAAGACTACTAAGGTATTTTGCTATATTGTTTACTTAATGAATAAGAAATTATACCCGACATAGTTACCCTTTTTAGTTGATTTTCTTTTTTTCATATATCTTTTATTTGAATTTAATAAGGTCTTATCTTTTAATGAGATTTTAAATCAAATGATCTTTCTATGCTTTATGAATTTTCAAATAGTTTAAGTGCTTTTAAACTATCATTTTTCTTAAAATTGATTTTTTAATTTTCTATTTATTTTAATATAATTTCTTGTATATTTTTTAGTTATTCTAGGATATTATTATGATTTTCTTTTATATTTTAAAATTTAATTATAATGTATTAAGGTTTATTTTTTAAAAAAAATCCTGTTAAGTTGTAATTTTTTTTACTATTTTAGGGCATTCTACATATTTGTAAGCCTTTTAAATTTTATATTGATTTTCTAATTTTGTGTTATATCTTTGATTGTGTTTAGAATGATAATTTATATTTTTTCATTTTTATAAAATATTTTGAGTTTTTATACATTTTAACTTTTTAAGATGTTGAATATAATCATTTATTTTGATTTTTTGATGGAGATAGTGTAATATACGATATTGTTTGAAATTTTGTATTTGGCAAGATAAAAAGGTCACTTATTAGAATTACTATAATACTAAATTAAGAAATGATTTTTTATTTATTAGAATTAATATATGCTAATAATTTTACATAGTCGAAGTAATATTATACAGAGCTTATTATAAAGAATTGTTTTTAAATTTTAAATATTTTGTTTTTAATGTAAAAAGACATTTTATTTTATTTTAAACTTGAAAAGTATAAAGACCATTTATATGTTAATTGTTATCACAATATACTGATAAGTGTTTTTAAAAATTATCTAAAGCTTGGTATTCAAATATATCATCCAAAAAATCTCCTAAGATTATTAAAAAATACAAATAAAAAAGCAAGCATGAGTATAGTAAAATACAAATTGCAAGGTCAATTAATACAAAGTTCAATGAAAATATTAAAGGTTGGAGATAGAAAATAAAAAGTCTAAATGATGTGGTTGTACTCCCTTTCTTCATAATAAGTAATCAAAGTATGATTACTAACTAGAAAATTAAGAAAGATATAAGTATATTGTGATGTGTTATTTTATGTCTAATTGATTTTTCTAAATGATCTTGTTGATAAATCAATTATCTTGTTAATAGACAATGCCATATTATCTCGTGAATAGTTTATATGCATAACGTTATATCATACTTCTTATTCTAGGATAATTATAACTGGAAATGCATTAAAAGTTTGTCAACTTGATTGTGATTATTGTGTAAATAATTCCGTAAATGACACTAGTCAAGTCTCTCGCTCGTGACACTTTTTTCCTTGATATCGCATGCATAATTTGCTTTACTAGGTAAGCTTGAGCTCGCTCACTGAAACCTTGTGACACATGTTAAAGAACATTTCAGTACATAAGGAAGGAATTGTAGATTATGATCAGTGCTATCAAAATGTGATTGTACGTATCATGTAGGACATTATTGCATATCATTTTCATGTTTTCTACAGACATCTATCATATTATGACAGGTAGTGATTTAACATATAGTATTTGATTGTAATAAGTGTTGGATGACTGATCTTAGCTGACCAAATGAATTATAAAAACTAAATCCTGCATAGGATCTTTCATATTAAATCCAGATCCGGATTGGCCTAGGACCGATTGAGCTTCATACTGAATATTGGTTTTATTTAATCGACGATTACTCAAGGATGGTTTAAGCATTCACGACGAAGCAAAAGAATGAGGCATTAAAGACTTCCACTTAATGAAAGATCTTTGTGGAAAATCAGACTTAGGAGAAGGTCAAGTTCCTATATACCAATAATGGTGAGTTTGAAAAGGTCTGCAATGAGGGGGTTGCAAGTCATCACACTGTTAGAGATATGCCATAATAAAATTAAGTTGAAGAACAAATGAACAAGATGCTTATTAAAAGAGCAAGGCACATCTCTTAAATGTTGGTATTGATTGGGCATTTCGAGTTGTAGGTGCGAATACATATAGTTGCTCTATGTTACTTGATTTTGGTTTTCACAAAGTTAGAGATATTTTAGCTACATATTCCATATAGCTTCTCCAAGACTGGAAAAAAAAACGGAACCCTTGTTAGAGTTCGTTGACAATCATCCCATACCAAACACGATCATCCCATCAAAGCAAGTCCAAAACTATACGTGTTGTTATTATCAAAAGAAGACTATGATAAATTATCATAGTAGTGATCAAGACCAATGGGCAATGAAAAATTTTAGTTGTGGATTGTTTCTTTTGCAAAAAAATTGATTGTCACAATGTAAGAGATATTTTACATATAGATTCCTTATGCATTACATGCAACAAAAAATCCATTGTTAAAGTAATGGACAAGTGACATGATCCCGATTTTCGGGCTGTCGGATCCTCCCATATCCGGATCTGGTTACTCAATAATAATTTATTTAGCAATCACAACTAACATTCAGAAACAGAATGCAATTAAAACTACTCAGAAGGAAGTATTTCAATACTTTTCCATTCACAAAATAAGTTCACATGATACACTATCCCACTATAATCATTTATATGTACATCAGCTGGAAGAAAACACACAAAAAGATTACTAACTACCTTACATAATAAAGATACTGTGGTTGACCGGATGACTATGTTAGTTGGCTGGATTATTAATATCCTTGCGATGGATCGCCGATACCAGTTGGGTTTTTCATAAATCATAGTACAACAATTAGCGGATGGTAAGTAACGAAGAAGAAAAAAGCAAACAAATTGTGTAATTTTTCAAAACTTGTTATCACAAAATATTTCATTCCTTCTCATTAATTTAAGTCATATTCCTTTCTATTCCACGTCAGGGATTAGTTCAGGGAATTACCTCACCACTATATGGACTCTGAAGCTGTGGATACTTTGGGATTAGAGATTTCGTTGATCTGGTAAGCTTATGCCGCAACACGTCGCCTCAACCAATCCTCCAATACTACCCTGACTATTTCCTTTCCTTTTATTAATCAGGGTCTCAAGCCCTCAACCTGGCAAACAAAGGAGCACACCGTCCTCGAGGACTCGGTTGCTTAAAACTCAGTAACATTTAATCATATAACCTAGCATCTTTAAATACATGTTATCGTGACCCAGCCGCTATCCAACCACCCGTGCCTCTACATGGGACGACTACATCTTTTGTCGTTCAAACTGAAGATATTGGCACCCGGTACCACATGTTGCAAATTATTTATTTCGCACAGACTTATTATAATAGGGCAACCGTGTACTACCTAGGTAGGGCCATACCAATATGGGTTCCTTCTGACAAACCTACAGGTTGCATGCCCGACCTGTAGTTTTACTCCCAGTCATCCTTAACTGATACACGATCATTTTCAGGATCCAACTTAATACACATCAATTCTCATGATGTAATTCTTCCGTTAGGCCTTTAATTGGCATATTCCTCAATATTGAGTATAGATCCACATATATATTAATTCATATCTACATATACTCATATTTATGCTTATGTTAACTCCCAAAATCCTATCTTTCTAAGCCACTACATCAATTCGATGCTTAACCCTTATTTGAATGGGAATCACAAAGCAACTTTTCATATTATCTCAAAGATAGCTAAACTTAGAATTCTTCATAATGAAGAACATAAAATCAGAAATTTCAAAATTTCGTAGGAAACCCCAACAACAAAAGGAAGGATTTCGTTACCTAATCGAGTTCTCTCTCGCGTATGCAGTGCTTTATCGTGTTTCATTTTCAGAAAAGATAATTTAAGGCTCCTGAAACGATCGAATTTCATTTTTGTATCAAAAACGCTAAGAACGTGAAGAACGAACGAAGAAAATGAAGAACGTGGAGAACACACGAAGAACACGAAGAACGCGAAGAACATATTTTCTCTTGAAATTTTAACAGAGCTTCCCCTTATACGGGATGATATTTCTAGGAAAATTTTTGTAGAGTTTTCCTTTAAATTGGGATATATTTTCTATGAAAATTACGGCAGAATTTCCCCTTATATCGGGACATATTTTAAAAGAAAACGGAAAGAGTTTCCTCTTATAAAATCACCAAGAGGAAAACAACAAGGAAACCGAAAGAATAAAATGAAACTACAAGCGATGGAGAATCGGTAGACACCGCACGTCTTAGGTGAGTGAATACGTGACGAATCACAACATTCATTGACGTGCATAGCCGGTCGCACCTAAGTAGGGTATTACACATATTTCTCCATCAAAATAACTATAAAAGCGAAAAAGAAAGAATAAGACAATAAGCAATGGAGAATTGGTAGACACCATGCATCTTAGGTGAGGGAAAGTGTGACGAATCACAGGGTTCACTGACATGCATAGCCACCCGCACCTAAGTAGGGTGTTACACAGATTTCTCCTCGAACCATAACAGAAAATGAATCAGAAAGAAGATGAATCGAAAATCAAATTGGAAAAACAACATGAATCGAAAACCTAGCTTACGAAGCAAACTAAGAGTGGATCGTACCTTCCTCCTCCTCGTTCTCCCGGCAGCACTTCGCTAGCACTCCTTCCTCACCTCCCACTCCTCCTCCCGACCTTTCGACCCTAGCCCTTGGGGTGGTAGTTGTAGTGGAAATTGTAGAGAATGAATGGGACGGGAGGGGGGGGAGGTTATTTCTAGGCTCTAGAAAACCGCTAACCATGGTTAGAAAACCATGTTTTGGACCTTAACCGCAGTTAGAGGCCCATGATTTTGGCCAAAACTTATCCGAAACTTAAGGCTTAAGTTAGAACATTCCAGAGGATTCTAGATTTGCTAATGAAGCTTAATTAATGCTAATTGTGATTAACTTTCACTAATCATGATTTTACTTTCGCAGCTTGTGCTTATCTTCTGCTAACTATTGATTAGTGTTTACTAATGATCATTAACAGTTTTCAATCCGTCATTAGTTTATTTAATCATGCTTAATTAGTCTTAATGACGGTCATTACGGGTTAATAACATTTTAAACCTTCTTACTTCTCTTTCTTCCGAAAATCATAACAAATCGAAACAAAGTCCGATTCTCACGAAACAAATTCTGTTGGTTTCCTCTTAACGACTAGGATCTTATTATATAGGATCCGAGAGATGCCGAGTTCAAGGCTTTACAATTATAACAACCATAAAGGAAGTCTCGTCCTCGAGAATTATAATGATGGCATAACAACCTTAAAGAGGATTGAAACCATAACAACCTTAAAGAGAATGGATGCCATTTCATTTATAAAGAAGATATACAACACATAGTGTTATCATTCAAACAAGTACGGGTATTTTCTCTCATTTCTACCTCAGGTTCCCATGTGGCTTCTTCAAACTCCTGGTTGCGCCACAACACTTTAACTAGAGGTACCTCTTTATTCCTCAAATTCTTGATATCCCTATCTAGTATTTGCATAGGTATTTCTAGGTATGTCAAGTCTGGCTCAACATGCAGATTATCGTAGTTTATCTTATGCTCAGGATCCTTAATATACTTTCTTAGATTTGATACATGAAACACATCATGTATTGCTGAAAGATGTGGAGGAAGTGCAAGTCTATATGCGACTTTCCCTATCCGCTGAATAATTTCAAAGGGACCCACAAACCTAGATGCCAACTTCCCATGCAAGACAAACCTCTGAACTCCCTTCATAGGTGATACTTTTAGAAATACAAAGTCGTCTACCTCAAACTCAAGGTCTCTTTGCCTAGTATCGCTATAGCTTTTCTGACGACTCTGGGCAATTATTAGTCTTTTTCGAGCAAACTCTTCAGCTTCTCGTGTCTCCTGGAGTCTATCTGAATCATAAAGGTTCTTTATCACGACCTCTTGCCAACACAAAGGAGTAGTACACCTATGCCCATATAGTGCTTCAAATGGTGCCATGCCAATACTTGTATGGTAACTATTGTTGTAGGATTCTGCAAGAGGCAAATGTTTCACCCATGATCCTTTCCATTCTAAGGCACATGCTCGTAGCATATCCTCTAAAGTATGAATCGTACGTTCTAATTGACCATCTGTTTATGGATGATATGCTGTACTCAAGCATAGCTGTGTGCCTAAGGCTTTCATGAAGTTCTCCCAATAGTGTGAGGTGAATCATGAATCTTGATCTAAAACTACTTCCTTTGGGATACCATGGAGGAGGATCACATGTGTAATAGATAACTTAGCAAGCTGATCTGGAGTGGAAGATAAGCTTATTGGATAAAGTGTGCTACCTTGGTCATACGATCGATTATAACCCATATATTCTCTTTACCACCAGTCATCTGAGGTAAGCTAGTAACGAAGTCCATAGAAATGCTTTCCCATTTCCATTCAGGTATGGGGAGGGGTTGTAACAATCCTGGTGGCTTTTGGTGTGAAGCTTTTACCTGTTGGCAAGTGAAACATGAATTCACAAACTCAGCAACATCTTTCTTTATTCCCGACCACCAAAAATATGAATGAAGATCCTTATACATCTTCGTAATTCCTGGATGAATAGATAATCTAGAGCAATGTGCTTCACGTAAGATGTCTTTCGTCAATTCAGGTGTGCTTGGTACACGGACTCTGTGATGGTTATATAGTAACTCATCTCGTATCTGGAATCCCTCTATCTCATTCTTTTCAAGTTGTTATCTCAAGTCTTTAAGGACTGGATCATCCTCCTGTCCTTTCTTTATTCTATCACAGATCTCTGATTTTTATCGGTGAGGAATAGTTATACTATCAACACTATTATCAAATGGTTTCCATTCACTCAATGTTGATAGTAAACCCTAGAAATTGATAGCACTCACCAACCTAGGTAAATAAGTTCTTCTACCGAGGGCATCTGCTACGACGTTCTCTTTACCAGGATGGTAGGAGATGGTGCAATCATAGTCCTTCAATAACTCTAGCCAACGTCTTATCTCATATTTGGCTCCTTCTGATCAAATAGATATTTCAAGCTTTATGGTCGGTGAAGATTTCTAAAGTAATACCGTAGAGCTAGTGTTTCCATATCTTTAAAGCGAAGACTACAATAGCTACTTCAAGGTCATGTATCAAGCAGTTCCTCTCATGTGTCCTGAGCTGTCGTGATGCATACACAACTACCTTACCATGTTGCATAAGAACTGCCCCAAGTCCTTCTTTAGATGCGTCAGTGTACATTGTAAACCCTTCACTCCCAGAGGGTAGAGTAAGGATAGGTGCAGATGTTAGGCATTCTTTCAGTGTCTGAAAACTAGTTTCGAATGCATCAGACCATATGAATGGGACTTCGTTCTGAGTTAGCTTAGTCATTGGTAGTGCTATTCGTGAAAAGTCCTTCACAAATCTTCTATAATACCCAGCTAGGCCCAGAAAAGATCATATTTCTGTGACATTCTTCGGGAGTTCCCAACTTATCACCGCACTAACCTTTGTAGGATCAACTGATATACCTACCTCTAAAATAACATGACCTAAGAAGGATACTTCAGTCAACCGGAAGTCACATTTGATATATTTAGTATACAGTTTGTTCTTCCTTAGTGTTTTGAGTGCCTGTCTGAGATGGTGTTCATGTTGGTACTTATCCTGGGAGTAAATAAGCACATCATCAATGAAGACTACTACAAAGTGGTCTTGAAACTCCCTGAATACTCGATTCATGAGATCTATGAAGGCCGCTGGGGCATTTGTCAGTCCAAAAGGCATAACTAAAAATTCATAATGCCCATATCTAGTTCGAAAAGCTATCTTGGGAATATATGTATCTTTAATTTTCAACTGATGGTATCCAGTTCTTAAATCAATCTTGGAATACATAGTCGAACCCTGTAACTGGTCAAAGAGATCATATATTCTTGGTAGAGGATACTTATTCTTTATTGTCCTCTTGTTTAGCTGTCTATAATCAATGGACAACCACATCGACCCATCCTTCTTCCTTACAAACAAAATTGGCGTACCCAATGGTGAAGTACTAGGATGAATGAATCCTTTGTCTAATAGTTCTTGTAACTGTACCTTTAACTCCTGTAACTCCGCCAATACCATCCTATATGGAGGAATAGAGATAGGCTGAGTATCAGATGTAAGAGAGATTTCAAATTTAATCTCTCGCTCAGGTGGTAACCCAGGTAATTCTTCTGGAAATACATCAGCAAACTCGCACACTATAGGCACATCTTCTATCATTCTATCTAACCCTGATGTAGTGGATACATAAGCTAAATAACCTTGACACCCTTGTTCTAACAGTTGTTGAGCCTTCAGAATAGAGATGTATTTGATTTCATCACTAGATGTCTTTCCAATAAATTGGAACTCTATCGAGTCAGGAATGTGAAAAGTTACTGTCTTCTGGAAACAATCAAGCCATGCATGATGCCTTTCTAGCCAATCCATCCCCAAGATGAGATCAAAGTCATCCATTTCAATAAGTAATAGGGAAATAAGTAACTGTTGTCCTGCTATTAGTACTACACAATGACGAAAGCGAAATCATACCTCTAATAGTGTTGTTTTAACACTTGAATATGTCGTCGCAGTTGGGCCGAATCGGGCTCACCAAAGACCATCTCATTTAAATATAGAAATCAAAATAAGATGGTCGTAATTTTTATTTTACTAGGCAAGAATCCAAGGTCGAACTTAGGGACACGAGCCTCTCTCGTATCATCTAGATTTTTATCTAATTTTAACTAAGTGTTGAGTTAAAGAATCATAGGTCAAAGTATGCATGAAGGGCAAGACAATGCATTAAAACAAAGTAAGCATGATTTTTTTATTTTTAATTTTATCACGCAAGTAAATGAGATAAAAATGCAAAGCAAACATGCCCTTGATTAAAAATCATGAGTGACTTAAGCCATTAGTTAATTTCCAACTTAAATCAAGCAATAACTCATTTGACATATATTGCAAGGTTTGCCAGTAAGGCATAAAAGACACTTGAGTTATTTAAAGAAATACATTGAGATCATAGTGTCAAAATAGGAGAACAAATATGACATTAAAAAGTACGTCAAACAAGCTTTAAAATGAAACTGAAATCAACTCAAACTTAGTTACGAAGCTCAAGATATGCAAGAAAGAGAGCAAGGGCATAACTGAAAAGAAACATAAAAAGATAAATATAAATAGGTCCCTGGGAGGGACTAAAGTGAAATTAAAATAAAGCGATGTCTTCCCTGTAAAAGTTCCACACGCGCGGGGGCCTATCTGCAATTATTAAAACCCGCGAGGGTTTAAATGTAAATAACCCCAGACACGCATGGTCAGCACGTGACTTCAGGATCGATCTGCAATTTTGAAGAAGATGGTGGGTGTCTCTGCAATTTACCCAGATGGCACGTGCTATCCACTCACCATCCAGTCTCAAAGGACGGCTCAGGCTCGATAGAGGCTTTGATGCAGCTTCGGATCATCTTCTGGCTCGGTGTAGGCTCGGTCAGGCTCGGAGGAGGCTCGGGATGTCCAAGCCTCTGGTCTGACGCTGCGGCTCGGAAATGCTCTAGCTCTGACATGTGGTCTATCGTAAGCCATCCGATCACGGAGATCGGGCATATATACTGTAAGTATACTGTATATACGGTATACCCCTCTATACTTAAACTTTGCTATGTCCTCATATCACTAGATGATACAAGTCCATAGATCCATTTAAATATAGAGAAATATACGGGAGCTAAGAGGGGCTCCCCCTATGCTTAGGTTATAAATAACCTAAGTATAAAGGCAAGGAAAGGAGAGTAGAGAAAATCACGGGGACTCGGGTCCCCCCATACTTAGCCTGAGATTAGCCTAAGTATAAAGATGGAATTTGATGTTGGAGAGACCCAAGGTGAATGAAGAAGAAGGATGGATTACAAGTGAGCGGAGGAATCTATGGAGATGGATGGAGTGACTAAGGCTCTGGGGAGTGTATCGAAGCAAACATGGCTCAATCAAGCAAGCAAGACCCTCAATTTCACCAACTCACACATGAAACCAACCGAGGTTGGATTATTATCTTGTCGGTTTTATTGGTGATAAAACATTTGATGTTTACGCAGAGAAAAACGTTAAGTGAAAATCATTGCGTACTCGAGGGTGTTGCTCTCCCAAAACCAAATTTTACTCCATTTTTGATTGACTTGCAATTAACAGTCCCAGTTATTAATAAGGTTGTCACTGAATTAAGGTTAGCCCAAAAACCATGCAATCATCGTCTACCATTCATTCCCATATTCCGTTTAACCTAGGTGATCAAGCTAGGAAAGGGAAATCGAGAAAAACCATGTATTCGATAAAAACCATGATCTAAGCTAAGCGATAAAACATGCAGTGATTTGGCGAAAAATCCGTGAAAAACTTGGGCTGTTTTGAAAACCAAAATCAATATGTATGCAAGTCGATCAAAAAGCCGCACCTATCATGCTTCTATTAACGGTGAAGAATTTCTTTTAAATTTGCTAAGTGAAGCGATGCTACGTACGTCTTGAATTAATGTGTGTCCTACCTACGAGCAAGCACATAAAAATATGAATTTTAAACTAAGCTCGAAGAGCCGCGTGCCTAGTCCTAGGTCGACACTCAAGTGGGGACGATCCCCACACAACCACATATAATCGTTCGATTACAATCGCGTGCCTTCGATCGAAGACCGTTGTAAAAGATGAATTATTACAAGAATGGAAAATGCGAGACATTTTTTTCTTTCTTTTCTATTTGCTCCAAGCATGCTTCTGCGGCTCCTCGTAGCGGGAAGCGTCAGCTCCTCGCCTCCTTGAGTGATCAGAGGCAAAAGATGAGAGATCAAATATAAAAGAAAATTTTTTTAATGCAACAAAAATGAACAAGTTGACCTAAAAAATGAAACACTTAATTAAATAAACAAAATTCCAAATAATATAAGAAATGAGTCGTTTCCCCGACAACGGCGCCATTTGACGAACCGCAAAATCGGCCCTCTAATAGTGTTGTTTTAACACATGAATATGTCATCGCAGTCGGGCCGAATCGGGCTCATCAAAGACCATCTCATTTAAATATAGCAATCAAAATAAAATGGTCGTAATTTTTATTTTACTTGGCAAGAAACCAAGGTCGAACTCATGGACACGATCCTCTCTCGTATCATCTAGATTTTTATCTAATTTTAACTAAGTGTTGAGTTAAAGAATCATAGGTCAAAGTATGCATGAAGGACAAGACAATGCATTAAAACAAAAGTAAGCATGAATTTTTTTATTTTTAATTTTATCACGCAAGTAAATGCGATAAAAATGCAAAGGAGGGACTAAAGTGAAATTAAAATAAAGCGAGGCCTTCCCTGTAAAAGTTCCACACGTGCGGGGGCCTATCTCCAATTATTAAAACCCACGAGGGTTTAAATGTAAATAAACCCAGGCGCGCATGGTCAGCATGTGACTTCGGGACCGATCTGCAATTTTGAAGAAGACGGCGGGTGTCTCTGCAGAGTCTTCGATGCAGCTTCGGATCATCTTCTGGCTCGGTGTAGGCTCGGTCAGGCTCGGAGGAGGCTCGGGATGTCCAAGCCTCCGGTCTGACGTTGCGGCTCGGAGATACTCTAGCTCTGACACGTGGTCTATCGTAAGCCATCCGATCATGGAGATCGGGTGGCTCCTGGATGAGGCGCTAGTTAGCAACGTGGGCTCTCCTGCGCCGTTGGATGTGCTCTGGAGAGGAGCATCCAACGGTACCTGTATCTTCATCCTTGTCTGCAGTTGGCGGTGGGATCAAGACTCCGACGAAGGAGCTCGATCTCCGCCGCTCCTATCCGGCATTGAGGATGCTTGCTCGGTGCGTCTGGAGGGCTATCGATGAAGCTCATGAGCTGGGCAAGCCACGATGAAGCTTGATGCATCGTCCTGCGGCTCCGGTGATGAAAGCGGATCTGGACAAAAACTCTCCAGCGAAGGCTCCGTTCATTGGATACTCGAAGACCTGCAGTGTTAGATTGATAGCCGAAGCAAGCAAATGCCTTGTGCGTGCGAAGTGGATAGGAATGGGAGCTCTGGTGGGTGAAGAAGATGGGAGCTCGGAGCTCCTCTGCCGTGGAGGGTGGAGGAGGTGGGTAGGAGGTGATCTGGGGTTGTGATGGATAAAGATGATGATTGGAGGCGGCGCGTGAAAGGTGGAGTGATGGCGAAGCTCGGGAGGCGAATGGTGAAGGGCGAACAGGGGTGAAGCGACCTACAAAATTAAGAGAAATTAAATGAAAAATACAGAAGGGGATCAGAAGGCTTACCTGGTCGGAGATGGAGGTGGAAACTTGTGCACGAGCTCCAAGGTGGAGCTCTGGTCTTCGTTGGACCCCGTCAGCTACGCGGGGCAGCTCGAGCGGGCTTCGAGCTCCGCAGCACCGCCGTGATCGGTGGAGGGTCATCACCAGAAGGGTAGGTCGTCATCGCTCGATCCGCCATCTCCCCTGTCACAGGAAGATGGTGGAGGGCTGGGCCTCCCTCCGTATAAAGGTGGATGGCTGTAATCGAAGGAGGGGGTGATCTATTTGAAGGGTGATGTCAGCGGTTGGATGAGCTGAAGTCGCAGATTGCGGAGGAGATATGGAGCGAGTGGGAGGACGACGAGGTTAGAGTGATGGCTCGCGAGGATCATGGAAGATGGAGGAACGTGGTGGAATGATTGGCGAGAGAGGGGGTTGTCAGGAGAGACAGAGAAAATGGAAAGGGCGAGGGTGGTGCGCGAGCTGGAGATCGTGGAGAGAGAGGGGTGTCGTGAGGTTGACGATGAAGCTGAGCCGTTGGATCTGGAGATCCAACGGCTGATGTCTAGGCGCTGAAGGATGGTCTAGATTAGACTTGGAGGTGATGCGATCAAAGGGCGAGTGGTGCGCCACGTGTCGCTCTGCGGACGCAGCGCTAACGGGCGGTTGTGATGTAATCCAGTGCTCAATCTAAGGGTCGAGGACGTAAGTGTGGTGAGCGGCTAAGATGGAGATATGAAGGCGCAATCTAATGGTCTAGAAGGCGCCACTTAGTGGGCTATGAGTGGGGCACGAACGTGTGGCGATGATGAAAGGAGAGGGCTTGATCTGACGGTTGTGATCACAGTGACAGTGGTCAGTGGTGATCAACGAGATAAAGGCGAGATCGAGAGGCACACACCGCTCCACGTGTCAAGCTGTGAGCGAGGCGCTTATGGATGGTGTAGATCAGAGATGGGGGACGATCTGACGGCAGAGAAGAAGGGCGCACGTGGAGAAGGTGGAGTCGTTGGATCAGAAGGAGATCCAACAGCCGAGGGTGCGAGCGATTGATGCAAAGAGGCCGGGCTACGTGGCTCACCCAGAATGGGCCACGTGGCCCAATCAGATTATTCCAAACAAAATTTTGATTTTTGAGGGGCTATATGGCCGAGTTTGAGAAAACTCAAAACATGAAAGTTGTAGATCTCGATGAGATCTACAAGTTTCATGTTGACCAGAAGTGGAGATGAGGTCATCTGTTGATGCAAAATATTTTTGAAGGTATTTTTAAGGCTAAAAATACCACGGATTTTAATTTTTGCCATTTTTTGTGATTTTTAATTTATTAGGGACTCTGATAATTACAGGAATTTATCTGGATTTTATTGACACATCTTTAAGCAAGGGGGTTAATAATGGACAATTAAGATGATGAAATTTGGTTTCATCACACAATCATCCAGGATTTCTGGGATTATAAATACTTGTCCTCATGTTCCCTTGATCAGATAGGACTGTTGTACCTCTACTAGTACCTTACCCAAAGTGGGTACTAACCGTTGAGCAATAAATGAATGTGAAGCACCCGAATCAAACAAAGCATGTACTGAAAAGCCATGAATAGTAATGGTACCTCGTACGACCGTGCTTGAATTGTAAGCTTGTTCTTCGGTGATTGCATTGAGCTGGCCATTAGGAATATGAAAATTAGAACCCGCAACACTTTGTGGTGGTTGCTATGTAGGGTATGCTCCTTGTGAGCCACAACCTCTACCATGTCTTCCTCCGCGTGTTGCTCCATTGCTCAGGGTGGATGTTACACTGTTAATTGGAGTTTTTTTAAACCCCAAACCTCTCAACTACGGACACTCTTTCCTAATGTGACCTTCTTGATGACAGTGATAACATGCACGTATTCCTATCTGAGCTGAAGACCCAACCACAAAGGTACTAATTCCTGGTGCTGAGTTACGGGGGTTTACTGGAGGTCTAGAGAAACCCCCTCTTTCTGATATCTCCTGACCCAAGGTCTGTGGCGAGCTTATACCGGAACCAACTGGATGATAGCGATGATCTCTACGGTTATAATTTGCCTTGCGTTTGGATGGTCCACCATTAAAGTGGAAACTTCTTCTTTGGCAGTTTCATCCCTCTCCATCTCAATATGAGAGGCGATGTCCATTTCTTCATCTATGGTTGTAGCTCTAAAACTTGCAAGATTTTCTCTCAGATCTCCCTGAAGACCGCTAACAAATTTGGTAATACACTCTTGTGGTGAAGCTTCTAGAGCCGGGGAGTAACGTAGTAGCTCGGTAAAGTGGATATGATAACCTTGTACGATCCTAGAACCCTAGTTCAGAGAAGACAACTCTGTCCTCTTTAATTTTTCCCAAAGGGAGGGACAGAAGTGAGCTCGGAACCTTTCATCAAAGATATCCCATGGAACATGATCTGTTAATTTATTGGAAATTGCTCTCCACCATCGTCGTGCATAATCTGCTAGGGAGTAATCAACAAAGTGCACCGAGGTGTCAACTGGTGCATATATTATCCTCAACATCCTACTAACGTCATCGAGCCATAATTCGGCCTCGTTAGGTGTCTCTACACCTTTGAATCGAGGAATCTTTCCCTTTCAGTAATTGTCAAGTAATTTTTGATGTCTAAGAAGGACCTTCTCAATTGCTCCTTCATCTGGGATCCGAGCAGACTCAGTGGAAGGATGGTAACTCAATTCTTCCTCGAGAAAGTGGACAGAACCCTCTACTCTAGCATCCACAGGTTTGGATACATCAGGTTTCTCAGTTGTCTTTACCCCATGGCTTAGAGCATTGTCATCATCAAGGTTGCAGAAAGCGGTAGTCGGTACTAGGTCGGTGGGGTTATTGACTAAGGATTAATCGACAGTCGGACGACTAATCGGATTTAGTCGGCCATTAGTTGGTTTTGAATTTTTAAATTATTTTAAATATATAAATCATTTTTATACATAGATTTATACATTTTCTATTTTTTAATGATGAAATAAATGAAGTAATTGACTTTAAGTATAACATTATTGCATATTAGAATAAGTTTGCTTATGTATTATCATAGATTTGTACATTTTCTATACTTACATTATGAAACATAAGAAGTAATTGACATTAAATATAACATTAAACATATTAGAATAAGTTTGTTGTAATAAAAGCAAAAAAAATAAAAAAAACTATAAAAGCTTGAAGCAAAAATCGGCCGATTAGTCGGCTGACTAGGCCCACTAGTCGGCCTGCCTAGTCGGTCTGACTGACTCGGCCTAGTCGAGTCGGCTACCCCCTGACTCGACTAGTCGGACTGACTAATCAGCCTAGTCGGAAGATTTTTGCAAGCTTGGTCATCATGGCCGCTAATTGTCTAGACACGTCTTGGTCTGCCATGATCCTGTGATGAATCAAGGCTAAAAGTAAGATCCTATATGTCTTAGCATGATGTACATAAGAGACAATGACCTGTGAATGGTACTGCAGTCACTTATTAAGATCAAATGATATTAAGACAACCTTAGTTTCTAAATACCGCTCATATTTGTCAATTACTAAATAAATTAATAGAGTAACTGGGCTCTGATACCAAACTGACACGACCTCGATTTCCGAGCCGTTGGATCCTCCCATATCCGGATCTGGTTACTCAGCAATAATTTATTTAGCAATTATAACTAACATTAAAAATCAGGATGCAATTAAAAATACTTAGAAGGAAGTATTTCAACACTTTTCCATTCAAAAAATAAAGTTCACATGATACATTATCCCACTATAATCTTTTACATGTACATCAACTGGAAGGAAACACACAAAAAAATTACTAACAACCTTACAGAATAAAGATATTGTGGTTGGCCAGATAACTATGTTAGTTGACTGGATTATTAATGTCCTTGTGATGGCTCACCGATACCTGTTGGATTTTCCATAAATCATAGGATAACAATTAGAGAATGCTAAGTAACGAAGAAAAGAAAAATAAACAAATTGTGTAATTTTTCAAAACTTGTTATCACAAAATGTTTCATTCCTTCTCATTAATTTAAGTCCTATTCCTTTCTATTCCATGCTATGGATTAGTCCATGGAATTACATCACCACTATATGGACTCCGAAGAAGCTATTAAGCTTATGCTGCTGCTTGTCGCCTCAACCAATCCTCCAATACTACCCTGACTATTTCCTTTTCTTTTATTAATCAGGGTCTCAAGACTTCAGACTAGCAAACAAAGGAGCACAGCTTCCTCAAGGACTCGATTTCTTAAAACCTCATGCTAACATTTAATCATATAACCTAATGGCTTTAAATACATGTTATTGTGATCCAGCCGCTATCCAACCACCCGTGCCTCCACATGGCACGCCTACATCTTCTGTCGTTCAACCCGAAGATATTGGCATCCGGTACCATGCGTTGCAAATTATTTATTTCGTGCGCACTTATCATAATTGGACAATCGTGTACCACCTAGGTAGGGCCACACAAATACAGGTTCCTTCTGAGAAACCTACAGGTTGCATGCCCGACCTATAGTTCTACTCCCAGTCATCCTTAATGTGACACATGATCCTTTTCTGGATCCAACTTAATACACATCAATTCTCATGTTGTAATTCTTCCGTTAGGCCTCTAATTGGCATATTCCTCAATATTGAGTATAGATCCACATATATATATATCAATATTAATTCATATCTATATATACTCATATTTATATTTATGTTAACTCCCAAAATCCTATCTTTCCAAGCCACTGCATCAGTTCGATGCTGAACTCTTATTTTAGTGGGAACCATAAAGCAAGTTTTCATATTATCTCAAAGATCGCTAAACTTAGGATTCTTCATAGCGAAGAACATAAAACCATGAACTTCAAAATCTCGTATGAAAATCAAACAGTAAAAGGAAGTATTTCGTTATCTAATCGAGTTCTCTCTCGTGTATGCAGTGCTTTATCGTGTTTCATTTTCAGAAAGGATGATTTCAAGCTTCTGAAACGATCGAATTTCATTTTCGTATCAAAAACGCTAAGAACATGCCAAGGATGTGAAGAACGAACGATGAACACAAAGAACACAAAGAATAAATGAAGAACACGAAGAACACGAAGAACGCGGAGAACATATTTTCTCTTGAAATTCCAGCAGAGCTTTCCCTTATACGGGATGATATTTATAGGAAAATGTTGGCAGAGTTTCCCCTTATATTGGGACATATTTCTAAGAAAATTTCGATAGAGTTTCTCCTTATATCGGGACATATTTGAAAAGAAAAACAGAAAGAGTTTCCTTTTATAAAATCACCGTGAGAAAAACAACAAGGAAACTGAAAGAATATAACCAAACTACATGCAATGGAGAATCAGTAGATACCACGCATCTAGGTAAGTGAATGTGTGACGAATCACACGGTTCTCTGACGTGCATAGCTGCCCGCACCTAAGTAGGGTATTACACAGATTTCTCCATCAAAATAACTACAAAAGAGGAAAAGAAAGAATAGAACAATAAGCAATGGAGAATCTATAGACATCACACGTCTTAGGTCAGTCAAAGTATGATGAATCACAGGGTTCGCTGACATGCATAGTCGCCCGTACCTAAGTAGGGTGTTACACAGATTTCTCCTCAAACCATAATAGAAATCGAATCTGAAATAAGATCAATTGAAAACCAAATTGGAAAAACAACATGAATCCAAAACCTAGCTCACGAGGCAAACTAAGAGAGGATCGTACCTTCCTCCTCCTCGTTCTCCTGACAGCGCTTCGCTAGCGCTCCTTCCTCGACTCCCACTCCTCCTCTCGACCTCTCGACCCTAGACCTTGGGGTGGTGGTGGTTGTGGAAATCGTAGAGAATGAATGGGAAGGGGGGTATTTATAGGCTTCAAAAAATCACTAACCATGGTTAGAAAACCCTGTTTTAGACCTTAACCACGGTTAACGGCCCATGGTTTTAGCCCATGGTTTTGGCCAAAACTTATCTGAAACTTAGGGCTTAAGTTAGAACAATCCAGAGGATTTTAGATTCTCTAATGATGCTTAGTTAACGCTAGTCGTGATTTACTTTCACTAATCACGAGTTAACTTTCACGACTTACGCTTGTCTTTTGCTAACTATTGATTAGTGTTTACTAATGATCATCAGTGGTTTTCAATCCATCATTAGTTTCTTTAATCATGCTTAATTAGTCTTAATGACAGTCATTACAGGATAATGACATTTTAAACCTCCTTACTTCTCTTTCTTTCAAAAATCATAACATATCGAAACGAAGTCCGATTTGCATGAAACAAATTCCGTTGATTTCCTCTTGACGAGCAGGATCTTATTATATAGGATCTGAGAGATGCCAAGTTAAATTCTTTACAACAAGATTTTAAAAATCGAATCAAACCGATTAGTTGAATCGGGTAAACCAAGAATCGAAGGAAAAATGGTCCAAACCATCTGATTTTTATTCAGAAAATAAAAATAAATCAAAACCAGTCAAAATTCGGTTGAACTAATGGAACCAAACCACCGGTTCAACTATATATTTTTTGACAAATATTATTTCTAATAAATTAACAGAATACTAACTTTAAAGTAATTTCACCTATGCTCCTATATTTTCTTAAAAATATCACGATATTATGCTTATGTTGGTATAATATTGGAGCACAAGTGTACTAATAAAAGGCCACTACTCTGCAATTTTTAAAAATATAGGGATACACATGTAATTGTATAAAAAAATATGAGTATAAGTGTTACTGAAAATTTTTGGAAGGACAAGAGTAAACAAACTCTTGAAAGATATGATGTAGCATTTTTCATCTTTATTTATATGATATACCGGTTTAACTCAGTTCGACCCGGTTGAACCATATGAACCAAACCAACAATACTATGGTTTGGTCATTTCTGATTTTATGAACTGCTGATGTCATCACTAATTCGACCGATCAGTCTCATTGATCTGACCATAAAGACCAGAAACTGATACCAACCCGGTTTGATGTTCGGTTTGATTTTTAAAACCTTGGTGGATATGAACATGTTATTGCTACAAGTCTTTAGCTACCCTGCTTTTGGTAATACATTTTTATGCTACATAATAATTAAGTATATAATTAAGTAATTACATACAATAATACATAATAACTAATTTTATTTAATAAATTAATATATTATTATTTATTAAAATTTAATAATAGGATATTAATATATAATTATATGACATATATTAAATAATAATAAAATACAATACATTATACTACATATACTAATACGGTCCTGAATCTCGCATTTTGCATATTAATTCCGATTTTAGTGAAATCAATGTCATTTTGTAGATAATTAAATAAAATGGATTTTAAAACTGAGTTTACCCAATTCAGAGTTCGTATGGTCGAGTTATAAGGTCTGGAAAATGTAACTATTGGCTTCGTGGCTTTGGGTTTATTGGCATTTTGAATTAAGTTATATATATAGAAGATTTTTAGAAAAGAAATTAAGTTAATTAGAGTTACGGTTAATTAATTAAAATTTCGAGAAGTTTCTATGTATAGTTATATAGACAAAGGATCCAAACGCCAAAACTCACCCATCTAGTTCTAATATTTTTTTGATATTTTTAGTAAATATATTTATCAATAAAATGAAGTTTAAAAGTGAGTTTGGTCCATTTGGAGTTTTTTTATAAATAGATATGAACCTCGGAAGTTGGCTTTTACAGCTTTTTTGGTTCATTGTAATTAATTATTTTTGTGTTGAATTATTTTTTTAATATTTTTATAAAATAATATATATTTTTATGAACAACTTTTATAAAAGGACTATTTTGATTTGAGATTTTCTAAATGATAAATAAAATCAGTGAAATATTTGTAATGTGAAAAATGGTTAAATTATATTTTTGGTCTTCATTTTCTAGATATTTTTATATGTCATGATCTTTATCTCCACCTATTTATTTATTTTATCTACCAAGTAAATATTGACCTGGTCTCGGGGTTAGGATCAATCTGTACATAATTATGTTCATCCTTCTTTTCTTTTTATTTTCCTTTTCTCTTTATTATTTTATTTTGGATAAAATAAGTGTTAAATATATAATATTAATATTTATGGTAGAATGCTAATTAGTTGAAATTAATAGATATTTACATGCATTTTACCAAGGATTTTAGCTAAAATGAAAGAATAAAAGCGATGAATTCATCAATACTACAAATCAAAAGTTTTGTTATTGCAATTTACCTGAGTCTGATGAAAAGAATGCTAAAACTAAATTTTTAAAATATATTTATAATTTCACAATAAATTCCGTTATAACTATTATTTATTTATTCGTTAATAATGTTATCTTAAATGAAAGTCTTATATCTCATTTTTTTAGCTATATATATGGGATTTTTACACCCATAACCCTGAGTAATTCCATAATTACCCCAGATACCCTCCATAATCATGAATTACATGAGAAACTCCGAATAGTTACTCCGCCTCACACCCATAACCTTCTATTAGTTTCAACTGTTAACCCCAACCAAACAATCGAGTTAATCTAACCTGGCACCAATCCAACAACTAAAATTAAATAAAAATTAAAAAGAAACATCCCCTCTTCCTACTCTAGCAGCCCCCTTCCTCCTCCAGCAACATCCCCTCCCTCTGCCGTCAACCACCTACCCTTCCTCCTCCAGCACCTCCGCTCGCGCCGACCTCAACGAGTAGCGGCACATGGGGGCTTACGAAGGGAGGCATCAGTGATCGAAGTAGCTTGCGTGTTGACGAGGGACACAGACAAGGTTAGGGGGCGGGGCTTTAAACAAGGGAGGTGACAGGGGGTTTTGACAAGGCGACAAGGGGGGGGGGGAGGGAGGCGACAGAGGTATGGGAGTCAACCGGGTGAAGAAAGGTGTGGGAGGGGGGTCTTTGACGAGGCGACATGGGGGAGGGAGGTGATAGGGGGGGCTTTGACGAGGCAACAAGGGGGGGGGGAGGCAGCAGAGTTTGGGGTAAAGGAGCGTGTGGGAGGGCGGGCTTTGACGAGGCGGCAGGGGGAGGGGAGGGAGGCGGTGGAGGTAGGGGTTCGGCCAGGCAAGTGGGGTTTCATGAGGTAACAAATGGGGGATCTTACCAGGGGGATTTAACAAGGCGTCAGGGGTAGGGGGTAGGTAACGGGGAGCTTGCAATGACGAGGCGATAAGGGGGCGTAGGGGGGTGATAGAGGTAGGGGGTTGACGGTGACGAGGCAGTAGGGTGGGAGGGAGGTAGTAGAGGTAGGGGGGTCGATGAGGGATCTTGCAGCGACGTGAGATTGGGGGAGGGGGATGGATGCAGCCGCTTCGGGCTTTGATGATAGGGAGGGAGGACGACAGACTGGAGGAGGGTAGGGGGGCTGTAGTCGGTTTCGAGCTTCAACGTTGGGGAGGGAGGCAGGGTTGCCTGGTGATGACGCGCCTGGCAACTCATGTTAAGTAAATAATAAACAATGGTCATTGTGACCCAAATCGTCAAACGCGGTCAATCGAGAAAAATAAATAAACCACTCAAGAAGATATAAATCAATCAAACCGATGTAAGCGGTTTTCGCTATTCTTTTTACCTGGTATAGCGACCAGGGTCGAGCACAAGGAGCATGCTTGAAAATTTGTATAGTCAAATTTCAAAGATGTTTTTTTATTTTTCGAACAAGTCACAAATGATGAAAATGCACACACATCGCTCTTTTTGTATTTTTCAAAAAAAGTCAAAAATGTACAAAAAATTCCGAAGAAAATGTTTTTGTGTTTTCTATATTTAAAAATATTTTTGGTAATTTTTTCAGAATTTCTTGATGTTTTTGTGATTTTATAAAAACCAAACAATACAAAACAAGTGAAACAGTGCACATGCAGGAGTATTTTGCAAGTTAAAAATTCTTTAAGGTTAAAATTCCTGGAAATTATTTTTAATAGAATCTACAAGACAATATCTACAATCAGAAATCGAAATCACATTTTTTGGATTTTCCTAGAATTTTCTGTAATTTTTTAAAGAATTTTCATTTTTCGTAATTTTATTGGTTTTTTTAAATAGTTAATGCATGAAAATTGGTCAGAAATCAAAAGACACTAATACACATACAATACAATAATTATTTGGAATTTTAAGGCAATTTTTCAAATATTTATGAATTTTCAAAGTTTGGACAGGCAAAAATAAACTTTTTATTTTTTAAATATATCAAACGGTAATAAAATACAATGATAATTTTATACAATGATAAGAACTATAGCAGGAGCATAAAGCATTTTTTTGAGAAGTTTCCGAAACATAAAAACATTTATTCCATCAAAAGAGCACGCAAAGTCTAAGTTCTGGAAAACAGGGACTTCAACGCAAATATTCGGAGTTTAGCATCAAAATATAACAAAAAGTAAAATGCAGGATGAAAAATGAAATTTACCTAAAAAGACGTGCCACGCATGTGATACGATTTGGAGATCAGGGGCACTTTGCAAATATGATAACTTCCAGGGGCGTAATTTTGAAAAGTTCCAAGGTTCTTTTTGTAATTTTCTCAATAGATGCTTAACTAGCATGGCTCCTCTGACAATATGCAGAACTTCCAGGGGAAATTATATAATTTTGCCAATATGTGTTTTTTAATCCCCTAGGGTTTTCTTTTCCTTTGTATCTTTTGCTTCTCATATAAGTAGGAGGGGGCAGTACCGCTGCCACCCACCACCAAAGGGGGAGGCTGCCGCCGTGAGGGGAGGCACGGCTTCGCGATAGCATGGGATGAGTTAACAATGTTCAAGAGGGCGGTCGGTGCCGGGCCTGGAGGAGGCGGAGGAACGACGTGGGCGCACGGAGAGGGGCTGAAGCTGGGGTGGCGATCGCGGTTCCGTCGCGCAGGGGCGATGTGCGGGTCGACGGCGACGAGCGCCACGGAAGCGCAACTGGGCGGAGTCGGGGGAGGTGTGCCCCCCCGTGGAAGGAAGCCGGTAGGGCGCCGCCGGGCTCGCACGACGACGAAGGGGGGTTGGCGGGCGGAGGAGCTGCATGCAGCCCACACGTGAATCTGGCTGCTGGAGGGTGCTGGGAACCGCCACGGTGGCTGGGATGGTGGTCGGACATGAGGTCGTTGGATGGCGGCGAAGGCCGCGTGCGGGGTCGGCCGGTGGATGGCGCGCGCGGCGACTAGGCGGAGACGGAGCTGCCATACGCAGGGTGGCTGTGGCCTGCTATTTTATTTTTTTTATTTTTTTTATTTTTTTATTTTTTATTTATATTTTATAAACTGTAAACATAAATAGCAATGAAAAGAGTTTTTTTATTATTTTTTTTAAAAATAAGAACTGTAAACAACAATTTTTTTATTTAGTTTTTTTATGATCTTGCAAAACAGAAGTTAGAGACAAAAACATTTTTTTTTAATTTTTCTATTTTACCTACAAAACAAAGATTAGAGAGAGAAGAAAAACAAATAATTTTTTTAATCTTTCCTGCAAAAAACAAATGTGAGATAAATAGGAAAAATGATTTTCTGTTTTTTATTTATACACAAAAATGGGACGTGTGAACGGGTGGATCTTGCATGGAGCGGAAGAGAGATCCGTATCTCCGACCACCATGCATGGTCGGAGGTGAGAGGTTGTGCGAGGTAGAAAAGAATGTGGGGAGATCGAGAAAATGATATGAAAAATCGATGTCGGTCATGAAAATGTTTGGTGGAATTTTTTTTAAGAATCTAAAAAACTAATAAAACTGAAGCAAATGTTGAATCTACATTTACCTACGAAAAATGACAAGGAATAAAATGGATCTCACCTCGGGGTTCGGATATGCCATGATGGCCTCGACAAGGACCGACGCGTTGTCACCGGACGGCTCGGAGGCTAGGCACCCTTCTTCAACAAGACGACACTCGGAGATCGGGCTCCTCTCCACCAAAGATCGAACCCCGGAGAGTCGGGGGAGTCTAGGCACCCTTCTTCGACAACCTATACTTAGCACGAGTTATGTCTTTCTTTCCAGCTCTTTGATCACTATGAGGACATAGTTCGAGCTAAGCATAGGGGGGTGTCGTATATATTGTATATATACTTTAGCCATAACTCGTACTTTAATATCTTTAATATGGCTAAAATACTTGTTAAAAAACTAACTAATAAAAAGATGCAGATATTTCCTCAAAAATGTTTTTGTACATACTGATTAATAAATCAGGTTAAAATATTTTGAAAAATATTTTGAAAGTAGTTTGAAAACCTATTTGAAAAATCTTTTGAAAACTATTTGAAAAATGTTTGAAAAATATTTTCAACCTTTGTAAAAATATTTTGGATTGTAAAAATTTTCTCTTTGTGTGAAATAATTTTTTTTTGTAAAAGCTATTTGCAAATGTTTTGAAAAATGGTTGAAAAATTATTTTGAAAAATCTATATATGCTGTTTGAAAAAGGTTTGCAAAATAGTTTTCAAATGTGTGTAAATGTTTGTAAAATTGTGTGAAAAAATATTTTGGACTATAGTTTTTAAAATTCTTTGTATAACTATTTTCAAATAAATTTGAGGAACATATGCATCATAAAAAAGGAATAAAAAAATAAAAAATCCAATTGTATGTATATACCTTTATAAATTACTCAAGTTGTAAATCCTTTCATCTTATTCTTGTAAAATAATCAACTCACTCTTGTGTATATAATCCCTAACCCTTTTGTATATACTTGTAGATATTTCTAGCTATTTTCATTAAAAAAACTTTTGCATATGCATCACTTTTCAAAAATCCATAAAAATTTCAAAATTTTGAAAATGATTTCACAAAAAGATTTTTGATTTCTTTTCCTTGCATGTACATATTTTCTTGCATTTGCATGAGCATTTTTCAAGATGATTTTGACAATTAAACTAAGTCTGGACTAAATTTGAAGAATGGAGCTTAGTTGGACCTTAATCCACTTAATTTTAGAGGAACCTTATAAGATTTGGAGTTAAGACTTTTCAGGTCCTAGTTGCTTAATTCTTTGAGTCCATAAGACTATGTTCACATGTCATCTTGATATGTCTAAGTAGAATATTTAACAACACACACATGATTCTTTCAGGCCGTGGCTTACCTTGGACAATGCACTCTACACGTAGCTCTTCGTGGAGGAGGTAGTGAGGGGGCAGAATCTTTTGGCTTGGGGTAGCATACGAGGGTAGTACATCTAGGCGGAACCTCTTGTCCTCCTCTAGGGAGGGAAGTGCTTCTCAACCTGGTTTGGCAATGTTGAGGTCTAAAGACAGGATGCTGTGAGGTTGTAATAATGCTTCAAAAGAGGGATAGTCTACTAGCTCAAGAGGAAAAACTCCTTATGTACATGCTGCACCTTGTATATATTGTCAATAAAAGAAAAATAAGAAAAAAATGCAAAATCTCCAAAAGTGGACATGCCTGATAGAAAAATAAAATGCCTACCGGAGTGTATATACAAGTGAAAAAAAAGAATAAGAGCTTCAAAGATAAATATTTGTGAGCTTGCAGCGGGTGACATGGCTACACTGGTCATGCATCCAAGGATAGGTAACTACACTGGTTACCGTCCATTCTCTTCTCCCTCCCCTCTTCTTGAGCTAGTTGTACTTGAACTTAGAAGGGAATATCCCCGCTCCTCGAGGAAATAGTTGCCAGACCGGGATATTAGAGTTACCTTGTTGAGAGAGGCTGTTTCTTTGCTACTTTTGAGATGAGGAGCTATATTTCACTTACACATACAAGAAAAGATTCATAGTCATAAGAATTTGTGTATGTAGACTTGTTCTAATCTGGCTGTTGAGGAGACCTGAATAAGAGTCTTTTGGAACTTAGAGGTTGTTAGGTTTTAATTCTGTTTCCCATTAAGGTTCCGACACACGAATAATACAAAGGTCCGACATATCTCCATACTACATTTTTATGAAGATAAGTTTAAAAGTAAATGTTGTTCTAACTTCTTTCCTTTTCTTTTTTTTTTATTTTCATTTTCACTTATTTTCCAAATAAGTGTTTGCTAAGGGACTAGCAAAGGTAAAGTATAGGGGAATGATGAATCCACGATTCATCGCCTTTATTCTTTTATTTTAGCCTCATT
Organism: Ottelia alismoides; assembly: GCA_037367405.1. Taxonomy (NCBI): domain Eukaryota; kingdom Viridiplantae; phylum Streptophyta; class Magnoliopsida; order Alismatales; family Hydrocharitaceae; genus Ottelia; species Ottelia alismoides. The sequence continues at coordinate 489,468 of JAZKJV010006277.1, read as the reverse complement.
TCCTTAGTCGAACACCTGTAAATACCACTAATTCCATAAAATTATCATTTTGCATGCATTTGTTAAAATTGCATTTTTAACAATTTTTGTACATAAATAAAATAATAAAGAAGAAAAGAAAAAGAAAAGGAGGTATTTATGCAATAAATACAGACTGTCCCGAACCCCAAGAGAAGGTAAAGACTTGACCTGATCGACCAGGAATAAAGTAGGGGGAGATAAGGTCTTCTGTCAAAAAAAAATATTTTGTAAATATTTTTCTTGTATATTTGTACAAAACTTGCATTATTTTATTTGTACATAATTTGACCTCAAACTAACTATTTTTGTAAACAAAAGTTGTAAATAAAAATGTGTTGTAAATAACAAAAATAAGTGTAAAATAAAATAATATATATATGACAAATAATTACACCCAGAAAAAGCTGCAAAGCGATAATTGAAACACCAATTTCAGCTCCATACGAGCTTAAATCGAACCAAAATCACTTCCATCATACTCTAAATTAAATTATCTTTCAAATGGCTATGGTTTCGTATTTTTTGAAGTTACGGTTAAAAAGTCGATTTTCTAGGGTGTTTTGTGCAGTTTTCCCATATACTTGTTGTATATATTTTATTCATATTTATTTTTATACATAATATATATTTGCAAATATTGTTTTAATTAAAAATAAAATTTAAAAATTAAAAATTAAAAAAAAACTTTTATAAAAAATTATTTCCTTATTTGAACCTATGTATATTGTATTATATGTGTATAATATGTGTATACAACTAACTTCCTTAAATAAAAATCACCAAAAAAATTAATTATCTCACAATAATTAATTTATTTTATTTAATTCTAAAATTCATATTTAATTATTTGATTTAATGGATTTATGTGAATTAATTGATTTTATATACTTACCATGTATATAGGATTTTATGTCATACCTTTAATGACCACCATTATGGTGGCTAATTGATTTTTGGAAATTATTTAATTTATTCATTTTAATTAATTCTGAAATTCGTTTTTAATTAATTAATTATTTTATTTATTTAATTATTTTATTAATTAACCACTAAACACCTTCCTTAAATGTATATACCTTCGTTTTTCTTTTTTTTTCTTTTTAATGGGCTCCTCCTCCTCATTCACTCTTTGATCAATCTTTGGTGGAGAGGAGCCCGATCTCCGAGAGCGTTCTTGTTGAAGAAGGGTGCCTAGCCTCCGAGCCGTCCGGTGATAGCGCGTCGGCCCTTGTTGAGGCCATCATGGCATTTCCGAACCCCGAGGTGAGATCCATTTTATTTCATGTCTTTTCCTAGATAAACCGTAGTTTAAATTTTTGCGTAGGTGTAGTGATAAACCGTAGTTTAAACCGTCGGTGGCGGAGGAGATGGGTCGACGGTGGTCTGGGGTTGCGAATGACGGAGAAAGTGATTGAAGGAGTGCGCGTGAATGGTTGGGTGAAGGCGAAGCTCTAGGAGTAGTCAATGGAGGCGTGGCGGCCGCACACGGGGCGGGGGGGGGGGGGGGGGTCGCAGCGGAGGGCAGGCCGGGCGGCGCGTAGCTGCGGTGCGGCGGCAGCCGCAGGCTGTGCGCGGGGCCGGCGATGAGGGGAGGGCGGTGGCGGCATCCGCTGCTCCCTTCGTTGGAGGGGGCGACAGTGACCTGTTGGGTTGATGCTGGTGCAGGGGGGCGGCGGCCGTGGGCAGCTGCTTCCCTGCGATTTTTTTTTATTTTTTTGGTTTTTTTATTTTTTGTTACGCAAACTATATTTTTTTAATTTATATTTTTTAAATTTTTTTAAATAGAAAATGGACGAATGCAATATGAATAAATACTTTTAATTTTTTTGTTTTGTTTCAAAAAAAGAAAAAAAAACAAAATGCAAAATGACAAGTATGAACAAATGCAAATATAATGGTGGGTTGATCGTGATGATATGAAAATAAAAAAATGGGGATGTGATGTGATGGATAAAAAAATAATGATGGTGATTCAAACGACAAGGAATTTTTTTTTGTTTTAGATTTTTAAATTATTTTATGTTTTCAAACAGGAAACAAATATGTACATATAAAGGGGAAAAATGGTAAATGGTGGAGATGGGATGGTGAGTTGATATAAAAATAATGGTGACACAACAAGGGACACAATATTAGATAAAATAAAATAACGAGAGAAATGAAGAGGAATACTTACCTGAAGTTCGTCGGATTTGCAGAGAAGCTACGCTGGACTCCTGTCGTCACCTCGATCCGATTGGCGAAATAAAATCGAAGAGGTTGAGCGAGCTCGATGGGGAACTCGTGACGCGAAGCGGAGCTCCGCGGATCTCGCCTAAAGGAGGTTGTCGCTTGAGGAAGATGTCTCGCCGCTGTCACCAACAAAACACTCCAAGCTCTCTTCCTTTTCTATTAGAATGGCGGATGGGGAAAAATGAGGATGTACATATGAATATAAAGAGAAGAAGAATGGGAGTTAGAAGGATGGTGGAGTTGAATGGAGGTTAGATGAAGACTTGGTGGTTAATGGAGGAAAATGGAAGTTATTGTAGAGAATGGGAAAAAATAAATAAATAAATAATGATATAAAGTATGCTACTTTAAATACAACAAAAATAAAGAGGGAAAAAATAGTGGTGAATTTACAAGTAAATACATACAACATGTACATTTTTTGTTTGCTTTTCTAATATGTATTTTTTATCTTTTTAATAAGAGATATTTACAACGAAAAAATACAATAAAATACAATAATCAAAATACAACACAATCATAATTTTTTTTATTTTTAGTAATTGAGAAATATAAAATAAAAAATGACTAAAGAATGAATATATACATAATGTACAATGTACATCTAGGTCCCATAATCCAACTTTTGCAAATGAGCTCCGATTTTAATGAAACCACTTCCGTTTGATAGATAATTTTCTAACTTGAATTGTAAAGTGAGTTTGGTGAATTTGGAGTTAAGACGGAGAGGGAATTTGGCTTGGAAGTTGGACTTTACGGCTTTTTCTCTTTGGGATCTAAGAGCATTTATTTGAGGTGAAATTTGTTTTGTGTTTTTGTATTTTTATATACGTTTTTATAAACAAGTTAGAGAAATAATTAGGCAAAAAGGAGTTGAAATGAAATTACTAAAAATACAAGAAGTTTTAGGCTATTTACATGTATAAAACTCCTCTGATTTTGCGTCTTTTATTGTTAATTCATTTTGTACAATCTTATATATAATAATTAGTGTATTTTATTTACAAGAGTCATTTTGTTAATTTATAGATTTTATGGACATTTATTTGGGATTTTACTTGGGGATTTTGCTAAGATCAAGATATTAAGATGATGAATCGTGGATTCATCACCCCCCTATACTTAAACTTTGCTAGTCCTCGAGCAAATAAAGAATGAATAAGTTGGGTTAACCCCTGATTGTGCATGTGAATACAAGATTTGATCTGTTCAAGAACTCTCGGTTTTAGATATCCTAAAATCTAAGCTGAACCAAGCTCTAGTCAAAAGGTACCAAATTCCCCTAATCATCAGACTCTCTTTGTATACGTATATAGTAGGGATATGACTTTAAGTGTTGACCGCAGTTACAAGAGTAGAGTCACAACGTTACACAAAGTTCCAGTCCAAGAGACTCTCCTAAGGACCCGATCATCAACACTAGGGAATAAACCATTTCTTGTAACCAATCCACCGTCTCTTTAGTTGTCAGACTTAAACGTGTAGATGGAAGGCCAGTTGATGGAGGGCATAGGATTGTGTCATTTCTTCTCTCCCTCTCATTGGAACAAGGATCCTCTCAAGTGCCTTATTACGCAACGCATATTTTTTTGGTGTTGATCAGTGCGTCCGTCAAGAAAAGTTGGAGCCGTCTGCACTTGTTTTCCTAGGAGTACACCAGGGTGTGCCTTTTTTGAGTACCTATCGTACCTTCTACACCCAGACTTGTAGCATTTACGATGCCGAGCCCTTTTTTGGTGCAAGCCCGACTCCTGGTCCTAATAGCGGTGGTCCAAGTGGACACTTTGAAATGGTTGGGAGCGCTCGCCTTTGGTGGAAGCTCTTTTGATAATTGACTTTGTGGAATGAGAGCTTTTCTTTGACATTTCTTTGCTTTGTAGTATTTGTGGCTAGCTCCACTGCTTTTACCAAGAGTTGGCGCACACTGATCAACATTTTTTTATTTTATCACACCCTGGCACATAGGTAAATGTCAAGAGATAGTATAAGAACCATGTTCTCATACTGGCTAAAGATGCTGGCACTTTGTTTCATGAAGCCTTCATTGATTTTATCCCATCCTCGAGCATCATCAAATCAAGTCCAAACTCAAATCCCTCATCCCAGTTCCTCAAGTGAAATTTCAACTCATCTCATCATAACTGTAGTCATGTACGTGAGGTGCTGATCATATTCTTAAGCTAGAGACTAAGCATGCAATATAGCACAAAAATCTTTCAAATTAGGGAAATGTGAATAGATAAGTCCAAGACCCTAATGACTAAGGCTGGTTAACTCAAAATATCAAGACCTCATAAACCAAGTGTTCTTGAACATCACTAGTCTTGTGTGAAAGTGAATTGTGTCAGGGATTAAACCAACTTATTAGTTAGTTTTTTTAGTTAGTTTTTTTATGATGATTGATTATTTTTTTAAGTTTTAGGAATTTTTTTTTTCAAAAAGTTTTTGTTAAAGAGGTTTTTTTTTGAAAAGTTTTTTTAGTAAAATAGGAAAAATAGTTTTTTTTAGAAAAAAGTTTTTTTTGAAAAGGTTTTTTTAAGAGATTTTTTTGATTTTTTTTACCCACCCCATAATTATTGTATAATATATACAAAAATACGTGAAAGTACGAGCTATGGGTAAAGTATATATGTAATATATACACACCCCCTATACTTAGCATGTGTTATGTCCTCATGGCTCTAGGTAACAAAAAGCCATAGCTCGTACTAAGTATAAGTGGGTGAAAAGAATAGAAGTGAAAGAAAAAAATGTGGATAATACACAACGGACATCGTCCCCCCTATACTTAGGCTCTGGTCAGCCTAAGTATTGGAAAGAGCACAAGAATGGGGGACCGATGAGAATGGGAAAGAATATACAAAAAGAAAATAAAAAGAAGAGATGGAGCAACTCGGGTCACTCACCCCCTATACTTAGGATCTAGTCATCCTAAGTATAGCCACAAAATGAAAACGATACGGAACTGGGGCGAGTGATGCGAATCACGGGAGAGGGAGGGAAATAAAGGAAGGAAAATCTATACAAGTACGAGTGAGGATGTACAAGGGTCAAGAAGGTTTTTGACGGACCTTCTTGCGGGAGCGATGGGGAGGATAGTATACATGTGTGTCGCTGTCAGAGTCGTCCGTAGAGGAATAATAGTGAGGTGTGGGGAACATCCAATGAGGGTCGACACACAGCTGCTTGCTCAAATATGGCTTCAGAACAACCGAACTAAGCTCACTCATGTAGATCACCTCATCCGGACCGGAGGAGGACTCCTCAGAAAGTTCCTTTTCTGGAACATCAAAGGTAACCTTCTTAGTCGGTTTTCTTGAACGTGAAGCATCAAGAGGAAGAGGAGATTGATACATCTTAAGGAGTTTGGGGGAACACCTTAAGGAATAAACACCCATCTTCTTCTTACCAGATGACCGATTAGAGGATGGAGCAACCGATTTATCAAGATTGGTCAATTTGGTCCCAGTTGTCTCTTTTAGTGTATGTCTTGGTGTGTGTGAGGTTCTGACCAGAGGTTCATCATCAGATGAGTCATCGTATGCGTTGTAATACTCCTGCAGGGTCAGCACCCGTCTCTGATAAGGCACAGTGTTCTCAGTTGGCTTGATATTGTTGGGTTCTTGTGTCGGATCATCGAAATGATCAAGGCAATCCACAAAGGTCATGTCCGACTCAATGATAGCTTCTGGTCGTGAGTCCTCTCTAGAAGCTATCGCGTGGTGGTGCAAGTAGTAGGCAGTGTGTGGTTGTAGGAAGTCTCTAAACCAATAGTCGTCTAGACAGTCGGTATCTCAGGTGTAGTAGAGAGACGGGACTCAACTGTCTCTCAAAGGTCACGACTGTCTGCAACTTTACGGGTTACCTTGGAATATCGTGTGTCCTCAAAGATCGGGTGAGGTCAGAGTGCTCCCAATGCAGAGAAATCGATCTCCCGAGTCTCGCAATCTATAGTTGCCTTAGCCAAGGCTAAGAACGGCTTCCCAAGAATGATCGGAGACTAGTTGAACTCTCCTCGTTGCTCAATATCAATGATTGTGAAGTCCACCTGTAATAGAGCACCTTGGAAAGTAACGATGACTGAAATGGTTCCTCTCGACCGTTTAATAGTCCGATCCGCCAACTGAATGATCTCTCTTGACTTCTTGGCAGATCCGAGTTTGAGCTTGGCAAACACGGAGGTCGGGAGGATATTAATCGGTAAGTCATCATCGATTCTTGCATGGATGAATGTGGTATCTTTGATTTCACAATAAATCCTAGGCAACCGCTTTACTCTGCGGCTCTTGGTTTTTCTCCCTATCATCAAAGATGTGGCCATAGACACTATATGTATCTCAGTCCTTATTCTCTTATTGCCCGACCTTTTACGCATTAATTTACTTCTCACAAATCTTTTAAGGTCTGGAAAGTGTTCAATGGCCATTATCAAGGGAAGCTCAAAAATCAACTCTCTATCAAGTGCTTCCCTAACTGCGGGATCCAATTTTTGTAAGTCTTTTCCATTTTCAATTTTTATGGTATTTTCTGATTTTTCCATTTTTTGTTCTTTTTGATAAATGAAGGAGGGCTAGGAGAATGTACAGACTTTGGTTTGGAGGGAAAGTAGTTAGCAGAAGAGGGAGGTAGAAGGGACTCTAGCTGTACATGACGTGTGGTCAATCCGGTGTCTTCCAGGTTTTCAAGATTCAATCCGCAAAATACATCATCCACATTCCTACCTGGACTCTTAATCAGTCTACCAATGTCATCCTCCAATAAGTTCTCATGACACATCATGAGAGAAGTCTGCTTAGTTGGAGGATACCGCTGAGAACTTGGGATCTTATACTCAACACATCTTGACTCAGGCGTGTAATGCTGGGTTGAGTATGATCCATCTATATGGCAGATGTTGTTTGGAGCCTCATAAGGTGGAGTCAGTAGACAGGGGGTCTGTAGATCGATCGCATGAGTCCAATCCCCTGTATATGTCGGCTCTCCGAATGGATGACATGAAGGTTGGTCAATGTGGTCTCTATCACTCAGGTCAATCAAGTCAGGAAGATCGTATGGTGTAGGACTCTCCATTCGGTTAGTTTGATCGACCGTGTTGCACCCAAAGGTCAAGTTGGGATGTGTAAAGGTCAATGATTTCCCAGTCCTAACTCGAGGTGAGAATGAGGTATGTGGGGTCAACTGATTCTGCCAATCATTCATCTCAGCAGTGGCTTGCTCTTTGGTTTGTTCTTTAATTCCAGCAAGCAGACGAGAATATGGGAAGTCAATCCAGGGTGGTTGTGGGTCAGGGGTGTAAGAATGTGAGGTAGGTGAGAGGGATGAAGAAGTGGAGAAATCAGTCGGAGTTCTGACTTCGCGGTCGAGGTGTAGGTATGAAGAGGAATGAGAAGGTGGAGATGGTCGAAATATGGACGAAGAAGAGTGACGTGGATATGATGACCAATATTCTGACATCTTGTAAGGGAGATGGGAGAATGAAGCGGATCGAGGAAGAAAACGTGCAAGTGCATCGAATAACACACAAACAAACAAACACAAGAGCAAACCCTGAGTTCACCTACTCAACACAGTGATGGTCGCAAAAGTCCGACCGTTTATCTTTTCAGTTTTAATTAGGTGATAAATCAAGATATAAGTCCAATTACGTAAGGCTTAAAAGTAGGTTTTGGGCACTATCCTAGGGATGCGTCCTCACCTCTCAACAATCACAATTAGCCAAACATACAATGAGGGTTTTGCTCTCCCAAAACAAGTGTTTAATCAATTTTTTTGGTCAACTCTGATTAGCAGTCCCGATTTTAAGTTTGGTTATCACTTGATTAGTCCACCAAACAAAGCACGCCTAACGATTAGTCCCGATTTCCTTTTAACCTAAGTTTCAAAAACCAAGGGGAGGGAGTCGAGAAAAGTCGATGCAAATAATGAAATTAATGATGCATGCCTAGTTCAGAAGACTTACAGTGATCCTCGCGCTCTACATGCGGGATGCAAGGCAGAATTGAAATTTTATACTATATGAATGCAAACGAGAAAACCGTTCCTAGACAGGCAGTTCTATTAGCGAGTGATGAACAAGTTAAATTTGACTAATAGCCATGCGGTCTAAGTGCGTCTCGTTAAATGTGATGTGTGGTCCTAAAAATTATGAGCACAAGCAATAAAGATATTCTAATAAAATGCTCTAAGAGCCGCGAGTGCAAGTCCTATTCTACGTCAATCAACCACACGACCACGAGCGGGTCTAAAGTCCAGTCCGGATACAAACGCGAGCTCTCAAACAAGAGCCGCTGGAAAGAGCGAATTACCTAAGTTATTACAACAAAATAATTACAAAAATTTATAAAAATTCTCTCGAAGATAAATTGATTTTCTTGCTCTTCAGCAGTCAGCGCGCGTCGCGTTCGTTGACCTCCGATGCACTCCAAGTTCACCGGGCCCTCGCAAGAAAAATAAAATTTATGTTAGGGAGATAAAAAAAAAAATATATACAAGGATATGAAGAGAAATAATTGAAAAAATGGAATAAATACAAGTGGCTCGGGGGTCAGACTACCCGAGTAGAGAAAATCTAAATCTAAAATTTTAAATTAATCCCTTTTCCATGTGTGTGTAGAAAAAATACCTAAATTTACGTTGGCTCACCATAGATATGGTGAGCCCCTATCTTATTTTAAGTTTCTCCAACATATATGTCTGTGTATAGGGTAAAATGTTATGCCCCTATGGGGAGCTAACTTGTCTAAACTGCACTTTTTTTCATGTTTTTTTGTGGATTTTTTAAAAATACCTTAGAGGATTTTGATAACTTAATGACAATATCTTGTCATTTAAATTTCATGTAAACCAAACACAATTAAGTTATCCATCTAGATGGGGTTGTTTTCTGCAATTTCGAGACCGTTAGAATTTGATGGTCTTGATGGAGGGGATATGAATCTCCATTTGAGTTGAAATTTGAGTGACAAAATATTATCATTTAGTGATAAAAAATCCCCATGTATTTTTGAAAAATTCTACAAAAATATGGAAAAAGGAGGGGGGGGCAAGGGCAAGTTAGCTCCTTGTAGAGGGCATCCCCAATTTACCCACATATATAGGGATTTTATCCAATAGATCGTGCCCTTACGAAGTTGATGAGCACACGATCCCGTCCATCAATTTTAAATTTGACGTCATCGATCAAAATTACTCTTACCACATTATGTGGTTTTGGAATCTTTTAAATCAGGAAAGTGATTATGGTAGACATTTCTCTCTCATTATTCTCTCACCATTAAAATAGCAAAGCAAGACTATTTTCCTTTTTGAATGAATTTATGCATCTACATTCCCACGACACAATGAAATCTCCATGAATTTAGTGAATGTGGCGTGGAAATGGGAGATGCAAATGCCACGAACAACAACCCCTCTAGCAACTGCAACGCCTCTCTGCGCTCCAAGAAGAACCACGGAGGAGACATTGTGTCACAACCACCATACACCATGCCCTACCTCCTTCACCGATTACAAGCAATTGCCCTCAAGGGTCCCCAAGCAGTGCACCTCCATGCCACACCTATTGAGGCCACCAAGGGCAACACCAACCTCCATACAATCATTCCTCTCACAATTCCTCCATCTTCAATCGCCCCAAAAAACATCGATGGCAGTCGATATGTGTTCCCCATCTCGGAACCCTAGATGTGCATGAGAAAGAAGGGTACTCAATGCCATTTCAGATCTTGCAGCTTCAAGAGAGAACTATTTTGTATGCAGAGAAGTTGTAATATTGAAAGAAGAGAGTTGTCTTTTTTTGCATAGCATTAAGAAATAACAAAATCATCAACAATTCCTATACTTTTTTGTTATACAGTAAATAGTAATAAATTAGTAAAGAGTAACATATTATCAATATTTTTTATTCACTCAGTGGTAAATAATAACACAACATTAGTAACTCACATGCTTTTTACTTGTTATGTAGTAAATAGTATAACATTAGTAAAAAGTAACATAGCAACAACATTTTTATTCACTCATTAGTAAATAAAAATATAACATAAGTAATTTACTCCTATAATAATGACACAACATTAGTAGCATTGCAGTAGTAAATAGTAACAAAGCAACAATAGTTTTGACTGTTCATTAATAAATAATAATACATCATTAACACAATATTAATAAATAGTAACATAGCATATGTATTTTTTATTCATGCAATAGCAAATAACACAACATTAGCAATGTGATAAATAGCAATACTCTACTAAAAAGTAGCATATCATCAGTATTTTTTATTCATTCATTAGTAAATAGTAACACAACACAAGTAATTTAACACTATAATAATGATAAAACATCGATAACATTACAATAGTAAATGGTAACACATCAACAATAATTTTGTTTTGTTCAGTAGTAAATAATAATACATCAGTAACACAATATCAGTAAATAGTAATATACCATTAGTATTTTTTATTCAGGCAGTAGTAAATAATAACACAACATCAGTAATGCTATAAATAGTAATAAATTAGTAAAAAGTACAATAGATCAGTATTTTTTATTCACTCATTAGTAAATAATAACAAAACATAAGTAATTTACTAATGAATCTACGATTCTCATTCTTTATTCTTTTATTTTAGCTCTTTCTTTTAGCAAAACCATCAAAAAATACATATAAATACAATAACTTAACATTGTGCATGTCATTGTTAATATCTCATAATTAACACCTATTTCTCAAAAATAAAAGAATAAAGAGAAAAGAAAAAGAAGGATGTATTTAGAATAAATACAGAGTGACCTAAATCCCAAGAGGTTGAAGTTTGACATGGTCGCAACGAAAATAAGTAGAGAGAGATAAAGGTGCACTATGTATTGTACATACTCCCTGTACTTGTATAAAATATTTATTTATTTATTTTGACAAAAAATAAATATTTAATTCTTTTTTACACACTTGTATATAGAACTAGAAATAATATAAAAATAAAATAAAAATCATAAAAATAAAATAAAAATAAAAATAAAATAAACAATTCCTTGTACAAAAGACACATGTATATAACACAACACCTATTTATTTTACAGCCTTAACTAATTCAAAAAAATCAAATAAAAATCATTTTGTATTCTTAAAATTATTGTGTAAATAAGTAAAATATAAAATAAAAAGTTTTTTTTCTGCAAAAAGAGTAAAATAAAAATATTTGTACATAACACATATGTATGATATACATGTATATAATGCATTATACTGTATATATCTTATTCTATTTTCCGTAAAATTAATATATTAATACATTATGTACATTTTTTTGAAAAGTGTTTGAAAAATAAATGCTTGCAAAAATTTATTTGTAAATGTTTGCAAAAAATTTGCAAAACTTTTTCCTTCTTTCTTGCATTCAAAATTTTCCATAAAGATTTGCATATTTTGAAAAAAAAATCCACAAACAGAGTTTTGAAAATATTTGCATGTACATTATTTTGAATCATAGTTGACATTTGAACTAGTTTGGAATTAAATTAGAAAATGGAGCCTGGTTATTACCTTAGTCCACTTACTTCAGAGGAACCTTATAGGATTTGGGGCTAAGACTTTTCCGGTCCATAGTGACTTAATTCTTAGAGTCCACTAGGCTATGTTCACATGTCATCTTGATGAGCCTAAGTAGAACACTTAACAATGCACGCATGATTCTCAGAGACAATGGCTCGACTTGGACACACACCTCACATGTAGCTCAACACGGATGAGGTGGTGAGGTGGCAGAATTCTTTGACTTGGAGTAGCATACGAGGGTAGTACTGCTAGTTGGAACTTCTCATCTTTCTCTAGGGAGGGATGTGCGTCTCAACCCGGTCTAGTGGCATTGAGGTCTAAAGACGTGAGTCTGTGGGTTGCAATAAAGCTTCAAAAGAGGGATAATCTACTGACTCAAGAGGAAAAACTCCTTATGTACATGTTACACCATGTAAATATGCTGTATATATGCATATCAAAAAAATGTTTGTCCAAAAATATGAAAAACTACAAAAATGGGGACATTCCTGATTGAAAATAAAATACCTGTCGGAGTGTATATAGTGAATAAGCAAAGCTTATGTATTCCATCTTCTCATCTCATGGAATCTTGCAGCTGGAGAATTAGCTACACTGGCTTTGCTCCAAGGGATACGTGGCTACACTGGTCAGTGTCCATTCTCTTCTTTCCCACTCTTCTTGAGCTGGTTGTACTTGAACTTAGAAGGGAATACCCTCTCCTCGAGGAAAGAGCTACTAGACAAGGGGATGAGAGTTACCCCATTGAGGGAGGTTGCTTCTTTGCCATTTCTGAGGTGGGGAGCTACATATCACTTACACAGTATAAGGAAAGATTCATAGCCATTAGAGTTTGCGTATGTAGACTTGTTCTACCCTAGTTATTAAGGAGTCTTGATCATAGAATCGTGGAACTTAGAGGATGTTGAGTCTTAAACCTATTTCTAATAAGGTCCACCAAATTAATAATCCAATGGTTTGACCGAGCTCCATACTTCAATTTAATGAAGATAAGTTTAATAATCAACTTTGGTTCTCTTTCTTTTCTTCTCCTCTTTTTCACTTCTTTTTCAAATAAGTGTATGCTAAGGGACTAGCAAAGGTAAAGTATAGGGGCATGATGAACTACAATTCTCATTCTTTATTCTTTTATTTTAGATCTTTCTTTTGACAAAACCACCTGTAAATACTTGTAAATACAATAACTTAGCATTTTGCATGCCTTTGTTAATATCTCACAATTAACACATATTTTGTAAAAATAAAAAACAAAGAGAAATATAAAAGAAGGATGTTTTTAAAATAAATATAGAGTGATCCAAACCTCAAGAAAAGGTCAGCCCTTGACCTGATCGTAAAGAAAGCAAGCAGAGAGAGATAAGGGTCCACTATGTGTTGTACATATCATCTACACTTGTACAAAATCCTTATGTATTTATTTTTGACAAAATAAAAATATTTCATTCTTTTTACACACTTGTATACAGTCTTATAAATATATAAAATAAAAATAAAATAATAAAACTGAAATAAAAATAAAAATAAAATCAACAAATCCCCTGTATAAAAGACACATGTATATACTACAACAACTATTTATTTCACACCCTTATATAATTTATATAATATAAATAAAAATTATTTTTATTCCTAAAATTATTTATAAATAAATAAAATATAAAAAAATTGTAAAAATAATAAACTAAAAATACTTGTACATAATACATAAGTATATTATGTTTGTATATAATACTATATACTGTATACACCTTATTTTATTTTTCATAAAAATAATTTAAAATCACAGAAAAATAACTTATAAAATAATAAACATTTTTTATTTTATGCATTTTTAATTAAAATCGATTTACTATTTTTATTGAATTTATTTTTATTTTGTACATATTGGGCCACGTAGGATTGTTGACCTTGGTCAACGTCTCCTGCTAGCTGGGTCAAGTCCTCCCTCGCGTCGTAGGAGATCCTTCTTGAAGTTCTCCTAATCAGATCCGACCTCTGATTACTTCGATTCTTGTGCCTGATTAAAGCCATAATATCTACGATCCTCATGGATCCCTAGGCACAACTGGATCACCCTAGGGATTCGCTCCACGCTCTGATCTTCTTGGACCCTCGAGCATCCTATAAATATGCTCCTCCACCTCCTATGCTCTCCAGATCGTCCCTCATGCCAATCAAGACTCCTAGCCACCTTCACTAGAGTGTCGACCTTTGGAGGAGCAACTCAGGACTCGTTAGAGACGTCTGGTGGCTCGTTGTTCAAGATGCGGCCAGAGCTTCGCCGTGTGAAGCCTCCCATCCAGCCGCAGCTCGGTCAAGGAAATAACCACCACCATTCCCTTCACTTGGAGTTCTTGCTTTCACTAGTAATTTTAGGTACCACTCTTGTCTCCCCTAGTTTCCAGTCCATCCTACTTTTCCATTTTGTCACTGCCGCCGTTCGTTAGCTCTGACCACCAGGTCTAGAGCTCGCTAACCACCCTCATCCACACGGATGTACCCCTCGACTCACCCCACACCTTCTTACGCAACCTACCCACCTCAGGCCTCCCATCATAACGAGATTAAGTATTGGACCTCCTTCTCCTGCCTTCACCGGAGGTCGAGCACCATTCCCCCATCGATCCTCTTATCTCTTTATGCAATAAATCAGATCGGAGCATCATCCCTGAGTCTTTCTACTCTCTATAGGTACTAGCACGCACGAGGAGCCCCATTTGATAGCCCAGCTGCTTCGGCAGAGCAGCTCCAGGAGGAGCTTCACCACTTCGCACATCCGACCGCTGCTTCCCCCATCGGAGCTCTCCACCGAATACAGAGTACTCCCATGACTGTGTTGGACTCCCTGACGATCTCATTGGGTTGACAGATCTCCTCCCTTGTTTGGTTGAAGTTCGCCCTGGACGAGTTCTTCCAGAACCCCTCGTTGTTGTTCGATTTGGAGGAGCCTTCTACATTTTATCAGAGCCGTATACCATGCTTCCACCCTAACGGTGTGATCATGTACAGAGGGACCATCTGACACGTACGCTCCCGACAAGATCAGAACCGTCAGATCTTTTCAGAGGAATATCAGAGCTGCCCACTTCCGCCTCCTCGTGCGTGCACCACGTGCTCCCATTGGGTATATTTTATTTCCGGCCTTGCATGTTTCCTCATTTAGCTTTAGTCCTTTATATAAAATTTGTAGTTAAAGACAATTGTAGTTTGGACCCCAAATTTTTTATATTTGCATTTTAGTCCCTCTGAGTCTGAGTCACGTGTGTCCCCGCGTGCTCTTTGGGTTATTTGCATTTTGTGTCCTGAACTATTATGATGTTATGGAATGAATGTTAAAGTTTTGTTAATTGCATTTATGCCCCTATGAGCCTGGATCACGTGTGATGCATGCGCTGTTTGGGATAATTGTAGTTTCGGACCGAGCTTTCCTAGGTTGACATCTATTTGGTCCACAAACTTAAACTAATTAATTTTAGGTCCCTGTGAACTATTTTTAACTCTTTGGCTTTTATTGAACTTCTGCTAGTGTGTAATATTTGTGGTAATTTTAGTGGAATAATTTACTTGCATTTTATATTTTAAAAAAAATCAAAAAACCCCTAAAAGGTCATGTTTGTGTTAGAAAATCATAAAAATTCGAAAATGTTATAAAAATCCCACAAAAATTCATGTGTTTTTCTTCTATTGTGTTTTGATTCCATTATTAATTTTGTTTGAGAATTCTTTATAAAAATCCTAAAAATCACTAAACAACCAAAAAATTATAAAAATCATATAAAATTAAAAGAAAAAGCTAAAAAATATGCTTTCAGATCCTTTTTGTAGTTCTTTATTTCTATTTTATAATAAAATTATCATCTAGGACATTTGGGCAATTTAAGTATTTTTTATTTGCAAATTGGTCCTGGCTGTTCACTGTTTTACATTTTTGGCACTGTTTGATTTTTAAAAATTTACAAAAACATTTGAAAACTCTCTAAAAATTACCAAAAACATTTTAATCCTTATAAAACCTAAAATAAATTTACTTTAATTTTCTAAGCATTTATGATTATTTTGAAAAATCCAAAAAGACCATTGTGTGTTCCTTGTGTGTTTTGTGCTTGTTCACCTTTATTATAAACTAAAATTTTGAAAAATTAAAAACCACTAAAAAATATTTTATTTTCAAAATTTGACTACTTAGTTTTTAAATCGTGCTCCTTATGTTTGACTCTGGTCGCTATACCAGGTAAATAAAATAGTAAACTGCTTACATTTGATTGCTTGATCTCTTTAGTGGTTATCTTTCTTGTGACTGGTCTGATCGATTAGGGATAATGACAAATGTTTTATTAATTCCACCTTAGCCGATCGAGATTTTAAGTTATAAGAATGGTGCCATTGCTGGGGGGGCATTGCTTAGTAGTCGTATTTCATTTTTGATTTGTTTCTATCTATACGTTATAACTATTTTCTGACCTCTCTCTATTTCACTTTTTGTGCGAGGAATCACCCGAGGATGAGTCAGACCGCTTTTGGAGAGACTGCATCTGAGGAGGAGCAGAGCATGAGAGAAGGCAGTTACATTAGATAATATTCCATTTTTTTACCAAAAAACTATTTATTGTAATATTTAGACTCTTGAGACACTTGGACTCTCTTGGTTGATTCGGGGTCTGTTTCGCCGAGTGTCGGTGCACTCGGGGGACCTCACTGCGACTTTTTCGAGATTTTTCACCTTATTTTTTTTGATTCCCGAGGTTTTAACCCATAGATTTAGGACTTCTACTTGATTGAGCTAAGGTCCCAACCCTTAATTGCTTATCTGTCCCTATATAACGTAATTGGAATTTACTAAAATAGACATAAAAAAGCTAATTTATTAGGATTAGAGACCACATTCCAAGAGAGGCCGTATACAGTTCTGGTAGGACCCATTGTGATGGGCATTGATCAACATTGAAGACCGAACTCTGGTCTTTCTTCCTAAAAATTAGCTAATGTTCTTCACGTAATAGAAGTTGCTCATCTAGGGACGTTTTCCTCATGCATCATATAGGTAGTTTATTTCTTGTCTTTTATTTTATGTGTGGATCACCCTACATGTAGAGTGTTGGAGTAAGGTACGCATTTCTATCTCTTCATGCATCATTGTGTTTGATTGCACATTAGCTTTTCCGTCTTCCTTTCCTAGTTTTATTGAACTCAAAATAACCAAGGAATTCAGAAAATTGTTAGGCATTGCTTTTATTCATAAAAATACCCAAAAATCGAAAACACATAAAATTTGGGATTGCTAATGCAAACTTGACCTAAAATCCACTTCACTTAAAAATCTTTGTTTTGGGGAGAGTCATCCCCTCATTATTTGATTTATCTGCAGCGAGAGAGAGATCCACATACTAGGATAGAGCCATGTCAATCTCTCTTCAGACTACTGGTCTCGTGGTTAGTTATTCCCAATGAGGTTTCACTGGGTAGCCGATAATCAGTCCGGGACTTCCTTAGCAGATTGGGAAGATCAGGTAGCCGGTAAACGATCCACACCCATACTGGTGGGAAAAACTCGTTGTTAGCTTCGGGACAGTGTCCTCGGAGTATTGGGTTTTCAACAGCTCACTTAACCACTTTGATTGATTGATTTGTCACCTAAATAAATATGGATAATATTAACGACCGATCTTTGATGGTCATCAACTCGCGTTGCATAGGTGAACTTGGGGTTCAAATTCTCATCCTATTTGCATTCCAGATCCAATCTTCATAAATCCCCACATCACGATGATGGGAAGGAGGTCCACTAGGTTGCCTTTGATAGTAACACATTCTAGCACTCCTTTCCATTCATCTAGGGTGGTTTCAGAGAGCTCAGACCCACTCTCTGAACCCAAATTCGCTACCACAATGTTCCCCCTATATTACCCTTCTTCTTCTTTACTTGAGATACCAGAGCATATGCTAGAACAACTATTCGTTCATTTGACAATACCTGAGTTAGGGTCTTTTGTATTTATTGAGACCGGAGAGATGGCCATTAGCGAGAACAAGACCGATGAGCAGCTGCAGACTTCCTCGTATGTACTAGACCAGGCTGCCATCAACAACACATTGCTTGCTACCTTGGAGACCATGCAGCGTCAGATTAGAGACCAGGGAGTTTTCATGGCTGAGGTAAGACGAGAGATGACACAGATGAGAGCTGGGCGAGAAGAGCTGCAGAGACCAGCCGACGGATAGATACCAAGAGCTGGAGGAGGAGACGAACGCCAGGATGACCAGCATAAGCCAGCCAGACCAACACGGATGATGAGGCAGTTGCACACCCTGGTGCAACCCTAACCCATAGATGGATCCATCTGCCAGAGATCCTGGGCTAATTCTAGTTACTCCCAAACGTTCCAGTTACTTCCCAGATTCCATGGGCTAGCCACCGAGGAGCCCCATCTTGATGTGCAGGAATTCGGGATGATTTACAGTACTATCTATGACAGACTGGTGGACGAAGACACTACCAAGTTGATTGCCTTCTCGTTCTCCATGGTTGATAAAGTAGCCTACTGGTTGATAAAGCAGCCTCCAGACCGAGTACTTAAACAAGTACTATCCACTCGAATGGACCATTGCAGCACGAGCGATGATTAGCAATTTCACCATGACCCCAAACGAGAAGTTCCGTGGGGCTTGGGATCGATTTAGAGAGCTCATTGACCGGTTTCCACACCATAAGATATCCAAGCCCAACCTTGTTCGGAGCTTTTTCTGTGGGCTGACACCAGAGTTGTAGGGGCTAGTGAACGCCTCATGTGGAGGGTCCTATTTTGCCAAGGATGAAGACATGTCTGGGCCATCTATGAGGAGATGGTAGAGAACTATACAGTGATGTCCCAGACTCGCGTCTACACTTAGGGGAATCCCCTCCCACAGGTGACTTCATTTCAAAGGATTGCACATGTTGATGTCGGTCCATCTGCTTCTTCGTCAGAAGCAACACTTTTTGAGTCCTCAGCTTCCGACATGGGCATCATCAATTAGAAGTTGGACCGCATCAAGATCATAAAGAAGAAGAAAAGCTAAGGAATGGACAAGCTCAACAAGCTTGATGAGCTTGCCCAGGCCTTGAGTGACCTAAAGACCCAGATCATGTGTCTCCAGGAGGGACATGCGTCTTCTCAGCCCAGTCTCAGGTCACGGGCAGATCCAGGGAGCAGCTCCTCCCAACCATCTGCCTCATACCAGCGCTACTAGCAACCACGACCATCTCCAGCCACTCAGATGGTGGTCTACTAGTCGAATCATCCGTTGGCAGCTCTTCCCCCTATACACCTTAAGAAGGAGCCATTGACGGAAGTCAACGGGATCTGGTACTTTCAATACCAACCTCAACCTGGGATAAGTTGTGACCATCCCAGCTTTCGATGGTCCACTGGAGGCACCTCTTCCCAACAACAACCTCCAGCTCAGGCAGGGCAGAGCAGCCAGCAGCAACATACTCGACCTCATTTCCAGCGAGGCGACCCGTCTGATTCTTATGCACAGTATATGAGAACCCAGGCCTTGATGACCTTGCCTGCTTACTCTCTGATCAGCAGGTATCCTTCCGGTGAGATATGGACAAGTTATGGTATGAAATGAGAGAGATTATAAAGGGAAAGTCCATCATACCCGCTCAGATTGAACCCAACCTAAACAATCTGAAGAGAAAATCTGAGCAGGTACAGTTTACAGAGGCTGCCACTCCTAGTGATGTTTTGGATGATATTTCTTCCACTATAATTGATTCTGATTTTGTGACACTTAGGAGCAGTAGGATGCTAGACGGTGGTGACTCATTTGAGTGATGTCGTGATGTAGACTCCAGAGCATCAGACGAGGATGGAAGCAGTGATGATGCTGCTGATCATGATGACGATGACGGTGGTGTTGATGCCACCAAGGATGTCGATCCATCCGACAATACTGAGGTCGTCGTATCTCCAGTTGTAGACGGTGGTGCTGATGCCACCATTTTAGATGCCAGGCCAAAGTGTGGTGCTAATACCACAAGCTTATATGTTGTGGGTGGTACCGATGCCACCAATTTTACTTCTGTTGTGTTGTCCAGTTTTGTACCTAAGGATAGTTTTAGAAAAACACAAAAAATGGAAAAACAAAAATAAAAAATATGAATAAAGGAAAGGTTTCTGTATCCCATGTGAGTCCATCTACGTTACATGATGATCATTGCATGGATTCTATCCCATTACATGAACAGGAAACTACTCCTGGCCCTCATCTCTCTGGAGATGGTGCATTTATCCCCTTCCCTCAAGCACTCCGCTTAGAAAAGGGGACCAAAAAAGAAAATTAAAAAAAGAAGCACCAGATAGAGTTCAATGAGCGTATGATAGATAGATTCCAGATACAACTGACTCTACAGGAGGAACTAGATCACATTCCTCTATTACAGAAGAATTGTAGAGAGAAGACCACCATCTGCAGGAAGAAGAGGGAACACAATGCAGAGATCCACGTTCTTACCTGTAGCACTTGCTTTGCCATTCAAAACCGGTTGCCAGCCAAGAGACCTGATGCAGGAGCTCCATATGTCAAATTCCAAATTCATGAGCAGTGGTTCGATCGTACCCTATTAGACACCGGCTCGTCGATTAACCTTCTCCTAACTACCTTACTTGACCGATTCGAGTTTGGCCCTCTAAGACAGAGCATGATAGTCCTTCAATTTGCTGATTGATCTGTCAAGAGGCCGAAGGGGTTACTCAAGGATGTTGTCATCACAATTCAGAGCCTGAAATTCCATGTGGACTTTATTGTATTAAACATGGAGATCCTTGAATCTGTGACGGATACCCCCATAATCTTAGGACCACCTTTCTTGGCCACAACCAAGGCAGTGTCCGATCATAATAGAGGGAAGGTATACTTTCGTGTCAAGGGAGAAAGTGTAGAAATAGAGATGATCGAGGAGACCTAGGCCAGAGATTCTGCTTTCTCAGAGTAGACGAGTTATTCAGAGCTAGACGTCCACTAGGAGTGTGATTTTGTGATTACAGATGATGAAGCAGTTTGGGCAGATCCAACAGCACAAGCTCTTGTTGCACCTTCAAACACTGCAAATTTATAGATTCTAGTTGACGAGAGTTTGGAGAGCACACTCATGACACATGACACATTAGAGGCTGATGGTCATGGTCAGGATAGCGAGGCAGATTTTATTTCATGTGATTCTGATCCCTCAGACATAGACATCGATTTTGATTGGCAGGAGTTCGCTAATTATTTACCATGCCTTGTATCCACAGAGCCGACAACTAGGGAAAAGATCAAGCCAGTACAATTGACAGACATACCAGTAGGTCCATCTTCGTTAGATTTTCACAGTCAGTGAGAGTTATCCCATGCAGATCTGGTAGCCTTCACTCAGACATTTCAGAAGCCGAATTTGCCAGCTCCCACTTGTCCGGAATTGAAGACCTTGCCACAGAGTATGAAGTACAGATTCCTTGTGGGTGAGCTCGATATGTTCCTAGTCATTATCTCAGTGGATTTGATTGAAGACCAAGAATCTTGTTTGATGGAGGTTGTTGAAAGAAACTGTAAGGCGATTGGATGGAGTGTAGCTGATCTCCAGGGGATAAGTCCGACCCTGTGCTCCCATCACATCTATATCGAAGAGGAGGCCAAGCCATCGTGTGAGTTCCCGCGACAGCTGACCCCAAATCTTTGAGATGTGGTCATGAAAGAAATATCGAAGTGGTGGAGCACTGATTTTATCTACCCCATCTCCGACTCCAAGTGGGTTAGTCCATTGCATGTGGTACCCAAGAAGATGGGTATCGCCACAATTTTGAGCGAGTCTGGAGAGGAGATAGCTATTCGAGTACCCACTTCTTGGAGGGTTTGTGTGGACTACAAACGATTGAATTAGGTCACCAAGAAGGATCGTTTCCCACTGCCATTCTTTGATTAAATTATCGAGAGTCTAGTTGGGAAGAGTCACTACTATTTTCTTGACTGGTACTCGGGATACAATCATGTGGCCATAGCGCCCGAAGATCAGGAGAAAATGACGTTCACATATCCGTTTGACACATATGCTTTTAGACGGATGCCCTTTGGCATATGTGATGCCCCGACTACATTCCAAATGTGCATACATTTCATTTTCTCAAACACTGTGGGTGAATGTTTAGAGGTCTTCATGGATTACTTTTCGGTCTATGGTGATGGGATCGATGCTTGTCTTGATTGCCTAGACCATGTACTTCAGCGCTGCATAGAGGTCAACCTTGTATTATCTTAGGAGAAGAGTCATTTCATGATGACTCGGGGGAAGGTTCTTGGCCATCATCTCCAACCGAGGCTTGAAGGTCGATCCGACTAAGGTAGATATCATCAAGAAACTCAATCCACTGTCCAATTTACGACAATTGTAGTCTTTTCTAGGGTATGTCGGTTTCTACGGACGATTCATACAAGACTCCAGTCATATTGCCCGATCGCTCACTGATTTGCTGACGAAAGACACCGACTTCATTGTAGATGATAAGTGTCTTGCGTAATTCGAGACTCTTAAGGGATTAGTTGTTCAGGCTCCTATACTTTAGCCACCCGATTGGTCTCTCCCATTCGAGATCATGACAAATACTTATTATTTTGTCATAGGGGTTGTGCTTGGACAAAGGATGGATGGATTACCATTTGCCATTCACTACGCTAGCCGATCTTTAGATGTCGCTTAGGGGAACTACACTGTCACTGAGAAGGAGATGCTAGCTGTAGTCTTTGCTTAGATAAGTTTCGATCGTACATTCTTGGATCGAGGGTGAATATCTTTACAAATCACATCGCCATCCGGTACCTCGTGGTAAAGAAGGATGCCAAAGCCAGATTGACTAAATGGATCCTTCAACTCCAGGTGTTTGATATAGAGATTAAAGATAAACCTGGAGTCAAGAATGCGGTGGTGGATCACCTCTCTTATTTAGAGAACCTTGAGAATTATGATCAGATCACACCTATTACAGAGACCTTCCCAGACGAGGCGATTCTTGCTATCCCCTTGTTTCCATAGTACGCTGACATTGTGAACTATCTTGTTGCAAAAAAAGTTCCACAAGGTTGGCCCAGACAATGACTTGAGACCTTCCTTGCGAAGGACAAGTCGTACCATTAGGAGGATCCCACCCTTTATCATAAAGGGGGAGATAGTGTTTAGCATCGGTGCATTCCTCTGGAGGAGCACCACAACGTCCTCACATATTGCACAAGCTTGTGGCAGGAGGACATCACTCTGGGAGACGACAACACAGAATGTTCTCCAATCCGGCCTTTGGTGGCCTACCCTCTTTAAGGATTCAGATGAATTCGTGAAGAGGTAACTGACTGTCAGAGGATGGGCACTTGTGTACAATGTGATATGATGTCGATGCATCCCATTCACTTCTGTGAGGTTTTTGATGCATGGAGTATCGATTTCATGGGTCCATTCACTAAGAGTCAGGGTTTGAGTACATTTTGCTTGCTGTAGATTATGTGAGTCATTGGGCTGAGGCTATCTTGGAGGAGTGTAGGAGAGCAGAGGAAAGCAGAGTTGGCAGTCCTAGAGGAGTTGAGAGAGACAACCTTCTCAAGTAGCCTATAATACAAGGATAGAGTGAAGATATGACATGATTCTCACATCAGCCATAAATAGTTTGAACCTAACAAGAGACTATGGCTATTTGATGCTAGGTTGAGATTATTTCCAAGGAAATTTCAAAGTAAATGGAAGGGACCTTACTTGGTCAGAAAGGTGCACGACAACAGAAGCATTGATATATCTGAGTTGTCATCTGACTCCTCCTTTCGAGTTAATGGTTAGCGCCTAAATCCATACCTTGATCATGATCTGCTGATCGTTGATGTTGCCCCTATTCATCTTGCATGAGATGTGGTCTTTGACTCACATCAGTTGCATCTCAAGCCTGATTTTCACTTCCCCTCCACAACTGTATAGATCCGGATTGTATATATCATTCATTCTTTCCGTCTCATACCTCGTCTTCATCCCATGATTATGCTATACTTAGGGCACATTTTGCCCTAAGTACATGGGGTATCAGACCTGTGATTGTTCATTTAATCTCATTACCTCTGTTTTTCTTCCTATACTTAGGGATATTTTACCCTAAGTATAGGGGAGGTAATACCTGTATATTTTCCTCCTCGGTTTTCAACTTGTGTACAGTCTTCTATATTTAGGATTATTTGATCCCAATAGGGGGATCACCGACTTCTATTTTATTTGATTTATTACATTCTTTCATTCATCATTGTAGTATTACCATTCTTTTCACTTCCCAATACTCAGCACGAGTTATGTCTTCCTTTCATCGCTCTTTGATCACTCTGAGGACATCGTTCGAGCTAAGTATATGGGGGTGTCGTATATATTATATATATAATTTATCTATAACTCGTAGTTTATGCGAGATATTAATAAAATGGCTAAAAATCACAAAAATTTTAAAATTTTTCTTGTACATAAATATTTGTAAAAAACCTTTCTGTAAAAAAACTATTTTTATATAAACATTTGTAAAAATGATTTTGATTGTAAATTTTTTGTAAATATTTTTGTATCAAATTATGTACAATTTTTTTTGAAAAATGTTTGAAAAATAAACGCTTGCAAAAATGTGTTTGTAAATCTTTGTAAAAATTTTACAAAAGTTTTTCCTTCTTTCTTGCATTCAAAAATTTCAATAAAGATTTGCATATTTTGAAAAATTTCCACAAAAAGAGTTTTGTAAATATTTGCATGTACATTCTTTTGAATCGTAGTTGACATTTAAACTAGTCGGGAATTAAATTGGAAAATGGATTTTGGTTACGACCTTAATCCACTTAACTTCAGAGGAACCTTATAGGATTTGGGGTTAAGACTTTTCAGGTCTGTAGTGACTTAATTCTTCAAGTCCACTAGGCTATGTTCACATGCCATCTTGATGATCCTAAGTAGAATACTTAACAACACATGCATGACTCTTAGAGACAATGGCTCGACTTAGACATGTACCTTACACATAGCTCAACATGGATGAGGTGGTGAGGAGGCAGAATTCTTGAACTTGGAGTAGCATACGAGGGTAATACTGCTAGCTGAACGCTCTCATCTTTCTCTAGGGAGGGATGTGCATCTCAACCCGGTCTAGTGGCATTGAGGTCTAAAGACAGGAGTATGTAGGTTGCAATAAAGCTTCAAAAGAGGGATAGTCTACTGGCTCAAGAGGAAAAACTCCTTATGTATATGCTGCACCATGTAAATATGTTGTATACATGCACATAAAAAATGTGTGTGCAAAAATATGAAAAACTCCAAAAAAGGGGACACGCCTGATAGAAAATAAAATGCCTGCCGGAGTGTATATAGTGAATAAACAAAGCTTATTTATTCCACCTTCTCATCTCATGGAAGCTTGCAGCTGGAGACTTTGCTACATTGGCTTTGCTCCAAGGGATGCGTGACTACACTGGTCGTGATCCATTCTCTTCTTTCCCCCTCTTCTTGAGCTAGTTGTACTTGAACTTAGAAGGGAATACCCCGCTCCTCGAGGAAAGAGCTGCTAGACTGGGGGATTAGAGTTACCTTGTTGAGGGAGATTGTTTCTTTGCCACTTCTTAGGTGGGGAACCACATATCACTTACATAGTGCAAGGAAAGATTCATAGTCATTAGAGTTTGCGTATGTACTTGTTCTGACCTGGTTATTCGAGAGTCTTGATCATAGAACCATGGAACTTAGAGGTTGTTGAGTCTTAAACCTATTTTCATAAGGTTCCGCCAAATTAATAATCCAAAGGTCTAACTGAGCTTCGTACTTCAATTTAATGAAGATAAGTTTAATAATCAACTTTGGTTCTCTTTCTTTTCTTCTCCTCTTTTTCACTTCTTTTTCAAATAAGTGTTTGCTAAGGGACTAGCAAAGGTAAAGTATAGGGGCATGATGAACTACAATTCTCATTCTTTATTCCTTTATTTTAGATCTTTCTTTTGACAAAATCACCTGTAAATACTTGTAAATACAATAACTTAGCATTTTGCATGCCTTTGTTAATATCTCACAATTAACACATATTTTGCAAAATAAATGAATAAGGAGAAAAGAAAAATAAGGATGTATTTAGAATAAATACAGAGTGACTCAAACCCCAAGAGAAGGCCAACCCTTGACCTGATCACAAAGAAAATAAGTAGAGAGAGATAAGGGTCCACTATGTGTTGTACATATCATCTATACTTGTACAAAATCCTTATGTATTTATTTTTGACAAACTAAAAACATTTCATTCTTTTTCCACACTTGTATATAACCTTAGAAATAATATAAAAATAAAATAAAAATCATAAAAACAAAATAAAAATAAAATCAACAAATCCCCTGTACAAAAGGCACATGTATATAACACAACACCTATTTATTTTACACCCTTAAATAATTTATAAATATTTAATAAAATTTATTTTATATTTCTAAAACCATTTTGTAAATAAATAAAATATAAAATAAACTATTTTTTGTAAAAAGAATAAATTGAAAATACTTGTACATAATACATATGTATATTATACATGTATATAATACTATATACTGCATATACCTTATTTTATATTTCATAAAAATAAATAAAAATCATAGAAAAAATAACTTATAAAATAGTAAGCATTTTTTTGTTTTATATACTTTTTAATTTAAAATCATTTACTATTTTTTTAATTTCCTTTTATTTTGTAAATCCTGAATTCCTATTGGGCCACGTAAGATTGTTGACCTTGGTCAACGTCTCCTGCTAGCCGGGTCAGGTCCTCCCTCGCGTCGCCGGAGATCCTTATCGAATTTCTCCTGATCGGATCCGAACACCGATTTCTTCGATTCCTGAGCCTGATTAAGGTCCTAATATCCACGATCTTCATAGATCCCTAGGCACAACTGGGTCGCCCTAGGGTTCTACTCCAGGCTCCGATCTTCTTGGACCCTCGAGCATCCTATAAATACACTCCTCCACCTCTTGTGCTCTCAAGCTCGTCCCTCATGCCACCCAAGACCCCTAGCCACCTTCATTAGAGTGACAACCTTTGGAGGAGCAACTCAGGACTCGTCGGAGACGCCTAGAGTCTCGTAGCTCAAGACGTGGTCGGAGCTCCGCTGTGTGAAGTCTCCCAGCCGGCTGCATCTCGATCGAGGCCATAACCACCACCGTTCCCTTCGCTTGGAGTTCTTGCTTCCGTTAGTATTTTCATGTATCACTCTTGTCTCCTTTAGTTTCCAATCCATCCCACTTTTCCATTTCGTCGCCGCCGCCACCGTTCGTTAGCTCCGACCACCAGGTCTGGAGCCCGTTATCCATCCTAATCCATATGGATTAACCCCTTGACTCACCCCGCACCTTCTTACACAACTAACCACCTTAGGCTCGCCCATCATAGTGAGATTAAGGATTGGACCTCCTTCCCTCGCCTTCATTGGAGGTTGAGCACCATTCCCCTGCCGCTTCTCTTATCTCTTTATGCAATAAACCGGACTGGAGCGTTGCCCCCGAGTCCTTCTACAATCTGCAGGTACTAGTACACGTGAGGAGCCCCTTTTATAGCCCAGTCGCTCTGGCAGAGCAGCTCTAGTAGGAGCTTCACCACTTGGCACATCCGACCGCTGCTTCCCCCATCGGAGCTCTCCATCGGATGTGGAGTACTCCCACGACTGTGCCAAACTCCTTGGGGAACTCATCGGGCTAACAGATATCCTCCCTCTCTTGGTTGATGTTCGCCATGGATTAGTTCATCCATGAACCTCGTTGCTGTTTAATTTGGAGCTGCCTTCCAGATTTGATCAGAGGCGTACGCTACGCTTCCATATCTAGAGGGACCATCTGATACACATGTTCCCAACAAGATCAGAACCGTAAGATCTTTTCAGAGGAATATCAGAGCCGCCCACTTCTGCCTCTTCATGCGCGCTCCACGTGCCCCCATTGGGTATATTTCATTTCCTGCCTTTCATGTTTCCTCATTTAGCTTTAGTCCTTTAAATAAAATTTGTAGTTAAAGACATTTGCAGTTTGGACCCCAAAGTTTTATATTTGCATTTTAGTCCCTCTAAGTCTGAGTCACGTGTGTCCCCACGTGCTCTTTGGGTTATTTGCATTTTGTGTCATGAACTATTATGTTGCTATGGAATGAATGTTGAGATTTTATAATTGCATTTATGACCCTGTGAGCCTGGATCATGTGTGATACATGCTCTATTTGGGATAATTGTAGTTTCCACCCTGAGCTTTCCTAGGTTGTCATCTATTTGGTCCGCAAACTTAAACTAATTACTTTTAGGTCCCTGTGAACTGTGTTTAACTCTTTGGCTTTTATTGGACTTAGTAAATATTACATTAATTCTAAAAATTGCCTAAAAATTACTATTAGCTTCTACTAGTGTGTAATATTTGTGGTATTATTCTGAGATAATTTACTTGCATTTTATATTTTTAAAAGTTCAAAAACACCAAAAAAATACCCTATTTGTGTTATAAAAAAACATAAAAAATCGAAAAATATTTAAAAAATCCCGCAAAATTCTTGTGTTCGTCTTTTATTGTGTTTTGATTCTAGTATTAATTTTGTTTGAGAATTCTTTATAAAATCCTAAAAATCAATAAACAACCAAAAACTTATAAAAATCATATAAAATTAAAGAAAAATATAAAAATTTTGTTTTCGGTTCCTGTCTGTATCTCTTTGTTTCTATTTTATCATAAAATTATCATCTAGGACATTTGGGCACTTCAAGTATTTTTAATGGGATTTCCCGGTAGACCTTATAATCTTTTCCAATTACCTCTACAACCTTTGAAACATCCTAATTCCTCCTCCGACCTCGTAAACTTGCTAACCCTTACCCTACAGACCCTATGGTTAACCCCCGTTCATTTAACCATTTAAATTAACTGGAATTCGTTATGTTCTTTTATATTATACCTATTTTGTTTATCTAATTTACATTGAGTGCCACTCCATCATCCCGTAGGAACCCAAGCTCCCCCCTCCCGTGCAGGTCGCCTGTTCAAAGCCCTCCCCATCCCCTTCCCCCCCCGTCGTCGCCGCTCCCTGCTCCCCCCTGGTCAATGGACCCCCCCATTCTGCCCCCCCCCCTCCGATGCTGCTCCCTATGCCCCCCTCCCCCCGGGCCGATGGAGCCACTCCCCCTGCCGATGTTGCTCCCTGCACCGCACCCCACCCCTTGCCACCCCCTGCCGCTGCTGTTCCCTACCCCCCCTGCCACCGCTTCTCCCTGCTCCCTCCCCCGCCCCCGCTGATGGAGTCCCCCCCTCCCGCCGCCGTTGCTCCCCCCTCAGCCGATGGAGCCCCCCTCCTGCCTGTGCTGCTCCCTGCTCTCCCCCTGCCTCTGCTGCTATCCCTGCTCGTGGGTGCGGGCTCACCCGGCTCACGACTCCGTCGGCTCACCCATATCCCTTGGTCAAACCCACTCCTCCGAGCACTTCCAACGAACGGTCGTGTGCTTCCTCATGAGCCTTCACCTTCCAGTATCACCGCCACACCCTCCCATGCCCGTGTCATCGAACTCCCACTACAGCGTAGGAGGCACAACCCACATGGTGCAGCTCCTCGCGTGCGGCCACCCGCATGCGCCCACGACTCTGCTCTAGCACCTTCGGCAGCCTCATGTCGTGAATCAGTGACTACGCCACCTGCTCGCAGCTCACCTCCTATCGCATTGTAGCCGATCCACCTCAATCAACCCATGTCACTCTCCTTCGATCACCTCAGTACACTGCAGAGCCCCTTGTTCACTGCCCGCACGAGGCCGCACTTCCATTGCCATCATTCACCACCTCGTGAAACTCAAGACCGCCACAGTAAAACTCAAGACTGCCACAGTCTTCAACCTGCTGATGCTTGGTCCGTTGCAGCACCCAACCGTTGCCACACTTTGGCTTGGAGAAAAGGGAACATAGGGCCCCCGCCGATGAAGTCCCCCCCTGCCGTTGGTTCCTGTGCTGCCCAACCTCCCAAGCTCCCTGCTTTTTTTCTATTCTTTTTTTATTATATTGATTAATCCTAACCGTTGGATGGTAAATTGGTTAGGTTAACTCAAGAATAACCCAAGTAATTGACTCAAATATAGTTAAAATTGACGGCAGGGTTTGTAGGGTAAGACAGAGCAAGTTTACGAGGTCGGGGGAGGAATTAGGATGTTTCAAAGGTTGTAGAGGTAATTGGAAAAGAATATCAGGTCTGCCGGGTAAAAATCCCATTTTTAATTTGCAAATTGACCTTGATTGTGCATTATTTTACATTTTTGGCACTGTTTGATTTTTAAAAATTCACAAAAAAACATTTGAAAACTTTCTATAAATTATCAAAAACATTTTAAATCCTATAAAATCCAAAAATATTTTTACTTTAATTTTTTGAGCTTTTTTATTATTTTTAAAAATCTAAAAAGAGTGTTGCTTGTGCCTTGTGTGTTTTGTGCTTGTTTACCTTTTATTGAAAACTAAAAATTTGAAAAATTAAAAACCACTAAAAAATATTTTATTTTTGAAATTTGACTACTTAGTTTTTAAATTGTACTCCTTGTGTTCGACCTTTGTTGCTATACCAGGTAAATAAATTTACAAACCGCTTACATTTGACTTACTCTTTAGTGGTTATCTTTCTTGTCTAGTCTGATCGATTAGGGACAACAACAAGTGTTTTATTAACTGCATGTTAGTCGATTGGGATTTTAAGTCATCAACCTTCATCAGAGCGCTAGATCTCCATCCTCGCTTAGTTGAAGCTTGCTAGACCCGAGTTCATCCATGCCCCTTTTCTGCCGCTCTATCAGGGTTGTACCCCCAGATTTGATCAGGACCATATGCCCACGCTCTTATCCTAATGGTCTGATCAGATCCTGAGCTTCATCTGACATACACATCCCCGACAAAGAGCCGAGCCATCAGATAACTTTCCAGGGGAATATCAGAGCCATCCACCTCCGTTTCCTTGTACGTGCGCCACATGTCCCTGCTGGGTATATTGTACTATTTACCTTATCATTATCTTATTTCACTTTAGTCCAGTAAATAAATCTCATATTTAAAAACATTTAGAGTTTGAACCCTCTACTTTTTATATTTGCATTTCAATCCCTCTGAGTCTGAGTCATGTGTGTCCCCACGTTCTCTTTGGGTTATTTGCACTTTGTTTCCGGAACTTTTTATGTTGTTATGGAATGAATGAAATATTTTGAGATTTGCATTTATACCCTTGTAAGCATGGATCACGTGTGATGCATGCTTTGTTTGGGCTATTTGCAAGATTGACCTTGTGCTTTATTAGTATGTTATCTGATTGGTCATGAAAGTTAAAATAATTGCATTTTGATCCCTCTGAACTACATTTAACTTATGGCTTTCTTTTATTGTAATAAATATTAAATTAACTTTAAAAATTACTTAAAAATTACAATTATCTCCTGCTAGTGTGTGCTATTTATGGTAATTTTTAGAGTTGATTTACTTGCATTTTCTATTATTAAAAATTCAAAAACCATTAAAAAGTGTCATGTTTTATTACAAAAATCATAAAAATTTATGTAGGTATATTTTGTTGTGTTTTAAATTCAGTATTAATTTTGTTTGAAAATTCTCTCGAAAAAACCTAAAAAATACAAAACACCCAAAAGCTTATATAAATTATATAAAATTAAAGAAAAATCCAAAATTATGTTTCCAGTTTTTGTTTGTAGCCTTTTACTTATATTTTATCATAAAAATACCACCCAAGAACTTTGGGATTTTAAATAATTTTTAATTTGCAAATTGGTCCAAGTTGTGCACTATTTTGTATTTTAGCAATATTTGATTTTTAAAAATGTACAAAAAACATTTTAATAATCTAAAAAAATTACCAAAAATACTATAAAACATATAAAATCCAAAATATTTTTTAGTAATTTTCTGAGCATTTTTTATTATTTTGAAAAATCCAAAAAGTATTGTGTTTGTCTTTTATCCTTTGTATCTCCTTTTGTTTTATTGAAAAATTAAAAACTTGCAAAATTAAAAGGCACTAAAAATACATTTACTTTTTAGAAATTTGACTACTTAGTTTTTTAAATCGTGCTCCTTATGTTCAACCCTAGTAGCTATACGAAGTAAATAAAATAGCGAGACCACTTACATTCCTTATT
This sequence comes from Ottelia alismoides, assembly GCA_037367405.1. Taxonomy (NCBI): domain Eukaryota; kingdom Viridiplantae; phylum Streptophyta; class Magnoliopsida; order Alismatales; family Hydrocharitaceae; genus Ottelia; species Ottelia alismoides. The sequence goes on along the minus strand of JAZKJV010006277.1, from coordinate 457,450 downwards.
TGATTTCTTGAGTGGTTTATTTTTCTCGTTGGCCGCGCCGAGTGATTTGGGTCACAACGACCTTTGATTTATTTTATACTTAACCCTAGTCTCTTGTTCAGAATGACACTGTTGTCGGGGAGCCAGCTTAGTAGTTAGATTTCATTTTTTCCTATTTTTATATCTATTCATTATAACTGCCTTCTAACATTCTTCTGATTTGCTTTTTGTGCGAGGAACCACCCGAGGGACGACTCAGTTCACTTTTGGAGGAGCCGACATCCGAGGAGGAACAAAGGTGGAGAGAAAGTAGTTATAGTTAATAGATAGTTCTTTTTTCAAAAGCTTTTTTTTATAATAACTTAGATCTCTTGAGACAATTGGACACTTAGACTATTCGTGATCTGTTTTGTCGAGTACCGGTGTACTCGGGGGACCTCACCGCGGCTTTCCGTAGTTTTTCACTTTATTTTCTATTTGATTCCTGAGGATTTGGCCCCTAGATTTAGGACATCTATTTGTTTGAGCTCGCAATTAGCTAGGTCCAAACACATTAATATCTTATATGTTTTATAGAACATAACTGGACCTATTAAAATAAACATAAAAACTTAATTTATTGGGATTAGAAACCACATGCTAAGAGAGGTTGTATAAAGAGCTAAGAGGACCCATTGTGGTGGGCACCGATCGACATCGAAAATCGGACCCCGATCTCTCTTCCTGATAGTTAGCTACTTATTCTTCTCTCTAATAGAAGTTGCTGATCTTATGGACGATTTCCTCGTGCATCATTATGGTAGTTTATTTCTGTCTTTAATTTTATGTGCGGATCACCCTGCATGTAGAGTGCTAGAGCAAGGTACGTATTTCTATCTCTGCATGCAGCATTGTGTTTGCTTGCGCATCAGCTTTTCAACATCCTCCCCAGTTTTATTGGACTTAAATTACCAAGGAAATCAGAAAATTTGTTAGGCATTGTATTCTTTCAAAAAAATACATAAAAGTGATAACCAATAAAATTTGGGACTGCTAATACAAACTTGACCTAAAACTGACTTCACCTAAAAAAATCTTTATTTTCGGGAGAGTCACCCCCTCTTTGTTTGATTTATCTTTAGTGAGAGAGCGACCCACACACTAGGATAGAGCCACATCTGATTTCTCTTCAGACTACTAGTCTCGTGATTAGTTGTTCTCCAGTGAAGATTTCATCAAGTAGCCGGTAATCGGTCCGAGACTTCCTTAGCAGATTGGGCAGATCAAGTAGCCGGTAAACGGTCCGCACCCATACTGGGAAAAACTGGTTACGAGATTCGAGACAGTCTCCTGGGAGTATTGAGTTCCTAGCAACTCACTTAACCACTCTGATGGATTGAATTGTCACCTAAATAAAATTTGACAATATTAACGACCGAACTTTCACGGTCATCAGCTCACATTGAGTAGGTTAACTGGGGGTTTGATTTCTCATCTTGTTGGTATTCCAGATCTAATATGCATAAATCCCCACATCACGATGATGGGAAGAGGTCCCTTAGGCTGCCTTTGACAACACTGCTTTCTAGTTCTCCTCCCTGTTCATCTAGGGCAGTTTCAGAGAGTTCATACCTGCTATCTGAACCCGAATTCGCCTCCACCTTATTCCCCCTTGATCACCCTTCTTACATTCCTATGGTACCAATACCAGCACAACTATATGTTCATTCGACAACACCTGAGCTAAGGTCTTTTGCCTTTGCAGAGATAAAACATGACCAACAGTGAGGGACGCATCGATGATCAACCACAAGGATCAACATTCATATTAGACCAGGTTGCCATGCAAAGACAGATTCGAGACCAAGGAGCATTCATGGAAGAGGTGAGGCATTAGCTTACATAGATGAGAGATGGGCGAGCAGAGCCGTAGAGACTAGCTGGTGGAGAGATACTCCAAGCTGAGGGAGGAGATGAACGTCCCGAGGAGCCGCAGAAGCCAGCCAAACCAACACGTATGATGAGGCAGTTGCACAACCCTGGTGTAACCCTCACCCATAGATGGATCCAGTTGCCAGAGATCCTTAGCTACTTCGAGCTTCGCCCTCAAATGGTTCGGTTGCTGCCCAGATTCCATGGGCTAGCCATCGAGGAACCCCATCTCCATGTAGCAGAGTTTGAGATGATTTGTAGCACAATCCACGACATATTTCTGGACGAGGATATCATCAAGTTGATTTCCTTCCCGTTCTCCTTGGTTGACAGAGCAGCCTACTAGCTGAAGCACCTGGGGAGGGTAGTCACTACTTGGGAGCAGCTCTGGATCTATACTTGAACAAGTACTATCCACTCAACCAGACCAATGCAGTGCGAGCGATGATCAACAACTTCACGATGATCCCAAACGAGCAGTTCCATGAAGCATGGGATCGATCCATAGAGCTCACCGGCTGATATCCACACCATGATATATCCAAGCCCAACCTTGTTTAGAGCTTCTTCTGTGAGCTGACACCAGAGCTGCAGGGGCTTGTGAACACCTCTTGTGGAGGTTCCTACTTCGCCAAGGACAAAGATCAAGTATGGACGATCTATGAGGATATGGCAGAGAGCTATACAGTGATGTCCCAGACCCACATCTACACTCAGGGGAAGTCTCTCCCACATGCAGCTTCATATCAGAAGATTGCATGCATCGATGCTGGTCCCTCCACTTCTTCATCAGTAGCAGCACTAGCCGAGTCTTCAGCTGCTGACATGGGCATTATCAGCCAAAAGTTGGATCGGATCGAGATTATAGAGAAGAAGCAGAGCCAAGGAATTGACAAGTTTAACAAGCTTGATGAGCTTGCCTAGACCTTGAGTGAGTAGAGAACCCAAATCATGTTTCTCCAAGAGGCACAAACAGCTTCTCAGCCCCGTTTCAGGTTACAGACTGATCCAGGGAGTATCTCCACTCATCCCTCTGCCTCCTACCGCCAGGTTCACCACATCCAGGTAGAGCCGGTCCAGCAGCTCCAACATTACCAACAGTCACCACCATCTTCAGACACTCAGATGGTGGTCTACCAGTCGGATCAGCCCTTAGAAGCCCTACTCCCATCACATCTCGAGTAGCAGGAGCTGTTGATGGAAGTCAACAGGGTCTGGTACTCCTAGTACTGGCCTTAGCTCGAGATTCGTCGTGACCATCCCAAATTTTGATGCTCTACTGGAGATACCTCATCCCAACATCAACCTATAGCTTAGTCAGGGAAGGCCAGCCATTCTCAGTAGCCCCAGTACTCCCACCAGTACCAGCAGTAGCAGGGTCCTCGTCCCCACTATCAGGGACAATAGTGGAGGCAACATCCTCAACAGTATTCGCAGCTGCCTCCTCCCACACTACTACCAGCAGCAGACTCAATCTCATTTCTAGTGAGGCAACCTGTCTGGTTCTCATGCATCAGTCTATGAGAACCTGACCCTTGATGACTTCGCCTGCTTGCTCTCTGATCAGTAGGCCTCCTTGTGACGAGAGATGGATGAGTTCTAATAGGAGATGAGGGATATTATAAAGGACAAGGTCACCATACCCTCTCAGATTGAACCCAATCCGAACAATCTGAAGAGAAAATTTGAGCAGGTCCAGTTAGGGAGGATACCACTCATAGTGATATTTTGCACGATACTTCTTCCACTATATTTGATGCTGATTTTGTGATACTTAGGAGCGGTAGGATGCCAGCCGATGGTGACTCATTTGAGCGATGTTACGATGCAGATTCCAGAGCGCCAAATGAGGACAGAAGAGGTGTTGATGCCGCTGATCATGATGATGATAGTGGTGCTGACGCTAATAAGGATGTTGACCCAGATGACAGTACTGAGGACTTTCTAGTTGCATACGGTGATGCTGATGCCACCATGATTCTAGATGCCATACCAGAGCACGGTGTTGATGCTGCGAGTTCAGATGTTGTGGGTGGTATTGATGCCACCAAGTTACATTCTATTGTGTTGCCTCATTTTGTACCAGTGGATAGTTGTAGAAAAACACAAAAAATTGGAAAAACAAAAATAAAAAATATGAATAAAGAAAAGGTTTCTGTATCTGTTATGAGTCCATCTACTTTACATGATGATTATTGTATGGATTCTATCCTATTGCATGCACAGGAATCCACCCCTGACCCTCATCTCTCTGGAGAGGGTTCTTCCATCCCCTTCCCTCAAGCACTCCTCTTAGGAAAGGGGGCCAAAAAGAAAACCCTAAAATGAAGAACCAGATAGAGTTCAACGAACAGATGATAGACAGATTCCAGATACAACAGACTCTATAGGAGGCACCTGAGCACATCCCCCACTTCCAGAAGAACTTATGAGAGAAGACCATCATCCGTAGGAAGAAGAGGAACCACAATGTAGAGATCCATGTACTTACCTCTGCCACCTGCTTTGCTATTCAGAACCAGTTGCCAGCCAAGAGACCTGATGCAAGAGCTCCTTATGTCAGATGCCACATTCATTAGCAATGGTTCGATCGCACCCTATTAGATAGTGGTTCTTCGATTAACCTTCTTTCGACTCACTTACTCGATCGATTCGAGTTTGGTCCTCTTAGACAGAGCATGACAGTCCTTCAGTTTACTGATAGATCTGTTAAGAGACCGAAGGGATTACTCAAGGACGTTGTCATCACAATTCAGGGCTTGAAATTCATCGTGGACTTTATTGTACTTGACAGGGAGATCCCTAGATTCATAACAGATACCCCCATCATCTTAGGACGGCCATTCTAAGCCACATCAAAGGCCGTGTCCGATCATGATAGAGAGAAGGTATACTTTCGTGTCAAGGGTGAAAGTGTACAAATAAAGATGACCGAGGAGATCGGAATTAGAGATTCATCTTGCTCAGAGTAGATAACGCCGAGCTAGACATCCACCAGGGGTGTGATTTTGTGATTACAGATGATGATGTAGTTTGGGAAGATCCATCATAACGAGCTCTTGTCACATCTTCAGACACCACAGAGTTACAGATTACAACTGATGAGAGTTCGAAGAGCACACTCATGTCACATGACACCTTGGATGCTGATGATCATGATTAGGATAGCGAGGCTGATTTTATCTCTTGTGATTCGGATTCAGATCCCTTGGATTCAGACATGATTGGCAGGACTTTGGTGACTATTTAACATGTTTGATTTCCTCAAAGCCGACAACTAGGTCGGAGAGTGAGTCAGATCAGTTGACAGAAATACCAGTAGGGTTGTCTTCATCAGATTTTCACAGTCAGCGAGAGTTCTCACATGCAGATCTGGTAGCCTTCACGTAGACATTTCAAAGACCAGATTTGCCAGCTCCCACTTGTCCTGATTGAAGAGCTTACCGCAGAGCATGAAGAACAAATTCCTTATGGGTAGCCTGATATATTTCGGTCATTATCTCAACAGATTTGACTGAAGACCAAGAGTCTCATTTGATGGAGGTTCTTGAAAGAAACTGCAAAGCAATCAGATGGAGTGTGGCTAATCTCCAAGGGATAAGTCCGTCCATATGCTCCCACCACATCTATCTTGAAGAGGATGCCAAGCCATCGTGTGAGTTCTAGTGACAACTGAACCCGAAACTTCGAGATGTGGTCATGAAGGAAATATCGAAGTGGTGGAGCACCGATTTTATCTACCCATCTCTGAATCCAAGTGGGTTAGTCCATTACATGTGGTAGCCAAGAAGACTGGTATCACCACAGTTGTAAGTGAGTCTGAAGAGGAGATAGCTACCCGAGTACCCACTTCTTGGAGGTTTTGTGTGGACTACAGATGATTGAATTAGGCCACAAAGAAGGATCATTTCCCGCTACCAATTATTGAGCATACTATCGAGAGGCTAGATGGGAAGAGTCATTATTGCTTTCTTGATGGGTACTCGGGATATATCAGGTGGCCATAGCGCCCGAAGACCAGGAGAAAATGATGTTCACATGTCCATTTGGTACGTATTCTTTTAGACGGATGCCCTTTGGTTTATGTAATGCCCTGTCTACATTCCCAAGGTGCATGCTTTCCATTTTCTCGGACATGGTGGGAAAATGTTTAGAGTTCTTCATGGATGACTTTTTGGTTTATGGAGATGGGTTTGATGCTTGTCTTGACTGCATAGATCAAGTACATCGGGGTTGCATCGAGGTTAACCTTATTTTATCTTGGGAGAAGAGTCATTTGATGATGACTCAAGGGACGGTACTTGGCCATATCATCTCCAACAGGAGCATGAAGGTCGATCCAACCAAGGTGGATATCATTAAGAAACTCAATCCACCGTCTAATTTACTGCAGTTGCGGTCTTTTCTGGGGCATTTCGGTTTCTACCAACGGTTCATACATGAATTCAATCGTATTGCTCGACCACCCATTGACTTTTTGACGAAGGACACTGAGTTCATTGTAGATGATAAGTGTCTTGCATTATTTGAGACTCTCAAGGGATTAGTTGTGCAGGCTCCTATCCTTCAGCAACCTGATTTGTCTCTTGATGAATCTATGATTCATCACTCTAAAAGTTAAAAATAGAGCTTTGTCCCCAAGTAATTAGATGCATATTTCCACTTATATTGCATAATTAGCATTCATGCATGCATAAATAATATCTGCATTTTAGCATTCATATTTGCATTAAATAAGGAGCCAAATTCACTTGTAAAAATCACCTGTATATTCACCATATTTTACCTATTTATATATATTTTATACTAACCCCAAATCCAATAAAATCAACTCCATATTGTATATTTTACTGACAAATAATACAAGGAAAATACCAAAAATTTTCTAACTTGAATAATTATCCAATGAAACCCCAAACCTAGTTGGAGACCTTAGACCTTAGAATGTACATATCTCTCTCATACAACCTCCAATCTAGGTCTACTCACTTTTAAATTAATACACATTCATATACCTTCAAAATGAGACCAATTTCATTTAAATCAGAGCTCGTATGCAAAACTTGGGTTTTGGGACCCCATTGTACACTATATGTATGTACATTTGTACCCTTGTATTTTAGTACTTTATTTGACCTCATTTCCGTTTTTGGTCAGTATGAAACTTGTAGATCTCATCTACATCTACAACTTTCATGTTTTGAGTTTTTTCAAATTCAGCCATCTTCTCTCCCTTATCTCACATTTTCTTTTAGCCATCTAGATCAGACCACGTGGTGCCCTCTGATTGCGCCACACGACCCACTCCATTGCCCGCCATGCACCCCTTTCCTGAGCCATCCGATCTGGCATCCTCTCTCCAGATATGGGCCTTCCAATACCGCAACTCTCCATAGCCGTTGGATCACTCCCCCAGATCCCATCTCGGCCGTTAACGGCCGCCTCATCCATAGCCCTCCATGTGGCACGCTCGTGGCCATTAGGTCATAGTCTTAAGGACCAGATCACCACCGTTCAATCCACCTCATATATCGGCCCTAGGGTGATGGTTCAGATCACATATGGTCTGTCCTTTAGCGCCATCACCTACTCTCACCATGTGTCTCGTTCACAGCCGCACGATCATGGTCTGGATACCTCCATCCACGTTGCTCATTTATGCTCATTTCTCCACCACCCAATCCTACTCCTCATTGCATCTTAATCGTCCGCTTCCACCCGCGTAGCCTCTCGCCACGTGTCTTGCCCTCAAACCTTGATCATCCTTCCATTGATCTAATCTGAGCCGCTTGTGAGCGCCCACCTCTCAACCATTGGATCACAAGATCCAACGGCTGAGAAGCCGTCTTCCACCTCCGACCGCCTTCCTCGCGCACGTCGCCCACCTCACATCGCCTTCTTTACCTTCCTAATTTTGGCGCCACTACAACCACCTTCTCTGCCCATCGACATCTCCATGACGGAGCCCATACTTCCCTCTTCCTTGCCAACCTCCATGTCCTCCATGAATCTCGTCCAAGTCACTCCATAACCCCCATGAAACCTCGCCTCCCATCACTGCCATCTCCACCTTCTCTCTATAAAACCACCACCTCCGGCTCTTTTCACCCCATCTGCCATAGCAGGAGGTTCCGCAGAGCTCTTAGCTCATGATTGGTGACAGAAATTGAGGGCGAAATCGAGCAACGACGGTGATATTCCTCCGGCGAGATCCACAACAAAACTCCGCCGTATCGTAGCTCCTCCGACGAGCTGCTCGAGCTCGGGACACTACCAGCCCTTGAGAGAAGACCAAGAAGTTCTTCTCCAAGCTTCTGACCCCAGGTAGACTCCTCCATCATTTCCTTCGATCTCCATCTTCTTCTTCTCTGCTTTTCTCGTAATTTATTTCCCCCCATTGATCATCGTTCCGCTTCTCCGACCATCCACCAAGCTCCGCCTTGGAGCTCCCATCTTTGCACGCTAGTCCATCCCCTCTGACAGCACCTCGCACCTCACTCCGACCAAGGCTCCACCGCCATGGTGGAGGAGGACCACCGAACCACTTCCACTCTGCCCCAGGCATCTCACCGCACATGCACGCACTCCCACGAGCACGAGCTTCCATTTTTGGCATCAGCTAACCTTGCAGGAGCCCCTTCTTCACTGAACGGAACTTTGCCGGAGCTGCATTCGAGCTTCGATGTCGTCGGCTTCCAAACCGCCCCTGCTTCATCCAAGACCTATGGATGCTCCACCACATCTCCACGATCGATCCGAGCCCTCCAAGAGTCTCCGGCGAGCTTCATTAAGCAAGAGGGAGGTCAGGGGAGCAAGACCACCTTTACCGGAGTTCCACCAAGTCCGCCGCAGGAGGCGGCGGACCGGAGGAACACGAAGTCCAGCTGCCGTCCGATCCTCTTGATGGGAAGGTTCTCGTCTCGACACATCACCCGCGCCCCACCATCATTTGATTAGGAGAATCTAATGGCCACTGCTCTATCACGTCGCCCACGCCATCGAGCTCCAACTGTTGTCCGATCACGCGAGGATCTGATGTCTCGCAACATGCCACGTCGTCCGCATCGACCGTCGTTAGATCCATCGTGATCTGACGGATCTCAGACAGCCACGTCGCTTCATCCCAAGAGGCATTAGTCACCGTTCTATCTGACTTGATCCGACGGTCTCTTGCGCACCACGTCACGCCCTCCGAGCCTCTTCACCGACCCTAGGCTCGGAGTGATCGAAGCTGATCCGAGCCTCCTGAGCCATCTGAGCCTCCAATACCGTCTAAGCCTATCCCCGCACGTGTTTCTCACATGAGGGCTGGGGTAAATTTGCAACGAGGTCCTTGAAGGTTTTTGAAATTGCAGATTGTTCCCTGTCAGGCGCGTCCTGCAAGGAGCGCATGTCTTTTTGGGAATTTTGCATCCACCCCCTCCGCATTATAGGTAATTGCATTTAAGTACCTGTCAACACGTTTTATTTTAGCCACTTTTATTTTTTGTATTGCATTTTGGTTCATGTCTTTACACGCATATTTAGGTGTCCATTTATTATCATTTTTAAATTCTAAAAAATGCATGTTGTAGTTTAACTTGTCCTCTTATCTTGTGTGACACTTGTCTAATTTTTATGAGTCATATGGAATTTAATAATATTAAATTGGTGAAATTTTCTATTTTTTTGCCCACTGTGTACCTTTTAATTAATAATAAATTCATTATTGCTCCATAAATCACAATAAAATCACATTAGACCTAGGATAAATTACTATACACTGTGCCAAAAAATCATTGCATTTACACACATCATGAGGCCTGAATAAATCAAACAGTGACTTTCTTAATTGATTTTTAGTAGGTCCAATTCACATAGAATTTTTTGTCTATTAATTTTCCTAGATTCTTCATGTTTAGAACATCTAGGATAATTTTTATATCTGGAAATAATGTGTTTTGGTATTTATTAAAATTGCTTTTACAAAAATCACCCTGGATTCATCTTTAATTCATATTAAATTCATACAGAGTCTAAAAATTCCAAAAAATGTACATCTAGGTTCATTCATAGCATTCCATATTCTAGCCAATTTTCATAATTTTTGGACTTCAATTGTTCATCTTTCTGGATTAACTTGTAAAATTGGCTTGAAATTGCATTGGTTTTCCTTTATTGCATAAAAATTGCTAGAAAGACCAAAAAATATTCTTCTGAAATCTGACCTCTAAATTAACTAAAAATTTACCTAAGGAGACAGGTGCCTCGCTGAGTTCGACCTTGGGCTTGCCCGAGTAAAATATCAATCTGTCGCTCGCATTTAATTGCATATTAATTGAAGTGGTATTTTTTATGAAGTCTTGATTACCCCACTGCAACAAACCTAACTTTTAAATTTGATCAATAATTTGATTAAATTAACAAGGGTAGAGGAGGCGACTACAAAATGGCGCCGTTGCTGGGGAGGCACAGCTTAGGTTAATTTTTAGGAAATTTTGAGCTTTTGATTTTCCATCACTAGGTAGTCTGATTCCCGGCTTTTCTTGTTAATATTTCTCTATCATTTATTTTTGTGTATTTTGTGTCGTCCTTTATCTGACCTCAATTTATTTTCGTGCGAGGAAAACGAGGAGTCGAAGGTGCTTGGCCAGGCGAACCGAGGAGCTTGCATTGAAATATTTTGAGTGATTGTGAGGACTTGTAATTGTTGTCGTTTTCTTTGCATTTTTCAGCGGTTCTCGTTTAGATTCTCGTGCGTGTAAAGATAGTGGAAACGTGTCCCTGTGTGTTGTGTGGATTGCTTTTTCGTAGATTAGGCTTGCACATGCGGCTCTTAGATCTACTTTAGGACTTGCTTGTGCTTTTAAAATTCTAGGACCACACTTTACACATAAAAGACACACTTAGACCGTAGATCTAGCCAAATTCAATCTGTGCGTCATTCGCTAATAGAACTGTCTGTCTAGGTGCGGATTTTATCGCGTGCATTGCATATAGTGTATAGTTTTCAATTCTGTTTTGCATCCTGCATAACAAGCTAAAGGATCACTGTAGGTCTTCTCTACTTTGCATACCATCATTGTTTTATCTTGCATCTTCTTTTCTCGACTCCTTCCCATTGGTTTTTCAACTTAGGATATAAAGGAAATTGGGATTGGACGATTGGCATGCTTTGTGGTTAGATTAAATTAGTGATCACATAACTTAAAACTGAGACTGCTAAACAAAATTGATTAAAAAAATCAATAAAATAAGAAATTCTGCTTGCAGAAAATTCACCCCGACCTTATTTTCAAGCTGAGTGAGGGTACTAGAGTGTATGAGCACCCTAAGATAGAGCCAAAAATCCCCACCTTCCATATCGCGTACCCCGATCCGAGCAAATATCACCGGTTGAGCTTTGGGTTCAACTGACCAGTGCCAAGTAGCCTCCGCCTACTCAGGTAGGTAGATAGGGGCAAAATTGTGGTGCACCGCGACAAGTTACTAGTAGCCTCCGCCTTCTCCGACAGGTAGATAGGGGCGAAGTTACAACCATATCAGCCTCTGCCTACTTTGTAAGTAGATAGGGGCAGATCCTTGAACTTTCGGCTGGGGATAGGAGCGGAGAAAGGAAAGGCATTGGTATCTAAGGCGACAGGTTAAACAGGAGAGACGCATCCATCTTTTAGTCGATTCCCCTCTAGGTTGCGTAACCTTTGCTACTTGTCTGATTAATTCACACTTAAAATCAACCAGATTAATCGGACTCGGTTTTGAGTTTTTCACCGTGTTGAGTGTAAAAAACAGGGTTTGGATTCAATTGCTTGCTTCAGGTAGGAGTAAAAAACTATCTTACACTAAGAACTCCTGATTCTTCTTCTCGCCATCCAAGATGACTGACTGGGGGGATATATACTCCTGATTCGCCAATCTTTCTTTGAGCCCCCCACGAAGCTCATCTTCACCGACCCAAGCGCAACTTGGGCCAACCCGAGCTCATGACCCTCTCAAGTTCGGGATCCCTTAACCCCAGGGTGGTTACTCTCAAACCAACCCTTTTCTCTCCTCTAATCTCACCAAGGAAGACCATTGCCTCGGTAAGAATCCCTTCCTTGATATGTCCTCTAACCAAGACTATCTTCCATTCTAAGGAAAAGGGGACAAGATGCCTCCGAAGAAGCACCCAGACGATGAGGAACCAAGAGATGACCCCATGCACCAAATCCTGGCCCGGCTAGCTAGAGCCGAGCAACTGAATGCAGAACTGATGGCTAGGATGGGACAGGTGATTGATGCTGAAGGAATTGATCGACCCATGGTAGACACCTACAATCCCGCAGTGAATGAAATACATAGCTGGCTAGTACCTGAGGTTCCCCTGAAGCATTTGAGCTGAAGCCCCACTTTCTGAGCTTGCTACCAAAGTTTAACGGGAATTCCAACGAAGAACCATATGCCTTCCTTAGAGACTTTGAGCTGGTTGCAACAACCTTAGTCATCGTAGGGTTGGGAAAGACTACATCAGGCTGAAGGCCACCCCATTTACCTTAGGAGATAAGGCCGCACATTGGTTGAAAAATCTCGGAGTGAGATGTATGACATGGATGCAGTTCAAGGACCTATTCTTAAAGAAGTTCTACCCACTCAGTAGGACTAACCAGATGAGAACCAAGATCGCGAGTTTTTCCCAGGGACCCAATGAACCAAATCATGAAGCCTGAGACTGATTCAATGATTTAGCATAGAAATGCCCGTGCCACGACATTACAAAAGCAATCTTAGTCTAGCCCTTGTTCGGTGGCGTGACCCCATAAATGCAATTGTTAATGAGTGCCGCCTGTGGAGGAAGCTATCTGAACAAGAATGAAGATGTCGTATGGAAGATACTAGAGCAGATGGCAGAAACAAGCAGATCTCAGGCCACCAGGGCCTATCAATTGTCTCCTTTCAGCCTATCCAACGGGACAACTAGAAGGACTGTAGCAGATCTGACGGATGACCTCATCCCCAACATGGGGATAATAGATTACAAATTAACCATGGTCGAGCAGATTCATAAGAGGGTCACTAACCTTGAGGCACTATCGCGATTGCTGAAACAAGTGGACGAACTAACTGAGAAGGTAGCCAAGATACGACTACCTGCCCCTTCTGCACCACATGTACCTGTACACCAAGTTCATCTTATACAGGAACAGGCACCGAGGCCTCAGAGTAGCTGGGTAGAGGAGCAAACATACACTCAGCAAGAGCAACACACACCCCCACAAGTGGAGACAGGATACGAGGAGCCTCCGGAGGTGTTCGAGATCAACGGGTTGTTGTACAGCCATGACCCCATCGACAGACAGTCGAGGATAGGGAACGGTCAGCCACACCGACCTTCCCTAGCTTACCAGGAAAACAGCTCCGTCCCCGCACCTCACTTTGTACATTCCCGGACCGGACAAGGGTACCAGCCTCAGCAGCACCGACAACAGCGCACATTCCACTCGGGCCAGAAGGGCCCTCCACCACCTTCCCATCAGCAGCAGTACCGGCATGGCCAGCATGGCCAATACAGGAACTCATCCTCGAGTCAGCACCAACAAGCCTAGCCCACAAGTGAATTGGAGTCCCTCACCTTGGCGATCCAGATCCTGACTGATAGGGTCCAACAAATTCAGAATGACTACCTGGATATGAAAACCGATTTGAATCGTGTCTCCCATACCCAGGACCAATAGATGGCGTCAAAGACCCCAATTCCTGCCCAGGTTCAGGCCAACCCAAACAACTTAAATCAAGTCCATAATCGACCACGAGATCAGGTATACTATTCAGATAACTCTTTATCTGAACATGAGATCCTTTCGTATGATAATGTAAATCATATGTCCCTCCGGAGCAGAAGGATCGTGATTGTACCTGATCGGGCACAGGCACCGGAGGAAGATGCCGCCAAGTCTCTACTTGAGGAGAACTTGGAGGTAGAGGAGCAGCACCACCACAACCACCGACAGAAGAAGAGGACTTCTAAGTCCTCGAAGAAGCAGGAGAACCGCACCGGCAGTGAGTCCGGCGAGACCGATGAAGAGCCCGCACCTCCATCTGAGGAGGATGTCCCACAAGTCACGGAAGACACATCACCGGTTTTGCAGCAGAAATTTCCTTTCAGTCAAAGTCAAAGTCAGAGTCAGTCTAAGTGTCAGAGTCATGTACAGAACTCAGTTCCTAATTTCAATGAAAATCTTTCGGTTTCGGAATCTGAGTTAGCATCAATAATCCCTTTCCCCCGAGCTCTTAAGGGTGGAAAGAAGAAAACTCGAAAAATACAAAAAGATGACCCTGAGATGGCAGAGTTTTGCAACAAATACATCAAGGTCACAATCCCTTTTAACAAGTATGTGGACATGACACCTGCATTCCATAAGTACCTTAAGGTGAGATGCACACCTACTAGTGTTAGAAGGAATACAAAAAGCCATGTTGAGAAATGCGTTCTATCAGTAGCCACTACTTGCACAATAAAGAATGTGTTTCCGAGGAAATAAAGAGACATGGGTGCATATTATGTGGTGAGTCATGTCGATGACACTGCATTTGCACACACTATCCTTGATAATGGTTCCTCAATTAACTTAATGCCTACAACCCTCTATGGGCGGCTTAATCTCGGACCTCTTAGGAAATCCAAAGCCTTACTTCAGTTTGCAGATAAATCAACCAAGAGGTCCCAAGGAGAATTGAGGAATGTTGTCATCAAAGTCGAGGGTCAAGAATAAATGCTGAACTTTGCAGTCCTTGATATGGATACCCCTCGCAATTGGAGAGATTCCCAGATCATATTAGGAAGGTCCTTCCTCAGAACAGCAGGGGCCTTATTTGATTATAAGATCGGGAAAATACAGCTCCAAACTCCAGGCGGAGATGAGGAACTTGCGATGAAGCAGACGAGATGACAGAGGCCAGATTCAGAATCCAGCATCGAGTATTCTTCGTCTGAAGCAGATTGTATTCATGTAGACATTGTTGGACCATGGAGACAGAACTCAGCTAGCACCAATGAGTCCCTCTCCTCTGGAGAAGATCTTGTGCATGAGTCAATTTGTGAGACCCTTAGAAACAAGTACAGCATAGAAAGTGCATCTCCCTACATCTTCGATGACTTAGAGGCCCAGCTGGGCCTGTCAGTCCTTCCCTCTTTAGGACAATCAGAAGATGAGGATGATGAGTTGGATGTAGCTTTTGCCGATTGCTTAGAAACCTTTGATGATCCGACTCCAAAGCCGAATGAGATGGTGGCAGCAATTTCAAGAATAGATCCAGCCACTACCAGCACAGAGCCAAATTTGATTGAGCCAGACTTCCTTGATGATCACACCTTATCTGAGCTCAAACCTTTACCCACAACGCTTAAGTATATCTTTCTTGCGGGACAAGAGGAGAAATATCTAGTCATCATCAGTTCGCGATTGACCGAGGAGCAAGAATCTCTCTTGCTAGAGATCCTGGAGAAAAATCGCAAGGCGATAGGCTGGAGCATCTCCGATCTCTACGGGATAAATTCTGCTCCGTGCTCGCACCATATCTACTTAGAGAATGAGTCTAAACCCTCTTGTTAATTCCAACATCGATTGAATCCAAATTTACGAGAGGTAGTGAAGAAGGAGATAGAGAAATGGTACGATGCAGGTTTTTTTTATCACATCTACGACTCTAAATGGGTGGCTCCAATCCATATTGTCTCGAAAAAGTCGGGAAGTCAGACGACCACCAATGAGGACGGGGAGGAGATTGTGACACGAGTACTCACGTCGTCTGTGTGGATTACAGACGCCTGAATGCCGCGATGAAGAAGGATCAATTCTCCTATCGTTCATTGATCAAATCTTAGAGAGATTAGCGGGAAAAGAATTCTTCTGCTTTTTAGACGAGTTCTCAGGCTACAATCAAGTAGCCATAACTCCTGAGGACCAGGAGAAAACCATGTTTACATGCCCCTTTGGCACCTATGCTTTCAAGCACATGCCCTTTGGGTTATGCAATGCTCCTGGTACTTTTCAAAGGTGCATGATTGCTGTATTCGCTAAAATGGTCGACGAATTCCTGGAAGTCTTCATGGATGACTTCTCGGTCCACGATAATTTCTTCGATTCCTATCATAGAAATCTGGACCGAGTCCTTAAGCGATGTTGTGAGGTCAATCTGGTTCTCTCCTGGGAGAAAAGTCACTTCATGGTGACGGAGGGCATTGTGTTGGGGCATGTCATCTCTACGAGAGGAATGGAGGTTGACCCTGTCAAGGTGGACATGATCAGATGACTCCATCCACCAACCAACGTAAAATAGTTGCGGTCCTTCCTCGGGCATGTTGGATTTTATCGAAGATTTATCAAGGATTTCTCTAAGATTGCCCGACTGCTAACTGAGCTTTTAGGCAAGGACATGGAGTTCATTGTTGATCACAAATGTCTTGAAGCCTTTGAGTAACTACAAGGAATGATCATAGACGCCCGATCCTACAAGCCCCAAATTGGTCTCTGCCTTTTGAGATCATTACGGACGCCTCAGACTTTGTTGTTGAGGCTGTGTTAGGACAGAGGAGGGATGGCGTCCCGTTCGCCATACACTACGCATGCAAAGTGCTTGATACTGCTCAGCGTAACTATACAGTTATGGAAAAGAAGATGCTTGCGGTAGTGTTTGCCTTGTATAAATTCAGATCTCACTTAATTGGATCCAAGGTAGTTGTGTTAATAGACCATACAACGCTACGATACGTAATGGAAAAAAAGGATGCGAAGGCGTGTCTTCTTAGGTGGATTCTGCTTATCCAGGAGTTTGACTTGGACATTCGTGATAAATCTGGAAAGAAGAATGTAGTAGTGATGAATCTGTGATTCATCACTTCAAAAGTCAAAAATAGAGCCTTGTTCCCGAGAAAATAGAGGCATATTTCCTTTTATATTGCATAAATAGCACTCATGCATGCAGTCATAAATCATACATTTTAGCAGCTCATTTGCATTTAAATAAGAAGCCAAAATCCCTTGTAAAATACCCAATCCCTAAAATAACCTCTTCTCTATAAATATATACTCCTTAGTTGATAATATAGGGAAGAATGCCAAAAATCCCCCTTGTAAATTAGTCAATAAAGCCCTAGGCCTTTGGTACACTAAAATACACATAAAGGCCTCATACAAACTCCGAATTGGGTCTACTTACTCTTAGAATACTACATATTAAAAGACCTTCAAAATGAGACTAATTTCATTGAATTTGGAGCTCGTATAAGAAAGTTGGGTTTTTAGGCCACTTTGTATACTATATATGTATATCTATGTATCCTTGTATTTATGTATCATATTTGACCTCATCTCCGTCTTTGGTCAACATGAAACTTGTAGATCTCATTGAGATCTACAACTTTCATGTTTTGAGTTTTTCCAAATTCGGTCCCCTCTTCTCTCTACACGTGTATCGTATTTCAGCCACTCACAGCAGGCCACGTGGCGCCCTCTGGTTGCACCACGCGGCCCGCTTCCCCTCGCCCCATCCGCCTGCGTCCTCAGCCGTTGGATCTCGCTTCAGATCCAACGGCCCAGCCTTTTCCACGCACGCCCTTTGCCTGGGCCATCAGATCTTCTCCTGCTTGATCTACGCCGCACATTAGCGCCTTCACCAGAGCCCTCCACGTGGCAGCATCTACGCCGCTTGATCAGACCCTTGATCTCTCCATCGCAGCCGCCCTTCTTCCAGCAAATCTCGGCCCTTTGATCAGCTCCATCTCCTCATCCAGGCCGCCCGCTCGCGCTTCGCCCGCAGCTCGCCACGTGGTGCCACCATAGCCCATCATCTCCGAGCCCCCGATCTCATCCTACCCGCCCACCACACCTTGATCCCCACCGTTGGATCACAAGATCCAACGGTGGAGACCTCGTCTCCTACCTCTGGGCGCCCCTCTCTCCCACGTCCCTTTCCTTGCGGGAGGGGCGCCCCCTTTCTATTTTCGGCTGCACGTCAGCCACCCTCTCCCACCGCTGACACCCCCACGATGAACCCCACTCATCCCTCTCCCTCGCCAGCTCCCTCACGCTCCACTACCTCCACCATAGAAGCTCCACGTCGCCCTCGAAACTCGCCTCGTCGCCAACACCGCCACCAACTTCAACCTATAAATACGCCACCACCGGCCGACTTCACCCCTATCCGCCACTCCAGAGAGTATCCCCGAGCCCTGATCCTTCAATTGGTGACAGCAATTAGGTGATTCATCGAGCGACGAAGGGATTCGACTACGGCGAGATCCACGGCCGCCACCGCCGTGCTGCAGCCTCCGTCCGCGAGCTGCGTGAGCTCAGGCCACCTACCGACCTTCGAGCGACGACCTGGAGCTCAAACCAGAGCTCCATTTCCCAGGTAGATTCCTCCATTCTTCCTCCAATCTTCCTCTTATTTTTCCTTGATTTTCTCCGATTTTATTCGCCTCCACCGGCCACCTTCTCGCCTCCAATCCATCTCGACGAGCTTCGCGTCGAAGCTCTCATCCTCGCGACACCATTCACGACCTCTGAAGACGCCTCTCGCACTATTCCGATCATCAGCTCCGCCATTTGGCCGAAGCTCATCTCCAGACATCCTCCTTCACGCCGTAGGCCTCGCCGACCACCTACATCTCTCCACGAGCACGCACACGCTTCAGCTATCTCCTCTAACCCCCTGCAGGTACTTAGCTTCTCATTGAACGGAAGCTCGCCGGAGACGCCATCGAGCTTCATCGACATCGACACTGGGTCACTCTCCGGCGATCCTGAAACCACCAGCATCACCGCCTTCACTCCGCGCAGCTTCCGGGCTATCTCCGACAAGCCGGAGAGTGTCAGCGACACGAGGAAGGATGGGCGGAGCTACAGCCCGATCGCAGGAGCCCCGCCTTCTCCTCCGCAAGCGGCGGAGGATCGTCGGAGCGGACGAGCAGCTGCCGTTCGATCAACCGATCGAACGACCCTCACCTCGCCACGCGTCCCCTCACCGCGGCCGTTCTCAACCGTCGATCGCTCCCCAGATCTGACGGGTCCTCACCTCGCCACGCGTCTTCACCGCCAACCTTTGGATCGATCTTGATCCAAAGGGCCGCAACCCGCCACGTCGACGAAGACCGAGCCTCGGCCCCCAAGCCTAGGCTCGGACGACCCGAGGCTACACCGAGCCACGCTCTGGACCTCCAGATCGCTCGAACCTCGCTCCGAGCCGCCGCAGCTTTCCGCGCCTAGGCCGCCCACGTGAGGAGCACGTGTGGCCTGGGTAAATTGCACCGAGGCCCCTGGAGCTTTCCAAATTTGCAAAAAGGTCCCTGTGAAGCAGACCCCACGTGAGGAGCACGTGCCTAGTGGAGATTTTGCACAAGAGTCCCCCATATTATAGGTAATTGCATTTTAGTCCCTGTCTGCATATTTGCTTATTGTAATTTTAATTTCCTGTATTGCATTTACACCCCTGTGTTTGCACGCATCCCTAGATTGCATTTTACATCACCTTGAAATTTTAAAAATTGCATTTTGTTGAGAATTTTGTCCTCTGTCTATTGGTACACGTGTCTTATTTTTGTAAGTTCAGTTGAATTATTAATGAATTAATTGGTGAATTGTTGACATATTTTGCCCAGTGACACCTTTTGATTTATAGTTAATTCTTTGTGCTTCCAAAATTCATCAAAAATTCACAGTAGCTTAAGGACATCATTTTTAACATACCATAAAAATTTCATAGCATTTGCACGCATATCGAGGCCTAAATAAATTGTTAAGTGATTTTCTTAGATTAATTTTAATTAATTCATTTCACAGTGAAATTAAGTTCTGTTAATTTTCCTAGGTCCCTTATCATTAGAGCCACCTAGGATAATTTTAGTTCTTGAAAAAATTGTGATTTGCTATTTATTAAAAATTAAATACTGAAAATCACCCTGTCTGTTTATTTAATTCACAGTAAATTTATTTAGTGTCGAAAAATTCCAAAAATAATAGTGTAGGTCTTTTTCATCCTCATTAATCAACTGGTCAATTTTCATAATTTTTGGACTTCATTTGATATCATAATTAAATTGAACATTAAATTGGCCTGTAGTGTCTGCATAAGTCTGCATAAAAAAAAGAGACAAAAAAAATTACTCCTCGAAAACCAACACTTGGATCCTTGCTTAAATCCTCCTAAGGAGACAGATGCCTCCATGAGATCGACCTTGGACTCCACCAAGTAAAAAAAATTGCCGCTTAAAATTAACTTCACATTAATCGATAAGTGGTTTTTGATTAACCCCTCGTATCCGACTGCAACGAAACACATTAAGTAATTTGGACATTAATTGGACCGAATTAACAAAGGGTACCTGCGGCTTATCAAAATGGCGCCGTTGCCGGGGAGGCACGTCTTAGGTTAAATTTTAGCAAATTTTTGAGTGTGTGATTTTCCTTCCCCGGGTAGTCTGACCCCCGGTTTTCTTGTAATTATTTTCTATCATTTATTTTTGCATTATTTTATTTTTGTGTAACTCTCTGACCTCCAATTATTTTTTGTGCGAGGACCGCGAGGAGTCGGCGACGCTTCGAGGACTTAGCATTTAAATTTTTTGAGTGAAAGAGAGGATTTGTAATTACATTTTATTTTATTTCTTTTTCTTTCACATCATTTCCAGCGGTTCCCGTTTGGGATCTCGCGCGTGTAAGGATAGTAAAACTGTGTCCCGTGTGCTGTGTGGGAGAATTGTAACTTAGCTTGCACTAGCGGCTCCTCGAGCCACTCTAGGACTTGTTTGTGCTCGTAATCAATAGGACCACACAATACACTTAAAAGACGCACCTAGACCGCAGTACTTAGTCAAAATTAAATTGTTCTTCACGCTAATAGAACTGCCTGTCTAGGAACGGCTTTTCATCGCTTGCATTTGCATGTAGAGTAAAAAGATTTCAATTCTGTATTGCATCCTGCATAAAAAAAGCGAAGGGATCACTGTAAGTATTCTCTACTCAGCATGTGCATCATCGATTTCAACTTGCATCGGCTTTTCTCGATTTCCCCCTCTGATTTTCTCACTTAAATTAAACAAGAAATTGGGACTGTCCGATAGGCGTGCTTTGTGGTGGACTAATTAAAGTGATAACTTAACTTTAAAATCGGGACTGCTAACAGTATTGACCAAAAAAAAGAATAAAATTTGAAAATTGTTTGTAGGAGATTAATCCCCGACCTTGTTTTCAGGCTAAGTGAGGGTACCTGAGTGTGTGTGAGCACCCTAAGGTAGAGCCCAAATCCCTGTCTTCCATATCACGTTCTAACTGATCCTAGCAAATATCACAAGCCGGATAATTTCAGATTCTTTGACTAGTACCAAGTAGCCTCCGCCTGTCTCAGGTAGATAGGGGCGAAATTGCGGTATTTTGCGACAAGCTGCCAGTAACCCCCCAGGGTGAAGTTCCGGCCTTGTCAGCCTCCGCCTGCTTGCAGGTAGATAGGGGCGTGGTCACTGAATCCATCGGCTTGGGATAGGAGCAAAGAAAGGAAGGAGGGGCGGTATTTTAGGCGACAGGATAAACAGGGAAGACGCATCCGGCTCTGAGCCGACTTCCCTATAGGCAGTGTAATCCTTTCTATCTTGCTTGAAAAAATCACACTTAAAATTAACCAGATTAATCGGACTCGGTTTCGGGTCCTTCACCGTGTTGAGTGTGAATTCGGGGTTTGCTCTTGCGTTTGTCTTTGTGTCGGTCCGTGTGTGTTATCCTATGTGATTGCACATTTTCTACCTCAATCTTCTTGCATTCATCATTTCCTCCTCAAGATGTCGGGATATTGGTCCCCATACCCCGTGACCTCTGGTTACTCCTCATCGACGATATACCGTTCATCTTCGCTTTCTCCTCCGCCATCCACGGGAGACCCTTACCCGTGGTCGGCTCCTCCTCAACCCGATCATGAAGTCAGAACTCCGACTGACTTCTCCACTTCTTCGCATTTCTCACCTACTCCATATTCCGACATTCCGGATCCACTTCCATCTTGGGCTGACTGTCCTTATTCTCGAGAGCTTGCAGGAATCAAAGAATCAAATGAAGAGCAAGCCACTGCTGAGATAGATGATTGGCAAGATTATATGCCCCCGCATACTTCATTCTTACCTCAAGTAGGGACCAGACAAGAATTCACATATATACATCCTGACTTGACCTTAGGGCATAACATGGTCGATCGAACAACCCGAATGGAGAGGCCTGCACATCATGATTTTTTAGACTTGATTGACTTTAGTGATCAAGCCTCCATTAACCAGCCTTCATTCGAAGAGCCTATATATTTACAAGATTGGACTCATGAGCTAGACTTATCAGTCCCCGTTTCATCATATGAGGCTCCGAACAATATTTGCCAGTTGGATAGTCCATACTCGACCCAGTATTACATGCCAGAGTCTAGGTATATTGAGTATGAGACCTCAACATCTCAGCAGTCTCTTCCAATTGAGCAGAACTCTCCCATGATTTGTCATGAGAACATTTTGGAGGATGACATTTCCAGACTTATTGAGAAAAATGAATCATTTGGTAACGAGTTGAGAGATGTCATGGATATATTGCACTCAATTTCTTCCAGCTTGGGAATGATAGTGGAAAAGGAAGTAAGCAGATCTGATGTTGAAAACCAAGCAAGTATTAGGGAACCCACACCTTTTGTACAGCTGGAGTCCATTCTACCTCCCTCTTCTACTAACCACTTACCCTCCAATCCAGAGTCTGATCATGCATCCACCAAAAATACAAAAAAAATTGAAAAACCAAAAAACCACATAAAAATTGAAAATGAAAATGACTTAAAAAAATTGGATCCTGCCCTAAGGGAAGTACTCGATGAAGAACTGATTTTGAAACTTCCCTTAATAAAGGCCATAGATCACTTTCCCGACCTCAAACGATTTGTGAGAAGTAAATTGATGCCCAAGAGGTCGGGCAATAAGAGGACAAGGACTGAAAGACACATAGTGTCTTTGGCCACCTCCTTGGTGATGGGGAGAAAGACCAAGAGCCGCAGAGTCAAACGGTTGCCCCGAGTTGAATGTGAAATCAAAGACACCATATTTACCCATGAAAGAATCGATGATGACTCACCGATTAATATCCTCCCGACCTCTGTGTTTGACAAGCTCAAACTCAGGCCACTTAGGAAGTCGAGAGAGATCGTTCAGCTAGCTGACCGATCCATCAAACGGTCGAGAGGAAATATTTCAGTCATCGTTACTTTCCAAGGTGCTCTACTCCAGGTGGACTTCACGATCATTGACATCGAGCACCGAGGAGAGTTTTCCCAGTCTCCGATTATTCTCGAGAAGCCGTTCTTAGCCTTGGCTAAGGCGACTATAGATTGCGAGACTCGGGAGATCGATTTTTCAGCATTGGGAGCGCTTCGACCTCATCCATTCTTTGATAAACTTTACTCTAAGGAGACCCACACATCCGCTGACAGTCGTGACTATCGAGAGGAAGATGAGTCCCACCTCTCTACTACACCTGAGAGACCGATTGTCCGGACGACCATTGGATCAAAGACTCCCCACACCTCCACTTCATCAACTGCTTGCACCACCACCGTGACAGCTTCTAAGGAGGACTCAAGACCGGAAGCTATCATTGAGTCGGACACGATATTTGAGGATTGCCTTGATCATTTCAATGATCCGACACAGGAGCCCAATAATGCCAAGCCAACTGAGACCACTAGCTCCTTCCCGAGACGCGTGCTGACCCTTCGGGAATATTACAATCTTTATGGTGACTCGTCTGATGAGGAACCCATAGTCAGCACCACACCACGACCCGGACCTTCTAAGGAAACAACCCAGACAAAATTGACTCCACATAAAAGCACGGTTGCTCCCTCTTCTAGTCGGTTATCTAG
The DNA here is from genome assembly GCA_037367405.1 of Ottelia alismoides. NCBI lineage: Eukaryota > Viridiplantae > Streptophyta > Magnoliopsida > Alismatales > Hydrocharitaceae > Ottelia > Ottelia alismoides. The sequence goes on along the minus strand of JAZKJV010006277.1, from coordinate 433,666 downwards.
TAAGAGGAAGTTGAGAATTGATTCCTCAAGGTGTTCCCCCGAACCTCTCAAGGCGCGTCGCTCTCATCTCCCTCTCAATGATTCAGGTTTTAAAAAATCGACTAAGAAAGTCTCCTTCACCACTCCAGAGAAGGAAGCTTCAGAGGAATCCTCATCTGGTCCAGATAAGGTGATTTATATGAGTGAGCTCAGTTCGGCTGTTCTTAAGCCTTATCTAAGCAAGCAGCCATGTGTCGACCCGCGTTGGACGATCCCTACACCTTACTATTATTCATCTGAGGACGATTCCGACAGCGACACATATGTATATTATCCACCTCCTCACGTCCGCAAGAAGGTTCGTCACAAACCTTCTTAATCCTTGTATATCCTAACTCTTTCTTGTAAATACATTCTCTCCCTCCCTCCCCAGTGATTCGAATCACTCGCCCCGGTTCCATATCATCTCATGACTATACTTAGGATAGCCAGATCCTAAGTATAGGGGGAGAGTGACCCGCATCTATTCATGTACATTCTCCAGATCACATTGGTCCTCATACTCATTTCCTACCGATACTTAGGCTGACCTGAGCCTAAGTATAGGGGGGACCGATGCCCGCATTGATACTCATCCACTTCCCATCTTTCCCTCGTCCGCCCCATTTCTGATCTTCTTCTACACTTAGGCTGCCAGAGCCTAAGTATAGGGGGGCGAGACGACTTCTATACTTTTTGTTCCTTTTGGCTCTCCTACGCTTAGCACGAGCTATGTCTTTTTCCTCGCTCTTCGTGCTCTGAGGACATAGCACACGCTAAGTATAGGGGGGCATGCATATATTACATATATACTTTACCCATAGCTCGTACTTTCACGTATTTTTGTATATATTTTACAATAATTATGGGTGGGTAAAAATCATAAAAAAATGAAAAAATAAAAAAATAGGCTTCTTATTTAATCTTGCATATCATCTCTGCATATAAAAGGAAAAATAAAAAGAGTCTTGCATTTTCATAGCATAACATCTCATCTCATCTGCATATCTGCATATGCAAAGTGAAAAGCTAGTGGGTTCTGGACCAAGTTATGAGTAGATATTGAGGATGGACTTGATTTGACCTTAATCCACCTAATTTCAGAGGAACCTTATAGGAACTGGAGTTAAGATTTCTCAGGTCAAGTGACTTAATTCTTTGAGTCCGCATGTCTATGTTCACATGTCATCTTGATTAGTCTAAGTAGAATATCTCGTGCATACGCAGGATTCTTTTAGATAATGACCTAACTTGGACAAGCACTATGCACTTAGCTCTTCATTGATGAGATGGTGAGGAGGTAGAATCCTTCAGCTTGGAGTAGCACACAGGTGGAAACATCCGTCCTCCTCTAGGGAGGGTAGTGCATCTCAACCTATTCTGGTGGTGTTGACATCTAAGGACAAGATGCTGTGGGTTGCAATAATGCTTCAAAAGAGGGATAGTCTACTGACTCAAGAGGAAAAACTCCTGATGTACATGCTGCTCTTGTTGAAAAAAAAATTTGCAAAAACTCCGAAAAATCAGACAGGTTCAAGAAAAAAATAAAATACCTGTTGGAGTATGTATACTAGTAAAGAAATGCAGCTGGATGACTTGGCTACACTGGTCAGGCGTCCCGGGATAGGTAGCTACACTGGCTACCGTCCATTCTCTTCTCTACCCCCTCCTCTTGAGTTGGTTGCACTTGAACTTAGAAGGGAATACCCCGCTCCTCGAGGAAAGAGTTGCTGGACCGAGTTATTGAGTTACCTTGTTAGAGGAGACTGGTTCCGAGCCATTTCTGATGTGGAGAGTTACAAATCACTTACACAGTACAAGTAAGATTCATAGTCATCAGAAATTTGTGTTTGAGGATTTGTTCTGACCTGACTATTGAGGCGTCTTGAATAGAAGACTTGTGGAACTTGAAGTCTGTTAGGTCTTAAGTTCAGGTCCAAATAAGGTTCCGCCACACAACTAATCCAAAGGTCGAGTCAGGCTCCATTTTTCAACTTTTGTTCATGACCTTGGTTTGGAACCCAAAATCATTTCACGCTTGTATTTCATTTAGTTGCTCGGGGACGAGCAAGGTTTAAGTATAGGGGGTTGATGAATCTGTGATTCATCACTTCAAAAGTCAACAATAGAGCCTTGTTCCCGAGAAAATAGAGGCATATTTCCTTTTATATTGCATAAATAGCACTCATGCATGCAGTCATAAATCATACATTTTAGCAGCTCATTTGCATTTAAATAAGAAGCCAAAATCCCTTGTAAAATACCCAATCCCTAAAATAACCTCTTCTCTATAAATATATACTCCTTAGTTGATAATGTAGGGAAGAATGCCAAAAATCCCCCTTTTAAATTAGTCAATAAAGCCCTAGGCCCTTGGTACACTAAAATACACATAAAGGCCTCATACAAACTCCGAATTGGGTCTACTTACTCTTAGAATACTATATATTAAAAGACCTTCAAAATGAGACTAATTTCATTGAATTTGGAGCTCGTATAAGAAAGTTGGGTTTTTGGGCCACTTTGTATACTATATATTTATATCTATGTATCCTTGTATATATGTATCATATTTGACCTCATCTCCATCTTTGGTCAACATGAAACTTGTAGATCTCATCGAGATCTACAACTTTCATGTTTTGAGTTTTTCCAAATTCGGTCTCCTCTTCTCTCTACACCTGTATCGTATTTCAGCCACTCACAGCAGGCCACGTGGCGCCCTCTGGTTGCGCCACGCGGCCCGCTTCCCCTCGCCCCATCCGCCTGCGTCCTCAGCCGTTGGATCTCGCTTCAGATCCAACGACCCAGCCTTTTCCACGCACGCCCTTTGCCTGGGCCATCAGATCTTCTCCTGCTTGATCTACGCCGCACATTAGCGCCTTCACCAGAGCCCTCCACGTGGCAGCATCTACGCCGCTTGATCAGACCCTTGATCTCTCCATCGCAGCCGCCCTTCTTCCAGCGAATCTCGGCCCTTTGATCAGCTCCATCTCCTCATCCAAGCCGCCCGCTCGCGCTTCGCCCGCAGCTCGCCACGTGGCGCCACCACAGCCCATCATCTCCGAGCCCCCGATCTCATCCTACCCGCCCACCACACCTTGATCCCCACCGTTGGATCACAAGATCCAACGGTGGAGACCTCGTCTCCTACCTCTGGGCACCCCTCTCTCCCACGTCCCTTGCCTTGCGGGAGGGGCGCCCCCTTTCTATTTCCGGCTGCACGTCAGCCACCCTCTCCCACCGCTGACACCCCCACGATGAGCCCCACTCATCCCTCTCCCTCGCCAGCTCCCTCACGCTCCACTACCTCCACCATAGAAGCTCCACGTCGCCCTCGAAACTCGCCTCGTCGCCAACACTGCCACCAACTTCAACCTATAAATACGCCACCACCGGCCGACTTCACCCCTATCCGCCACTCCAGAGAGTATCCCCGAGCTCTGATCCTTCAGTTGGTGACAGCAATTAGGTGATTCATCGAGCGACGAAGGGATTCGACTCCGGCGAGATCCACGGCCGCCACCGCCTTGCTGCAGCCTCCGTCCGCGAGCTGCGTGAGCTCAGGCCACCTACCGACCTTCGAGCGATGACCTGGAGCTCAAACCTCAGCTCCATTTCCCAGGTAGATTCCTCCATTCTTCCTCCGATCTTCCTCTTATTTTTCCTTGATTTTCTCCGGTTTTATTCGCCTCCACCGGCCACCTTCTCGCCTCCAATCCATCTCGACGAGCTTCGCGTCGAAGCTCTCATCCTCGCGACACCATTCACGACCTCCGACGACGCCTCTCGCACTATTCCGATCATCAGCTCCGCCATTTGGCCGGAGCTCATCTCCAGACGTCCTCCTTCACACCGTAGGCCTCGCCGACCACCTACATCTCTCCACGAGCACGCGCACGCTTCGGCTATCTCCTCTAACCCCCTGTAGGTACTTAGCTTCTCATTGAACGGAAGCTCGCCGGAGATGCCATCGAGCTTCATCGACATCGACACCGGGCCGCTCTCCGGCGATCCTGAAACCACCAGCATCACCGCCTTCACTCCGCGCAGCTTCCGGGCTATCTCCGACAAGCCGGAGAGCGTCAGCGACACGAGGAAGGACGGGCGGAGCTACAGCCCGATCGCCGGAGCCCCACCTTCTCCTCCGCAGGCGGCAGAGGATCGTCGGAGCGGACGAGCAGCTGCCGTTCGATCAACCGATCGAACGGCCCTCACCTCGCCACGCGTCCCCTCACCGCGGCCGTTCTCAACCGTCGATCGCTCCCCAGATCTGACGGGTCCTCACCACGCCACGTGTCTTCACCGCCAACCTTTGGATCGATCTTGATCCAAAGGGCCGCAGCCCGCCACGTCGACGAAGACCGAGCCTCGGCCCCCAAGCCTAGGCTCGGACGACCCGAGGCTACACCGAGCCGCGCTCCAAACCTCCAGAGCGCCCGAACCTCGCTCCGAGCCGCCGTAGCCTTCCGAGCCGAGGCCGCCCACGTGAGGAGCACGTGCGGCCTGGGTAAATTGCACCGAGGCCCCTGGAGCTTTCTAAATTTGCAAAAAGGTCCCTGTGAAGCAGACCCCACGTGAGGAGCACGTGCCTAGTGGAGATTTTGCACAATAGTCCCCCACATTATAGGTAATTGCATTTTAGTCCCTGTCTGCATATTTGCTTATTGTAATTTTAATTTCCTGTATTGCATTTACACCCCTGTGTTTGCACGCATCCCTAGATTGCATTTTACATCACCTTGAAATTTTAAAAATTGCATTTTGTTGAGAATTTTGTCCTCTGTCTATTGGTACACGTGTCCTATTTTTGTAAGTTCAGTTGAATTATTAATGAATTAATTGGTGAATTGTTGACATATTTTGCCCAGTGACACCTTTTGATTTATAGTTAATTCTTTGTGCTTCCAAAATTCATCAAAAATTCATAGTAGCTTAAGGACATCATTTTTAACATACCGTAAAAATTTCATAGCATTTGCACGCATATCGAGGCCTAAATAAATTGTTAAGTGATTTTCTTAGATTAATTTTAATTAATTCATTTCACAGTGAAATTAAGTTCTGTTAATTTTCCTAGGTCCCTTATCATTAGAGCCACCTAGGATAATTTTAGTTCTTGAAAAAATTGTGATTTGCTATTTATTAAAAATTAAATACTGAAAATCACCCTGTTTGTTTATTTAATTCACAGTAAATTTATTTAGTGTCGAAAAATTCCAAAAAAATTATTGTAGGTCATTTTCATCCTCATTAATCAACTGGTCAATTTTCATAATTTTTGGACTTCATTTGATATCATAATTAAATTGAACATTAAATTGTCCTGTAGTGTCTGCATAAAAAAAAAGAGACAAAAAAATTACTCCTCGAAAACCAACACTTGGATCCTTGCTTAAATCCACCTAAGGAGACATATGCCTCCCTGAGATCGACCTTGGACTCCACCAAGTAAAAAAAATTGCCGCTTAAAATTAACTTCACATTAATCGATAAGTGGTTTTTGATTAACCCCTCGTATCCGACTGCAACGAAACACATTAAGTAATTTGGACATTAATTGGACCGAATTAACAAAGGGTACCTGCGGCTTATCAAGTAGCCGATCACCTCTTCTGTCTCAAGGATCTTAATGCTTCTGATGATACGCTAATTTGAGACTCCTTCCCTGACGAGTCGATTTTTGTTGTTGACTCACTCCTATTGTATGCCAATATCGTGAACTATCTTGTCTCCAAGAAAGTTCCTGAAGATTGGCCCAAGAGACACATATACCGACTGAAGTTGGATTCGAGACATTACCATTGGGAGGATCCGATCCTTTTCTTTGAAGGGTCAGATTGTGACTGGAGACGGTGTATTCCTTAGGAGGAATATCATAGTGTCCTTTCTTTATGCCACAGTCTAGAGGCAGGAGGACACCACTCCGGGAAGAGGACCGCATGGAAGGTACTTCAGTATGGCTTATACTGGCGGACTCTGTTCCGCGATGCAATCACCTTTGCGTAGTCGTGCCAGTATGCTAGCGAATGGGAGGAACCGTTGGTTCCAAGGATGAGATGTTGATGTAGCATGTCATCATTTGTGATATATTTGACGCCTAGGGCATCGACTTCATGGGCCCATTCCCTGTTAGCCACAGATTCGAATACATCCTTCTAGCGGTAGACTATCTGTCAAGGTGGGTGGAGGCTATCCCAACCCGAGCCGTAGATAGCAGGATTGTCTGTAAATTTATTAGAGACCACATCATCTCTAGGTTTGGGATCCCCAAAGTATTGATATCAGATGGGGGTAGCCACTTCGTAAATAGAGATGTGAAGAAACTCTTGAAGGATTACAACATCGAACACCGTGTCGCTAGACCTTGCCACCCACAGACCAATGGCATGGATGATGTGTCGAATAGGGAGGTGAAAACCATATTGCAGAAGCTTGTCTGCCCAAACAGGAAGGGCTGGTCTCAGATCTTGGATCAAGTTCTATGGGCTTATAGGACAGCTTACAAGACACCGTTAGGAACCTCCCCATTCAGGATGGTATTTTGGAAGCTGTGCCATTTGCCTGCATAGTTAGTGCACAAATCATAATGGGAAATCAAAAAGGTCAACTGGAACACACATCTAGGACAGAAACCAAGAGAAATGGATCTGAATGAGCTTGTGGAAGTAAAAAATCGAGCATACGAAAATAGTTTGGTGTACAAGGACAAAGTAAAGCATTGGCATGATAGATATATCAGACGAAAGACCTTTGTTCCTGAACAGAAGGTATGGTTGTTCAATGCAAGGCTGAAGATTTTCCAAGGCAAGCTGAAATCTAAGTGGACGGACCCATTCATTATCAGTGTTGTGCATAATAATGGATGTGTTGAGATCTCAGATCTCACAGATGACGCATAGACATTCCTAATCAATGGACAACTGTTGAAGCACTTTGTCGAACCCAATGAAAAGTTAGTCCATGTTGAGGAGATTGTATTCATGTGCGAGACAGATTCAGCAAATACATATAGAGCCGTACATGAGACCTTGCAGCAGTGAACTCTCGCCATCAGCAGCATATAGAAAGATTTAGACCGTGATCTTTGTATATACCCACCATTCCTATACATTCTTCCCCTCCCTCCCGCTACTCTAATCACTCACCCCAACTTCATATATTTTCATCTATGACTATACTTAGTATGACCATATCCTAAGTATAGGGGGGAGAGTCAACTAAGTCCATTCACTGTACATCCTCCATATCACATCGGTCCTCATACCACTTTAGTCCTATACTTAGGCTGACCTAAGCCTAAGTATAGGGGGGATCGATTCCCATCTTGTATATATACTCATCCATTTTCCCTCTTTACCTCGCCCACCCCATTTTTTGATCTTATTCTACACTTAGGCTTCCAGAGCCTAAGAATAGGGTGGTAGAGCGACTTCTATTCATTTTTGTTATTTTAGCTCTCCTACGCTTAGCACGAGCTATGTCTTTTTCCTCACTTTTAGTGCTCTGAGGACATAGCACACGCTAAGTATAGGTGGCATGTGTATATTACCCATAGCTTGTACATTCACGTATTTTCGAGTATTTTTGTATATATTATGCAGTAATTACGGGTGGGTAAAAATTAAAAAAAATTTGGTATACTTGTATAGTATATTGTATAATACTTGTAAAACTTTTCTAAATAAAATATTTTTTTAATAAAATACTTGTATACTTGTATATTGTACAACACTTGTATAAATTGTATAATACTTATAAAACTCTTGTAAATTGTTGTAACATAGGAGGTTTACCAACTTTTGAAAAAAAACACACAAAAAAACACAAAAATAACAAAAAAACAACAAAATAAAAAAATAGGCTTTTTATTTACTCTTGCATATCATCCTTGCATTAAAAAAAGTCTTGCATTCATCTACATAGCATGACATATGCACCTCATCTTCATATCTGGCATATGCAATGTGAAGAGCTAGTGGGTTCTAAACCAAGTTTTGAATAAATGTTGAGGAGGGACTTGATTTGACCTTAATCCACCTAATTTCAGAGGAACCTTATAGGAACTGGAGTTAAGATTTCTCAGGTCAAGCGACTTAATTCTTTGAGTCTACAAGTTTATGTTAACATGTCATCTTGATTAGTCTAAGTAGAATATCTCGTGCACACGCATGATTCTTTTAGATAATGACCTAACTTGGACAAGCATCATGCATGTAGATCTTCATTGATGAGGTGGTAAGGAGGTAGAATCCTTTAACCTGGAGTCGCACACGGGTGGTAACATCCGTCCTCCTCTAGGGAGGGAAGTGCATCTCAACCTAGTCTGGTGGTGTTGATGTCTAAAGATGGGACGTTGTGGGTTGCAATAATGCTTCAAAAGAGGGATAGTCTACTGGCTCAAGAGGAAAAACTCCTGATGTACATGATGCACCTTGTATATAGTTCAAAATAAAGAGAAAAAGAAAAAGAAAAAAAAATGCTCCAAAAAAGTAGACAGGCCAGATAGAAAATAAAATGCATGCGGAGTATGTATATTAGCAAGAAGTCTGCAGCTGGATGACTTGGCTACACTGGTCAGGCATCCTAGGATAGGTAGCTACACTGGCTACCGTCCAGTCTTTTCTCCACCCCCTCCTCTTAGGTGGTCGCACTTGAACTTAGAAGGGAATACCCCGCTCCTCGAGGAAAGAGTTACTGGACCGGAGAATTAGAGTTACCTTGTTAGAGGAGGTTGCTTCTTAGCCATTTCTGATGTGTAGAGTTATCTTTCACTTATACAGTACAAGTAAGAATCATAGTCATCAGAAATTTACGTATGAGGATTTGTTCTGCCCTAACTATTGAGGAGTCTTGAATAGAAGACTTGTGGAACTTAAAGTCTGTTAGGTCTTAAATTCAGATCCAAATAAGGTTCCCCTACGTAATTAATCCAAAGGTCGAGTCAAGCTCCATTTTCAACTTTTTTTATGACCTTGATATGGAACCCAATCTCATTTCACTCTTGCATTGCATTTTAGTTGCTCGGGGACGAGCAAGGTTTAAGTATAAGGGGTTGATGATTCTATGATTCATCACTCTAAAAGTTGAAAATAGAGCTTTGTCCCCGAGTAATTAGATACATATTCCACTTATATTGCATAATTAGCATTCATGCATGCATAAATAATATTTGCATTTTAGCATTCATATTTGCATTAAATAAGGAGCCAAATTCACTTGTAAAAAACATATGTATATTCACCATATTTTACCTATTTGTATATATTTTATACTAACTCCAAATTCAATAAAATCAACTCCATACTGTATATATTACTGACAACTAATATAAGGAAAATACCAAAAATGTCTAACTTGAATAATTACCCAATAAAACCCCAAACTCAGTTGGAGACCTTAGACCTTAGAATGCACATATCTCTCTCAGACAACCTCTGATCTAGGTCCACTCACCTTTAAATTAATACTCATTCAGAGAGCTTCAAAATGAGACCAATTTCATTTAAATCGGAGCTCATATGCAAAACTTGGGCTTTGGGTCCCCATTGTACACTATATGTATGTACATTTGTACCCTTTTATTTTAGTACTTTATTTAACCTCATTTCTATTTTTATCAATATGAAACTTTTAGATCTCATCGAGATCTACAACTTTCATGTTTTATGTTTTTCCAAATTTGGATCTTCTCTCCCTTATCTCACATTTTCTTTTAGCCATCCAGATCTGGTCATGTGGCGCCCTCTGATTGTGCCACGCGGCCCACTCCATCGCCTACTACGCGCCCCTTTCCTGAGCCGTCCAATCAGGCATCCTCTCTCCAAGTCTGGGCCTTCCAATCCCGCAACTCTCCATAGCCGTTCGATCGCTCCCCCAGATCCCATCTTGACCATTAACGACTGCCTCATCCATAGCCCTCCACGTGGCACGCTAGTGGCCATTGGATCATCATCTGAAGGACCAGATCACCACCGTTCAATCCGCCTCATTTCTTGGCCCTTGGATGATGGTCCAGATCACATCTGGTCCGTCCTTTAGCACCCTCACCTACTCCCGCCACGTGTCTCGTTTACAGCCGCACGATCATGGTCTGGATACCTCCATCCACGTCGCTCATTTCTGCTCATTTATCTACCACCCGATCCTACTCCTCATTGCATCTTAACCGTCCGCTTCCGCCCATGTAGTGTCTCGCCACGTGTCTCACCCTCAACCCTTGATCATCCTTCCATTGATATAATCTGAGCCACTTGTTAGCGCCCACCTCTCAACCGTTGGATCACAAGATCCAATGGCTGAGAAGTCGTCTTCCACCTCCGTCCGCCTTCCTCGCACATGTCACCCACCACGCATCGCCTTCTTCCCCTTCCTATTTTTAGCGCCACTACAACCACCTTCTCCGCCCATCGACACCTCCATGATAGATCCCATACTTCCCTCTTCCTCACCGACCTCCATGTCCTCCATGAATCTCGCCCACGTCACTCCACAAACCCCACGAAACCTCGCCTCCCATCACTGCCACCTCCACCTCTCTCTATAAAACCACCACCTCCGGCTCTTTTCACCCCATCTGCCATAGCAGGAGGTTCCCCAGAGCTCTTAGCTCCTGATTGGTGACAGAAATTGAGGGCGAAATTGAGCAATGACGGTGATATTCCTCCGATGAGATCCATGACAAAACTCCACTGTATCGTAGCTCCTCCGACGAGCTGCTCGAGCTCGGGACGCTACCGGCCCTTGAGCGAAGACCAAGAAGTTCTTCTTCGAGCTTCTGACCCCAGGTAGACTCCCCCATCATCTCCTCCGATCTCCATCTTCTTCTTCTCTACTTTTCTCGTAATTTATCCCCCCCCCATTGACCACCTTCACCGAAGTTCCACCAAGTCCGCCGCAGGAGGCGGCGGATCGGAGGAACATGAAGTTCAGCTACCGTCCGATTCTCTCGATGGGAAGGTTCTCATCTCGACACATCGCCCGTGCCCTGCCATCATTAGATCATGAGAGTCTAATGGCCACTGCTCTGCCACATCGCCCACACCATCGAGCTCCAGCTGCCGTCCAATCACACGAGGATCTGACGTCTCGCAACACGCCACGTTGTCCATGACAACTGTCATTAGATTCTTCATCCCAGCAGGCATCAGTCACCGTTCGATCTGACTTGATTCGACGGTCTCTTACGCACCACGTCACGCCCTCCGAGCCTCTTCCCTGACCCTAGGCTCAGAGTGATTAAAGCTGATCTGAGCCATCCGAGCCTCCAACGGCGTCCAAGCCTATCCCCGCACGTGTTTCTCACGTGAGGGCTGGGTAAATTTGCAACGAGGCCCTTGAAGGTTTTTGAAATTGCAAATAGGTCCCTGTCAGACACGTCTTGCGAGGAGTGCGTGTCTTTGTGGGAATTTGCATCCACTCCCTCTGCGTTATAGGTAATTGCATTTAAGTCCCTATCAACACGTTTTATTTTAGCCACTTTTATTTTATGTATTGCATTTTGGTCCTTGTTGTTTGCACGTATATTTAGGTGTCAATTTATAATCAGTTTTAAATTCTGAAAATTGCATGTTGTAGTTTAAATTGTCCTCTATCTTGTGTGACACTTGTCTAATTTTTGTGAGTCATCTGGAATTTAATAATATTAAATTGGTGAAATTTTCTATATTTTGCCCACTATATACCTTTTAATGAGTATTGAATTCCTTATTACTCCATAAATCACAATAAAATGACATTAGACCTAAAATAGATTACTATATACTGTGCCCAAAAATCATTGCATTTACATGCATCACGAGGGTTGAATAAATCAAACAGTGATTTCTTAATTGATTTTTAATAGGTCCATTTCACATAGAATTTTGGGTTTATTAATTTTCCTGGATTCATCATACTTAGATCCATCTAGGATATTTTTTATATCTGGAAATAATATGTTTTGGTATTTATTAAAATTAACTTTACAAAAATCACCATGCATTCATCTTTAAGTCATATTAAATTCATATAGAGTCTAAAAATTCCAAAAAAATTGTGACACCTAGTTCATAGCATTCAATATTCTGGCCAATTTTCATAATTTTTGGACTTCAATTGATCATATTTCTGGATTAACTTGTGAAATTGGCTTGAAATTGCATTGTTTTTCCTTTATTGCATAAACATTGCTAAAAAGACCAAAAAAATATTCTTCTGAAATCTGACCTCTAAATTAACTAATAATTTACCTAAGGAGATAGCTGCCTCCCTGAGTTCGACATTGGGATTGCCCAAGTAAAATATAAATCTGCCGCTCGCATTTAATTGAATATTAATAAAAATGGTGTTTTTGATGAAGTCTTGATTACCTGAATGCAACGAACCTAACTTTTAAATTTGATCGATAATTTGATTAAATTAACAAGGGTAGACGAGGCAACTTCATCTCTCCCATTCAAGATTATGAGGGACGCTTCAGATTTTCCCATGGGGGCTATGCTTGGACAGAGAAGGGATAGATTGTCGTTTGCCATTCACTACACTAGCCGGACTTTGGATGCTGCTCAACAGAACTACACTGTAACTGAGAAGGAGATGCTAGTCGTAGTCTTTGCTTTGGATAAGTTCTGATCGTACATTCTTGGATCTAGAGTGACTATCTATATAGATTACATCGCCATCCAATACCTCATGGCAAAGAAGGATGCCAAAACTAGATTAACCAGATGGATCCTTCTACTCCAGGAGTTTGATAAAGAGATTAAGGATAAACTTGGAGTTAAGAATGTGGTGACGGATCACCTCTCCCGGTTAGAGAATCTTGAGGATTCAGAGCAGACCACACCTATTACAAAGACCTTCCCAGACGAGGTAATACTTGTTATCACGTTGCTTCCATGGTATGTTGACATTGTGAACTATCTTGTAGCCATGAAAGTTCTATAGGGTTGGCCCAGACATTGACTTGATACTTTCCTTGCGAAGGCCAAGTCATACCATTGGGAGGATCCCACCCTTTACCATTAATGGGGATAGTGTCTGGCATCATGTATTCCTCAGGAGGAGCACCATAGCGTCCTCTCCTACTACCACAAGCTTGAAGTAGGAGGACGTCACTCAAAGAGATGGACATCACAAAAAGTTCTCCAATATGTCCTTTGGTGGCATACCCTCTTCAAGGATTCAGATGAATTCATGAAGAGGTGCACTGATTATCAGAAGATGGGCACTTGTGGACAACTTGATATGATGCTGATGCAGTCCATTTACTTCTGCGAGGTTTTTGACACATGGGGCATCGGTTTCATGGGTCCATTCCCTAAGAGCCAGGAATTTGAGTACATTCTATTTGCTATGGATTATGTTGGGTTGAGGCCATCCCCACCTGAGTCGCAGATGCTAAGAACGTGTGCAGATTCTTGAGGAAAATATCATTTCACAGTTTGGGGTACTGAAAATTTTGATTTCTGACAGGAGGACTCACTTTATCAATGGTGAGGTAAGGGCCCTTGCTAACGAGTTCATCATTGACCATTGAGTTGCCACTCCATATCACCCTCAGACTAATGGTCTTGCTGAAGTATCGAATATGGATCGAATATGGAGATCAAGACTATATTGCAGAAGGTTGTCCGCTCAGACCGAAAGGATTTGTCACGGCTTTTGGACTAGGTCTTGTGGGCAGGGACCTCCTTCAAGACACCATTGAGCACATCTTCCTTTTATCTCATTTATGGCAAGCCATGTCATTTACCTGTGGAAATCAAGCACAAGTCACTTTGGGCAGTTATAGAGTTATTATTGGATCCCAAGAGTGTAGGAGTGCAGAGGAAAGCAGAGTTGGCAGCCCTGGAGGAGTTGAGAGACACAACCTTCTCAAGTAGCCTACAATATGATGATAGAGTGAAGATATGGCATGATTCCCACTTCATCCATAAACAGTTTGAGCCGAATCAGAGAGTATGGCTAGTTGATGGTAGGTTGAGATTATTTCTAGGGAAGTTACAAAGAACATGGAAGGGACCATACTTGGTCAGAAAGGTGCACAACAACAGAATCATTGATATATCTGAGTTGTCATCTGATTCCACTTTTTGGGTTAACGGTCAGCATCTGAAGCCATATCTTGATCATGATCTGCTGATCGTTGACGTTACCCCTATTCATTTTGCATGAGATGTGGTCTTTGACTCATATCATTTGCATCTCAAGCCTGATTATCACTTCTTCTTCTTCTTCACAGTTGTATAGATTCATATTGTCCATATCATTCAAACTTTTTATCTGATACCTCGTCTACATCTTATGATTATGCTATACTTATGGTGCACTTTTCCTTAAGTATAGGGGGGTACCAGATCTACGATTATTCATTCGATTTCATTACCTCTCTTTTGCTGCTTATACTTAGGGACATTTTACCTTAAGTATAGGGGATGCAACATATATACATCCTATTCTTTGATTTTGACTTGTGTATGGTCTTCTATACTTAGGATTATTTAATCCTAAGTATAGGGGGAACACTAACCTCTATTCATTTGATTCTTTCATTCGTCGTTGTAGTATAGCATTCTTTTCACTTCCTCATACTCAACATGAGTTATGTCTTCCTTCATCGCTCTTTGATCACTCTGAGGACACCGTTCAAGCTAAGTATAGGGGGTGTCGTGTATATTGTATATATACTTTAGCCATAACTCGTACTTTGTGTGTGTGTGTTAATAATATAATATGGCTAAAAATTACAAAATTTTTAAAAAAAATCTTGTATATAAATTATTGTAAAAGCCTTTTTAAAATTATTTTTGTACAAACTTTTTCAAAAATTATTTTATTTTTACATTTTTTTAAATATTTTTGTATTAAAATTATGTATAGAGTACAAAATTTTTGAAAAATGTTTTGAAAAATAAATGTTTGCAAAAAAATATTTGTAAAAATATTATCCAAAGCTTTTCCTTCTTTCTTGCATTCAAAATTTTCCATAAAAACTTGCATATTTTGAAAATTTTTGAAAAAAAAAAGAGTTTTGTATATACTTGCATGTACATTTTTCTGAATTATAGTTGACATTTAAACTAGTATGGAATTAAATTGAAAATAGAGCTTGGTTAAGACCTTAATCCACTTAACTTCATATGAACCTTATAAGATTTGGGGTTAAGACTTTTCAGGTCCTTAGTGACTTAATTCTTTGAGTCCACTAGGCTATGTTCACATGTCATCTTGATAAGCCTAAGTAGAACACTTAACAACGCACATGACTCTCTAAGATAATGGCTTGACTTGGACACACAGCTTACACGTAGCTCAACACGGACGAGGTGATGAGGAGGCAGAATTCTTTGATTTGGGGTAGCATACGAGGGTAGTACTGCTAGTCGGAACCTCTCATCTTCCTCTAGGGAGGGATGTGCACCTCAACCCGGTCTAGTGGCAATGATGTCTAAAGACGAGAGTCTGTGGGTTGCAATAATGCTTCAAAAGAGGGATAGTCTACTAGCTCAAGAAGAAAAACTCCTTATGTATATGCTGCACCATGTAAATATCTTGTGTATATGCACATAAAAAAAGTGCATAAATACGAAAAACTCCAAAAAAGGAACAGGTCTGATTGAAAATAAAATTCCTGTCGGAGTGTATATGGTGAATAAGCAAAGCTCATGTATTCCACCTTCTCATCTCATGGAAGCTTGCAGCTGGAGACTTAGCTACAGTGGGTAAGATCCAAGGGATACGTGGCTACACTGGTCACGGTCCATTCTCTTCTTTCCCCGTCTTCTTGAGCTGTTTGAACTTGAACTTAGAAGGGAATACCCCGCTCTTCGAGGAAAGAACTGCTACACTGGGGGATTAGAGTTACCTTGTTGAGGGAGGCTATCTCTTTGCCATTTCTGAGGTGGGGAGCTACATATCACTTACACAGTACAAGGAAGGATGCATAGTCATTAGTGAAGTATATGGTTAGATCCTCAAGCACATCACGGAAGCGAGAGTGTCGTATCGAATACGATGAGGAGCGACTAGTCGCACTAGTTGCTCGATGCAGCGGAATTTAAAAAATTTTATGCGACGAAACCACATGATCCAAGAACACTTCTCGGATTGTTTCTCTAAACCACAAACAAGTAATAGGATTAACTCTTGAAGTGTGGTTGCGATCGAGTCTCTAAACGAAGAGACCTCCTGTCTCAAGTCCGATCCGACGGAGGAGACGCTTGCGAGAACGGGGATGAACCGCGTGCTTCTCGCAATCCATGTTGATGATCCAAGCGGCGGATCTCCTGATCTCGACACACGAGATCCGTCATCTTCTTCACGAGCGAGGCGCACCGAAGGAGACGGAGATCCACGAGCAAACGATCGGGCAGCATAACGACGATGTTGCGGCGATAGAGAACCTCTCCATGGCATCCATGGTGGACGGCCATGAGAGGGAGAAATAGGGCTGATGTCTAGAGAGAAAGAGAGATGCTTCTCAAGCATTATGTGTAAAATAGAGAGCATGGTATGCCTCTCTATTTATAGGGTTTTGGGATCCATGGATCTCAATCCATGGGACAACACAAATCCAATGGCTCTCATTGATTGTGTTTCTTTTAATGGCTAAGATTTGTGTTGGTAAAACCAACAACAATTAATTTAATTTAATTTAAATATATGTTCATAAATCAACACAATTTAATCACAAAATTAAATCATCAATACATGGAGATAATGAAAGGAGAGAAAGCCTCCTTCCATGTGGAGAGGGGGGACGACCTCCCTTTCCTAATGGAAGTGGTGGTCATCCACCCTCCTCCATTAGGAAGGTGGCTATTTCATCTTTTATGTAATCTCCATTATTTGCAACAACTTTTGTTGCAAATTATTCTACAAAATTAATTCACAATTATTTTGCAGACATTGCAATCTTGCCATTGAAAAAATTGTGAATCATATTCACAACCCAAAACAAAATGTAAATTACATTTTCAATTCAATGTCCAATGTGAATCCAATTCACATTAACATTTAATTAACAAATGTAAATTATAAATAGCTCTCTCTTATATATTATAAATCACATTTATAATATATATGACTAATATAGATATTTCTATCCAACTTTATTCATATCCATGATAATTAAATCATATTTAATCATCTTGAATCTCTATTCTCTTGTTCTCAAATAACATGAATCATATTCACATTATTTACATCTTTGATAATCAAATCATATTTAATTATCTAAGACAACTCTCTATATAATATGAATCGAATTCATATTAATCATGATAATTAAATCACATTTAATTATCCATTTTCTCAATGCTCGGATACATATATCAACAATAGAATTATCTATGAACTCTTTCAAGGACAATGCGCTTTCTCCGCAGATACTTGGAGATAAGGACAGGGCGATTGTATTGTTCCACGTATAGTGACATGGATATTGAGATCACATCTCAAATCCAGATCTCGGGCCTCCCATAGATGCTTGATTAAATCAAGACCGCAAATCTAATCTTCTCATTGAATCTGAAACACATTCAGATCAATGTCCAACATTTGGACTAAGATCAGATTACTTCTCTACTGAGAGGAGTCACTAAAATCCAAACCCGTTTCATCACTCCCTAGGAATGGAAGCATCATGGTTATGCAATCGTTTATGATCACATCACCCTCAGGTATTCCTAATACCTGTACATCCTGCATACTGGAAGACTCAGATTAAACCCGAAGTATTAGATCAACTTTACACTGTCTACTTCAGGGTTTTATCAGTAAGTTTCTCATTCGATCATTGGGAGTCGGTATCGATCATATACTTTCCAAAAGCATATATCATACCTAGGTCTTGATCATATACTTTTCAAAAGTTTATATCAAACCTACAAATTCAGTCAAGCTTCCAAAGCGAGACGACCATGCGCATGGAATTTGATTCTTCCCAATATCTCATGAGTGAGCTCATGTCTTCCGGTTTAGTAACTGAACCTGTATGATCCCTTTGAGAGATCGTATTACTCATATGCCCTTATATGCACACCAGCGCGCCGGTGTATAGACCTTGATTAGGTCATCAACATATTGGTCTGCCAAATGTACATACTCAGACATATAGTAACACATCTGTCTCCGGTCAGAGGATGTGTGCCTATATCATGACAGCATATGATATAGGACTTTGGTTATCTCGATCTCATTAAGTCAACCCTTTGACCTAACTCATCTGACACCTCCGAATCTCTATTCCTATGCAGAGGACCTGCATCAAGAGGTCGGTCAGATATCAGCCTAATTGAGATAGGATTGCCATCTCCTACTCAGGCTGGAGATCATCTTCTTAACAATCATTTAACGGTGCTTGATGAGTCCTCAATCTAACTCATTAGATATTCATCTAAGCACCAGCCTCTATGATTCAATAATTGAATCAACAGCTGTATGATCATTAAGATGGCCACGGTACATAACCCTAATTGTACTAAGGGACCTATTATGCAAATTATATACTCTTCATTTCAGATTAAGGAATGAATTGCAATAACATTTATTGCATAATGGCTCGCCGTGGGCTCGCATGTCCAACAATCTCCCACTAGCCCAAAGAGCCATTAATGGGCTAATCATTTAAACCCGCACTCATGTGACAATCATAGGCTATTAAGAAAATAGCTAGGTAAGTTGATCAGTCACTCTGTTCCTGCGAGACTACACCAAGTCCTTTTACGACACTTGCATATCCCCAGTAACAGTGCTCGCATCTAATGCGAATGTTGCATCTCATGCAACCAATACTCAATTTTGTTAAATCTATTATATGGTCCTTGACACTATAGCTTAATAATGGTTATAACCAGTATTTCTATAATCCTTATCAGAATACCTTTATTCTTGGAGATCACTATCTCTAAAGGTATCCAAAGTTAAGACCTTTTAGATCACTATCTATAAAATCTTAAGTATTTGAAGATAAGACTTTGAGATCACTATCTCAAAAATCTTATCATTTATGAAGATTTTGTTATTACCGCAATCAAGTACTTTATCTCCATAGTAGGATTAGTAATAGTTTACTACTCCCACTACATGGCAGACATCTGGTATTCGCACACATCCAGCATACACTCAGCTTCTCGTAACTAATGCACAAGTGCAAGTAGTTCTAGCATTCACTTCCTCAACTCTTTGAAGTGCTATCCCTTTAGATAGGTCAGTACCATATCTTAAGGGAAGGAAGCTTTTCTTAGAATTTTCCAGAAAAATAGAATAAGTCCAAGGTGTACTACTAATGTGACAGTCCCAATACCCTCTTCTCTTTGCTTCTGAACGACTTCAGAATTAAGATCTAAGAGGTATCCTTGAGATCGTATCTCAAGGTATGGAACAACCAAATTATAAAACACTTATTATTTATTCTTATATCATTCCAAATGATTAGGATAATATCAACATTTAGCACGATGAATACAATGGCACTCCCACTAAGCTTCACATGGTTCATCAAGATTTTATCTGAAATCATAACATTTATAATTTCATCAAATCTTATGTTCCAACTACAGGAAGCTTATTTGAGTCCAAAGATGGAATTCTTTAGCTTGCACACCTTGCTTTCCTTAATCATGAAGCCCTGGGGCTACTTTATATGAATATCCTCAGAGAGGTATTCATAGAGGAATGCAATCTTGACTCACATTATGAAGATGTCATAGTCAAGGTGTGTAGCTACAGTTAGCAGTATTCTGATGGGTTAAAGCAAGGTCACTGGAGAGCAAGTCTCATCGCAAGCGATGTCTTCTCTTCGGTGTGTAGCTCATGGCTACGAACCGTGCTTTGAAGGTCTCTACCTTCTCATCAGGTTCCCTCTTTCTCTTGAAGATCCATTTACACCTTAATGGGCCTTACCCATATAGGTGGATCCTCGAGGGTCCATATGCAACACTTGTATATGAAGTCTACATTAGACTTTTATTGCTAACATCTATCTTTCCATGTCATGATCCTCAGGAGTTTCATCACATGAAGTCCGATTATTTTCACATGGAATACATCCTCAAACTTATTTGAAGAAGTATTAGTGTTTCATCTTTAATCATTCTTTTAGTTTCCGATTTCAGCAGCCTCATTATTTTCTCAATATTAAATGAGTTCCTTCACTTCATTTTATCTTGATTCTTAAGAGAGTCATCCTCTAAGAATCACATTCTTAGAGATGAGATCCTTTAAGAATCTCATGGTCATAAAGTAGGTATACAATACCATCCTTTATTTTCCTAATGAAGTAGCACTCTCTAGTGCTAGATTCCAGCTTACATGCATGGAACCTTATTAAGTATATAATACAGTCTCTACTACATATATACCTTGGAAACTAAGAGATAATTTTGCTAGGATTAATCATTGATTAAATCATGTCACACATGATTAATTGTATCTCCCTATAGCTCCATTGAGTAAAGGTTCATTAGGAGGATTGAGATATGAATGATATTCATATCTCCATAAGGTATTTCTTGAATTCATCTAATAGGTACAAGCTACCTTAGTTAGATCAAATTCATTTCATCTTTCTTCAAACTTTGGTTCTAAACCAAAATTGTGAAATCTTTGAACATTTCAAAGTTTTCTAAGTGAAGAGAAGAAATCTCATATCACAAATAATCACTAATAGATATCACATATCCATAATGTTTATTATGATATAGATGATTGATGAATCCACATTTCATCATCTTTATTCTATCATTTTGGCACCAAAAACCCTAGCAAATACCCGTAAATAGCATTAAATACACAATCTTAGCATTCATGCATGTGCATCTAGATAGTGTATAAAATATTGTAATTAAAGCCAAAATAATAGAATAAATAAAGAAAAGAAAAGGAATAAAATATTGTAAATATTTTATGACCTGAAACCCCGAGACCTAGGCATCTTGATGAATAGGTCGACCAGGAATAAAGTAGGGGGAGATAAGATCAGAAACATAGATAAAATACCTATACTTTCTCTTCATTCTTTATTCATTTTGGGACCTATTTTTGGTTCAACTTTTTATACATCAAATAAAGAAACTTTGTACATGAAAGTTGTAGATAATATTACAAGGAAAAATACAAAATTGATTTCACAGAAAAATAATGTACAGGTAAAAAGTTATGGTCTGAATAAGAATCCAGAATCCCAAATTCCCAGACTCGTATCTCACAACTGAAAACTCCAAATGCATCAAACTCACCTTTAATTGTATATAGAATAAAATAATCTATTTAATGGCAATGGTTTCGCATTTGGCGGAGCTACAGTTTGAAAGTTGAGTTTTGTACCCACATTGTATAAGTGTACAGATTATAATATTCAATTTATTATTTATTCATTATTTTTATATTCTTATATTTTTATAATGTTGTAAATATTACTTTTAATAATTATTTACATTAAAATCAAAATAAAAATACAAAAGAAATCCAAATAAAAATACTTGTATATATCAAATATATAGGTACCCTACCTATATGTATACCTATACTTTTTATACTTATATTTTATTTAATGTACAGAATACATCAGAAAAATAAAATAAAAATATATTTGTGTATATAAAAGTATTTTATAATTTTATAAAATACTAAATAAAAATAATAAAATTAAAATACACAACATAAAAATTAAATACTAAATTACATAGGTAATATACCTATATAGGGGTATAATAGCAACTTGTAAAAATACTTCTCATAAAAATAATTAAAAATCAGAATAAAATAATTTAGAAAATTGCAAACATTTTTTATTTTATAACCTAAATAAAATAAGAACATTTACTATTTTAAAATGATTTTTGAAACAATTTTCTCCAGGTTTTTCCTGGTTGGTCCACGTGGACCAACCAGGGGGCTCAGATAGTTGACCTAGGTCAACTATCTGACCTGCACCCATAGGCTGTGTCAGACTATGTTTGACCCCCGTCTTCACCCTATTTTCGAGGAGCGATCTTTCATCTTTTCGACTCGAGGTCTTCTGCAAACTCCTTCCTCGCTGGACCGCCTTGCACGTCTAGTGTTTGTATTGGGACGTGCATCACACCAACCACCACCGCACCTCGTTCTTTCCACCATGACCGTCAACCATACTTAAGCAGCCCTCAACTTCGATTTGGATTTTGAACCGCAAATTCCCACCGATCTTCCCCCCTTGGTCATGCTGAAGGTGCCTGGAGGTGACAGCTCCAAGCTCCGGGCTTCAAGGAGGCGGGTTTGCACCTGATCCGCGCGTGTTCCGCACCTCCGGCGACCTCCGCCGTAGAGGTATTTAGCCTCTGGCCCCCAGGCCATTGAGGCCGTTTCTTCTCTTCTTTTAAGTCTCATCATGTTCATGGTAGTTTTAGGATCATCCCGACCATCTTTCCTCGTCAAATCAACCACCTACTCTCTTCATCGATCACCTCGTCGGAGCGCAACTCCGGCGAGTACCCATCTGGCCGTCTACCCCATTTTGAGAACCACTGGAGGTCGAGGCATTTTGCCCTTGACCTCCGTAACCTTTTTGTGCAGGTACCTGAGCCTTTCGAAGCGCCTGGAGTCATTTTGACCCCTCGCCGGAGGAAGCTGGAACCCTGCTGCTCGGCCACCTCCGTGCGAGAACACCGGCGCACGCCGGTGACTTTTGACACGCCCAGACGATAGCTGACACCTGCCGGAGCCTCCCCGACCTTTTTGTGAGCCTAAACGCCGCCGGAGCTGGACGGAGGAGCTCGGGGAACTTCACCCAGTCGGAGCTCCTCTGTGTTCTTCCACCTGCCACCGGAACCGTCCGATCGTGGAGGGGACCCAGATCCGCCAACAGCCGTTGGATCTTTGAGAGCTCAACCGTCCGATCTATCGAGATCTATCTAATCGCAGCCGTCCACGAGCGAAGCATCATCGTGCCCGGAGAAGCCGCCACGTGGATAAGTGGTGCGTCCCACGCCGCTGGATCGTGCCTAGCAACCAACCGTTGGATCGTCCCCACGTGTCATCAGCGCCCGCTCCGCCGTTGGATCGCATGTCGAGGGTATTTTGCATCTCAAACCCTCGCGCATTTTGTCTTTATATTTTGGTCCTAAAACTTTCGTCTGTAGTGTAATATTTTTGTAACATTTGCAAAACGACCCTCAAGCTTTTAGTATTTACATATAGGTCCTTCGCCACGTCACCTCATGTGACCTGTACATGTGAGGTACGAGCTTTTTGCACTGGGACCCTCAGTCGTTGTAGTATTTCGTTTCAGTACCAAAAATCCCATTTGCAGTGTTAAATTTTTGGAAACTTTGCAAGAAAGCCCCCGGGTTCTGAAAAATCACACTTTGGTCCTCGCCAGGCGCGTGCAAGTCACGCGCCCTGGAGGGAAAATTACTAGGCAATCCCTACAGGTTTTGTATTTTGTAATTGGTCCTGCAAATTGAATTCTAAGTGTTAACTTTTGTGGAAAATTGCATGTCTCCCCCTGGATGTTCTTATATTTGCACTTATACCCCTGCCAGGCCTGATTAATGTTTGGATGCTTATTCTAATTATTTAAATTATCATTTCGCCTCCAAAAATTCCACAAAAATAGGTTTAAGCTCTTGTGCACTTGTTCTTCCACGCTACATTTTTAGTTTTTGATTTTCTTTAATTTTTATATTTATTAAAAATCAAAAACATGTTTTTTATTCACTGTCTAGCTTAGAAAATGCCAAAAAAATATTAAAATACCTCGAAAAGTTCCAAAAAAAATTCTTAGTGTGTATTATTTTAGTGTCAGTCCAAAAATCACTAAAAATCTCAAAAGAAAAACACTAAAAATTCAAAAACACTCAAAAACTTCAAAAAAAATATATAAAATCCTAGAAAACTTAAAAAATCACAAACTCAGTTCCTGTTTGTTTTATATTTCATTATTTTTATTTGAAAAATAGTTTGCAAAAATTTTGTGACTGTTGTCTATTTTTAATTTCCATTTTGCTCACAGCCAGTACACTGTTCACTGTTTTAGTTTATTTCAGTATTTAAAAATACCAAAAACACCTTGAAAAATCCCCATAAAATCACAAAAATAGTAAAAAATCATAAAAATATCAAAAACATTTTATTTCTGAATTTTTGGTTATTTTTGCACATTTTTATAAATACTTTATCTTATCTTTTATTACATTGTTTTTTAAATTCCAATATTGAAAAAAAGAAAGAAAAAAATATAAAATATAAAATTATAAAAATCAGAAAATTAAAAATCAAAATACAAAATTAAAAATTAAATAAAAAAAAGTTAAAACTAAAAACCCACAAAAATCTTTGCTTGCTTAGTGTAGACATCACACACTTCACATTCACTTGTGCACATTTATTTGAATTACCCTGCTTGCTCCCTGTGTTCGAACTCTCTGCATACTTGCCCTTTACATCATTTGTGCAGAGTTAAAAATAAATTTTAACTCCACATTTATTTCTAATTATTGATCTTTAGTGTGGGTTAATTGTTGATTTTAGTCCAGGATTTATCGTGAGTCGTCACAGCGATAGGTGTCTCCGCCTTGTGTGAGATACCACTTTTAGAATCCGTGAATTTTGGCTAAATTAATGATCTGCATACATCAATATGTATGAGATCCTGAATACCTTGACATCTTACACCTTTCCCAAGGAAGGGTGTATTGGACATTTTACTTTGAATACAATATTCACAAGTATGTGAGATTTGAATCTTTAGACAATCTAAAGTTTCATGTCTCACTAGTCCATTGATCTCATCAACAGACATATGTCCAAAACTTGATGCCAGATCATTGTCAAATGATCTTTATCCTCCTATTGATCTTTAAAGGTTTAATTTTCAGTATTAGAAATCTTAATGAACCATTAATTAATTTTCTAATGTAATAGAGTCCACTAGATTTTAGATTACTATCTGAAATATCTCCATCATAACTCTTTATGATAGATTTATTACAGAATTCATGTTTATATCCAACAATTAGAAATAAACAATGAGTGTATTCTAATATCTAGGTCATAGAGACATTCTCTAAGACTGAGGGCTCCCACTGAAAATATGAAGTTCATTGATCCAATGGAAATTGTTGCAACACTTGCATCACTTTCAAAATTGATGACCAATAAACCTTAAGATCAGATTTCTAATATTCTAATACATATGCAACCAATTGCAAGTGTCTTTAGAAGATTGAGATACATTTATTAGACTTTATCTTATCAAATAAGTAAGTCAATTTCAATGATTATATGTAGGTTATTCTGATGTATTATCTGATTCCTTCTCTAAGGATTCTAGATAGATTTGATAGTCATACTATCAACACATCAACATATTGCAGTATTGGCATTCATCCAACTCTTTGGATGTCATATGGAAGTCATAGAAGTACAGTCAACTCTTTGATTATACTTCTTGCTTTGGGTCCAACCCATGCTTCCACTGCGCTCCCTTTATCTATAAACAACTATTGCTTAAGACTAAGGATCTCTTATGTTAAATTCAAAAGAATTTAATGTAAGAGTATTTCGACATTTATACATGCTTCACCTAATTCATACAATATGAATACTATGAAGCTTCATGAATGACTACAGTATAGACAGTAGAACGATGACACTCATCATCTACATCCATCTAAACTTTTTTAGAAAAAATACAGGTTCAGGTAGGTACTCAAACAATTTGAATACATCATCTCTTATAGAGCTACCATTCTACATGATGCAGAGAACCATGTCATTCATGATTAAATGTCAAGAGCACATATGCATGCCATAAAATCTTTATTGATTTTATAAGGATTATTTGATAATTACGATCATCATCGACATATCACTTCCAAGGTGCATTCGATGAGAACAAGACTTATAGAGACATACAAACCCTAGGGATTTAGTCCTATTGTCTTATTTAATTATCATTCCTCATTATTACGAGGAAACTTGCACATTGCAACCACATACATTATGTGTCCAATTGCAAGTATAATATCTGGATCAAAAGGTCCAATCCATGATATTTTACTGGTTATCATTGAGTATAACATTGAGTGGGATTAATGAAGGATTATCTGAAATAAGAAATTTGCATAAACTTATATAAATATATAATTTTACTTTGATTTAGGAATTTTTTATATCAAAGTTGTCTTGCCATGTCAACAATGAAAGTTCATTCCCTTAATCACTTTCAATGTAAGAGATATACTTACCATTATATCTCAAGAAAGATCTGGGATCTCCTTCATTATCTTTGTTACATCCCAATAATATGAGAAACTGCAACTCGGATAAAAAAAAACGGGAACACATTCCGCCTTGCAAGTCCAACTTGCATCTCCCAATTCGGTCTTTAACACCCGGGCCCACCACCCCTAAGGTGATGTTGACCCGTCATTAATATAACCAACCGTCAACAGGAATAGAACTCGCTATGCGCAATTCAATATCGCCCCAATAATATGAGGATCCGATATTGGGGTCACTACGCATACGGCCTTACTCTTTCGAGAAGCAAAGAGCCCGATCCAGATGCGCTTGCATATAGGAGCTGTCACTTCGGACAGGCGTCTCCTATATACAATCCCTGGCGACGGAAACCCTTCGCCTTGACGGGAGACCATGGATGTCACTTATGTGATCCTCCACCTCTTATTCAAATTTAATTAATTACTATGAATCACATTCATATAATTAATTCTTTCTAGGGAATTATTAACTCTAATCATATTAGAGTATAATTGGACATAATCAATTCAATCATATTAAATTAATTATCAATCCAATTCAATCAATCAAACTTTATTGTTATGCTTGAATATATATGGTATTATTCTCAAAGTACGTATTAATTCGTATTTTAATAATTAGAAAAATACATCTTAATCCCTCGGACATTATCCCGGCCCTACCTGCTGTCATGGCCAATACCGGCAGGAGTGGGACGGACCGCATACGTTGCAACCCGCTACCCCAGCGATCCCCGACTAGACACCATATCCGCCTCGAGAAAGGATAATGGCAAATTGATTAATTTGTACTTGAGATGATCATTGGTTTTTCAACCGAAATTATACCATATAGTAATCAAAACAATTTTGATTATAAGGAAATTTGCTAGACAAATTCCCAATCCTATTCAAGCAAGGAGTTTGATGATTGTGATTCCAATTATGACTTAGATCAATTAATTGATTGGGGCCAAGTCAATTAAGGAAACAATCATATTCCAATATTTCTCAAATATTTTCCATAATTATTTCATGAAATTAACAATTAATTTCACTAATTGACAATCACATGATTCTTGATTAGGAAAGTAATTTCAGCAGTAACCCCTACTTACTAAAATTAGCATATCTCAATCAATTTAAATTCAAATTAAGCAAAGTAAGTTTCCATAGTTTGCTAACTTGATTTACAACAGAACCTATGTGATTTGCATGCATTTCGAGGCATCTCTAAACAGTAATTAACTCTTTAATTACGTTAAGATTCGCAGTTCCCGTAACAGTGAATACATGTTCATTAAAAATACCATATCTAGAGCATACGAAATCCGATTTACGCAAACTCAGATCCTATGGTTTCCTTATTTAATGGGGAATAATATCCAAGTATTAAATTCGTGTTTAAATAATTTAAACAGTGACGAATTTATTTACTAAATAGATCAGCGAAATCAAATGCGATGAAAACTTTCGCGACCTTAACGAACCCAAGTCATCCTCGGTTAGAGAATCATATTTGAAACCATCGGCCTAAGGCTCTGATACCACTTGAAGGATATGGTTAGATCCTCAAGCACATCACGGAAGCGTGAGCGTCGTATCGAATACGACGAGGAGCGACTAGTCGCACTAGTTGCTCGATGCAGCGGAATTTAAAAAATTTTATGCGACGAAACCACATGATCCAAGAACACTTCTCAGATCGTTTCGTCTAAACCACAAACAAGTAATAGGATTACCTCTTGAAGCGAGGTTGCGATCGAGTCTCTAAACGAAGAGACCTCCTGTCTCAAGTCCAATCCGACGGAGGAGACGCTTGCGAGCGCGGGGATGAACCGCGTGCTTCTCGCAATCCATGTTGATGATCCAAGCGGCGGATCCCCTGATCTCGACACACGAGATCCGTCATCTTCTTCACGAGCGAGGCACACCAAAGGAGACGGAGATCCACGAGCAGACGATCGGGCAGCATAACGACGATGCTGCGGCGATGGAGAACCTCTCCATGGCATCCATGGTGGACGGCCATGAGAGGGAGAGATAGGGCTGACGTCTAGAGAGAAAGAGAGAGAGAGAGATGCTTCTCAAGCATTATGTGTAAAATAGAGAGCATGGTATGCCTCTCTATTTATAGGGTTTTGGGATCCATGGATCTCAATCCATGGGACAACACAAATCCAATGGCTCTCATTGATTGTGTTTCTTTTAATGGCTAAGATTTGTGTTGGTAAAACCAACAACAATTAATTTAATTTAAATTAAATATATGTTGATAAATCAACACAATTTAATCACAAAATTAAATCATCAATACATGGAGATAATGAAAGGAGAGAAAGCCTCCTTCCATGTGGAGAGGGGGGACGACCTCCCTTTCCTAATGGAAGTGGTGGTCGTCCACCCTCCTCCATTAGGAAGGTGGCTATTTCATCTTTTATGTAATCTCCATTATTTGCAACAACTTTTGTTGCAAATTATTCTACAAAATTAATTCACAATTATTTTGCAGACATTGCAATCTTGCCATTGAAAAATTTGTGAATCATATTCACAACCCAAAACAAAATGTAAATTACATTTTCAATTCAATGTCCAATGTGAATCCAATTCACATTAACATTTAATTAATAAATGTAAATTACAAATAGCTCTCTCTTATATATTATAAATCACATTTATAATATATATGACTAATATAGATATTGCTATCTGATAAACACAAATTATCGTAGGTCTAAAGAGTATGTCTCACACAAGGCGGAGACAACCGATGTCCATGCGGCGACCCACAATAAAGTGTATTTAATCAATAATTAACCCACACTATAGATCAAGAAATAAGAAATAAATGTGGAGTTAAAATTTATTTTTAACTTTGCACAAAATGTATAGCAAGCAAGTATGCATAGAGTTCGAACACAGGGAGCAAACAAGGTAGAATCAAAAAGATGTGTGTGAGTGTATGTGTGTGGTGTCTACACTAAGCAAGCAAGCAAAGATTTTTGTGGGTTTTAAATTTTTTTTAATTTTATATTTTTATATTTTATATTTTTTATTTTTAATTTTCTGATTTTATATTTTTTTATATTATATATATTTTTTTTCAATATTGGAATATAGAGACAATGTAAGAAAAAAGAAGGTAGAATATTAATAAAAATATGCAAAAATAACCAAAAATTCAGAAATGAAATCTTTTTGATATTTTTATAATTTTCTACTATTTTTATGATTTTTGGGGATTTTGAAAATGTTTTTGGTATTTTTAAACACTGAAATAAGCTAAAACAGTGGACAAGCTACTGGCTGGGGGTAAAATGGGAATTAAAAATAACAAATAGCCACCAAAATTTTTCAAACTAATTTTAGAATAAAGATGATAAAATATAGAGTAAACAGGAGCTGAGTTTATATTTCTCTGAGTTTTCTTTCATTTTATAGATTTTTTTGAAATTTTTGAGTCTTTTTGAATTTTTAAGGTTTTTCTTTTGAGATTTTTAGTGATTTTTGGATTGACACTAAAATAGGTTAAAATACACACTAGGGATTATGTACGGAATTTTTCGAGATATTTTAATATTTTTTTGGCATTTTCTAAGCTAGACAGTGAATAAAAAGACATGTTTTTTTATTTTTAATAAATATTAAAAAGCAATACAATTAAAAACTAAAGATATGGCGACAAAGTACAAGCCAACAGGAGCTTAAGTTCAAATTTTTAGAATTTTTTGAATTAAAATGGGGCCTTAAATAAATAGAGCAAGTCAGCACAAGTTAAAGGTCTAGCAGGGCATTTATGTAATAATGAGGAAAGTCAGGGGCACGCCTGCAATTTTCGCAAAAGTTTTGAACTGACTAAAATATTTTCTGGACCAAAATTAAATTACAAAACTTGCAACCCTTTCCGCGCAAAATACCCACCAAGATCACGTGCCAAAGCACGCGCCCCAGTTAGGGGTACAAATGCAATATCACAAAAGTCTGAGGGTTGACGTGGAAAATTGCCAAAAGTTTTAAACTGCAAATGAATGTTTTGGAATTAAACTTTAATAAGCAAAATCCCCGGGGGTACCCTGCAAAAACGCCAAGGCGCGCGTGATGGGCACGCGCCTGGTAGCGGCTCGATTGTAATAGTCTAAAGCTCGGGGGGCTACGCACAAATTTTACATAAACATAATAAATGCAAATGAAAGTTTTGGTCCTGAATAATAAATACACAAAAGTGCTGGGGAAGGTGTGCAAAATACCCAGCAGAGGTTGATCCCACGGTAGCTGATCGTTCACTTATGACACGTGGCGGCCTAGCAGCTCGCGATGACGGTTCGCATCCTGCGGCCCAGATCAGAAGATGCTGAAGATCGGACGGTTGGGCCCTTGTAAGATCGGATGGCTGCTGCTTCGTCTGGGGTCCCCTCGATGATCGAACGGCCACGGACTGATCAGGAAGAACAACCAAGAACTCAGGAAAACCGAGCTTCGAACCGCCCTCTGGATCAACTTCGGCCGCCTGGGAAGCTCGGAGAGGATGCCCAATACTCCTGCGGTGGTTCTGAAGGTCCTGGAGGCGGCAAAAACGACGGGCAACCACCGGAGCGACTCCGCGACGCCACGGTAGAAGACACGCTCCAGGTGGTCCCGCGTGGAGCAAAAATCGCCCTCCAGGCGTGCGTGGAACCTGCGACCTGCAAAAATCGTGAAGGGATGTGCGGGCAAAGTGCCGCGATCCCACAAAGGGGTGGAAACAAGGGTGCGATGCGAAAATGAAGCTCGCCGGAGCAAGCTCCAGCGAGGTGGCGAAGATGGCGAATTGGGTGATTTCAAGCAAAATGGAATGTAGGAATTCGGAGCAATGACTACCAGGAAGCTAAAGCAAACAAAAGAAAGAAGAAAAACGTACCTCAGAGAAAAGTGCTCGAGATGGACCTCACGGTGGCTAGGCCGCTGGAGATGGAGGGTGGAACGCGCCTAGGAGTGCCTGATTCGCACCTCAACGGGTCGGGGGTCAACCTGCTGTCCCCAGCGACCCAACGGCGAAGCTCGGAGGTTGTTGGCCCTAGCCGAAGGCGGTTCAAGGGCAAGAGGAAGATGAGTGGGGTCTTTTGAATGGCTGGTCGACCGGGCGAGAAGATCGATGTGTAGCCATTGATTCATCGGCGCGATGAACGAGGCAACCTAAGGGCGTGTATGCCCAATGACCAAGGAACAAAATTGCAGAAGGGAGTGTCACGAGAAGATGTAAGGAGTGGCCTCGAAAAAATCG
This sequence comes from Ottelia alismoides, assembly GCA_037367405.1. Taxonomy (NCBI): domain Eukaryota; kingdom Viridiplantae; phylum Streptophyta; class Magnoliopsida; order Alismatales; family Hydrocharitaceae; genus Ottelia; species Ottelia alismoides. Next base: position 402,160 of record JAZKJV010006277.1, on the reverse strand, counting down.
CGAAAAAGGGACAAAAACGCAGTCTGACAAAGCCTATGGAAGTAGGTCAGACAGTTGACCGGGGTCAACTGTCAGACCATCCTGGTTGGTCCACGTGGACCAACCAGGAAAAATCCCCTTAAAAAATCAATTAAAAATAGTAAACGTTATTATTTTATTTCGATTATTAAATAAAAAATATTTATTATTTTATAAAGTATTTTATTCCGATTTTTAATTATTTTTATGAGATTTATTTTTACAAGTTGCTTTTATACCCTATATAGGTATATTATCTGTATATTTGACTATTTGATTTTTAATCTGTGATTTTAAATTTATTATTTTTATTTCTTATTTTGTAAAATTATAAAATACTTTTTTACATGTAAATATATTTTTATTTCATTTTTCTGAATTGTTTAGTATATTTAATAAAATAGAAGTGTATTTTATATAGGTATAAGTATAGGTACCTATGTATATGATATATACAAGTATTTTTATTTGGATTTCTTTTGTATTTTCATTCTGATTTTAATATACATATTTATTATAAGTAATATTTAAAAGATTATAAAAATATAAAAATACAAAAATAATAAATAAAGAATATATTGAATATTTTAATTTGTACAAGTATACAATAGGGGTCCAAAACTCAACTTTCAAACTGTAGCTCCGCCAAATGCAAAACACCGCCATTAAATAGCTTATTTTATTCTATATACAATTAAAGGTGAGTTTGCTACATTTGGAGTTTTCATTTGTGAGATACGGGTCTGGGAAGTTGGGATTCTGGATTTTTATTCAGACCATAACTTTTTATCTGTTCAATATTTTTAAGTGAAATCAATTTTGTATTTTTCTTTATAAAATTAACTACAACTTTTATGTACAAAGTTTCTTTATTTGATGTATAAAAAGTGGAACCAAAAATAGGTCCCAAAATGAATAAAGAATGAATTAATAAAAGGAATTTTATTGGTATTTTTGGCCCTTATCCCCCCCTACTTTATTCTCTGTCGACCTATTCATCAAGATGCCTAGGTCTCTGGGGTTTGGGTCATAAAATATTTGCAATATTTTATTATTTTTCTTTTCTTTTATTTATTCTATAATTTTGGCTTTAATTACAGTATTTTATACACTATTTAGATGCACATGCATGAATGCTAAGATGATGATTTTAATGTTATTTACAAGCTTTTGCTAGGGTTTTTGATGCCAACATGATAGAATAAAGATGATGAAATGTGGATTCATCATCCCCCTATACTTTACCTTTGCTAGTCCCTAGCAAACACTTATGCAATAAGTGCAAAAAGAAAAAGAAAGAAAAGAAAAAGAGGAAGGTGGATTAAGTGTAATTATCAAACTTGTCTTCACAAAATCAATGTTTGGAGCTTAAGTCGGACCTTTGGAATTTTAGTGCGGGCGGAACCTTATTGAGAACCGAATTTGAAATCCAACAGTCCCTGAGAATCCCAAAACTCTGCTCAAGTCTCCTCAGGAGCCAGGTCAGAAATACTTCAATTCATACGCAAACTCTTACGACTATGATTCTGACTTGTACAGTGTAAGTGATGGTGGCTCTCCCCAACTAGAATGACAAAGAAACTGACTTCTCCAGTATGACAACCCAATGATTCCTCAATCCAATGACTCCATCCTCGAGGAGCGGGGTATTCCCTTCTAAGTTCAAGTGGCAACCAGCTCAAGAGGAGGGGGTGAAGAGAAGAATGGATGGCAGCCAGTGTAGCTACCTATCCCGGGATGCAAGACCAGTGTAGTCAAGTCATCCTGCTGCAGGTTCACATGATATGACTTTGGAACTCAAGCTTGCTTATTGTCTTTACACATTTGTACATACTTTGCAGGCTTTTTATTTTTGTACATGCCAGAACTCTTTTTTTTTGAAATACTATGCACAGCAGCATTTACATAAGGAGTTTTTCCTCTTGAGCCAGTAGACTATCCCTCTTTTGAAGCTTTATCGCAACCCACTGCCTCCTGTCTTTAGACTTCCTAATCACTGGACGGGTTGGGGTGCACTTCCCTCCCTAGAGGAGGACAAATGTTTCCACTTGTGTGTGTCTCATACCGGCAAATCCAATCCCCTCACCACTCCAACTGAGTTGAACTATGTGAAAGGTGCAGGTGTCCAAGTTAGGTCATTATCAACAAGGGTCGTGCGTGTGCTCTGAAATACTCTACTTAGGCAGTCAAGAATCCATTGAACCAAGTCTCATGATCCTCAAAGAATTAAGTCAACTAGACCTGAAGTACCTCAAACCCAATTCCTATAAGGTTCCTGTTATTAGGTAGATTTTAAGGTCCAATCAAGCTCCAATCTTCGGATTTTACTTAGACTTGTTCAACTATCAAACTCAATACGAAAAATGCGAATGCTATGCAATGCCATGCAGAAAATATTTTTGTGATGCAATTTTCAAAGCTTTTGAACTTTTTATGAATTTTTGAAAACATGATGATGATGATGCATATGCATTTTTTGTATTTTTCAAAAAGATTTTTCAAATGTTTTTGGATTTTAATTTTGCAAATGTTTTTGGGATTTTTGAAAACAAAAAGATTTTGGCTGAAAATAAGGTGAAAAATATGTACACGGGGGTGCTTCTTTATATATACAAGAAGTGGATTTTAAGAATTTACAAGGGTAAGCGATCAATTTTATACATATATACATATAGTGGATTTTGGTGAGATGTATGTATTCCTCAAACTTATTTGACACAAGCTTTTCACACAATTTTTGAAAACTATAGTCCAAAATAGTTTTTACAAACATTTTCACAAACATGTACACACAGTTGAAAATCATTTTGCAAAGGCTTTCAAAACAGTATATATAGGTTTTTCACATATTTTTACAACCATTTTTCAAACCATTTGCAAATCATTTTTCAAACATTTTATTTCACATAAACAAAATAAATTTTGCAAACCACACATTTTTACACAGGTTGAAAACATGTAACAAAACACTTCCAAAATAGTTTTCAATAGATGTTCACAAAGATTTTCAAACTATTTTTCAAACATTTTGCAAAAAACATTTTCACATGATTTATTAATCAGTAAATACACAAAAGAATCTGAGGAATAGAACACCTTTTTATTAAGGATTTTAAGGAATTTTAAAGAATTATTAGCCATATTATTAGGAAAATACGAAAGTATGAGTTATGGCTAAAGTATATACATAGTATATACGACCCCCCTATACTTAGCTGGAGCTATGTCCTCATAGATCGGAGAGAAAAGAGAAGACATAACTCGTAGGAAAATCTAAAGAATAAAGAACGAATGAATGAATCAACGAATGAGAAGATGACCGTCCCCCTATACTTAGGATCAAATAATCCTAAGTATAGCAGACTGTACACAACGCAGGGAGGGTCAAGGGTGTTAATGAACAGATCGTACTCAGATTGTCTCCCCATATACTTAGGGTAAGATATCCCTAAGTATAGACAAGAAGAGGAGACAATGGAGAGGATCAAAAACTAGAGAAACTCGGGGTGCACGCCCCCCTATACTTAGGACAAAGTACGTCCTAAGTATGGAAAACTGTCTATAAGGGTGGCACCTTTTTGATAGATAAAGAAAATAGAAGAGGAAAAGAAGAAAAGAAGAAAATAAGAAAGGAAATCAGAAGATGGATGAAGAGATCGTGAGGATGTACATACCACTCCCCTTGTACTTAGGGTAAAAGAAGCCCTAAGTATAGGCAACGACAGGAGTGATGACACAGAGCGACAAAAGAACACTCGGCTTGTCCACCCCTCCTAAACGTAGGACAGAGTGTGTCCTAAGCAAGGCAAACACGAGAATGGGTGGACGGGCAAAAACAGGAGATAGAAAGAGAGTCACAGGAGAGAATCTACAACATAAATGGATGATCGTAAGAAGGTGGAAAGTAAGCCTTCTTGCGGGACCGCTGAGGGATAGATCTGATATGGTGTATGTCGACATCGGGGTCCACAGTGGACGGAGAACGATCAGGGTCGACACGGTGAAGGCCCTCAGTGGAATCGAATCGGAAAGGGACGAACTGATCAATGGAAGCAGTATGGCTGGGTTCTCCCTTGGTGGTCCTATGGTGTGAAGGCACATACAGGTGAGTGGAAGATGTACGACTAGGTCCGGCCTTGGATGTCTTGCAGATATCGAAGTGGAATGGAACAAACTCGTCATCCTCAGAAGAAGTGTAATCGGAGTCGTCCTGCGAGTGATCGTCCATGTCAAAGTCAAAAGGAACGAAATCATCAATGGAAGTATACGAACTCTGTTCGTCCTCAAGACTCTCACATGAATCCTTATCTTCAACAAGAGTTCTGAATCTATCAAAATAGATAGAAGCATCATAACCGACCTCGATTATTTTCACCTGTGAAGGACCAGGGACGGACATATCAGTGGAAGTAATCAAACCAGGTCTGTCCTGTCTAGTCTTACCTGGGTCATTCGTTTCCTTATGAGGTCTCTCAAAATAATGGGCAACATCATAAACGTCCTCAATAGTCTTGGTATCTGCCCCCCGCTCAAATGGTCTAATCACATAAATACTCTGGATCTCATCAACACATCGCCATACACCAGGAGGAGGAACAGTGAGGTCCATGCTTTCTGACTTCCTCCCCTTTCGGGGGATTCGTCAGGTCTCATCAACGGTCGCTAAGGAAGCATCTCTAGTATCATCATATTGGTCACAGGCCTCGGAGTTAGCTATAATCGGTGAAGGTGCATCAGGTGCAGGTCTCTGGTCAACTGTGGGTGCGGTGATCGCCACTTCGCTCTCGTCAACAGGACGGAAGCGAATCTCTCCTGATCCATAATCAATAACGACCCTCGCAGAGGCGAGGAATGGTCGTCCCAGGATGATTGGAGATGGCTCCCCTGTGGAGCTATCCATGGGCAACACGACAAAATCAACATGGTGGATCGTGCCGTGAATAGAAATGACGGCGTTTTCAAGGATACCCTTCGGCCTCTTAATCGATCCATCAACAAACTAAACGATCATCCTGATTTTCTTTAGAGGCCCTAAGTGAAGAGAATGTACCAGTGAGAAGGGTAATATGCTAATAGATGCACCGCCGTCCAGGAGAGTGCGATCACATGTATAGTCAGAGATGGTGCAAGTGATGAAAGGTGTAGCTGTGTTCTTCTTCTTGGGAATGGGACGGTGTGTGATGGCGAGGGCAGTGGCCATGGTCAGAATGTGACGCTCAGATCTGCTCCTCCGCTTTCTCTTCTTGGGAAGAGGAGCAGATAATTGGGTCATGGCCTACTGAAGTGGGGCACAGATGATCTCATGAATAGCAGCCGCCACTTCGGGTTCAGATAACATTTTTTTGAATTTTTGGACTTCCTCCATACAAGGGAGGAAGTCGGAATCAGCATATACACGAGGCATGCCAAGAGCAGTCTGTACAGCGACATCCTCGGGGTCAAAGGTGGGACTAAGTGTGAAAGGATGTGTGGTCAAGGGCTCTGGCAAATGGACTCTCTCCTCACAATATGAATCAACCAAGTGTCTCCTGAACTCTTTTTGGATTTTTAAATTTTTCTCATTTTTTTGTATTTTTGGCGATTGCAAGCTCCCATGATTACCCATAAGTGAAGCCGTATCCCCGACGAAAGGAGCATTAATCTGATTCTTCCTCAAGAAAGCAATATCATCATTCATCAAATCAATGCGCTTTGTCATCCGATTCAAGATATCATACATAGAGATCGAGGGAGGTGACTCCATCAGGTCAGACTCGGGTGGATGTGAAGGTGGAGATGGATTATACACAGGTGGGGGTGGGTGTGGATAGAACTCCGAGTCGTGATACTGTGGCTGAGGCGGGTATGCACAAAAATCAGAAAAAATAGGAGGTGGGTCCTCATGATAAAAGGGAGGTTGATCGGCTAGAGCGAGTGAGGGATCCACAAAGTCCGGATAAAATGCACTCCAGGGATCCATCTCAAAAATAAAAGGAAATGATCGGGAGAGTACGATGGTCAAGTCAAGAGAGTGAAGAAGAAGGCACAAGTGCGCAAAGATGATCTAGGGCACACACAACAATCACAGACAAAAATCAAAATAAGACAAACCCTCAATTCACCTACTCAACTCGGTAGAGACCGCAAAGAGCGTTCTTTTTATCTTGTCTGTTTTAAAGTTAGGTGAGAAGTCCAAAATGTTGCACAAACACTTAGGGGACTGAGAATGGGATTTGGACACTAATCCTTAGCGTGTGCGCGAGCAATGTAAAATGAAGACAATGAGGGGATTACTCGCCCCAAAGACAATGTTTTTCTTTTTGATCAATTTTAGGGTCGAGTAAATTTAGCAGTCCCAATTTTATGGCTTATCAATTTTTTTGGGGATTTTTAGTGAGTAATGCACGCGCCTAACGAGGAGTCAATTTCACTTAGCACCTAGGTGATCAAAATCAGAGGGAGAGTCGGAAAAGCAATGCAAGCGGCAAAAACGATGATGAATGCTAAAGCGTAGATGCTCACCTTGCCTCCAGCACTCTACATGCAAGGATGCTTAGCAGAATTGAAACCTATCTATATGCAAATGCAAGCCGATGAAATCGCCCTAAGTTCAGAAATTGCTATTAGCAGGAAGAACCACAAGCTGACCCCCAATCCTCAACCCTAGAGTCCGGTCTAGGCTCACCCCTCCTCTGCTCAACACACTTGAGTTTAGGAGAAAGTGCTTTGCGGGGAGAGCTCGTGGCGCGACGGATTGAAGGTGATGATCAACTGTTTAAAATTTGACTAAGTCCAGAACGTACTATAGGTACATGCAATGTTGATTAAGGTGTTTGGACCTAATGCTACGCAAGCAATCCTAAAACTAGGGGCTCAATCACACAAAATAAATAAAATCGAAAAACAAAACAAAAAATAAAAAGAATGCGACGAAAGCCGATGAAAACCGCGACGAGCCCCCAGGTGTACAAACACCTGGAAGTTAGGCTCGAGAGTCCAAATGTCTGGGGGTACCTTTATTATTACAATAATAGAGTCTCTCTCTCACTTGAATTACAAAATAAATACAATGCAAGATAATGAGTGCTAAGGAGTTGTCTGGAAAAATCCTCCAAGTCCTTCTTCGGGCTAGGCTAAAGCCGCTTCACGTGGGTGCCAAGGTGCTCCAAGAGGGGCTCCTCCCTCGATCCATGTACCTTGCACGGAATCCAAACAAGGAGAGTGGTTAGACAATTCAGCAGATATATCAAAAATAATACAAATAGAAATAAAAGCCGTGAAATGCAGACAAATGATCACAACACAACAAAAATAAGACCTACGCGATGTTGCTCCCCGGCAACGGCGCCATTTGATAAACACAAATTATCGTAGGTTTAAAGAGTATGTCTCACACAAGGCGGAGACAACCGATGTCGATGCGGCGACCCACAATAAATTGTATTTAATCAACAATTAACCCACACTATAGATCAAGAAATAAGAAATAAATGTGGAGTTAAAATTTATTATTAACTCTGCACAAAATGTATAGCAAGCAAGTATGCAGAGAGTTCGAACACAGGGAGCAAACAGGGTAGAATCAAAAAGATGTGTGTGAGTGTATGTGTGTGGTGTCTACACTAAGCAAGCAAGCAAAGATTTTTGTGGGTTTTTAATTTTTTTTAAATTTTATAATTTTATATTTTATATTTTTTTGATTTTAATTTTCTGATTTTATATTTTTTATATTTTTTATATTTTTTTCAATATTGGAATATAGAGCCAATGTAAGAAAAAAGAAGGTAGAATATTAATAAAAATATGCAAAAATAACCAAAAATTCAGAAATGAAATCTTTTTGATATTTTTATAATTTTCTACTATTTTTGTGATTTTTGGGGTTTTTTCAAAATGTTTTTGGTATTTTTAAACACTGAAATAAGCTAAAATAGTGGACAAGCTACTGGCTGGGGGTAAAATGGGAATTAAAAATAACAAACAGCCACCAAAATTTTTCAAACTAATTTTAAAATAAAGATGATAAAATATAGAGTAAACAGGAGCTGAGTTTATATTTCTCTGAGTTTTCTTTGATTTTATAGTTTTTTTGATGTTTTTGAGTCTTTTTGAATTTTTAAGGTTTTTCTTTTGAGATTTTTAGTGATTTTTGGACTGACACTAAAATAGGTTAAAATACACATTAGGGAATTTTTTTTGGAATTTTTCGAGATATTTTAATATTTTTTTTTGGCATTTTCTAAGCTAGACAGTGAATAAAAAGCATGTTTTTGATTTTTAGTAAATATTAAAAAGCAATAAAATTAAAACTAAAAATATGGCGACAAAGTACAAGCCAACAGAAGCTTAAGTTTAAATTTTTAGAATTTTTGGAATTAAAATGGGGCCTTAAATAAATAGAGCAAGTCAGCACAAGTTAAAGGTCTGGTAGAGGCATTTATGTAATAATCAGGAAAGTCAGGGGCACACCTGCAATTTTTGCAAAAGTTTTGAACTGACTAAAATATTTTCTGGACCAAAATTAAATTACAAAACTTGCAACCCTTTCCGCGCAAAATACCCACCAAGATCACGTGCCAAAGCACGCGCCCCAGTTAGGGGTACAAATGTAATATCACAAAAGTCTGAGGGTTGACGTGCAAAATTTCCAAAAATTTTAAACTGCAAATGAATGTGTTGGAATTAAACTTTAATAGGCAAAATCCACGGGGGGTACCCTGCAAAAATGCCAAGGCGCGCGTGATGGGCACGCGCCTGGCAGGGGCTCGATTGTAATAGTCTAAAGCTCGGGGGGCTACACACAAATTTTACATAAACATAATAAATGCAAATGAAAGTTTTGGTCCTGAATAATAAATACACAAAAGTGCTGGGGAAGGTGTGCAAAATACCCAGCAGAGGCTGATCCCACGGTAGTTGATCGTTCACTTATGACACGTGGCAGCCTAGCAGCTCGTGATGACGGTTCGCATCTTGCGGCCCTGATCAGAAGATGCTGAAGATCGGACGGTCGGGCCCTTGCAAGATTGGATGGCTACTGCTTCGTCTGGGGTCCCCTCGATGATCGAACGGCCACGGACTGATCAGGAAGAACAACCAAGAACTCGGGAAAACCGAGCTTCGAACCGCCCTTCAGATCGACTCCGGCCGCCTGGGAAGCTCGGAGAGGATGCCCAATACTCCTGCGGTGGTCCTGAAGGTCCTGGAGGCGACAAAAACGGCGGGCAACCACCGGAGCGACTCCGCGATGCCGCGGTCGAAGACACGCTCCAGGTGGTCCCGGTGTGGAGCAAAAATCGCCCTCCAAGCGTGCGTGGAACCTGCGACCTGCAAAAATCGTGAAGGGATGTGCGGGCAAAGTGCCGCGATCCCGCAAAGGGGTGGAAACAAGGGTGCGATGTGAAAATGAAGCTCGTCGGAGCAAGCTTCGGTGAGGTGGCGAAGATGGCGAATTGGGTGATTTCAAGCAAAATGGAATGTAGGAATTCGGAGCTATGACTACCAGGAAGCTAAAGCAAACAAAAGAAAGAAGAAAAACGTACCTCAGAGCAAAGTTCTTAAGATGGACCTCACGGTGGCTGGGCCACCGGAGATGGAGGGTGGAATGCGCCTAGGAGTGCCTGATTCGCACCTCAACGGGTCGGGGGTCGACCTGCTGTCACCAGGGACCCAATGGGCGAGAAGATCGATGCGTAGCCATTGATTCAGCGACGCGATGAACGAGGCAACCTAAGGGTGTGTATGCCCGATGACCAAGGAACAAAATTGCAGAAGGGAGTGTCGCGAGAAGATGTAAGGAGTGCCCTCGAAAAAATCGAGAAAAGGGACAAAAACGCAGTCTGACAAAGCCTATGGGAGTAGGTCAGACAGTTGACCGGGGTCAACTGTCAGACCATCCTGGTTGGTCCACGTGGACCAACCAGGAAAAATCCCCTTAAAAAATCATATAAAAACAGTAAATGTTATTATTTTATTTCAGTTATTAAATAAAAAATATTTATTATTTTATGTAGAATTTTATTCCAATTTTTAATTATTTTTATGAGATTTATTTTTACAAGTTGCTTTTATACCCCTATATAGGTATATTATCTGTATATTTGACAATTTGATTTTTAATCTGTGATTTTAATTTTATTATTTTTATTCCTTATTTTGTAAAATTATAAAATACTTTTATACATGTAAATATATTTTTATTTCATTTTTCTGAATTGTTTAGTATATTTAATAAAATAGAAGTGTATTTTATATAGGTATAAGTATAGGTCTAATACCTATGTATATGATATATACAAGTATTTTTATTTGGATTTCTTTTGTATTTTCATTCTGATTTTAATATACATATTTATTATAAGTAATATTTACAAGATTATAAAAATATAAAAATACAAAAATAATAAATAAAGAATATATTGAATATTTTAATTTGTACAAGTATACAATAGGGTTCCAAAACTCAACTTTCAAACCGTAGCTCCGCCAAATGCGAAACACCGCCATTAAATAGCTTATTTTATTCTATATACAATTAAAGGTGAGTTTGCTGCATTTAGATTTTTCATTTGTGAGATACGGGTCTGGGAAGTTGGGATTCTGGATTTTTATTCAGACCATAACTTTTTATCTGTACATTACTTTTTAGTGAAATCAATTTTGTATTTTTCTTTATAAAATTAACTACAACTTTCATTTATAAAGTTTCTTTATTTGATGTATAAAAAGTGGAACCAAAAATAGGTCCCAAAATAAATAAAGAATGAATTAATAAAAGGAATTTTATTGGTATTTTTGGCCCTTATCTCCCCCTACTTTATTCTCTGTCGACCTATTCATCAAGATGCCTAGGTCTCTGGGGTTTGGGTCATAAAATATTTGCAATATTTTATTCTTTTTCTTTTCTTTTATTTATTCTATAATTTTGGCTTTAATTATAGTATTTTATACACTATTTAGATGCACATGCATGAATGCTAAGATGATGATTTTAATGCTATTTACAGGCATTTGCTAGGGTTTTTGATGCCAAAATGATAGAATAAAGATGATGAAATGTGGATTCATCACTATCCACATTATTCATATCCATGATAATTAAATAATATTTAATCATCTTGAATCTCTATTCTCTTGTTCTCAAATAACATGAATCATATTCACATTATTTACATCTTTGATAATCAAATCATATTTAATTATCTAAGACAACTCTCTTTATAATATGAATCGAATTCATATTAATCATGATAATTAAATCACATTTAATTATCCATTTTCTCAATGCTCGAATACATATATCAACAATAGAATTATCCATGAACTCTTTCAAGGACAATGCGCTTTCTCCGCAGATACTTGGAGATAAGGATAGGGCGATTGTATTGTTCCACGTATAGTGACATGGATATTGAGATCACATCTCAAATCCAAATCTCGGACCTCCCATAGATGCTTGATTAAATCAAGACCGCAAATCTAATCTTCTCATTGAATCTGAATCATATTCAGATCAATGTCCAACATTTGGACTAAGATCAGATTACTTCTCTACTGAGAGGAGTCACTAAAATCCAAACCCGTTTCATCAGTCCCTAGGAATGGAAGCGTCATGGTTATACAATCGTTTATGATCACATCACCCTCAGGTATTCCTAATACTTGTACATCCTGCATAATGGAAGACTCAGATTAAACCCGAAGTATTAGATCAACTTTGCACTGTCTACTTCAGGGTTTTATCAGTAAGTTTCTCATTTGTTCATTGGGAGTCAGTATCGATCATATACTTTCCAAAAGCATATATCATACCTAGGTCTTGATCATATACTTTTCAAAAGTATATATCAAACCTATAAATTCAGTCAAGCTTCCAAAGCGAGACGACCATGCGCATGGAATCTGATTCTTCCCCATATCTCATGAGTGAGCTCATGTCTTCCGATTCAGTAACTGAACCTGTATGATCCCTTTGAGAGATCGTATTACTCATATGCCCTTATATGCACACCAGTGCGCCGGTGTATAGACCTTGATTAGATCATCAACCTATTGGTCTGCCAAATGTACATACTCAGACATATAGTAACACATCTGTCTCCGGTCAGAGGATGTGTGCCTATATCATGACAGCATACGATATAGGACTTTGGTTATCTCGATCTCATTAAGTCAACCCTTTGACCTAACTCATCTGACACCTCCGAATATCTATTCCTATGCAGAGGACCTGCATCAAGAGGTCGGTCAGACATCAGCCTAACTGAGATAGGATTGCCATCTCCTACTCAGGCTGGAGATCATCTTCTTAACAATCATTTAACGGTGCTTGATGAGTCCTCAATCTAACTCACTAGATATTCATCTAAGCACCAGCCTCTATGATTCAATAATTGAATCAAAAGCTGTATGATCATTAAGATGGCCATGGTACATAACCCTAATTGTACTAAGGGACCTATTATGCAAATTATATACTCTTCATTTCAAATTAAGGAGTGAATTGCAATAACATTTATTGCATAATGGCTCGCCGTGGGCTCGCATGTCCAACAATTAGAGTTTGCGTATGTAAACTTGTTCTGACCTGTAAGGAGTCCTGACCATAGAACGGTGGAACTTGGAGGGTGTTAAATCGTAAACATATTTCCTAATCATTTTCCGTCAAACTTATAATCCAAAGGTCTGACTGAGCTCCATACTTCAATTTAATGAAGATAAGTTTAACAATCAACTTTTGTTCTTTTCCTTTTCTTTTTCACTTCTTTTTCAAATAAGTGTTTGCTAAGGGGCTAACAAAGGTAAAGTATAGGAGGATGATGAATCTACGATTTTCATTCTTTATTCTTTTATTTTAGCTCTTTTTTTAGCAAAACTCTCTATAAATACATGTAAATACAATAACTTAACAGTGTGCATGTCATTGTTAATATCTAATAATTAACATCTATTTCTAAAAAATAAAAGAATAAAGATAAAAGAAAAGGAAGGATGTATTTATAATAAATACAAAGTGACCTAAATCCCAAGAGAAGGTCAAATTTTGACATGATCGCAAAGAAAATAAGTAAAGAGAGATAAGGGTGCACTATGTATTATACGTACTACCTATACTTGTACAAAATATTTATTTTTTTACTTTGATAAAATATAAATATTTTATTCTTTTTACACACTTGTATATAGCCCTAGAAATAATATAAAAATAAAATAAAATAAAAATCATAAAGTAAAATAAAAATAAAATCAACAATTCCTTGTACAAAAGACACATGTATATAACACAACACTTATTTATTTTACAACCTTAACTAATTCATAAAAAAAATAAAAATCATTTTGTATTCCTAAAATTATTGTGTAAATAAATAAAATATACAATAAACAGAATTTTTGCAAAATAATAAAATAAAAATATCTGTACATAACACATAGGTATATTATATTGTATATATATAAATATCTTATTCTATTTTTCAAAAAATTGTTTAAAAATCACATAAAAATAACTTATAAAATTATGTTTTTTTATTTCATACACCTTTTACTTTAAAATCATTTACTATTTTTTATTGAATTTCTTTTTATTTTGTACATTTGGAATTCGTATTGGTCCACGTCTGATTGTTGATCACCGGTCAACCATCTCCCCTAGCCGGGTCGGGTTTGCACGTGTCTCGCTCGAGCATTTTTTCCCATTTTAAGCATCGGACTCCGGTGTCCTTTGGCCTCGTTTTCCAGTTCCCGGTTCCTCTCTTAGGATCTGTGACCCTCATGGATCCCTAGGGAGGATCGTATCTTCCTAGGGTTTCTCTCCATGCTCCGATCTTTCTTGACCCTCGGTCGCTACTATAAATATGCTCTTTGCTCCTACAGCTCTTTAGCTCATTCCTCATGCCACCACAGTCCCCAAGATACCTTCAGGAAAGTGACAACTCCTCGAAGATACCTTTGGAGTATCGTTAGGTAGTCCGATTGAGCACAACTCGTCGCGTCGCTCGAGAGCCATCGTAAGAAGCCTCCTTGGTCAGCCACAACCGGGTTGAGGTTATAATCCTCACTGACCACCTCACCTGGAGTTCATGCGTTTGTCAGACCCTCCAGGTACCCATCTTATCACCCCTATTTCCTATTTCGATCTGACTTTACATTTCATCGTCGTTGTTGTTCCTTGGCTCCGACCACCGGGTCTGGAGCCTGTTACCCACCTTCATTCGCACAGATCGACCCCTCGACTTGCCCCGCATCTTCCTACGCAACCTATCCCCCTGGATTCCGCTCATCGGATAAGATTAGGTTGGGCGTCCTCCCCTCACCTTCGCCGGAAGCCCAAGACTCCATCCACCGTCACTTCTCTTTGTCTTTCTTTACAATAACCCGACCGGAGCCTTGTCCCCGAGTCACTCAATCCTTTGCAGGTGCCCATCTGCACGGGGAGACCCAATTGATACCCCTACTGCTCCATCGGAGCAGCTCTAGGAGGGCCAGCATCGCCACACCCCTTTAAACGTCCTCTCAATCATCGGAGTAGGCCATTCTATGTGGAGTGCAACCACGACCTTGCTGGACTCCTCAGACCCTTCATCGAAGCATTAGATCTCCATCCTCACTCAGTTGAAGCTTGTCTTGCCCAAGTTCATCCAGACCCCTTTTTTGCCGCTCGATAAGGATCTATCCCCCCAGATTTGATCAGGACCGTACACCCACGCTCTCATCCTAACTGTCTGATCAGATCTTGGGCTTCATCTAACATGCACGTCCCTGGAAAAGAGTAGAGCCATCAGATAACTTTCCAGGGGAATATCAGAGCCATCCACCTCCACTTCCTCGTGCGTACATGATAAATCCCTGATCATCACTCTTTATTATTTTATTTTAGATATTTATCTATGCAATGCATCATGTAAATAGATGTAAATACAATAAGTTAGCATTATGCATGCCTTTGTTAATAGTACATAATTAGCATGTATTTGTGCAAAAATAAAAGAATAAAGGAAAAGAAAAGGGAAGGAGATATTTAGAATAAATACAGAGTGACCCAAACCCAAGAGAAGGTCAAGCATTGGCCTGATCGTCAAATAAAACAAGTAGAGAGAGATAGGACCTTCTCTACATTGTACATATTATTTGTGTAAATAAATAATTATTTTTGACAAAATAAAAATAAAAGATTCTTTTTACCTCCTTATTGATAATTCCAAAAATAAAACAAAAATCAGAAAAATAAAATAAAATAAAATAATAAAAAAATAAAAATAATCTATTCCTTGTGCAAAATACATGTACATATGCTTCATTCCCTATTTGTTGTATACCTGAAAATAACAAAAATAATAAAAATTATTTTTTACTCCAAAAATTATGTTTTAAATAAATAAAATATAAAAATTAGGGTATTTTTGTAAAAAAAACAAAATAAAAATAATTTTTCAAAATACATAAGTATAGTATACCTATATATAAGACATTATACTATATAATGATATTTTTTTTCAAAGTAAATAAATAAAAATCATAGAAAATTAGTTTGAAAAATAACAAATATTTTTTATTTTATACACTTTTTGATTTAAAATCATTTATTTTTTTATTTAATTTGTAAGTATTTTGTACATTCTAATTCGCTAATTGGTCCATGTCATTTCATTAACCCGGGTCAACGCCCTCTTCCAGGCTTGACCTGACCCGATCTGCTTCGCCGGACGGATTTCTTCGAATTTGCCCGATCAGGTTACACAGCTCCTTGCCCTGATTCCCCGTCCGTGATATCTCCTTGGATCCAAGACCCTCGCGGATCTTTAAGAAGGCGCATATCTTCCTAAGGTTGCGTGCTCTCGCCCGATTCCTCCAGCCTCAAGGGAGCCCTTTAAATTCTCTTCTCCGCCTCCCAAGAGCAGCAACTCGTGCCTCGCGCCTCCCTTCCTCCCTAGACACCTCCGGCTGAGTGACAGCTTCCTGAGGGACCCTTTGGATCGTAGCTTGGAGGAGCAACCACGCTGCTCAGCCTCGTGGCCAGTGTGTGTCGTCGCGATCAGTTTCCCAACCTTCCACAGCTTGGTCAATGCCATTACCTCGCCGACCGCCTTCGCATGAAGCTCTAGAGCTTGCCTAGGACCTCAGGTACTTCTCATTCCCTTCACATTTCCTGCTTAGCTTCAATCTTTCCATTCACCGCCGCTGCCCATTTCTCTGCTCTGACCAGCTGGTCGGAGCCTCGTTACCCACATCCATCCGCTCAGATCAAACCCTCAACGCACACTCCACCTTGCACCACAACCTGATCCCCCTTAGGCTCGTCCCTCAGGTCTTGATTAAGGATCTGATCTCCTCTATCTCCTTCGCTAGAGATCGACCCTCGCCCTGAGTCACTTCTTTGCCTTTTCGTTCAAATATCCCTTGACCGGAGCTTCTCCCCAAGTCAAGCCTTCCTTTGCAGGTGTTCGCACGTGCTGGGAGCCCCAGTTCCATCCTTTAGAGGGCTCGTCGGAGTAGCTCTAGGCCACCTTCGCCGTCACGCACATCCGACCGTTAGCCCCTCCATCGGGATCATTCAGTCAACACGGAGGACCTCCACGGTCATTCCTGAGTCTCTCGATCGATCATCGGAGCCAAGGATCACCCCCTAGGCTCTGGTGAAGCTCGACTCCGCCCTGTTCTTCCAGATCGCTTCAGCACCGTCGGATTGGCCGTCAACCTCTAGATCAGATCTAAGCCGCCAACCGCAACAGCTTTCCGGGTCGTTAGATCTGACATCAGACGCATCTGCGCCCCATGTCCTCGACATTTCAGGCGTCAGATATGACGTCTGACGCATCTGAGTCGCACTTCCACGTGCATCCAGCAGCCACCACGTGTCTCCCCACGCGCTCCGCACGTGCCTGTGAGGGTATATTGCATTTCCTTCCCTGTACTTTTTATATTTTATTTTCTAGTCTTTTAAATAAAGTTGTAGTTTAGTTTATTTGCATATTATTCCCTAATGTTTCTAGTATTTGCACTTTAGTACTCCCAGTTTGAATACACGAGCACGGTCACATACGTTGTGGTGTTTTTGCATATTTTGTCTTGGACTTTTTGAAGGTTCTGTTTTGAAATGAAATATTTTATGTATTTGCATTTTATGCCCTTGTGCGTGGTTAATTGACATGTGCGTGAATTTCGTGGGAATTGTGCACTGACATCCCTGGACATTTTATAGGTGTTATTTTTTAACCTGGAAACTTTAGGATATTTGCAAATAGGTCCCTACAACTTGTACGATTTAGTTTAAATCAAATAATTATCAAATTTACTCCTAAAATTCTCCAAAAATTACCAACAGCTCCTGCTACTGTGTAATATTTTTGGTAATTTTTTGACGCAATTTGATTTTATTTGATATTTTTTTGAAAATAAAAAACCCCTAATAATGTGTCTGTTTGTTTTATAAAATCTGCAAAAAAATAAAAAATGCCCCTAAAAATTTTATAAAAATTCCAGTCTGTTTGTGTTGGTTTCTTTTAATTTTATTGCCATTTTTGTTCCATTATCTTTTATAAAAATCCTAAAAATCACAAAAGACCAAAAATCTTATAAAAATTCATAAAAATTCTAGAAAATTCAAAAAATGTATTCCAATTTTGTAATTGGGTCTTTTTATCTAATTTTTCATAAAAATACTTACAGGACTTTCATGTAATTTTAGCATTTCAATTTTGCCTTTAGGTCATAGCTGCACAATGTTCCCCTATTTTGTGTTTCTTTTATTTTTATAAAATCATATAAACAATTTGAAAAATCTCACAAAATCACCAAAACACTTGCATATTTTGAAAATATAAAAATATTTTCATTTATCATTTTTGAGCCTATTTAGTCTTAATAAAAGTTGTTGAAGGTTGATTTCTTTTATCTTATTATTCTTTTTCTTATTAGAAAAATATAAAAAATAGCAAATTAAAAATCACAAAAAGATGCCTTTTCTTTTCTGATTTCTCGACTACTTCGTAAGCTTCGCTCGTGCTCCTAGTATTTGACCCTGGTCGCTATACCGGGTTAAATAAATAGAGGGGACTACTACATTCAATTTTTGAGCTTGATTGTTTACCTTGTGGTCTTTTAGCAAAACTCTCTATAAATACATGTAAATACAATAACTTAACATTGTGCATGTCATTATTAATATCTTATAATTAACATCTATTTCTAAAAAATAAAAGAATAAAGAGAAACGAAAAAGAAGGATGTATTTATAATAAATACAAAGTGACCTAAATCCCAAGGGAAGGTCAAATTTTGACATGATCGCAAAGAAAATAAGTAAAAAAGAGATAAGGGTGCACTATGTATTGTGCATACTACCTATACTTGTACAAAATATTTATTTATTTTCTTTGATAAAATATAAATATTTTATTCTTTTTACACACTTATATATAGCCCAAGAAATAATATAAAAATAAAATAAAATAAAAATCATAAAAGTAAAATAAAAATAAAATCAACAATTCCATGTACAAAAGACACATGTATATAACACAAAACCTATTTATTTTACAACCTTAACTAATTCATAAAAATCAAATAAAAATCATTTTGTATTCCTAAAATTATTGTGTAAATAAATAAAATATAAAATAAAAAGAATTTTTGCAAAATGATAAAATAAAAATGTTTGTACATAACACATAGGTATAATATACCTTTATATGATACATTATACTGTATATGTATATCTTATTCTATTTTTCAAAAAATTGTTTAAAAATCACATAAAAATAACTTATAAAATAATAATTTTTTATTTCATACACCTTTTAATTTAAAACCATTTACTATTTTTTATTGAATTTCTTTTTATTTTTGTACATTTTTAATTCCTATTGGTCCACGTCTAACTGTTCATCGCCGGTCAACCATCTCCCCTAGCCAGGTCGGGTTCGCACGTGTCTCGGTCGAGCATTTTTCCCATTTTTAGCGTCGGACTCCGGTGTCCTTTGGCATCGTTTTCCAGTGCCCGATTCCTCTCTTAGGATCTGTGACCCTCATGGATCCCTAGGGAGGATCGTATCTTCCTAGGGTTTTGCTCCATGCTCCGATCTTTCTTTACCCTCGGTCGCTGCTATAAATATGCTCTTTGCTCCTACAGATCTTTAGCTCATTCCTCACGCCACCACAGTCCCCTAGATACCTTCAGGAAAGTGAAAACTCCTTGGAGGTACCTTTGGAGTATCGTTAGGTGGTCTGATTGAGCACAGCTCGTCGCGTCGCTGGAGAGCCGTCGTAAGAAGCCTCCTTATTCAGCCAGAACCGGGTTGAGGCTATAATCCTCACTGACCACCTCACCTGGTGTTCCTGAGTTTGTCAGGCCCTCCAAGTACCCATCTTATCACCCCTATTTTCTGTTTCAATCCGACTTTACATTTCATAGTCGTTGTTGTTCCTTGGCTCCGACCACCGAGTATGGTGCCTGTTACCCACCTTCATTCGCACAGATTGACCCCTCGACTTGCCCCGCATCTTCCTACGCAACCTATCCCCCTGGATTCTGCTCATCGGATAAGACTAGGTCGGGTATCCTCCCCTCACCTTCGCTGGAAGCCCAAGACTCCATCCATCGTCACTTCTCTTTGTCTTTCTTTGCAATAACCCAACCGGAGCCTTGTCCCCGAGTCACTCAACCCTTTTCAGGTGCCCATGTGCACAGGGACACCTAATTGATACCAAAACTGCTCCAGCGGAGCAGCTCTTGGAGGGCCAGTATCGCCACGCCCCTCTAAACGTCCTCTCGATCATCGGAGCAGGCCATTCGACATGGAGTGCAACCACGACCTTGCTGGACTCCTCAGACCCTTCATCGGAGCATCAGATCTCCATCCTCGCTCAGTTGAAGCTTGACTTGCCCAAGTTCATCTAGACCCCATTTCTGTCGCTCGATAAGGAGCTATCCCCCCAGATCTGATCAGGACCGTACACCCACTCTCTCATCCGAACGGTCTGATTAGATTATGGGCGTTATCTAACACGCACGTCCCTGACAAAGAGTAGAGCCGTCAGATCACTTTCCTGGGGAATATCAGAGCCATCCACCTCCATCTCCTCGTGCGTACATTAATCCCTGATCATCACTCTTTATTATTTTATTTTAGCTATTTATCTTGGCAATGCATCATGTAAATAGATGTAAATACAATAAGTTAGCAATATGCATGCATTTGTTAATAGTACATAATTAGCATGTATTTGTGCAAAAATAAAAGAATAAAGGAAAAGAAAAAGGAAGGAGATATTTAGAATAAATTCAGAGTGACCCGAACCCAAGAGAAGGTCAAGCATTGGCCTGATCGCCAAATAAAACAAGTAGAGAGATATAGGACCTACTCTACAATGTACATATTATTTGTGTAAATAAATAATTATTTTTGACAAAATAAAAATAAAAGATTCTTTTTGCCTCATTATAGATAATTCCAAAATAAAACAAAAATCAGAAAAATAAAATAAAATAAAAATCCCCTATCCCGTGTGTAAAATACATGTACATATGCTTCATTCCCTATTTATTGTATACCTGTAAATAAATAATAAAAATAGAGTAAAAATTTTTTTATACTCCAAAAATTATGTTGTAAATAAATACCATATAAAAATTGAGGTATTTTTTTAAAAAACCAAATTAAAGTAATTTTACAAAATACATAGGTATATTATACCTATATATAAGACATTATATTGTATAATGATTATTTTTTTCAAAAAATAAATAAAAATCATAGAAAATTAGTTTGAAAAATAACAAATATTTTTTATTTTATACACTTTTGATTTAAAATCATTTATTAATTTTTATTGAATTTGTAAGTATTTTGTACATTCTAATTCTCTAATTGGTCCACGTCATTTCATTGACCCGGGTCAATGCCCTCTTCGAGGCTTGACCTGACCCGATCAACTTCGCCGGACTGATTTCTTCGAATTTACCCGATCGGGTTACACAACCCCTCGCCCTAATTCCTCACCTGTGGTCTCTCCTTGGATCCAAGACCCTCGCGAATCCCTAAGAAGGTGCGTATCTTCCTAGGGTTGCATGCTCTCGCCCGATTCGTCCAGCCTTTTAGGAACCCATTAAATTCTCTTCTCCACCTCCTAGGAGTAGCAACTTGTGCCTCGCGCCTCCCTTCCTCCCTAGCCACCTCCAGCTGAGTGACAGCTTCCTAAGGGACCCTTTGGATCGAAGCTTGGAGGAGCAACCATGTTGCTCAGCCTCGTGGCCGACGTTTGCCGCCGCGATCAGCCTCTCGGCCTTCCACAACTTTGTCGAGGTCATTACCTCGCTGACCGCCTTCGCATGAAGCTCTAGAGCTTGCCTAGGTCCTCAGGTACTTCTCATTTCCTTCACATTTCCCGCTTAGCTTCAATCTTTCCATTCACCGCCGCCGCACGTTTCTCTGCTCTGACCAGCTGGTCGGAGCCTCGTTACCCACATCCATCCGCTCAGATCAAACTCTCAACGCACGCTCCACCTTGAACCGCAACCTGATCCCCCTTAGGCTCGTTCCTTAGGTCTTGATTAAGGATCTGATCTCCTCTATCTCCTTCGTCGGAGATCGACCCTTGCCCCGTGTCACTTCTTTGCCTTTTCGTTCAAATATCCCTCGACCAGAGCTTAGCCCCGAGTCAAGCCTTCCTTTGCAGGAGTTCCCGCGTGTTGGGAGCCCCAGTTCCATCCTTTAGAGGGCTCGCCGGAGTAGCTCTAGGCCACCTTCGTCGTCACGCACTTCCGGCCGTTAGCCCCTCCATCGGGCTCGTTCAATCGACGTGGAGGACCTCCAGGATCATTCCCGAGCCTCCCGATCGATCATTGGAGCCAAGGATCACCCCCTAGGCTCTGGTGAAGCTCACCTCAACCCTGTTCTTCCAGACCACTTCAGCATCGTCGGATTGGCCATCAACCTCTAGATCAGATCTGAGCCGCCGATCGCAACAGCTTTCCGTACCGTTAGATCTGACGTCAGACGCATCTGCGCACCATGTCCTCGACATCTCCTCAGGCGTCAGATCTGACATCTGACGCATCTGAGCTGCATGTCCACGCGCATCCAGCGGCCACCACATGTCTCCCCATGTGCTCCGCACGCCCCTGCGAGGGTATATTGCATTTGCTGCCCTACACTTTTTATATTTTATTTTCTAGTATGTTAAATAAAGTTGTAGTTCAGTCTATTTGCATATTAGTCCCTAATGTTTCTAGTATTTGCACTTTAGTTCTCCCAGTTTGAATACACATGCATGGTCACGTGCCTTGTGGTATTTTTGCATATTTTATCTTGGACTTTTTGAAGGTTCTGTTTTGAATGAAATATTTTATGTATTTGCATTTTATGCCCATGTGCGTGGTTAATTGACATGTGCGTGAATTTCGTGGGAATTTTGCACCGACATCCTTGGACCTTTTATAGGTGTTATTGTTTAACCTAGAAACTTTAGGATATTTGCAAATAGGTCCCTATAACCTGTGCGATTTGTTTTAAATCAAATAACTATCAAATTTACTCCTAAAAATCCCCAAAAATTACCAGTAGCTCCTACTACTGTGTAATATTTTTGGTAATTTTTGTGATAGAATTTGATTTTATTTGATATTTTTTAAAAATAAAAAACCCCTAAAAACATGTTTGTTTATTTTATAAAATCCTAAAAAAATATAAAAATACCTCTAAAAATTCTATAAAAGTTCCATTGTATTTGTTTTGGTTTCTTTTAATTTTAGTGCCATTTTTGTTCCATTATCTTTTATAAAACCCCTAAAAATCACAAAAGACCAAAAATCTTATAAAAATTCTTAAAAATTCTAGAAAATTCAAAAAATGCAATTCCAATTCTGTAATTTGGTCTTTTTATCTACTTTTTCATAAAAATACTTACAAGCCTTTCAGGTAATTTTAGCATTTTAATTTTGCCTTTAGGTCATAGCTGAACAATGTTCCCATGTTTTGTGTTTATTTTTTTATAAAATCAAATAAATAATTTGAAAAATCCCACAAAATCACCAAAAACGCTTGCATATTTTGAAAATATAAAAATATTTTTATTTATAATTTTGAGCCTTTTTAGTCTTAATAAAAGTTGTTGAAGGTTGATTTCTTTTATCTTGTTATTCTTTTTCTTATTAGAAAATATAAAAAAATTGTAAATTAAAAATCACAAAAAGATGCCTTTTCTTTTCTGATTTCTCGACTACTTTGTAAGCTTCGCTCGTGCTCCTTGTGTTCGACCCTCGTCACTATACAAGGTTAAATAAATAGCGGGGACAGCTACATTCGATTTTTGAGCTTGATTGTTTACCTTGTGGTTTTAATTTTTCTTGATTGACCATGCCTTGCGATTCAGGTCGCAACGGCCTTGGAGACTACTTAACCCGAGTTGCTCGGGGTCGCTCATCAGTACGCCATGTGTCCCTATTACATATATAGCACTTTTTACCTTGTCATTTATTTTATTTCGTTTTAGTCCAGTAGATAAATCTCATAGTTAAAAACATTTGCAGTTTGGACCTTTTACTTTTTATATTTGCATTTCAATCCCTAAAAGAAACTTGACT
The DNA here is from genome assembly GCA_037367405.1 of Ottelia alismoides. Lineage (NCBI taxonomy): Eukaryota > Viridiplantae > Streptophyta > Magnoliopsida > Alismatales > Hydrocharitaceae > Ottelia > Ottelia alismoides. The sequence continues at coordinate 378,582 of JAZKJV010006277.1, read as the reverse complement.
TAAAAATCTGTCTTGGGAGAGCAATCCCCTCATTATTTGGTTTGCTTGCGCGAGAGAGTGACCCGCACACTAGGCTAGAGCCATACCTGAACTTTCATCAGACTACTGGTCTTGGGGTTAGTCGTTCTCCAGTGAGGATCCTTCCAATTTTTGGTAAAGCAGGCCGCGATATCCTTAACAGAGCGGGTTGATCAGGTAGCCAGTAAATGGTCCGCAACTTGTACTGGCTGGGAAAGATCTAGCTTTGGGATTGGGCTAGTCTCCTGAGAGTATCGGGTTCCTACCAGCTCGCTTAGTCACCCTGCTAGACTGAATGCTCACCTAAATAAAATTAACAAGATAAAAGATCGAACTTTCACAATCATCAGCTCTCAGTGTGGAGTGGGTGAATTGGGGGTTTGTTTGCTGATCTTGTTTGTTTACATATCCCATCCACCTTTTCTCCAGATCACGATGATGGGCCAGAGGTCCCTTAGGCAACCCTTGGATACATCGCTTCCGGGCACTCTGCCCCATTCATCTAGGTTAGTTCGTGAGAGCCTAGACCCTCTCTCCGAGCCCGAGTTTGATTCCGCCATGTCCCCCTCGATCACCCTTATTCCAGTCCCAAGGTACCCGAGCAGAGATCGGAGCAGATATTTGTTCATTTGACGACACCTGAGTTCGGGTCTTTTGCCTTTGTAGAGACCCAAGAGATGGCCAGCAACGAGGAGCGCACAGATGGAAACCCCAGACCACCATGTATGTTTTAGATCAGGGTGCCATCAACAATACCCTATTAGATTCCATGGAGATGATGCAGAGATAGATCAGAGACCAGGGGGCTTTCATGGCAGACATGCGTAGAGAGATGGCCTAGATGCGAACTGACCGCAGAGAGCAGAACCGACCAAACGGTGGAGAGATACCAGAGCTGGGAGGAGGAGATGGAGGGCATCTGGAGGAGCCACAGGAGCCAGTCCGACCAGCCAAGATGATGAGAGAGTTGTACAACCCTGGTGCGACTCTTACACATTAATGGATTTAGCTTCCGACGATCCTGGGAGATTTCAAGCTCCCCCCTCAGACGATTCAGTTGTTGCCCAAGTTCCATGGGCTTACCACCGAGGAGCCGCATCTGCATCTTTAAGAATTCGAGATGATCTGCAGCACAATCCACGACAGATACGTGGACGAGGACACCATCAAGATGATGGCATTCCCTTTCTCCCTAGTCGACAGAGCAGTCTACTGGCTGAAACATTTAGGGAGATACGCCACTTCATGGGAATAGCTCCAGACCGAGTACTTGAACAAGTACTATCCACTCGGCCGGACGAATGTATCTAGAGCTTTGATCAACAACTTCTCCATGCTTCTCAATGAGCAATTCCATGAGGCATGGGACCGCTTCCGTGAGCTCATAGACCGGTGTCCACACCATGATATTTCCAAGCTCAATTTGGTACAGAGTTTCTTTTGTGGTCTAACACCAGAGCTGCAGGGGCTTGTGAATGCTTCTTATGGGGGGTTCTTATTTTCCCAAAGACGAGAACCAGGTCTGGGCCATATATGAGGATATGTCTGAGAACTACACAGTTATGTCCCAGACCCGTCTCTACACTCAGGGGAAACCCCTGCCCCAGGTCGTGACCTATCACAGGATATCACAGGTCGATGCAGGTCCATCTACCTCTTTAGTAGCCACAACATAGGTAGAGTCGTCGGCCGCTGATATGGGCATCATCAGCGAGAAGTTGGACCGCATCGAGATTATCGAGAAGAAGCAGTGCTAGGGCATGACACAGATTGATCAGTTGGTACAGACATTGAGTGACCTGAAGACCCAGGTCATGTGTCTTCAAGAGGCACAGATGGCTTCTCAACCTCGTCTCAGGTCACGGGCTGACCCTAGCAGCAACAGCTTGACCCAGCCCTCTGCCCAGTACAGACAGGTCCACCATATCCAGGTGGAGCCGTTCCCGCAGTCGCAACACCAGTACCTTCAGTCACCACCGTCTTAAGACACTCAGATGGTGGTGTACTAGCAGGATCAGCCCCTGGCAGTCCTTCCTCCACCCCTCTTCAAGCAGGAGCCGTTGATGGAAGTTAATGGGATTTGGTACGACCGACAGCAGGATTCGTTGAGATCATCCCGGGTTCAGGTGGTCGACCGGATGTGCCACATCCCAACAACAACCTCCAGCTCAGGGTGAACACTTTGGCCAGCCTCAACAAAAGCCTCAGTTCCCACACCAGCCACAACAGCAACATTACCAGCAGGGTCCTCGTCCCTACCAGCATGAACAACCGTGGAGGCAGCACCAGCAGCAGCCTCGACAGTATTCTCAGTTTCCCCCTCATCCTTCCTAGCAACAGCCTCACTTTCAAAGAGGCAACCCATCCGGTTCTCATGGGCCAGCCTATGAGAAATGAGCACTCGATGATCTAGCCTACCTACTTTCCGATCAGTAGGCCACATTCAGGCAGGATATGGATGAGTTCCACCTGGAGATGAGGGAGATTATCAAAGGGAAGGCTGCCATAACCGCTCAGATCGAGCCAAACCTGAACAACCTAAAAGGAAAGTCTAAGCAGGTACAGTTCACAGAGGTTACCACTCCTAGTGATTTATTGGGTGATATTTCTTCATATACATTTGATGTTGACTTTGTTACACTTAGGAGTGGTAGGATGCCAACCAGCGGCACCTCGTCTGAGCGACGACACCACGAGGATGCATGAGCATCAGACGAGGAGGATAGCGGTGCTGATGCCGCTCATGATGATGATGACGGTGGTGCTGATGCCACCAAGGATGTTGATCCAACCAACGATACTGAGATCAACGTGTCCCTAGATGCAGTGGGTGGTACTGATTCCACCAGAGATCCAGATGCTGAGCCAATGTGTCGTGCTGATGCCGTAGTTCCTGATGTCGTGGGTGGTACTTAAGCCACCCCTTCTATTCCAGTTGTATTTCCTCTAGTTTTTGTACCCCGGGACTTTGCAGAAAATACTAAAAAAACTAATAAAGGAAAGGGTTCTTCATCTTTGAGTCCATATGTGGTGCATGATGATATTTGTATGGATTCTATTCCTTCTCAGCAGCAGGAACCCATTCCTAGCCCTCTACATAGGAAGGCCCAACCATCCCCTTCCCTCAAGCACTTCGCTTGGCTAAGGGGAACAAAAAAGAAAATCCAAAAAAGAATCAGCAGTTAGAGTTCATCCAGCAGATGATCGATAGATTTCAGATTCAGCTGACTCTACAGGAGGCACTTGAGCACATCACCCTCTCCTAGAATAACTTGAGAGAGAAGACCACTATCCGTAGGAAGAAGAGGAACCATAATGCAGAGATACATGTGCTCACTCATGTCACATGCTTCGCCATCCAGAACCGTCTGCCAGTCAAGAGGCCAGATGCAGGAGCTCCCTATGTCAGATGCCATATTCATGGGTAGAGATATGATCGGACTCTATTAAACATCGGCTCTTCCATCAACCTCCTTCCGGGCCTTACTCGACCGATTCGAGTTTGGCCCTCTTCGACAGAGCAAGACAGTCCTTCAGTTTGTTGATAGATCTGTATAGAGGCTGAAGGGGTTGTTGAAGGATGTGGTCGTCACAATTCATGATCTGAAATACCCCGTGGACTTTGTTGTGTTGGATATGGAGATCCCTGAGTCTGTGACCGATACCCCCATCATTCTAAGGCATCTATTCTTGGCCACAGTTAAGACAGTGTCCAACCATGATAGTGGGAAGGTATACTTTTACGTCGAGGGCGAAAGTATGCAAATAGAGACGATCGACGAGACTAGAATACATGATTCGGCTTGCTCAGAGTAGTCCACTTATTCAGAGCAGATGACAGAGGCAGAGCGAGATGTCCACCAGGAGTGCGACTTTGTGATTACTGATGATGAAGCCACTTGGTTCGATCCCATCTCATGAGCTCGCCTTTCACCTTCAGATATTGCAGACTCACCAATTCCAACAGAGGAGATCTTGGTGAGCAGACTCTGTGCAGATGACACATTCGAGGATGAAGACAATGTTCAGGATAGCGAGGCAGAGCACATTTCTTATGATTCAGATTCAAATCCCTCAGATGAAAACATAGATTGGGTAGAATTTGATGAGTTGATACTGTGTCTGATTCCCACAAAGCCAACAATTAGGGTGCAGACTGAGCTGACACAGATTACAGATACACCAGCAGGGTCAGCTTCGTCGGAGATTCATTATCAGTGAGAGTTCTCACACGAAGATTTGGTCGCATTCACTCAGACATTTCATAAGCTAGATTTGCCAGCTCCCAATTGTCCAAAACTGAAGCCTTTGCCGCATTCTCTAAAGTATAGATTCCTTGCAGGTGAGCATGAGATGCACCCAGTCATTAACTCATCAGATTTGACTGGAGAGTAAGAATCCCGTTTGATGGAGATTCTTGAAAAGAATCGCAAGGTAATATGATGGAGCATAGATGATCTCCTGGGGATTAGTCCGGCCCTGTGCTCGCACCATATCTATCTTGAAGAGGACGTTAAGCCATCGCGTGATTTCCAACGACGGCTGAACCCGGATCTTCAAGAGGTTATCATAAAGGAGATTTCAAAATGGTGGAGCGTGGATTATATCTACCCCATCTCCGACTCCAAGTGGGTTAGTCCATTACATGTGGTGCCAAAGAAGACGGGCAACACTACAGGAGTGAGCGAGTCCGGAGAGGAGATAGCTACCCGGATATCCACTTCTTGGAGGGTCTGTGTGGACTATAGATGATTGAATCAGGCCACCAAGAAGGATCATTTCCCGCTGCCTTTTATTGATCATATTTTAGAGAGGCTAGCTGGGAAGAGTCACTACTGCTTCCTTGACTGTTACTCCAGCTATAACCAGGTGGCCATTGCGTCCGAAGACCCAGGACAAGACAACATTCACCTGTCCGTTTGGGACTTATGCTTTCAGACAAATGCCCTTTGATCTATGTAACGCCCCAGCGACATTCCAAAGGTGTATGTTGTCCATTTTCTCAGACATGGTGGGTGACTATTTAAAGGTCTTCATGGATGACTTTTCAGTCTATGGCGATTGGTTTAATGCTTGTCTTGACTATCTAGATCGTGTCCTTCAACGCTGCATTGAGGTTCATCTTGTTTTATCTTGGGAGAAGAGTCACTTCATGTTGACTCAAGAGACGGTGCTTGGTCACATCATCTCCAACATGGGCGTGGAGGTTGATCCATCCAAAGTGGATATCATTAGGAAACTCAATCCACCGTCCAACCTACGACAGGTACGGTCTTTTCTGGGGCATGTCGGTTTCTACTGACGATTCATTCATGATTTCAGCAGGATTGCCCGACCTTTGATTGATTTGATGACAAAAGACACCGAGTTCATTGTAGATGATAAGTATCTTGCGTCATTCAAGACTCTCAAGAGTCTAGTTGTTGAGGCTCCTGTCCTTCAGCCGCCTGATTGGTCTCTCCCATTCGAGATCATGATGAATGCCTCCGATTTTGCCGTAGGGGCCGTGTTATGACAGAGGAGGGACGGAGTACCTTTTTCCATTCACTACTCTAGCCGTACATTGGATGTTGTGCATCGAGACTAAACCGTCATAGAGAAAGAGATGCTAGCCGTAGTCTTTGCCTTGGACAAATTCCGATCATATATTATTGGATCCAAAATGACTATCTTTCTGATCATACCGCCATCAGGTACCTCATGGCAAAGAAAGATGCCAAAGCAAGACTGTTGACTGTGGATTATGTGAGTCGTTGGGTTGAGGCCATTCCTTCCCAAATCGCAAATGCTAAGGCTGTTTGCAATTTTTTGAGGAAGAATATCATTTCACGGTTCGGGATGCCTAGAGTATTGATGTCTGATGGGGGTTCTCATTTTATCAACTAAAAGGTAAAGGTCCTTGCTAACGAGTTCAACATAGATCATCGAGTTCCATATCATCCTCAGACCAATGGTCTTGCTGAAGTATCGAATAGGGAGATCAAGATGATATTGCAGAAGGTAGTCCTCCCAAACTGAAAGGATTGGTCACAGCTTTTGGACTCGGTCTTGTGGGCATATCGAATGTCCTTCAAGACTCCTTTGGGTGCATCTCCCTTTCATCTTGTTTATGGCAAGCCCAACCATTTACCTGTTGAGATTAGGCACAAGTCACTTTGGGTTGTCACTGATATATTATTGGATTCAGAGAGCACATGTGATCAAAGGAAGGCAGAATCAGCAGCCCCGGAGGAGCTTAGAGATACAACCTTTTCGAGCAACCTACATTACAAGGAGCGAGTGAAGATATGGCATGATTCTCATATCAGCCATAAGCAGTTTGAGCCAGATCAGAGAGTATGATTGTTTGATGCCATGCTTAGATTATTTCTAGGGAAATTGCAGTGTAAGTGGAAAGGACCATACCTGATCTGAAAGGTGCATGATGATGAATACTCATTCATCACTCTTTATTCTTATATTTTAGCTACAAAAACCTTTGCAAATGCATGTAGATATGTGTAAATACAAATAATTACCAAAAGCATGCATTCTGTAAAATTCTATAATTAGCATGTTTTTGTGCAAAAATAAAAGAATAAAGATTAAAAAGAAAAAGAGGGAAATATTTAGAATAAATATTGAGCAACCTAACCCAAGGGAGGGCTCAGCATGGGCCTGACCGCATAAAAGCCAAAGTAGAGGGAGATAGGGGCTCACGTGTGTAAATATATATGTAAATAAAATAAAAGTATTTTCCTCACAAAAATAGGCTTGTAAATATTTGTATATATTTATAAATATAAAATCAATATAAAAATATAAAAATTAAAAAGAAACCAAAAATCTCATTCATGTACATGATCACATTATACATAGAACCACCTTTATATTTATTTAGCCTTATAAATAAATAAAATTAATTTCTAAAATTTTTGTAAATATTCTATATTATATAGTGTAAATAAATAAAATAAAAACAATTAAAACAAAATAAAAATAACAAAATTAAAAACACAAAAATATATTGTAAATATACCATGTATATAAATGTATATATGTATTTATTTCACCTATGTACATAAACAATTAAAATAAAATAAAAATCTCTTTTTATTCCTTATTTTATGATGAAAATAAATAAAATATAAAAGGGGAATAAAATTGTACAAAAATAACAATTAAAAATCAAAAATCAAAATCCTACATATTGTATATATACCTATATATAACATATCATGTATATACCTTATTTTTATTTTGAAAAATTAATTAAAAATCACTAAAAAATAGAAAAAAATAAAAATATTTTATGTTTTAAGTTTTCACTAATTCGGCCGTTTGCCACCTGCTATTTCACTTCCAAATATTGTCCACATGGCCGACCCCTATTGGTCCTGGGATTGTTGACCGCCCGGTCAACTACACCCCCAGGACCACTTCCCACGGGTCCTTAGCGGGCGACCCGTTTCTCGGACTTTCCCCGTCTAAACCTGATCGCCTACCACCTAAACCCCGGGTCCGACTCCTTAATGATGCATCCGAGACCCTTGCCGGAGCCTCCCCCTCGAGATCCGCGCGCTTCCACGCCCTACCCGTGCCTTTCTTCCCGGACTCTCCAGCATATAAAGCTCCAGCTCCGCCTCCTCATTTATCATCTTTTGGCTACTCGATTCCACCCCCTGTGAGCTCCGGTGTGTGCGTGAGAGTGACAGCTCACTGCCCGTGCTGTTGAAGCGAGGAGAGGGACCGGATTCCATCGATCCGGCGAGCTTCGCCGTCGTTGCTCCGCCACCAGCTGGAGCCCGAGCCTCGGAGGGAGACGCTCCTCGAGGCGAAGACCCAGAGCTTCCTTAGCTCTTCCCCAGTCTCCTCGTCCACCCAGGTAGTCCCTTAGACCCTTCTTTTCCTTTGATTTTCATTTACGCCCAAATCGTCGCTCCGTCGTGTTCCTCCGATTCCGACCATTCCATAGCTAGATTCGAACATCGGAATCCACAGACATCTGCGCCTTCCTCCGACGCGCCTTCTCCACCCCTCCATCCAACCCAGCTCATAAAGGAGCTGGGATTCGAGCTCCAGCGTCCCCCCTTCGCCGGAGCTCGTCCATATCGCCCCATCGTTCACCGTCACCCCGCCTAACCGGGTCGAGGCAGTTTGCCCTCGACCCGCGAGTCTTCTGTATTGTTTTGCAGGTTGAATGAAGGCCATCTGAGGTCCTTCGACTTCAAGCCAGGAGGCGCAGCTCCGCCGACCTCGTCAGAGCTCCTCCGAGCTCAGCTGGGTCATCGGAGACCCCCATCCGACGCGGAGGCCCACGCAAAACCTTTTCCGATCACCAGCGCCCCGTGAGGAGGTCGGGAGCGCACGCACTATGCCGACGAAGTTCGCCGGCCACTTGTTCTTCCTCGACCTTCGGACGCCGTTCGATCAGCCCTCCTGCTCCAGTTCTTATCTGGATTGTCCTTTCCCGGAGCCGCCTTCACCGTCAGATCTGAGGAGGACCGATCCCAGCCGCCCGATGCTCGTGGGTTAGCCACATAGAGCCACGACCGTTGATCACACCACGTGGCTTAACCCCGAGCGTCGGATCACTTCGAGGACCCCAGTTTTGGAGCGCCAGCCGATCCTCACCGTCGATCCCTCCACGTGGCGCCCATCCTGCGATCCGCATTAATAAAGGGTAATTTACCCTTATGCCCTTTTGTTTATTTCATTTCGTATTTAGTCCTGCAATTAGTTAGTTTAGTTGTTTAGTTTTGAGATATTTGCATAGAGACCCTGGTGCTTGCATTTATTTACTGTTATGCCCCTGTGCGTTGTATGACACGTGCTTCGACACGTGATTTTTCTGGTTTATTTACAATATAGGCCCTGTGGTTCTGGTTGTTCTTGAATGAATGGAAGTTTTAGTTTATTTGCATTTATACCCCTGTGCGTATTTTATTTGAACATGTGCGAATATTTTTGGTTATTTGCAGATAATCCCCTGGGCTTTTGGTTCTTGTTACCAAAAGGCCCTCGGAACTTATTTTCTTCACATTTAGGTCCCTGAGTGCCTCAGGCACGCGCGACGCGCGTGACTTCCTGGGTTAATTGCACCAGACCCCCCAGACTTTCAGGTATTTGCACTTTGGTCCCTGTGCACAGTGCCCCTTCTTTATTTTTGGATAAAATAGCAAAATACTTCCAAATACAACGAAAATTGGACACATGGCTCCTGCCATAGTGTAAAATTTTCGAGGATTTTTGAGGACATTTTTGTTTTCATTTGATATTTTTAAAAATTCAAAAACTTCTATTTTCTTCACTGCCTAACTTTAAAAATCACAAAAAATATTAAATAGTGTCTAAAATTACAAAAAAATTGTCTACTGTCTATTTTTGTTGTGGTTGATTTTCTAGCCAATTTTGGCTATTTTTCATTACTGAAAACCACTGAAAATTAAAAAAATACTCAAAATCTTATACAAATTCTAGTAAATCAATTAAAAATCCAAAAACAATAAAATAGGTGCCTAAATTTTCCTTGTTTTATTCACTTTACAGGAAAATTACCTCCCAGCTAATTTGGGGCCTTTAGATATTTTATCTAGGCCCTTTTAGCTCGGCTTGACAGTACCTACTGTTTTAGCTACTTTTTGATTTTTAGAAAATTAAATAAACATCAAAAAATTCTCAAAATTCACCAAAAACACTAAAAATTATAAAACACATAAAAATATTTTTGTTTGAATTTTTGGTTGATTTTTAATGCTTTTAATAAATTGTTGAAGTATGTGTTTATTTACTTTTCTTATTTTCTTAATTAACTAAAAATCCAAAAAAAATATAAAATATTCAAAAACCACCAAAAACATTTCTTTTATTTTCTTTTATCTCTTTTTGACTACTTCGTAGGCCGAGAGGCCAACCCGTGCTCCTTGTGTTCGACCCTGGTCGCTATACCAGGTTAATCTAATAGCGAGACCGCTATTGCATTTTTGATTGATTTTATCTATCTTGGTGGTCTAATTTTCTTGATCGACACGATCGAGTGACCGAGGTCGCGACGACCATCGTAGAGATACATGATTACCTTAGTCGCTCGGTTTTTCGTGGTCATCAGAATGGCGCCGTTGCCGAGGATCCCATCCTTTACCACAAAGGAGGGGATAGCGTCTGGCGTCGGTGTATTCCTCAGGAGGAACACCATAGCATCCTCACTTACTGCCACAAGCTTGAGGCAGGAGGACATCATTCTGGGAGGAGAACGGCACAGAAAGTGCTCCAATCCAGCTTGTGGTGACCTACCCTCTTCAAGGACTCATATGAGTTCGTGAAGAGGTGTACTGACTGTCAGAGGATGGGCACTTGTGGACAGCGTGATATGATGCCGATGCAGCCCATTCACTTCTGTGAGGTTTTTGACGCATGGGGCGTCGATTTCATGGGTCCATTCCCTAAGAGTCAGGGATTTGAGTACATTCTGTTGGCCATGGATTATGTTAGTCGTTGGGTTGAGGCTATCCCCACCCGAGCCGCTGATGCGAGGACAGTTTGCAGATTTCTGAGGAAGCACATCATCACGCGGTTCGGGGTCCCACGAGTTCTGATTTCTGATGGGGGGTCTCACTTCATCAACGACCAGGTGAAGGCCCTTGCTAGCAAGTTCGGTATAGACCATCGTGTTGCTACACCTTACCATCCACAGACGAATGGTCTAGCCGAGGTGTCGAATAGGGAGATCAAGACTATACTGCAGAAAGTCGTCCGCCCTGACCGAAAGGATTGGTCACAGCTTTTGGACTCGGTCTTGTGGGCATATAGGACGTCTTTCAAGACACCATTAGGCACATCTCCCTTTCGCCTCGTATATGGCAAGCCGTGCCATTTACGTGTTGAGCTGAGGCACAAGTCACTTTGGGCAGTTACAGATATTCTTATGGATCCATATGGTATGGGAGACCAGAGGAGGGCAGAGTTAGCCGCCCTGGAAGAGCTTAGAGATACTGCTTTCTCAAACAGCCTACAGTATAAGGAGAAAGTGAAGGAGTGGCATGATTCCCACATCAGCCACAAGCATTTTGAGATTGGACAGAGAGTATGGCTGTTTGATGCGAGGCTTCGTTTATTTCCAGGGAAGCTACAGAGCAAATGGAAGGGACCCTACTTGGTCAGAAAGGTACACGACAACGGTAGCATTGATATATCCGAGTCGTCTTCTGAGAGTACCTTTCGAGTGAACGGCCAGCGGCTCAAGCCATTTCTAGATCATGAGCCGCGTGTCGTTTATCTTGCCCCGATTCATTTTGCGTGAGATGTGGTCTTTTGACTCACATCTAATGCATCTCACGCCTGAGTTTCACTGATCCTCCGCCTTGTATAGATCCAGATGTCTATATCACTACATTCTTTAGTCTCACATCCCTTTCTTCATCTTGTGATTATGCTATACTTAGGGTGCACTTTACCCTAAGTATAGGGGGGATGTGAGACCTTCAGGTATCTCTTTTGTTTTTGTCTACCCCTGTTTTTACTGCCTATACTTAGGGATATTTCACCCTAAGTATAGGGGGGTAGACCCTGTACATTCTCCACTCGGTTTTTCCCTTAGTATACAGCCTGCTATACTTAGGATTACTTGATCCTAAGTATAGGGGGAAGACCCGAGACCCTCTTGACTTTTCTATTTCATTCATTCATCTTTGTATATAGCCTTCCTTTTCACTTCCCTATACCTAGCACGAGTTATGTCTTTTTCATCGCTCTTGACTCTGAGGACATCGTTCGAGCTAAGTATAGGGGGTGTGTATATATTTCATATATACTTTAGCCATAACTCGTACTTTGTGTAAGTGTGTTAATAAATAAAATGGCTAAAAACCCTAAAAATCACAAAAATTAAAAATTTTTTATGTACATAAACTTCTTTTATTTACACATAAATAGCTAGTGTACAAATTATTTTTGTAAAAATGATTTCAAAATTCTTTTGTGTAAAGTTTGTGTAAATATTTTCTTATCAAAATTATGTATATAGTACAAAATTTCTCCAAAATGTTTTGAAAATCAAAAGTTCGCAAAAATCTTGTGTAAATTTGTGTAAATATCTTTTTGCAAAACTTGCATTTCATGCATCATTCATTCATGATTTCAAACATTTTTCAAAAATTTTGCATGTTTGTAAAAGTTGTGTAAATAAGCATCTTTTGTACATATGTATATAGTTTTTCTGGATGATAGTTGACATTTAAACTAGCCTGGAATCAAATTGAGAAATGGAGCTTGATTAAGATCTTAATCCACCTAACTTCTAAGAGGAACCTTATAGGGCTTAGGTTTAAGGCTTTTCAGGTCCATGGAGACTTAATTCTTTGAGTCCACTAGGCTATGATCACATGTCATCTCAATGAGCCTAAGTAGAGCACTTAACAACAACACATGACTCATATAGATTATGGCTTTACTTGGACACCAGCACTATGCACCGAGCTCTCTACAGATGAGGTGGTGAGGAGGCAGTCTTCCTTGACTTGGGGTAGCATATGAGGGTAGTACTTCTAGGCGGAACCTCTCTTCTTCTTTTAGTAAAGGAAGTGCGTCTCAACTTGGTCTGGTTGCCATGAGGTCTAACGACGGGAGTTGTGGGTTGTAATAAAGCTTCAAAAGAGGGATAGTCTACTGGCTCAAGAGGAAAAATTCCTTGTACATATGCTGCACATGTATATGTTGTATAGATGCACTTAAAAAAATGTGCAAAAAGAAAATAACTCCAAAAAAGTGGTGGGTCTGAGAGAAAATGATAATCCCACCGGAGTATGTGTATAGAGTGCAATAAGTAAAGCTTGGTTTCATGATCCACCTGATGTAGCTTGCAGCAGGGAGACTTGGCTACACTGGTCAAGCTCCCAAGGGTACTTGGCTACACTGGCCTTGACCCATTCTCTTCTTCCTCCTCTTCTTGAGCCGGTTGAACTTGAACTTAGAAGGGAATACCCTGCTCCTCGAGGAAAGAGTGGCCAGATTGAGGTCATAGAGTTACCTTGTTGAGGAGGGTTGTCAAGTTGCCATTTCTGAGGTGGAGAGCTTAGACCTCACATTCACAGGACAAGAAAAGATTCATGGTCTTCAGGGTTTGTGATTGATGACTTGTTCTGATCTAGAGCATTGAGGAGTCTTGGTTATAGAATAGTGGAACTTAGAGGCTGTTGAGTTTTAGACTTAAATCCAAATAAGGTTCCGACACATTAATAATCCAAAGATCTGATCGAGCTCCATACCTTAATTTAATGAAGGCAAGTTTAATAATTAGCCTTGATCCATGTACATTCTCTTTTTCTTTTTCTTTATTTCTTTTTCACTTCTTTTTCAAATAAGTGTTTGCTAAGGGACTAGCAAAGTTAAGTATAGGGGGGTGATGAATACTCATTCATCACTCTTTATTCTTATATTTTAGCTACAAAAACCTTTGCAAATGCATGTAGATATGTGTAAATACAAATAATTACCAAAAGCATGCATTGTGTAAAATTCTATAATTAGCATGTTTTTGTGCAAAAATAAAAGAATAAAGATTAAAAAGAAAAAGAGGGAAATATTTAGAATAAATATTGAGCAACCTAACCCAGGGGAGGGCTCAGCATGGGCCTGACCGCATAAAAGCCAAAGTAGAGGGAGATAGGGGCTCATGTGTGTAAATATATATGTAAATAAAATAAAAGTATTTTCCTCACAAAAATAGGCTTGTAAATATTTGTATATATTTATAAATATAAAATCAATATAAAAATATAAAAATTTAAAAATAAACCAAAAATCTCATTCATGTACATGATCACATTATATATAGAACCACCTTTATATTTATTTAGCCTTATAAATAAATAAAATTAATTTCTAAAATTTTTGTAAATATTCTATATTATATAGTGTAAATAAATAAAATAAAAACAATTAAAACAAAATAAAAATAACAAAATTAAAAACACAAAAATATATTGTAAATATACCATGTATATAAATGTATATATGTATTTATTTCACCTATGTACAAAAATAATTAAAATAAAATAAAAATCTCTTTTTATTCCTTATTTTATGATGAAAATAAATAAAATATAAAAGGGGAATAAAATTGTACAAAAATAACAATTAAAAATCAAAAATCAAAATCCTACATATTGTATATATACCTATATATAACATATCATGTATATACCTTATTTTTATTTTGAAAAATTAATTAAAAATCACTAAAAAAATTGAAAAAAATAAAATAAAAATATTTCATGTTTTAAGTTTTCACTAATTCGACCGTTTGCCACCTGTTATTTCACTTCCAAATATTGTCCACGTGGCCGACCCCTAATTGTCCTGGGATTGTTGACCGCCCGGTCAACTACCCCCCCCCCCCAGGACCACTTCCCACGGGTCCTTAGCGGGCGACCCGTTTCTCGGACTTTCCCCGTCTAAACCCGATCGCCTACCACCTAAACCCCGGGTCCGACTCCTTAATGATGCATCCGAGACCCTCGCCGAAGCCTCCCCCTCGGGATCCGCGCGCTTCCACACCCTACCCGCGCCTTTCTTCCCGGACTCTCCAGCATATAAAGCTCCAGCTCCGCCTCCTCATTTATCATCTTTTGGCTATTTGATTCCACCCCCTGTGAGCTCCGGTGTGTGCGTGAGAGTGACAGCTCACTGCCCGTGCTGTTGAAGCGAGGAGAGGGACCGGATTCCATCGATCCGGTGAGCTTCGCCGCCGTTGCTCCGCCACCAGCTGGAGCCCGAGCCTCGGAGGGAGACGCTCCTCGAGGCGAAGACCCAGAGCTTCCTTAGCTCTTCCCCAATCTCCTCGTCCACCCAGGTAGTCCCTTAGACCCTTCTTTTCCTTTGATTTTCATTTACGCCCAAATCGTCGCTCCGCCGTGTTCCTCCGATTCCGACCATTCCATAGCTAGATTCGAACATCGGAATCCACAGACATCTGCGCCTTCCTCCGACGCGCCTTCTCCACCCCTCCATCCAACCCAGCTCGCAAAGGAGATGGGATTCGAGCTCCACCGTCCCCCCTTCGCCGGAGCTCGTCCATATCGCCCCATCGTTCACCGTCACCCCGCCTAACCGGGTCGAGGCAGTTTGCCCTCGACCCGCGAGTCTTCTGGATTGTTTTGCAGGTTGAATGAAGGCCATCTGAGGTCCTTCGACTTCAAGCCAGGAGGCGCAGCTCCGCCGACCTCGTTAGAGCTCCTCTGAGCTCGGCTGGGTCATCGGAGACCCCCATCCGACGCGGAGGCCCACGCCAGACCTTTTCCGATCACCAGCGCCCCGTGAGGAGGTCGGGAGCGCACGCACTGGGCTGACGAAGTTCGCCGGCCACCTGTTCTTCCTCGACCTTCAGACGACGTTCGATCAGCCCTCCTGCTCCAGTTCTTATCTGGACCGTCCTTTCCCGGAGCCGCCTTCACCGTCAGATCTGAGGAGGACCGATCCCAGCCGCCCGATGCTCGTGGGTTAGCCACAGAGAGCCACGACCGTTGATCACACCACGTGGCTTAACCCCGAGCATCGGATCACTTCGAGGACCCCAGTTTTGGAGCGCCAGCCGATCCCCACCGTCGATCCCTCCACGTGGCGCCCATCCTGCGGTCCGCATTAATAAAGGGTAATTTACCCTTAGGCCCTTCTGTTTATTTCATTTCGTATTTAGTGCTGTAATTAGTTAGTTTAGTTGTTTAGTTTTTGGGATATTTGCATAGAGACCCTGGTGCTTGCATTTATTTACTGTTATGCCCCTGTGCGTTGTATGACACGTGCTTCGACACGTGATTTTTCTGGTTTATTTACAATATAGGCCCTGTGGTTCTGGTTGTTCTTGAATGAATGGAAGTTTTAGTTTATTTGCATTTATACCCCTGTTCGTATTTTATTTGAACATGTGCGAATATTTTTGGGTTATTTGCAGATAAGCCCCTAGGCTTTTGGTACCAAAAGTCCCTCGGAACTTATTTTCCTCACATTTAGGTCCCTGAGTGCCTCAGGCACGCGCGACGCGCGTGACTTCCTCGGTTAATTGCACCAGACCCCCCAGACTTTCGGGTATTTGCACTTTGGTCCCTGTGCACAGTGCCCCTTCTTTATTTTTGGATAAAATAGCAAAATACCTCCAATTCCAACGAAAATTATATACATGGCTCCTGCCATAGTGTAAAATTTTTGAGGATTTTTGAGGACATTTTTGTTTTCATTTGATATTTTTAAAAATTTAAAAACATCTATTTTCTTCACTGTCTAACTTTAAAAATCACAAAAAAATATTAAATAGTGTCTAAAAATTACAAAAAAAAATTGTCTACTGTCTATTTTGTTGTGTTTGATTTTCTAGCCAATTTTGGCTATTTTTCATTACTGAAAACCACTAAAAATTAAAAAACACTCAAAATCTTATACAAATTCTAGTAAATCAATTAAAAATCCAAAAACAATAAAATAGGTGCCTAAATTTTCCTTGTTTTATTCTCTTTACAAGAAAATTACCTCCCAGCTAATTTGGGGCTTTTAGATATTTTATCTAGGCCCCTTTAGCTCGGCTGGACAGTACCTACTGTTTTAGCTACTTTTTGATTTTTAGAAAATTAAATAGACATCAGAAAATTCTCAAAAATTCACCAAAAACACTAAAAATTATAAAACACATAAAAATATCTTTGTTTGAATTTTTGGTTGATTTTTAATGCTTTTAATAAATTGTTGAAGTGTGTGTTTATTTACTTTTCTTATTTTCTTAATTAACTAAAAATCCAAAAAAATATAAAATATTCAAAAACCACCAAAAACATTTCTTTTATTTTCTTTTATCTCTTTTTGACTACTTCGTAGGCCGAGAGGCCAACCCATGCTCCTTGTGTTCGACCCTGGTCGCTATACCAGGTTAATCTAATAGCGAGACCGCTATCGCATTTTTGATTGATTTTATCTATCTTGGTGGTCTAATTTTCTTGATCGACACGATCGAGTGACTGAGGTCACGACGACCATCGTAGAGATACCTGATTACCTTAGTCGCTCGGTTTTTCGTGGTCATCACATGACAATGGTAGTATCGACATATCTGAGATGTCATATGAGTCCACCTTTCGTGTTAATGGTCAGCATCTCAAACCATATCTAGATAATGAGCCACTGATCGCTGACGTCATCCCGATTCATTTTGCATGAGATGCGGTCTTTGACTCACATCAGTTGCATCTCGTGCACGGTTATCAATGTCTTCCACCTTGTATAGATCTAGATGTCCATATCATCTCACTCTATAAAATCTGAAACCCCATCTGCATCTTGTGATTATGCTATACTTAGGGTGAACTTTACCCTAAGTATAGGGGGGTGTCAGACTCTTGATTATTCTCTTGATTTTTTTACCTCTATTTTGTTGCCTATACTTAGGGATATTTTACCCTAAGTATAGGGGAGGTAAACCATGTACATGCTATCACTCAGTTTTCCCTTTATGTACATTCTGCTATACTTAGGATTACTTGATCCTAAGTATAGGGGGAAACATCGAGCCCTCTTCATTTTATTATTTGATTCGTCATTGCAGTATAGCATTTCTTTTCACTTCCCTATACTAAGCACGAGTTATGTCTTCTTCTTCATCTCTCTTTATTCACTCTGAGGACATCGTTCGAGCTAAGTATAGGGGGTGTCGTATATATTTCATATATACTTTAGCCATAACTCGTACTTTGTGTGAGTGTGTTAATAAATAAAATGGCTAAAAATCAATTATTAAAAATCATAAAAAAATTAAAATTTTCTTGTACATAAAATTCTTTCTTGCACATACATATCTATTTATAAAAATTATTTTTGTACAAATGTTTGTAAAAATGTTTTGTTTGTCAAAAGTTTGTAAGTATTTTTGGGATCAAAACTATGTATATGGTACAATTTTTTTGTAAAATATTTGAAAAATAAAAGTTTGCAAAAATCCTAGCGTAAATATTTGTAAATAGTTTGCAAAACTTCTGCATCCATGCATACATTCAAACATTTTTCAAAACTTTTGCACATTTTCAAAAACTTTGCATAAAAAGATTTTTGTATATACTTATTTAGTTTTTATGAATCAGAGTTGACATTTAAACTAGCCTGGAATTAAATTGGAAAATGGAGCTTGGTTAAGACCTTAATCCACTTAATTCTAAGAGGAACCTTATAGGACTTAGGGTTGAGACTTTTCAGGTCCATTAGTGACTTAATTCTTTGAGTCCACTAGGCTATGATCACATGTCATCTTGATGAGCCTAAGTAGAACATTTAACAACACACACATGACTCCCACAGACAATGGCTTTACTTGCACCATCACCTTACACATAGCTCTCTACAGATGAGGTGGTGAGGAGGCGGTTTCCTTTGGCTTGGGGTAGCATACGAGGGTAGTACTTCTAGGCAGAACCTCTCATCTTCTTTTAGGGAAGGAAGTGCGCCTCAACTTGTCCTGACGGTGTTGAGGTCTAAAGACAGAAGTTGTGGGTTGCAATAATGCTTCAAAAGAGGGATAGTCTACTGGCTCAAGAGGAAAAAGTCCTTATGTATATATGCTGCACCATGTAGATATGTTGTAAATATGCACATTAAAAAAGGAAAAATAAAGAAAAACTTAAAAAAAGTGATGGGTCTGATAGAAAATGAAATACCCACCGGAGTATATATAGCCAAATAAAGCAAAGCTTATGTTACCCATTCTCATCTCATGAAGCTTGCAGCAGGGAGACTTAGCTACACTGGTTGGGCTCCCAGGGATACATGGCTACACTGGTCATGGTCCATTCTCATTTTCCCCTCTTCTTGAGCTGCTTGAACTTGAACTTAGAAGGGAATACCCCGCTCCTCAAGGAAAGAGCTGCCAGACTAGGGCATTAGAGTTACCTTGTTGAGGCAGGCTGTTGCCTTATCATTTCTGAGGTGGGGAGCTACATATCACTTACACAGTACAAGAAACGATTCATGGTCATTAGAGTTTGTGTATGTAGAATTGTTCTGATCTGGATTATTGAGGAGTCCTGTCCATATATTAGTGGAACTTAGAGGTTGTTGAGTCTTAAACCTAGATCCAGATAAGGTTCCGACAAACTAATAACAAGGTCTGACTGAGCTCCATACTCCAATTTAATGAAGACAAGTTTAATAATCAACCTTGATACCCCCTTCCTTTTCTTTTCTTTCTCTTTTCACTTCTTTCTCAAATAAGTGTTTGCTAAGGGACTAGCAAAGGTAAAGTATAGGGGGTGATGAATCCATGATCATCACTCTTTATTCTTTTATTTAGCTATTTATCTTGGCAATGCATCATATAAATAGACGTTAACACAATAAGTTAGCATTACGCATGCATTTGTTGATAGTACATAATTAGCATGTATTTGTGCAAAAATAAAAGAATAAAGAAAAATAAAAAAGAAGGAGGTATTTAGAATAAATACATAGTGACCTGAACCCAAGAGAAGGTCAAGCATTGGCATGATCGCCAAATAAAACAAGTAGAGAGAGACAGGGCCTACTCTACATTGTACATATTATTTGTGAAAATAAATAATTATTTTTGACAAAATAAAAATAAAAGATTCTTTTTACCTCCTTCTAAATAATTCCAAAAATAAAACAAAAATCAGAAAAATAAAATAAAAAAATCCTCGATCCCTTGTGTAAAATTCATGTACATATGCTCCATTCCCTATTTATTGTATACATGTAAATAAATAATAAAATATAATAAAAATTATTTCATACTCCAAAAATTATGTTGTAAATAAACGCCATATAAAAATTGGTGTATTTTTGTAAAAATAACAAAATAAAAATAAATGTACAAAATACATAGGTATATTATACATATATATAAGACACTATATTGTATAAAGATTAATTTATTTTTCAAAAAAATAAATAAATATCACAGAAAAATAGTTTGAAAAATAACAAATATTTTTCATTTTATATACTTTTTTATTTAAAATCATTTATTATTTTTGTTGAATTTGTAAATATGTTGTACATTCTAGTTCTATGATTGGTCCATGTCATTTCATTGACCCGGGTCAACGCCCTCTTCCAGGCTTGACCCGACCCAATCTGCTTCGCCGGGCCGATTTCTTCGAATTTTCCTGATCGGGTTACAGCCCCTCGCCCCGATTCCTCACCTGTGGTCTCTCCTTGGATCCAAGACCCTCGCGGATCCCTAGGAAGGCATGGATCTTCCTAGGGTTGTGTGCCCTCGCCCGATTGTTGCAGCCTCCTGGGAACCCTTTAAATTCTCTTCTCCGCCTCCCAGGATAAATAGCTCGTGCCTCGTGCCTCCCTTCCTTCCTATCCACCTCTGATTGAGTGACAGCTTCCTGAGGGACCCTTTGGATCGAAGCTTGGAGGAGCAGCAACGCTGCTCAGCCTCGTGGTCGGTGTGCGCCGTCGCGATCAGCCTCCCGACCTTCCACAGCTTGGTCGAGGCCATTGAATCGGCAATTGCCTTCGCCTGAAGCTCTAGAGCATGCCTAGGACCTCAGGTACTTCTCATTTCCTTCACATTTCCTGCTTAGCTTCAATCTTTCCATTCACCACCGTCGCGCATTCCTCTGCTCCGACCAGCTGGTCAGAGGCTCGTTACCAACATCCATCCGCTCAGATCAAACCCTCAATGCACGGTCCACCTTGCACCGCAACCTGATCCCCCTTAGGCTCGTCCCTCAGGTCGAGATTAAGGATCTGATCTCCTCTATCGCCTTCGCCAGAGATCTACCCTCGCCTCACGTCGCTTCTTTACCTTTTCGTTCTCTTTCAGTCAACGCAGAGGACCTCCACGATCATTCCTGAGCCTCCCGATCGATCATCGGAGCCAAGGATCACCCCCTAGCTCTGGTGAAGTTCACCTCGGCCATGTTCTTCCAGACCGCTTCAGCACCGTCAGATTGGCCTTCAACCTCCATATTAGATCTGAGTCGTCGATCGTAGCAGCTTTCTGGGCCGTTAGATCTGACGTCTGACGTATCTGCGCCCCATGTCCTCGACAACTCTTGAGGCGTCATATCTGACACCTGCCACATCTGAGCCGCATGTCCACGCATATCCAGCGGCCACCACGTGTCCCCCCACGCACTCTGTACGTGCCTGCGAGGGTAATGCATTTCCTTCCCTGCACTTTTTATGTTTTATTTTCTAGTCTGTTAAATAAAGTTATAATTCAGTCTATTTACGTATTAGTCCCTAACATTTCTAGTATTTGCACTTTAGTCCTCTTAGTTTGAATACATGTGCACGGTCACATGCCTTGTGGTGTTTTTGCATATTTTGTCCTGGACTTTTTGAAGTTTTTATTTTGAATGAAATATTTTATGTATTTGCATTTATGCCCCTGTACGTGGTTAATTGACATGTGCGTGAATTTCAGAGGAATTTTGCACCGACATCCCTAGACTTTTTATAGGTGTTATTGTTTAAGCTGGTTAGGATATTTGCAAATAGGTCCCTACAACATGTGTGATTTGTTTTAAATCAAATAATTATCAAATTTATTCCAAAAATTACCAGCAGCTCCTGCTATTGTGTAATATTTTTGGTAAATTTTGTGACGTAATTTGATTTTATTTGATATTTTCTAAAAATAAAAACCCCCTAAAGTCATGTCTGTTTATTTTATAAAATCCCAAAAAATATAAAATGCCTAAAAATTCTATAAAAATTCCTCCGTGTTTGTTTTTGTTTCTTTTAATTTCACTGTCTTTTTTGTTCCATTATCTTTTATAAAATCCTTAAAAATCACAAAAGACCAAAAAACTTATAAAAATTCTTAAAAATTTTAGAAATTTAAAAAAATGCGATTCCATTTTTTGTAATTAGGTTTTTTATCTACTTTTTCATAAAATAGCCTCTAGGCCTTTCAAGCAACTTTAGCATTTTAATTTTGCCTTTAGGTCATGGCTGAACAGTGTTCCATGTTTTGTGTTTATTTTATTTTTAAAAAATTATATAAAAATCTGAAAAATCCCACAAAATCACAAAAAACACTTGCATATTTTAAAAATATAAATATATTTTTATTTATAATTTTTGAGCCTTTTTAGTCTTAATAAAATTGTTGAAGGTTGATTTCTTTTATCTTGTTATTCTTTTTCTTATTAGAAAATATAAAAAATGCAATTTAAAAATCACAAAAAGATGCCTTTTCTTTTCTAATTTCTCGACTACTTCGTAGGCTTCGCTCGTGCTCCTTGTGCTCGACCTTGGTCGCTACACTAGGTTAAATAAATAGCGGAGACCGCTACATTCGATTTTTGAGCTTGATTGTTTATCTTATGGTCTTAATTTTCCTTGATTGACCGTGCCTTGTGATTCGTGTTGCAATGACCTTAGAGACTACTTAACCTGAGTTGCTCTGGGCCACTCATCAGTACGCCACGTGTCCCTGCTGGGTATATTGCTCTTTTTACCTTATCATTTATTTTATTTTGTTTTATTCGAGTAGATAAATCTCGTAGTTAAAAACATTTGCAATTTGGACCTTTTACTTTTTATATTTGCATTTCAATCCCTCCGAGTTAGTGACACATGTGTCCCTACGTGCTCTTTGGGTTATTTGCACTTTGTTTCCTGAAGTTTTTATGCCGTTATGGAATGAATGAAATGTTTTGAGATTTGCATTTATACCCTTGTGAGCTTGGATCACGTGTGATGCATGCTTTGTTTGGGCTATTTGCATGATTGACCTTTTGCTTTATTAGTATGTTATTTGATTGGTCCTGAAAGTTAAAATAATTGTGTTTTGATCCCTATGAATTGCATTTAACTTCTAGCATTTTATTGGTTGTAATAAATATTAATTAACTTTAAAATTACTAAAAATTAGAGTTAGCTCCTGCTAGTGAGTAGTATTTATGGTAATTTTCATGAGTTGATTTACTTGCATTTTTTATTATTAAAAATTCAAAACCACTAAAAAGTATCCTGTGTGTGTTATAAAAATCATACAAATTTGAAAAGTGTTTTGAAAATTCCACTAAAATTTCTGTAGGTGTATTTTGTTGTGTTTTAACTTCAGGATTAATTTTGTTTGAAAGATCTCTCAAAAAATCTAAAAATTACAAAACACCCAAAAGCTTATAAAAATTGTATAAAATTAAAGAAAAATCTAAAAATTGTGCTTCCAGCTTTTTAAGAAGATTTTTACTTATATTTTATCATAAAAATACCACTTAGGAACTTTGAGCATTTTTAAATATTTTTAATTTGTAAATTGGTCCTGGCTATGCCCTATTTTGCATTTTAGCACTGTTTGATTTTTACAAATCCAGAAAAAAAAACATTTTAAAAATCTACAAAATTACCAAAAATACTTTAAAATTTATAAAATCCAAAAAAAAATCTTTGTAATTTTCTGAGTATTTTTAGTTTTTAGAAAAATCCAAAAAGAGTGTTGTTTTTGTCTTTTATCCTTTGTACCACTTTTTATTTTATTGAAAAATAAAAAACATATAAAATTAAAAACCACCAAAAATACTTTTTCTATTAGGAATTTGACTACTTAGTTTTTAAACTGCGCTCCTTCTATTCGACCCTGGTCGCTATACCAGGTAAATAAAATAGCGAGATCGCTTACATTCCTTGCTTGATTTCTTGAGTGGTTTATTTTTCTCGTTGACCACGCCTAGTGATTTGGGTCACAATGACCTTTGATTTATTTCTTACTTAACCCTAGTCACTTGGCCAGTCTTCATTTACCCCTATAATAATGGCACAACATCAACAACATTGCAATAGTACATAGTAAGACATCAGCAATAGTTTTGATTTATTCAATAGTAAATAATAATACACCAGTAATACAATATCAGTAAATAGTAATATAGCATCAGTATATTTTATTTAGACAATAGTAAATAATAACACAACATCAGTAAAGTTTTCCTATAGTAGTGACACAACATCAGTAATATTTATAATAAAATGTGTACGATGTTTCCTATTATAAATCAAATGCCTCTTCAAAATCTTCTTAAATAGTATGTAATACTTTACCTATTTTACAAACATTTAAAAAGAGAAGCAATTAGATACCTTTTTTTGTAAAACCAATCGGTGGTTTTCACTCAATAAATAACGTTCGTAGATAGTAAATGAATAGCTCATATCACGTGCTCATTAGATTGCTAATAGGCACATAACTCATTGGATAAGCTCCATATATATATATACACATATATATATATATACACACACGTACATACATACATGCATGCATACATACATGCATACACACATACATACATACACACATACATACATACATACATACATACATACATACATACATACATACATACATACATGTATGTGTGTGTGGGGGTGGGGGTTAATGGAACTTCCCCCAAGGGGCAACCAACTTGGTTACCCCACCCTTATTCTTTTATCTTAAGGTATATTTTGAAAGCGCATGGGAGAATTTAGATCACTATATGATACCATGTTGGCATTCAAATTTCAACTCAATTCGAGATTTCTATCCCATCTATCAAACCTGTCAAATTTTAACGATCTCAGAATTGTTGAAATCGATCCACTCTAGATAGACAAGTTAGGAATGCCTATTTCAAACAGAATTTGAATGACATTATGGTGTCATATAGTGGACTAAATTCCCCTGGGATTTTCAGAAAATGCCTTAGGAAATAAACAAATAAGGGTGGATGTAGTCAAGTTGGCTCACTCGTGGGGGCAACCTCATTTCAACCACACACACATGGGAAAAGGAGCATACATCCACGTGGAGGTAACTTTCCTATAGTCGCCCCTTTCCACTATATTTTTATTATTTTTTTCAATTGAATTCTTGGAGGCTTTAGATCATAATATCGTTATGACATCATTAAATTTCAACATAATTCAAAACATCTAACTATCCATCAAGTCAGACAAATTTTAATGATCTCTGATTTGTTGAAATCGACCCCTTTTGATAGACATGTTAGAAATGCATGTTTTACATGAAATTTGAAAGACACATTCCACCTAATATTCTAAGTAAATCACCTAAGAATCCATTTTTAAAAAAATCAAAAGCGTTAACGGAAAATGGGCATGTATAGGAAAGTTACATACATACAGGTGTAGTCTCTCTCTCTCTCTCTCTCTCTATATATATATATATATATATATATATATATATATGGAATCTTTCAAATGAGATGTGTCTTTCTTGGGATTTTAAAATCCATTATTAATTTAATAAAAAAATCTATAACAATTTTGTAAAAGTATAAACTGCATATTGTAAAAAATAATTTTGTGGAGCATAGGATCTATATTTAAATTAACAATTTCATCTAATATAATAATATTTCCATAATTATATTCCACTATATATGCTATGTTAATATTTATATTAAATCTATGTAATAGAAAATTGTAAAATACATGTAAAAGATGCCTAAATTGACGGTGGCTCACCATAGATATGGTGAAACCCCACCTTATTTGATGTGTCTACTATAAATATAGGATAAACTTCTAATGAGATTGGGGCTCACCACCTCCAAGGTGAGCCTGTAATATTATATCTCTGTTTTTTTATCACATGATTCAAATTTATGACATATTAATTGAAAATCTATTTTGGTCATTTTTCACATTCTAATTATAGAATGTGACAGACAACATCCCTAAATGGTAAGGAACTCGTTTGCCCTAAATCAATTGATATACTATTCCACTCTCTCTCTCTCTCTATCATTCGATGTTGGCACTAGAAAGGGAGGCGTTCGACATTATGGGATCCGCGTGGAGGCGATAGCGGTGCACACAGATCGAAGATCAGTTTCTCACTCTCATTCTTCTCTTCAAGATCTTTCCTTGGAGCCCTAATATCACTCATATCCAGATCGTGAATCTCTCTAGATCTATTTTTTAGATTTAGGGATGTTGAGATTTGTGTTTCATGTGAGGAGTTGGGGTTTCTCTTGGATTTCCCTACGATGGCATGTAGTGAGGAACATGGCTTCCCCCTCTCTCCCAACGATAGTGCACAGTGAGGTGGAGCACGACTCTCCCCCTTTCTTTCTCGACATTGCGTGTGCGATGGTGAGTCCTTGGACGAGGACAAAGGAGGGAAGCATGATAGAGGTGAGGTGCATAGAGAGACTGAGGCGACACACGATGAAAGGGGAGGGCATCGTGGTAGCCCACGGTTGAGGCAAAGGAGGGGTGAGGCCTAGAAACCAAGGCAAAGCATGTTGTGGTGGCACACAAAGGATGGATGCAACCTGGAGGAGAGATCACCATTTTGTTTTGTTTTACATAGTTGGCATGCTATCAACAAAATGTGATACATATTTTAGATAACTCTCATATCAATTTACAAATGCACATTTATTTTTACATGATTACCTTTTTGGAAATATTTGATAAATTATTGATTGATTTTTTATTTTGTAGGTTACCATATAACTTTTATAAAGAGAGCATCTAGTTTACAAAGAAAATACAAATATTACAAACTGATTCTCAATGTAAAATCAAATAAAAATTTATAAAATGCTTCTTCGTATTTACAAAATTTTACAAATAGTTGATTAATTTTTAAAAGAGAGAATAAATTTTAAAAACGGTACATGATTATTGCAATTGTGACATATTGAAACCACAAATTTATAAAAAATTAAACAAACTTTACAAAAGAATATACTCATTTTACTAAAAAATACCATTGACGGTGAGGATGTAAAAAATTTATCAATGAATTTACAATGATGAGAATCATTTCTACAAAAAAATCATTGGAGTTTACAAATATATGGTTAAATCAAATTTTTTGAGATCGAAATTGAAAATTAATTAATAAAGGTTTTAACAAAAAATACCAATTTCAGACAAGTTTAAAATGGAAAATCCAAGCTATTAAATCAAATTCGAATTTAATTAATCAGGTTGACAAGAATACTATTTTAGACATTGTTTTGGAAGCACATGTTGGATCAAGATCCAATGTATCTGTTGATGGCTCACTATGGAAATGGTGAGCCATAATCTCTTTTGAAAGGGTTCATATACAGACATACACACAACTTATTTTTTTTAAAAAAAATTCCGTTTCCACAATGTTTGTTCAACTTGTGATGTTGGAAAGATAGGCGGCAGCTCAACTGATGATGTTGCAAGGCCTTTTGGCGTTCTGTGGACAATTTGGCTGGCGAGAAATGACATTCTTTTTAACAATCAGGGATTTTATCCAGAGAATGCTATTTCCCATTGTAAGGCTCTCTTAAACTTTTGGGAGTCAAGGTCCTTCTTTCTTTTAATATAATGATTCGGCGGTGACTCCAATCTCATGAGGTCACCCTATTTTTCATCAAAAAAAACTTGTGATGTTGGAAATTCCTTGAAAGCTATACATTATGTACGTAGTCATAAAAAGTTTATTTTGTAGTGATAAGAGAATACGAATTAAACTGTCAAGATAAGGACATTATACATCATGGATTTTCACGAATTACACAGTACTAAAAGAAGAATACGAAGGCATAATTTTGTTCAATTAAAATGGTGTTGCGAGATGTAAAGATGATATTTAATTCCTCTCGAGTCTAGTGGTTGTGATGGTCCATGGACTACCTAGATAGATATAGGCATTCGCTGTTTGCTCAATCTTACGTAGATTAGATAGGCTGATGAAATCTCGACCTCTAACGAATCGGAATCCAAAAATAAATCCGATTTTATAAAGGATAGATTCTGAAATAGATTGTTGTGTGGGTATTAAAAAATGCCATGCGGGTGGGAATAAGTGATGAATCATATCGCATCTAAAATGTTACAAAGATAAGAAGGGGGTCTACACCCTAATTGGATCACGAGTTGAAGATAGTTATATGGTCCCATATTTTCTTTATTAAGGTATTCCCATTTACCTTCAAGTAAAAAAATAACATGAAAAACATATTCGAATCTTGAATACGGATCGAATAAATAGCGGACTCGAACACGGATCGAATAAAGAGTCAATCCAAATATAAATCGAATAAAGACTGAATCCAAATATGGATCCAATAAACATGGAATCTAAATACGGATCGAATAAAGACTACATACAAATACGATTTAAATTTGTATCAACGTTTATAATTATTTTAAAAAGTGACAATGGAATATAAATAAGTTGTATTATGACAAAAGAGAGTATCGAAGTGACCTGCGTTCTTGACCAGAAGCAAAAAAGAGATAGTGTTTCGTAACTTTCGATCGTGCCCTTCCACAAACAAACGTAAGTTTATTAATATCATTAATTTATTGTATTATATAATATATAATATTAATATAATAATAAGGGACCGTGGGTTATGTTATATTATATTAATTAATATATAAAATAATATTAAATGGTGTATTCGGATATCTGGATCCGGATCCAATCCGGATATTCAATCCATTACCATATCCGTATCCGTAAAATTTGTACAACCATATCTATATTTGATCCGTAATCGAGTAATATATGGATACGGATATCCGTATTAGATAATATAAACCGATATTCAGATATATCTGTATCCGTTTTCATCCATATTCCTTATCCTGGAATAAGGGATGTTTATCATGGAATACAAGCAAGTCTAGAACAAGATGATCAAATCATAGTTAGTCGGTTATTGTATCTCATTCTGCTTTATTTATTCTTTGGAATTTTTACACTACAACCTCTATAAATTTTACCAATTACGTACACGCCATACATTCTTCATATTTACCCTACAACCGCTGCCAACTTATTCCATCTTACACCGCGACCCCTGCATGTGTTAGCCATAGGGGGGTCGTGAGTTAGTACGTGTACAGGGGTTATGGGTAAATTTGAAGAATACATATGTTGTCGCGGAATCGACAAAATTTACAGGAGTTGTGGTGTAAAAATCCCTTATTCTTTTCTTCTCTCTCAAGAACCAATCGAACAATGGGGAAAAAACAACCCCTCTTATTATAATTCCACCTTATTATTTATCTATCAAATAATCTTGCATATAAATCTCTAAAAAAAAGAATCTGAGAATGAGAGCAACAGTATAGTATTAATATTTTTTTTCCTGTCCAGAAATAATATTTTGATAACAGTATAGTATTAATATTTTTTTCCTGTCCAGAAATAATATTTTGATGGGTAATAAGAAGGACCTGAAGGAGAGTAAATGGTATAATAAGTCCCATGAAAGCTGATGACAGAAACAAAAGGAAACAACCATTAGGAAACGGTAATTTCTAGTGTTTTAACCATGATCCAAAGAGTGAAGAACACATCGTTTTAACTCGAGATCATTGAAATGAATCTGTTAGCTATATAATATTGAATTCATCTCAGTGTCAGATATTGATTTAAAAAGTACGAACAGTAGCAACTTATGAGACCTCAAGTTTAAATCCATGCGGACCACAAAAAAGAGGTTCAACAGTGCACAAGTACAATAAATGGTATTTATTCTCCACAGACATTGATTGGAGGAATCACCAATTATTTCTTTACCACCAATTCGACAAGAAGATACCCAATTAGATACAGGTATATGTACATGTACTGAGACACTGTAGCCACATTTACACAGACTGTAATACAAATATTTGCGTATTCATTTCAAGGAATATGTACACTATTTAGTGCTTGAATCTCTGTCTCATCTTTTAAGCTTAAGCAAATAGTCAAATTTGGGGGGAAATTTAATGTAAAATAACCCTCTCTTTGTATGATTAAAAAAACATGGACTTTATCACAATTTCAAAATCAACTAAAATGGTAAAATAGATCTGATGTGATGCTCTTACAAAAGCCAACTTTATGTAAAAAAACCATAAAAATTTTTGCGCCTGTGATTTTCCGGACTATGTTGATAACACTTGTGTCCTTATATATTTCATGGTTCAACAACAACAACAAAGCCTTTTCCCACATTAAGTAGGTTCGGCTACATGGATTTTTTTGTCTCCACATATGAATGTGTATGTGTGTGTTTATGTGTTTCACGTTATTCAAACTAGTCAAACCTAACTCAATATAACCGTTTACAATTCACCTATATAAGTTTCGCTATACTTCTCCCCATTCATGGATTCTGATTCAATTGTCTTTTGTATATTTGACATACTGATGAATCGCCTGATCTACTACTCTAAAAGAAGAGCAATGTCACTGAATCGATCGGGTGAAACAAACAGAAAAATTTATGTATTTTATTATTTAGACTCCTAAACTTGTGTGGATAGTAAGCACAGGAGCGACAAACTCAAAGAAGTAAACTGTGGAAACTAAAATGAAATAGATGAGTGAACTAAGGTATTATGGTTTACTGATTTTTATGGATTTCATGAATTTTTATTTGTTTTTAAGTGTTTTAAACCTTTTATTTTATTTTTAATCTATCAAAGTAGGTATAGGTTTCATATTTTGTATTTGTTTATATTTTTATATTCCTACATTTTCTTATTTTTATTTTGTATTTTTTATTATTTTAATATTTGAAACTGTTTAATTTGCAAAAGTATATAAAGTGAAGAAAGCAAACTTCTTATTTCCAAAATAGGTACTATATGTGCAAAAATTGTAAAAGAAAGTGTTTTTATGTTTTAAATATTTTTAGTATTTTTGACACTTTTAGAAGATTTTTAAGATTTAATGTATTTTAAAATTAATTTTAAAGTTGAAAACAATAAATCTTAATTTACATATCAATATTTACTGCATTAAAAACACTATACATTAGAAATTTTTTTGTTTATATTTTTCATTATAGAGAATTTTATTAGATTTAAAACTTGATATTGTATGGATTTTTATATTTTTTAGAATTAGTTATGATTTTATAAGGTTTTGGGTGTTTTTGTTTTTTTAAGGTTTGCATGTGTTTTATATTATTATTATTTTGATTTTTAGATGTTTTCTCTCCACAGTCGATTGCTCTCCAGAAGGTTGTACAAAGTCCCAATTGCTCTCCAGATGAGATCTAAACCATCGGTGTGAATATGATTGAATGGTGAAGAGGAGTTCTGAAAGAATTGGGAAGAACACGGCTTCGGTGAACTTTGAACGATCCGATCTTAGTCGATCTGGAGCTGATGGCCCTCAGACCTATCTTAATCAAATTCTGGATCAAATCCATATGGAATGGTAAGGGATTCATAGTCCAGATCTTCTTGGAACGAGATCTGGGGATGCTTCGATGCTCGGATGGGGCTGCTACTTTAGGTGGATCGATGCTCTCGATCTCACAGGTCGCTTGATCTAATGTATCTCAAGTGATAGGTATGTTCTCAAAGTACATGTCATGTATTTCGTGTATAGGTTCTTCTTAGAACCTTAAGGTGTTGATCTCCCATAGCTATCGTTACGATGGCTCGAGTCCAAGAGGTATCATGCTGCACTTCAAATGTCCATGTACAAGTACACTACATGTTTCGTGCACAACTCTAGGTGACTCGCAATGAATGCTCTATCATGCAACGGTTCTATATCATCCGGGTGGTCTGTGCGATCTCAGATTAGGTGCTCAACATCAATTTAGATTTCACATGCAGATGCTTCTATTGATCAAACTGTGACTCTTTGATCTAATCCTGCAATAGAGAGTTGACTCGAGCTCAAAGACTCGATCTCACAGTTACAGAGAAGATGAGCAGATGTTCTTGCTGAGTGGTGGAAGGGAGCACATCTCCGGTTGTTGTGCGTGGCTCGAGGTGAAAGGATTTGTGAGGTAGATCGTGAAGTGATGAGGTTTATAGGTGAGATGGTAATCGATGGCGGGCCTGATGTCAAACAGAGATGAATGGAGGGATTGAGAGAAGAATATAAAGATTTATAAAAGAAGAGATGAAGGAGGATAGGATGAAGCAGAAGAAGACCTATATATCTACCTGGTAGATGTTAGATAACTGAATTTTCTTGTGTTGGAGATTGACATAGCTCTGGGTTGGTGCCTCGACTAGTGACGACTGGGAGGCTTCTCACCCGACGAAGCTAGTATTACGACATCGACAGAGATCTCGTTGCTTCTCCTCTCTCTCACTCGATTGATGTGGAAGATCCCCGTCACTGATTCTCCATCACTTGGAGATCGACGGTAGTGATGGTATAAAATGATGGATATATTTTTGGGAAGAGGGGGGACACCCATATATAGATGAAAGAGAGAGACTAGACAAAGAAGAAGGTTGCAAGCCTCACTGGCTGATGTGGCTATCGGAGGTTGTTGATGAATGGTCTATGGTTAGGGTTTGTTAAGAAAGAAAGCTTCTAGAATAGGAAGGAGAAGGTATGAAGAAAAAGAAGAGGAGACGGATGAATAAAAAGAAGCAGAGGGAGCTAGACTGGCAACTCCTCTGTAGGAACAACCAGTGGCCACCACGTGATCATCACTAGAGGATAAAAACACTAGAAGCTAAAATAGTTTGAACAATGTATAAAACACCATATAATTCAATAAAAAATAGTAAATTAGCTTTAATAAATAAATAAATAGTATAAATAATAAATAGAAATAATTTAGTAAATTATTTAATGTTGATTTTTAATAAATAAAATGACTTAATTTATATATTTAAATAATTTAAATAGTATAAATATATGTATAAGTCACATGTATACAATAGTTTATTGATTTTTAATTAATTAATTTTACAAATAAGTTAATGATTGTAAATATAAAAAAAAATTTAAACATTATTTAAATAGATAAATAATTAACAATATGTACATTATATGTGTATTAGACATTGATGAATCTCGGATTCACCATTCTAAGTCTCATTAATTAAGCTCAAGTCCCTCAAAATCAATTGCATTTCTGCATTTATTTTGCATAATTAGCATTTGTGCATGATTTCATAAGAATTGCATTTTAGCATTAAATTCTGCATAAAATAAGAAGCCAAAAATCCAAGCCAAAAATGACCTGTAAATAGCCTAACTTCCCCTATTTTTAACTCCTTCATGCTAACTCCGAATACCACAAACCCACCTCCACTGTGTACATATCACTAACAAGAATAACTTAAAAATACAAAAAAATCACTAACCCTGTTAAGTGGACCAAAAACCCAAACCCTAGTTTCAGGATTTTCGGACTAAAAGCCTCATATCTTCTCCATCCAGTGTCCGATTTTATCCTACTCACTTTTGAACTAATGCACATTCAATTACCTTCAAAACAAGACCAAGTTCAAGTGAATCGGAGCTCGTATGTGAAAGTTGGGTTTTGGGCCTCTTTTGTACATTGTATATTTTCGCGGCTTTTGACCTGTATTTTTTGTAAATATTTTCTTTATCATTAAAAAATCCAAAAAAAATAGATTAAGGTGTCTTTTATTTATCTTTGAGTTTTCCAGATTTTCTCGGATTTTTATCTTGTTTTAAAAATGACAAAAAAATTAGAAAACCCAAAAATCTAGGTATTCTATGTACATGGGATACCCCAAAAATTCACTTTTTACATTTGACCGATTTTGGCTTTGATGTCTTCATGAAAGTTGTAGATCTCGTCGAGACGAGCAATGTTCGTGAAGAAACTTTTTCGATCAGAGCTCATTTGCTATTTTTTATTAATTTTACAAAAGATTTTAATTTCGATTGATCTGGTGCTAACACGTGGCAGCCCCAGAGGCCGCCACGTGTCAGAGATTTTTGAGCTTTATTTATATCGTTTTTATAAAAAAAAGCCAACGCACGTGCGAGGCACATGCCCCCAGGCACGCGCCAAGCACGTGCGCGCCCTTTGCCTCCTTCCTTCTGCCACGTAGCACGTTCCCGGCCGTTCGATCTCGGCCGATCGAACGGCCTGGAACCCATCTTCCCCAACGGACTCCCCCGACTTCTCCGCCTCCCTCCTTCAACCTCCTACGCTGCCCAGCCCTGTAAGCTCCGCCCGCACCCAATCTCCGCAACTGTCGCAACCGACCTCCGTAATCCCCGCGTCTTCTGCAACCACCGGCCGACTCCTTCGCCTATAAAAGCACCTCGCCAACCCCGAGTCCAAGGATCCGCCGATATCCCTTCTTTCCAGGCCAAGCCGGTGGTGACAGCCCGGCCACGGCAACTTCACGGCGAGATCCGAGGGCCCCCCTAGCCCTCGTTGCAGAAGCGGCTCCACCGCCGCTCTCTTTTTTACTTCAGCTCCGATCTTCGTCGAGCCGACCACCTACGTCTTCTCCGAAAAACCTCGTCTTCACCGTCATCGTCAACATCTTCACCAACCGCGCTCCGTTCATCGTCAACAACGCCAGCCCGCCATCCACCTCCACGCCTCTCCGCCGTCGCCTACGACCATCGCTCCTCCCCCGCAGCGCAAGAGGCTCGCCATCGCTGTGCATCTTCGACCTGCATCGTAGAAGCTTCATCGACTCCACCGGCCTCCGTCTTCTTCTCCTCCAGACAGCAGCTGCGAGCTTCACCGACGTCCCCCGGCCGTTTGTCGGCCAAAATCTCCTCCGCCAGATCTCGCACCGGAGCCCCGCCCTTCCTTCGCCTCGCCACCGACGATAAAGAGAGGCGGCGAGCTCCCTCCGCCGCTCCATAGGCCACAGCAGCCGGGCTCGCAGCCCGAGACCCCCCACGTGCGAGGCACGTGCGAGGGGACGTCAGCCTTGCGTCAACACCCCAGGTCACGTGCTTTGCACGTGACCGTGGGTAATTTATACGCACGTCCCCGGAGCTCTGCATAATTACACATCAGTCCCGCCTCCAGAGGGCACGTGCCAGGCACGTGCCTCTCTGGGAATTTTGCAAGAAGGGCCCCACTAATTTTGGTAATTACTATTAGGTCCCCGTCTGCACTTTTATTTTTCCTTATTTTATTACTATTTGCATTTGCACCCCTGTGTTCCCCCATAACTTTGGACATCTTTTCTACATTATTTTATTATCAAAAAAATAGCACTATGTTTTTTGCTTAATTCTCTACATTTTGATATGATGTGGATATCTTTCGGATTAACAGTTAATTATTAATTAAATATTCTGTGGAATTTACTATATTTTTCCCAGCCTGTGCTCTTCAAATATTATTTAATTAATCGTTGCTCTAAAAATTCTCCAAAAATCACATATTGTAGAGTTATTTGAGTTTAACATTGTGCCCAAAAATCTTTGCATTTGCATGCATAAATTGCTCTGTAAAAATCATTTAGCACATTTCAGTATTTAATTTTTAATAGGTATTCAACCCTACATTTTCGAGATATAGGATTTTTCTAAGATCCATTACCTAGTGATAAATCTTAAATAATTTTATTTCTCGAAAATAAGTAGGTTTAGTATTTATTATAATTAAATATTGAAAATCCCTTTGTTTGCATTTAAATATTCATAAAAAATTCATATTGCATCTAAAAATTCCAAAAAAAAATACAAGGCATTTATTTTGTCATAGATATCATCCCGGCCAAGTTTCGTATTTTTCGGACATCGTTTGATCGAAGTTTACATTTTAGTCCCTAAAATAGGCCGAATTTGCATTTTGCATCCCTTTATTGCATTAAAAATTCCAAAAAAAGACCGCCTTGAAAACCGAACATGAAATTGGATAGACATATCTCTATGTTGTTCCTTTGCCTCCTTGTGATCGACCTTGAGACTTGCCCAAGTAAAATAAACATAAAACCACTTGATTAAAATTAAATAAAATTTATGGTTATTTTCTTAACTGTTTCCGATCGCCACCTACAACGAAAGACTTTATTATTCTCACACTCGAACATTAAAAACACATTCTTAACCTGACGTTTTCGGACTCGTCAGACATATATAAGAGATATAAATATGAGGGTAAAATGGGGTCGCCTCCTAGGGGGAGCTAACTTGGCTCCCCTACCCTATTTTTCCTATTTTTTATATTTTTAAATACTTTTGTTGATTTTCATAACTATATCCTTATATTATGTCATTCAAATTTCGTACGAAATAGAGACTCCTACTGCCTCCATGCAGACGGGGTCGATTTCAACAATTCTACGATCTATAGAAAATGATCATTTTGATGGAGGTCATAGACGTCTCTATTTCACACGAAACGCGAATACCATAATATATGGATATAATGATGAAAATCCACAGATTCATTTTTATAAAAAAAAATAGGAAAATGGGACGAGGGAGCCAAGTTAGCTCCCCCGGGGGCAACCCCGTTTTACCTTAAATATATTAATTCATTTTGGAGCATTTTTATATTTATTATTTATTATTTAATACACATTAAAATTATTTTAGTATATATTTATTATTTTTTATAGTTATATTTACAAGGATAAATAAATAAGAATAAGTAGCATAAATGTAACATTTATTTTTTTATTATTTTTAATTTTTAATTTTTTATTAGAATTTTTATAAATAAAATATAAGGAGGATAATGAAAATACAACTAATGAGAAATACAAAGAATAAAATAATAAAAAGATAATGTATAGTTGTAAAGATACCATAGTACCGTAAAAAGCCAACTTTCACATCTTATCTTCGATTTTAATGAAATTGCTTTCATTTTGTAGATAAATTAATTTTGAATACAATGAAAGTAGAATTAGGTGATATTTGAGTTCATACGAAGTAAATGTTTAGCTTTCCATTATGATTTTTCGATTTTTTGATTCTTTATCTATATATTAAATAATTTTTATAATATTTTTTAAATTTAATATACATTATTATAAATAAGTTTTAAGAAGAAAATATTTTATTTTGAAGTGATATGAATGATTAATAAAATAAATTAATATATGTAAAAGGTGAATTTGTGCATATATATAATTGATGATATATATTTTCAAATACTTTTATAAGTTAAGATCCTTATCTCCCCCTACTTATTTATCTTGTCGACCAAGTTGATATAAACATGGTCTTGGGGTTTAGGATCTGTACATATTTACATCCTTATTTCTTTTATTTTTATTTTTCTCTTTATTCTTTTATTTTAGATTAAATAAATGTTAAATATACAATATTAACAACTGGAGTTAGTATGTTAATTAATGAGAATTAATCTATATTTACATGTATTTTACCAAGGAATTTAGACAAAATGAAAAAAAATAAAGGAGATGAATCATGGATTCATCATTCCACTATACTTTACCTTTGCTAGCCTCTTGACAAATATTTATTCTAACAATAAGTGAAAGGCAAAAAAAGGAAAAAAGGAAAAAGAAAGAACTTAGAAGAAATTTATCTCTTTAAACCAATCTTTACTTACCCTAATTCAAGAAACTAAAATAAACCTTTAAATTAACAATTTGTTGAGACTTCGTTAGAATTAGGATTTAAGTCTCAACAATCTTCAAGCTCCACACATCCCTATTCAAGTTATTACCAACAATCAGCTCAGATCCACCCATTCATCACATGAACTCTTCAACTTTGAAGACAAATTATACAGTATGTGAAAGGTGTTAGTTCTCTTGCTTAAGGAGGCGAAGAAGCCTACCAGTCCAGTAATAACACTCCCATGGGTCCATCATCTAGATACTCGATCCTCGAGGAGGGGCATTTCCTTTTGAGTTGAGGTGTGTGCTTGTTCACAGTGAATGTGGAGGGAGAAGTCTAAAAGAATGAGAAAAGAAGTGGAGTGAGACATGTGTTATGACATCTCATGTGAAGCATGGCCAATTTAGCCAAGTCTACACCAAGATATGTAGGCTATCTGAAGATTGGACCATTGGGGTCAAGAATATACTTTAGGAATTGACTTCTTTTGGTATGAATTTTTTTGCACCGCATTGACTTTTATGCTCTAGCGGATATAGAATCTTTTTCCGTCCATGTTTTGGGATCTTAGAAAACTATGCTAGCAGACCATTCCTCATCCGAATCTTTATTTTAACCCCCCAACTCCCGTCTTTGGACGTCTACAACACTAGACAAGGATGAAACTGCACAACGAAATGAACTGCCCTTTGCAACCTCATTCAAGTCGAGTTAAGTGGAGAGTGCATGAGTCCAAATCAGTCTCTACTATTGAAGAGTTATACATGTGACACCAAGTGTCCTACTTAGGCAAGTTTAAGTTGAATTCCGAACACAGACCTATGGAACCCAAAGATACAAGTCAAAATACCTGAAGAGTCCAATTCCTAATAAATTCCTTTTAAAATTAAGTGGATTAAAGCAAAACTAAGCTCCATCATTCAGACTTGATTTCATTTGGTTCAAGAATCAATGTTGCTCTGAAAAATGCTAATGAATGCTACATTTTTTGGTGAACTGAATTCTTCAATTTAAACTTTTTATATGATCTTTTAAGAAATTTGTAATTTTCCAAATGAATTTTAAATTATTTTAATTTTTAGGTATTTTTTGAAAGAGTTAGTGAATTGAATCAATTATATATATTCATAAGGATTATGTACATATTTAAAAGGATTTTAAACCCAAGTCTATGCAACTTTATACAAATTTTATACAAGATTTTACAGAAGAATTTTATTCATGTTTTAAAATATTAATAATTTACGTACAAGGATTTTACAACACATTTTATATATAATTTTAAATCTCTTTTTATAACTCATATTTATAGAGTTCTTGTGGCTTTTAGAAACACAAAAGGAAAATATTAACCCATAATTTAGATCCATGTTATTTAAAAATACAATAAAGTATGAGTTATGAATTCTAAAGTATATGAAATATATACGACACATATCTGTATTTAACGTGAACTATGTCCTCATAGTGATCAAGAAGCGACAATGGAAGGCATAACTCTGGTTAAGTATAGACTGGTGAAAAAAATAATTAACGACTCAAAGAATAAATAACAAATGGAAGTAGGTCATTTCCTCTATACTTAGGATCAAGTAATCCTAAATATAGAAAACTCAAAAATAATGGCAATCGAGATAATGTACACAATCAATGACTCGGCTTCCCCCACTATAATTTGGGAAAAGTATTGCTAAGTATAGAGAAGAGTATCAACAAGTGAGGGACAAGTGAGAGAACAAAAGAACTCAAATGAAAACAATCAAAATGATACGAGCGATATACCCCCACCCCCATATTTAGGATAAAGTACACCTTATGTATAAGAAACTACAAGGGTGATAAAACATAATGAATATGAACAACACAATGTCTACACCTCTTATTCTTAGGATAAAGTGAATCCTAAGTATTGCCAAAATCCTAAGTGATACTTGAGGTGTAAAACAAAAAACATAAGAACAAATGAGTGAAAATAAAACACGTATGTACAAGGCACGAAAAGAATATACATGATATATCAGACTCAGGTATGAGATGCAGAATGTGAGAGACATCTCATACAAAAAGAATATGTGCAACATCAACAGTTAGTGGTTAATGATCAAGGAAGGGTTTCAAGCATTGACCATTGACTCAAAAGGTGGACTCAGAAGACAACTCATATATGTCAATGCTACCGATGTCGTACACCTTTCTAACCAAGTATGTGCCTTTCCATTTGCTCTATAATTTCCATGAAAATAACTTAAGTCTCACATTGAATAACCATAATTTCCGAATCAGTTTAAGTTGTTTATGTATGATGTGGGAATCATGCCATTCTTACACTATGTACTTAAACTGTAGGCTACATGAGAATGATGCATCTCATAACTCCTCCGTGGTTGCCAACTCTCCATGTCTTTGTTCTCCTATGCCCTCAAGATCCAAAAGTACCTCTTTTATCGCCCAAAACTAATGGTGCTTGATCTCAACAAGCAAGTGGCATGGTTTTCCATAAACGAATTGAAAGGAAGATGCACCCAATGAAGTCTTGAAGGAAGTCCTATAGGCCTAAAAAATCGAGTCCATAGGTTGTGACCAATCCTTTCGGTCTGGGTCGACAACCTTCTGTAAGATCATCTTGATTTCCTTATTTGAAACCTCAACTAGACCATTGGTCTAAGGGTGGTACAGAGTAGCAACCAGATGGTCAATACCAAACTCGCTAGCAAGTGATATTACATTGTCATTGATGAAGTGGATACTGATGAATCTACGATTCTCATTCTTTATTCTTTTATTTTAGCTTTATCTTTTAGCGAAACTACTTGTAATTATATGTAAATATAATAAATAACTTTGTGTATGTCATTGTTAATATCTCATAATTAACACCTATTTTCCAAAAATAAAAGAATAAATAGAAAAGAAAAAGAAAGATGTATTTAGAATAATAAAGAGTGACCCAAACCCCGAGAGAAGGTCAAAACTTCACCTGCTCGCAAAGGAATAAGTAGAGAGAGATATGGATTACTGTATATTGCACATAGCACCCGTACCTGTACAACTAAATATTTATGATTATTTTACATAGTGTGAACTACATATTATTTTTAATACTTGTATATAGCCCTAATAATGATATAAAAATAAATAAAATAAAAATCAGAAAATACAAAATCCACATCTCAGTGTACAAAGTCTACAAGTACATATATAATACCTATTCATCTAACGCCTTTAATTAATTTATAAAATCAAATAAAAATTATTTTGTACTTCTTAAATTATTTTATAAATAAATAAAATATAAAATAAAAAGTATTTTTGTAAAAATAAAAAAATAAAAATACTTGTACTCAATACATATGTATAGTATACATGTATATAACACATTATACTATATACTCTATTTATATTTTTCATAAAAATAATTAGAAATCACATAAAAATAGTTTATAAAATAATATAAAAGAATAGATTTCCCTTTTATTAATAGGCAAGTATTAGCATAAGTATTTTACCTGTGATATTATATAGACTTATTTTATTTTATATTTTTTATTAGGTTTTATTTTGGTTTTAATATGTACATAGGTTGCAAATAATATTTGCAAAATTATAAAAATATAAAATTGTAAAATAATAAAGAATGAATAAATTGAATATTTTATTCGGGTTTATTGTACAATGAGGGTCCAAATCATAACTTTCACACCTTAACTCCAAAAAATATGAAACCATCAACATTAAATAGCTTATTAAAATTTATACATAATTAGAGGTGATTTTAACACATTTTGAGTTTTTATTTGGAATATATGGGTCTCTGAAGTTAGGATTTTGGCTTTTTATTTTGTGTATAAAAAGTATATTGTGTCTTATTATTGTACAAACTCAATTTTGTATTTTATTTACATTATTATTATCAACTTTCATGTACAAAGTTTCTTTATTTGATGGATAAATAATAAATAATAAAATATGCTTTATTAAATTAATAAAGAATTGGATTTTTATTGTATTTTTAGCCCTTATCTCCTCATACTTTATTCCTTATCGACTAACTCAATTCTTGACTTGGTCTCGGGGTTTATGGTCATAAAATACCTTCGATATTTTATTTTTTTCCTCTTTATTCTATAATTTTGACATTAAAAGTAACATTATTTACACCATAAATGTAATAAATAATGAATGCTTTTTTTACAAATTAATGTTATTTACATGCATTAGACAGGGGTTTTAAGGCCAAGATGATAGAATAAAGGTGATGAAATGGAGATTCATCACCTACTCTCAGGTATGCTATTTCCTCTAAGCATAACATAAGAAAATCAATAATCATAACCTTATTTTCATTTAATGATTATTCTCATCTCACTTGGAGTAATTCCATAGGTGGAATATTTCTATGAGTCTTCATTATATGATATTTTCACAACCTCTTATTGCTAACATCAACCGGTGAAGCAAAGCAACAACATATGAAAATCATTGTGGAACTACCCAAAATTCATTACCCATCGGTAAAGACATATAATGGTGTAGGGCACTAGTCAAGGCATAAGATCATGCACATTGATCATATCCATCAATCAATCTCAAGTGGTCCATAGAACTTATAATAATTATTATTTTCTTGGAATAATGAAACTTTATCAATAATTATCTGATCACCATACATCTCATATTATATCATCATATATCTCATATTATATCATCTCATATCATTCACTACAAAAAAGGAACGATTGGTGTGCATGTAGTGGCTCGTAATGTGCATGCCACATGCGCGCCAAGTGCACACCCACAAAATGGGCGAGCACATGTGCTCGCACCATTGTGGTCGCCAATTTCATGTTCGTAAGGGCATGTGGGCGAGCACATGCAAACACTATGTGCTCGCCCGCTAAACGGGTATGCACACCCGTGCTCGCCAAAGGTTCGCCCGCACAGAATATGGCGATCATATTCAGAGCTCTTGGCGAGTACATGTGCTCAACGAGGCTAAAGTGCAGAAAAAAATATACAAGTCCGGTGTGGTTTAGACATCCCATCGAACCTGTATAGCCTGCCAAGAAACAGCTGCAGGTGCTTATTAGAGTCGAGAAAAGTACCTTTAATATGCCAGTTAGCCAAATAATTTAACTAACTTTAACATGTCAAACACACATAATATATCTGAACTTACAAACTAAATGTATAAGTTAATATAAAATTTCAATATATGTATGTATGTATGTATGTAAATGCATCATATTTAGGACCAAAATACTACAAATATATGTTAGAAAGGTTCCACAATTACAAAAACAACTAATTATAAAAACAAAGTTTATACAAATGAAAAGACTTGTAAAAAATCTACAACAGAACAAGATAAAAACCACCAATCATTTCTTCTTAAAGATTTTTGAAATTAAACTATGTTTTGCTTTCTTTTTCTCATTCTCCTTCTCCTTGAACATGGCATACATGTGTGCCTCTTCTTCTGGGTCATTCTCCTCCTCCTCTCATCTGATTCAATCTCCTCATATTGAGATGCACCCCCTTGTGACCTATATTATGGAAGATATATATATATATATATATATAAGATATGCATTTGAAGCTATAGAAATATGAAATTATTACTCACTATAAGTAGAATACTTACATGTACGCTGTGAAATCTTCTCGTAGCTTCGTCACATGCTCCACCATCATCGCCATTTGGGACTCCATCTGCGATGATGGCTGCGACGACTGTGGGTTTGAATACGACGGCTGATTATAATAAGAATAGGAATGGCGATGTTCCTCCACTAGTACGGAGGAAGACCACTAAGCGTCTGCTTCTTGTTCACCACAACATCCATCTCCTCCAACGCCTGTTAAAATTTTGATTTTTTAATATGAATATATAGTTAAAAAATGAAAATAGTAAAATAATATTTATCTATACCTGTTTCCAAATTGCTTTATCAAATGGTGGTTGCTCCCTATTAGGATTCCTACCCAATTTTTCTACAGATAGTGCCAAGTAACGATCTTGAAATATAAATTAAAAAAAGAGAATAATGAATTAGAATATATATTTCAAATTGCTTATAAATAAAAAGACTAAACAATAACTCTCCTACTTCATGAGTGGATCATTAAGACTCTCCCTCTTTCCCACTCATGTGGGACCTATACCATCATGCCTGAAATAAGGGTTCTCTTTCCAACCTAGTCGCCTGAATAATAAATATATAAAATAATAACAGAATGAAGTTAGCTTTTAACATCTAAATTTTAAAATAAATTACCAGCTCCGCTCTAATCTGATTATGGCTTTTAGAGCCACTTGTCGATTTGATCCTTTGTTTTTACAGATTGTCCTTCCCTCCATCGATCTCCTTCCAAACTCAACATCTGCAACGAATGCATCACAAAAACATACCCACCTGCAATGAATATATTATGAATATTAATTATTTTAAAATTACATCATAATTTATTGAAGTAATACAATACCTTTACTCCGTGCACCATGTTGATGGGAACCTCTTCATCTCCTCAAAATTCATCTCCTCGCATCCCGTCTTTGCATGAGAGTCTCTCCTTGCCTTGAAAAAAGTATCGCTCATCCTCTTCTCCACCTAACAAATAAAGGCTCGACGATAAGTCTCCTTCCCCAGACTAGGAACTAAGCGATACCTACTCTGAAAAGTATTGCAAAATATTAGAAGAAAGAGTGGCAACAAATTTCAATGAATTCACTTAAAAATTATTCTTACCAGGAACATATTAAACAATCTCTCCTGCTCGATAGAAGGAATGTGACACCATCTAAATTGCATACTGGTCAAATGTGTCTTGACTATGTTGGTTATTTCCTTTGCCACCATGTTACTATTCAAAAAATCCCTACAGATTTTTGTAAAATTTTCAAATAATATACATATATTTATTTCTAGTAAAGCTAAAATGATAAAATTTATAAAAATCATACCTGCCATCTGCAGTAACCTCCAATAAAGGGTAGGACTCCGAAGTCTACCCAGCTCCAGTCGGTAAAGGCACGTGGGTGCTCGAATGTCCAAAAGAAGGAGAATCAGAATACATCGAGGTCCATGCAGGTACTGGGACCAGGCATGCAGCAGGAACGACTGAGGAAGATGGCTCTC
This sequence comes from Ottelia alismoides, assembly GCA_037367405.1. NCBI lineage: Eukaryota > Viridiplantae > Streptophyta > Magnoliopsida > Alismatales > Hydrocharitaceae > Ottelia > Ottelia alismoides. Next base: position 334,188 of record JAZKJV010006277.1, on the reverse strand, counting down.
CATATACGTCACCATAAAATAGAGGAGGAGGAGGATAACCAAGGGACTCGTAGTAGGCTATGACCCGTCGAACCTCGTCAAGTTGTCATTCTAAAGCAACATGCGGGGTCGGCTGCCTACTGGAAGAAGATGAGTTTGACTAGGATGGACGAGTGAATCGTTGAGATCCATGAAGCCGCCATGTCCAAATCCTGCCATGACTATAATGATGATGTAATAATTAATTAAAAAGTTATTAATGAATATTTTTATTAATTCGAGTAGAATAAAACTTATGATTAATCTTCATCATGTGATTCGGTTGAATTAAAACATATTTCATTGATTTCTGAGTTATCTGAATTATCATTTGTGGAGTCTACATCATCTTGTAGGTCAACACATAACACCTCATTATTAGCCAATCGAATCGATTCGATGATTGGGACTTCTTCTGTAACATTTATTCGCTCATGAGTCGGTGTGAAGGCTTTATCTATAACATCTTCAAGATGACTGTATTTATTAGAAATATAACCTCGAGAATTTATCTTCACGACACTAAAAGATTCAACGTTCTTTCTCTTCTTTGACACTTGTGGGAGATAACAAACTTGATTCACTTGAGAAGCTAGAACGAATGGTTCAAAGTTGCATATAAATTTTCTTGGTATCACATCGACAATGTTATTTCTCTTATCAATCACAACGCCTCCATTGGGGTCGTATCAGTCACACAGAAAGAGAACTACTTTATTAAAGCTAGAATACTATATTCTACTTCCAATATCTCCTTTAATATTCCACAATAATTCAAATGTCTTCCTCGTGACAAGATCTACGAACTATCACTCAGTGATTCTGAGTTGTTAAATATCTACCAGAATTAAAGGTATGAAACCGATAATCATTACTGCAACAAGAGTTGTAAGATCGGACCTTATATACCAGACCTTCTCCAAAATATTTTAATATTTGTGTATGATAATCACCACCGCCTAATTATTTTGTTTGGTACTTAAAACAATCCGAAAATTGATTCCTATAGATGCTCACAACTTCATCATTTGAATACATAGGAATTTATTCGACAGTCTTCCTTCTAAATTCCTTATAATAAGTACAAGAAACATTAGAATTAAGTGGAAGGGAATTTGCATATGTATATATAAAGCAATACAGAGACATACTGAACATATGGTGTTATTTCCTTGCAATTTTCTAATACGTATAGCTCTGCATCATCTTTCTCTTTTTTCGATAATATACGTTATGTAGCCTTTCCTATGAGCTGAGTGGATTAACGAAAGATATTGATGTGAGGTTCTTCCTCAGAGTAAATTGTCTCATTCCTCCTTAACTTATTGTGGATTGTCTCCACATCTTCCGGAAGATACCTAGCACAGAATGTTGCGACTACTCGTAAATATAATGTGAACTTATTGATCCTTCAACTTTACTTTTATTTCGAACCTTTCTTTTGAGAAAGAACATGAACCTACATAGAACATGTATATGTTTCTATTCATATATCAACAAAATAAAAAAATAAATTAATATTTAGAATACCTTTCAAATTGATACATTCATCCATATTTTATGGATCCTCCAACGTTTGCTTCATATGTAATATGAATAATCAGATGCTCAATTGAATCAAAAAAAAGACGGCGGAAATATCTTCTCCAAATTAACATAATCGCAGGAATATTTTTCTCAAGATATTTCATCTCCATCCTGTGTACGCGTGAGAGCAAAGAACCTGAAATAATATGCTGACATCTGATAAAACATCTACAACATTTTTCGGTAACAATCCTCTGAACACTAGCAGTAGCAATCTTTCCATGAAAACGTGATAATCATGACTATTTAATCCCTTAAATGAGAACTTCTTTAAATCGACCAAATTTGAGAAATTTGATGCATATCCGTCTGAAAACTTCAATTTACTTATCCATTCACAGACAAACTTCAATTGATTTCTGTCTAATATATACTTCGCTTTAGGAAGTTCAACCCTTCCGTTATCATGTTCCTTTATATACAATTTTGGTCGATTGCATATGACTTTTAAATCACAACGAGACTTTATTATATCTTTTATGCAATCGATTACATTCATAACAGTATAGAATATTTTATCGAAGATATTTTTCTCTATATGCATAACATCTAAGTTGTGTCGCATCAATATCTTACTCCAATTGGTAATTTCCAAAATATATAAATCTTAATCCAATTATGACTATCACCAAAAGCAGGAAGAGATTTTATTTTATCCTCATTGTACAAGGCTGATTTTTCCAATTCTTACTAACTTGATAACATCGTTTCGCCGGTCTTAATTGATGGATGATCTGTAAGATCAATGGTATTCTTTTTAAATGCCTGCTTTTATCTTCAATAGGGATGATTGTTTGAAAGAAAACATCTGTGACAATAAAAAACATAGTTTCTGACAGTGTTGAAACTGGAATGATTTTGTACCTTCCATATAATATGGACAACTCTTGCGTCCATGCGTACTCCACCCAGATAACATCCTATATGTCGGAAAGTCATTTATAGTCCAAAGTAGAGCTACTTTCGTATTAAATATTTGACTTTTATTTGCATCATATGTATCCTCTCCATCGACCCATAAAATTTTCAAATCAATTATAAGAGGATGTAAATACATGTCGATATATTTTCTCAGATGTGTAGGTCCTGGCACCAACAATGATTGAAACATGAATTGTTTGTTATTACATATGTAATGGATTGGGTTTTGTTTAAAAAAAATTAATAATACAAACCGTAACTAATTCCCGATAATGGAGTTTATAATATTATTATTATTAATAAGGAAGAGATAATAAATTAGGACTATTATCCAATTATTAAATTCAAATTATTATTTTTATTTATCTCATTATTGGTACCTATAAAAAGGGCATGAAGCCCTCCATTATTCTCACCATACTGCATGCTTGTGAGGAAGAGAGTTTTCTAAAGAGAGAGAGAGAGAGAGAGAGAAAGAAAGAGGAAGAGAGAGAGAGAGAGAGAGATCGTCGACGACATATTCCATTCCGGCAACAGCAACCTTTGTCGTCGGCATCGAAGTTGTGATCCGACGAGATTGAAGGAACAAGGACGTGGTCAACAACGTCCGGATTAGTGGAGTCTTAGTCGACGAATTTCTATCGTCGACAAGGTATGTGTCGAACACATAGGATCGTTAAGTGACGTTTTGTGTTGGTCCTTGAATTAAAATTTTGACTTAAAGATATACATGTCAACCCTTTTGGAATGCGATACCGTGAGACGTTGAGTGCATTCCATCTTGATTCGCTCGTGGTTACCCCTCTCAAGATTCTTATCTATATTTGACTAAATACTGCTAACAACAGGAGATTTAGAAACATATTAAAAAAATATTGGTGCATTCTTTTGTTGCACATTCACTTGACGTGGTGGGGCATCAAATAAGTTTATTTATTTTGTCCATCTAACGGCACACTAACATGTAGGTTTAAATTCACATTTTTTTCATGATTTTAATTGCATGCTATGGAAGTTTTCTTCGGTTGCAAAGTGTTCATATGCGTGCGTCACCAGCATCTATGGTAATATGATACCAAATAAGCAATTAGTAACTTTGCTTAATTCTCGAGATAATGTTATTATTAGTTATCCCCTAATAATGTGGCTCGATGGGACGTTTTAATAAAACTTATTAGGAAAAATCTTATTACCTTGCATTATATGGAAATATTCGACAAAAGTCTGAAAATAAAAGAGATACACAGTGGTATATTCTATAGTTAGCGTATTTATAACTCTGCTTACAACTGATTATGGTCAACGCATTTTAATATAAAATCCGTTGAGAGTTGCATTAATTGATGTTATATTTCAAAACAGTAATATGGATAATGGTGCTATCAAAATCTAACATGTAGGGTGCAATATTTTATAGGCTGCTTAATAATACTTTTATTTTGATTTTCGGATTAAAAAAAATAGAATCCAAGTATTCTTTTGTATGTAACTAATGTTATATTTGACTCATGTAATTGTTGTGACCCATACGTGATAGTTGACGGATACATGTAGTGTATATATAAGCTCTTGATCTTTACATTGTATATACACGTATTCTATACAAGATTGGGATAAATAAAAAGGAAATGAATCAAGAAAAATCTGTGTTCTCATCATTAGTGAAACAATATTTTCTCAAAGTTCTCAAGATAATCATACAATCTTGGCACCGACTCGAACTAAGGGGTCGTAAGGGCCTAAAGGGCCAATGCCTACAAGGGACGTGAGGCAAAAGATAAGTCCTCTACAGTTGTAGCTACACTGTCATGTTATGTATTGTTATGAACCGCTTGTGCCGGCGGTAAGCCATCAAAGCCGCCTAAGAAGTAACAATCAAGACCACTCTAAACATGAAAAATGTCATGGGCATATATGCAATTATGTAATTGTTATAGACTTATGTGTAAGTTCTGTTAAAGTTAAGTACACGTATGGAATTTATGTTAATGTTATGGACATATATGCAATTTATGTCAATGGTATGTGCATATTTGTCATTTATGGTAATGTTAAGGGTACACATGCAAGTATGTTATTGTTAAGTGTGTAAGTACAATTTATATGAATATTATGGGTATACATGCAAATATAGTAAAACTTACGGGTGTATGTGCAAATATGTTATGTCATTCATGGTTATGAAGGAAATTTAATTATATACATTAAATAAGTTGAGTTATGATTTATATGATAATGACTTTTGTGACTTGTTTTCTACGCTAACCGGTTTGAACCCAACTCGGCACGACTGAGCGTTATGCTCATAACATGCATTGTCAATCTTTTTCAGGAGAACGTGAGGACCAGATCATTAACAGTTTAAGGGAGACGACACCGTCTTCAAGAAGTAGGTGCGGTATGGAACTACTGTGCTTTTGTTGGGAGGACATCTTTATGCCCACTGGAATAAGAAAATCGTGGATACGATTTCATCTAGTTTATTTATCTTTTCTTTAATTAAGGAACTCTTGGAATTGTGAACTTATTATGATTATGGAAAAGTTTTTTTTAGTTGGTTCTCTACTGCTCTTTTTAGCCATGATTAATGCTATGAGTAACGTTTCCGAGATGTCCGCCGAGTTTCTCGCTTCCGCAATATTTTCTGACGATCGGGTTCGTTACAGGTGGTATCAGAGCAGGAGTTCCTCTGGGCATAAGATATCTGACCAAAAACAAACTTAGATCCACTAGTTTTAGAAAATATAGGCTTTTGACGTAAATTTCACATGTCATCATTTCAGATGGCCCCTCGTCGTGGTAATGAGGCGAACGGAGATCGTGACTCTTCGTCTACCCAGGATATGGTTATGGATATGCAACGTCAAATGTTGGAATTGATGACCATGATGGCTTAGCAGCAAAAGCACCAAGGGCATGGTTCTAGTGGATTGACCCTGAAGACTTTCATTCAGCATGATCCACCTATCTTTAAAGGAGTACCTGAGCCGGATAAAGCTGAGCATTGGTTGAGGGAAATGGAACTTGCCTTTGAGGCGACCGATTGTCCTGAGGAGAAGAAGGAGATATTTGGCACTTATCGTCTACGCGACAACGCGAAAGAATGGTGGACCTCTTGTAAAAGCATATACTTTGCGGATAAAACCACCATTGAATGGAAGGACTTTAAGGAAAGTTTCACTGAGCGTTACATTCCTCAGCATGTTCGAGATGCAAAAAGGCTGGAATTTATTGAGCTTCGACAAGGGAGTTTATCCGTTGAACAATATGCTTCCAAATTCCAAGAGCTGAAAAAGTACGGAAAAGGAATATGTGAAAATGAAAGACAACGTGCTAGGAAATTTGTCGAAGGCTTGAATTCAGGGTTGGGCATGAAGGTGCTTACTAGAGGCCCTCAGACTTTTTCGGATGCAGTTTCAGCGGCTGTGGATATCGACTCAGCATATAAAAGGATCCAACAACAAGGTGGTGGAAAATGTCCCCATTCTGCCGACAATAAGAAGGGTAAGTATGATAAGGGAAAGATCATAGTCTGACAAAAACTCCAACCATCGTCTCTGCCTCAAATTCAGTTCCTTCTGAGAGAAGATGTACTTGAGGCTTTTATGATCAGTAAATACCTCAAATTTCTCTCCATATAAACAATGACGCCATATCTTTAGTGCAAAAACTACTACTGCAAGCTCTAAATCATGCGTCGGATAATTTCTTTCAGCTTCTTTCAACTGTCGGGATGCGTAAGCCACAACTTTTCCATGCTGCATGAGGACACATCCCAAACCAGATCCAGATGCATCAGTGTAGACCACGAATCCACCACTACCCGAGGGTAGCGTGAGAACAGGAGTAGTCATCAATCTTTGCTTTAACTATTGAAAGCTTTGCTCACACTTCTGAGACCATTCAAACTTTACATCTTCTCTCAACAATCGCGTCAGAGGTAAGGAGATCCTAGAAAAATTCTGGATGAATCTCCTGTAATACCCTGCCGGTCCTAGAAAACTGTGGATTTCAGAGACATTCCTGGGCTGACTCCAATTTAAAACAACCTCCACCTTTGCGGGATCCACAGAAATACCATTCTTGGATACAACATGACCAAGGAATGCAACTTCCTGAAGCCAAAAGTCGCATTTGGATAATTTAGCATAAAGCCGATGTTGCTGCAATGTCTCAAGAACTAGTCAGAGATGCACTCGGTGTTGTTCGATATCTGATGAATAAACTAAAATATCATCAACAAAGACAATCACAAACTTGTCCAGGTATTCTCGGAATACCCTATTCATCAACTCCATAAATGCAGCATGCGCATTTATGAGGCCAAAAGGCATCACTAAGAATTTATAATGCCCGTATCTCGTCCTGAAAGCTGTCTTTAATATGTCTTCATCCTTGATCCTGAGTTGATGGTAACCATACCGAAGATCAATCTTGGAGAAGACTGTTGCTTGCTGCAATTGATCGAATAAATCATCGATATGAGGTAGCGGGTACTTATTTTTTATGGTGACTTTATTCAATGCCCTGTAATCAATGTAGAGTCTAAGGGACCCGTCCTTCATTTTCACGAATAATACAGGAGCACCCCAAGGAGAAACACTTGGTCTCAAGAACCCTTTATCTAATTGTTCTTGCAATTGCTTTTTCAACTCATCCAAATCAGCAGGAGCCATTCTGTAGGGTGCCTTAGAGATGGGTGTAGTACCCAGTAATACGTCTATAGTGAAGTCAATCTCCCTTTTAGGTGGAAGACCCGGGAGATCATCTGGAAAAACATCCGGAAAATCTCGTACGACGTCCAAATCCTCAAGTTGTGTCATAGAGGGTTTTGTACTTATTATGCTAGCCAAATAAGCCGTGCACCCAGTAGCTATCAATCGGTGTGCTCTCAGAGCTGATATAATCATTTGACTTCCCTTTTTGTCTCCGCGAATGACCAATTCTGTCATATGTGATTTATTGAAAACCACCTTCTTTTGTCTGCAATATAGGGCTGCATAGTTCTCCCAAAGCCAGTCCATACTCAAAATAACATCAAAGTTATTCATCTGTAGTAATATCAAGTTGGCTGGTAGATTGTGTCCTTCAACAAGGACAGGTACATCAGCCATGTAGGTTCCCAAAGTAGAGTGTTCACCCATTGGCGAGGTCACACTAAGTGTATATGGAAGTTTAATAACCGCAAAATTCAACTTGTTGGCGAATCGATGAGAGATAAAAGAATGCGATGCACCAGAATCAAATAAAACATAGCTCAAATGATCCGCAATAGAAAGAGTACCTTCCACTGTGGCGTGTCCATCTTCCTCCTCTCCTGAAGGTAGAACGAACACCCGTCCTTTGATGTGCTTCTTTTGATCTCCAGAGTTCTGTTCCTTCTTGTTGGGACAATCTCTAATAAAGTGCCCCTTCTGTCCGCAATCGAGGCAAGCTCTTGTAAGCTTAGAGCACTCTCCCGTGTGCCTCCTATCGCAGTGAGGGCATAGAGGATATACTGGTTTATCTTTCGTGGCATTCTCTATTCTAGGCTTCTTTCCTTTATCCTTTTGACTATCATCCCAGAAAGGCGAATGTAGTTGCTGATGCTCTAAGTAGGAAATATGAAGGGAAGCTTGCGAGTATGAAATTGCAGTGGCAGTTAATGAAGGATTTAGAGGAATGGAACCCTTTTATCAAAAGAAAGACTAGAGTTTTTATAGCTGGAATGAAGATCCACTCATCACTGGTAGAGAAGGTGATCTTAACTCAGAAGGATGATAATGATCTCCAAAGATTGATAACCGCTTCTCAAAAAGAAGGATCTGAGTTCTCAATTGGGATCGATGGAGCATTGAGATTCCGTAATAGACTGTGGGTTCCTGATAATAGTGAATTGAAGCAAGAAATTCTTGAAGAGGCTCACAGGTCCATGTATACCATTCATCCCTGCACTACAAAAATGTACAAAGACTTACAACGGAAATTTTGGTGGCCTAAGATGAAGAACAACATTGCAAAATTTGTGTCAGTGTGTCTTATTTGTCAGCAAGTAAAGATTGAGCACTAGAAGCCTGCAGGTCCTCTGCAATCACTAGAGATCCCTGAATGGAAATGGGAGCATATCACTATAGATTTTATTTGCGGGTTGCCAAAAATAAAGAAGGGGTGCTTTGACACTATTTGGGTGATTGTTGATCGTTTAACGAAGTCGGCACATTTCTTACCCATCAGATTAGATCAATCTACAGAAAGCCTTACTGAATTGTATGTGAATGAGATAGTGAAATTGCATGGTGTTCCGGTATCGATCGTGTCAGACAGAGACACGAGATAAACCTCCCGGTTATGGAAGAGCATGCAGGATGCTTTGGGTAGAAGTTTGAAGTTCAGCACATCATTTCATCCTCAGACTGATGGACAATCTGAAAGAACAATCCAGACATTAGAAGACATGTTGAGAGCTTGTGCCCTCGACTTTGCTGGAAAATGAGATAGACATTTGCCTTTGGTTGAATTTTCTTATAATAATAGCTATCATGCAAGTATTAAGATGGCTCCTTTTGAAGCATTATACGGCCGACCTTGCAGATCCCCATTGTGCTGGAGCGATGTTGGGGGAAAATACATATTGGGACCTGAATTAGTCCAAGTTTGTATGAAGGGTGTGGAAGTAATTCGGAAGAGACTTTTAGCCGCTCAGAGTAGGCAAAAGTCTTATGTTGATTGTCGAAGGCGGGAATTGAATTTTGAGGTAGGTGACCATGTATTCTTAAAGATTTCTCCTACCAAGGGAGTAGTGCGATTTGGCAAAAAGGGAAAATTGAGTCCTAGATGTGTGGGACCTTTTGAGATACTAAAGAAAGTGGGAGAGGTATCATATTAGGTTGCCCTTCCACCTCATTATTCTAAGTTACATGATGTTTTACATGTATCGATGTTAAGGAAGTACAATCCTGATCCATCGTATGTGATCGAGCACGAAGTTCCGGACATTCAACCAAATCTAACATATGAAGAAAGACCAGTATGTATCATTGACCATAAGGAGCATCAGTTGCGTCGTCGCATAGTTCCGATGGTCAAAGTACTTTAGCAGCACCATCAGAGAGAAGAAGCGACTTGGGAGTTAGAGGATGAAATACGTCAACACTATCCCCATCTCTTTGGCAAGTGGATTTTTTTTAGTATAAATTTCGAGGATGAAATTTCTTTAAGGAGGGTAGATTGTAACGGATTGGGTTTTGTTTAAAAAAATTAATAATCCAAACCGTAACTAATTCCCGATAATGGAGTTTATAATATTATTATTATTATTAAGGAAGAGATAATAAATTAGGACTATTATCCAATTATTAAATTCAAATTATTATTGTTATTTATCTCATTATTGGTACCTATAAAAAGGGCATGAAGCCCTCCATTAGTCTCACCATACTACATACTTGTGAGGAAGAGAGTTTTCTAGAGAGAGAGAAAGAAAGAGGAAGAGAGAGAGATCGTCGACGTCATATTCCATTCCGGCAACAACAACCTTCGTTATCGGCATCGAAGTTGTGATCCAACGAGATTGAAGGAACAAGGACGTGGTCAACAACGTCCGGATTCGGGGAGTCTCGGTCACGAATTTCTATCGTCGACAAGGTATGTTCGAACACGTAGGATCGTTAAGTGACGTTTTGTGTTGGTCCTTGATTTAAAATTTTGACTTAGATATAGGTGTCGACCCTTTTGGAATGCGATACCGTGAGACGTTGAGTGCATTCCATCTTGATTCGCTCGTGGTTACCCTCTCAAGATTCGTATCTATATTTGACTAAATACTGCTAACAACAGGAGATTTAGAAACATATTAAAAAAATATTGGTGCATTCTTTTGTTGCACATTCACTTGACGTGGTGGGGCATCAAATAAGTTTATTTATTTTATCCATCTAACGGCACACTAACCTGTAGGTTCAAATTAACACTTTTTTCATGATTTTAATTGCATGCTATGGAAGTTTTCTTCGGTTGCAAAGTGTTCATATGCGTGCGTCACCAGTATCTATGGTAATATGATACCAAATAAGCAATTAATAACTTTGCTTAATTCTCAAGATAATGTTATTATTAGTTATCCCCTAATAATGTGGCTCGATGGGATGTTTTAATAAAACTTATTAGGAAAAATCTTATTACCTTGCATTATATGGAAATATTCGACAAAAGCCTTAAAATAAGAGAGATACAGAGTGGTATATTCTATAGTTAGCGTATTTATAACTCTGCTTACAACCAATTATGGTCAACGCGTTTTAATATAAAATCCGTTGAGTGTTGCATTAATTGAAGTTATATTTCAAAACAATAGTATGGATAATGGTGCTATCAAAATCTAACATGTATGGGTGCAATATTTTATAGGCTGCTCTATAATACTTTTATTTTGATTTTCGGATTAAAAAAATAGAATCCAAGTATTCTTTTGTATGTAACTAATGTTATATTTGACACATGTAATTGTTGTGACCCATACGTGATAGTTGACGGATACATGCAGTGTATATATAAGCACTTGATCTTCACATTGTATATACACGTATTCTATGCAAGATTAGGATAAATAAAAAGGAAATGAATCAAGAAAAATCTGTGTTCTCATCATTAGTGAAACAATATTTTCTCAAAGTTCTCAAGATAATTATACAATCTTGGCACTGACTCGAACTAAGGGGTCGTAAGGGCCTAAAGGGCCAACGCCTATCGGGGACGTGAGGCAAAAGATAAGTCCTCTACATTTGTAGCTGCACTGTCATGTTATGTATTGTTATGAACCGCTTGTGCCGGCAGTAAGCCATCAAAGCCGTCTAAGAAGTAACAATCAAGACCACTCTAAACATGAAAAATGTCATGGGCATATGTGCAATATATGTTAATATTATGTGCATATATGCAATTATGTTACTGTTATGGACTTATGTGTAAGTTCTGTTAAAGTTAAGTGCACGTATGGAATTTATGTTAATGTTATGGACATATGTGCAATTTATGTCAATGGTATGAGCATATTTGTCATTTATGGTAATGTTAAGGGTACACGTGCAAGTATGTTATTGTTAAGTGTGTAAGCGTAATTTATTTGAATATTATGGGCATACATGCAAATATGGTAAAACTTACGGGTTTATGTGCAAATATGTTATGCCATTCATGGTTATGAAGGAAATTTAATTATATGCATTAAATAAGTTGATTTATGATTTATATGATAATGACTTTTGTGACTTGTTTTCTACACTAGCCGGTTTGACCCCAACTCGGCACATACTGAGCGTTATGCTCATAACATGCATTGTCAATCTTTTTCACGAGAACGTGAGGACTAGATCATTAACGGTTTAAGGGAGACGACACCATCTTCATGAAGTAGGAGCGGTATGGAACTACTGCGCTTTTGTTGGGAGGACGTCTTTATGTCCACTTGAATAAGGAAATCGTGGATACAATTTCATCTAGTTTATTTATCTTTTCTTTAATTAAGGAACTCTTGGAATTGTGAACTTATTATGATTATGGAAAAGTTTTTTTTAGTTGGTTCTCTACTATTCTTTTTAGCCATGATTGATGCTATGAGTAACGTTCCCAAGATGTCCGCCGAGTTTCTCGCTTCCGCAACATTCTTGGACGATCGGGTTCGTTACAACATAACCATGGGGGTAGATTGTATGGTGGTGTCAATACTGGCCAGTAAGAGTAATCTTTACTTCTTCCATGGATATTAAACCCGTCTGTGAATAAACCTATAATGCAATTCCACTTTTCTTCTGAAAACATAAGAAATGTTGACATCAATAATTTCCAACAATCAGAATCGGATGGATGCTCCATGTACTCATCAATTATATATTCTGCATGCAATGTCATATTTTTATTCTTGTTTCCTTACAATATTATAATCGTTTCAATCTCGACATCAACGGGAAATAATGTAAAATCTTTTTTGAGATTTGTGTCCCACTCTTACTTGATTCCTGATATCTTGGCTCATCACATTCCGGATAATGTATCAAATGCTGATGTTCACCGTAATGTAAAATATGGTGATTTATACAAGAGTCTATTTTAACTTCCGCTAAACCCATCTTCGGCATCATCTTCTTAGTTTTGTAATAATTATCAGGTAATTCAACATCTTCTGATAACATTTTCTTGATAATTTTAAGCATTGCATCAAAATTACGATCAGTTATATTATACTTCGTCTTCATCGATAGAAGATCTGAAACTATAGAGAGTCTTGAATATGTCTTACAACCCAACCACAATGGCTCTTCTGATTTTTTCAACAGCTCGTAGAAGTTTGTAGACTTTCTATATGGTGCGTCAGCATCTAGACAAGTAATGTCAAAATCAGGACCTGCAACGTTCATAACCATATCTACTAATGGATTAATATTGTCCACTTCTTTTAACTCATTTATTGTGTCCTCAAAATCCTCACCATGCCTCCACCAAATCTGATATCCTTCCATGAAACCATTTTTGTAAAGATGCAACTGAATTTCATCCTTAGATCTCTTTCTCATTAAACAACAGTTTTGATACAGATATAAGATAGTACCATCTGAATCCACTACACGAGAACCTTGTGCATAAGAAAATTCTACAAATTCTTGAACACCTCTTTGAAAGGTATCTATAATACGTTTATCCACTACATGCTTGTACATCCACTCTCTATTAGCCATATTTATTACCTGAATGTAACAATTCATATGGTTAAATGAGATGAGAAGATTTAACTTTGACTTAATCTCGGAGAACATAAGAAGAAAACCTAAAGCCTAACCCATCGCTGGTCTAAACCTATCATACTTATTCTAGGAGATGAGAAGAAAAGTGTTTTAATTATGTTATCACTTGATCTCGTCCATAAGGATTCAAACTTATTATAAGACGATCGTTGTCACATGCTTGCTTATTTCCGAGGAGAATTCAGCAACATAACCCTGCACCTCTTCCATATACCTCAAAAACCAATCGCAATCAACTTTCAAAACAATCATCGTAGTGACTATTCCGATAGTAAATTACGATTGATTTGGTATACCGAAGAGGAAGGGGTTATGGAGCTGAATTTCCATTAAAAACAAACAACGTGTGACAACGATCGCCTTTTAGTAAGTTTGAATCCTTATGGACCCCCTTAGTCCGGGATCTCCTAACTAAGGAAGGCCAACATGAATGTAATATTTTAAAGTCAGTTTACGTCGTACATTTGTACATGCTACAAATAAGACTATAAAATAATCTTAAAATATTTATTCATTTATGTTAACCAAGCATTTACGTATATTTGGCTGGTTAACGATGGAGATATGGATAAGTGTGATCCTAAATTTGTGCTTAATAAAGTATTTAAATTAACATTATTGAAAGTGCAACAGTAAAAAAATTCTCCACCTGCAAACATCAAAATCCACGACCATTGAACTGGGATATCTCATCCCAAAGTGACTCTAATAAGATTGTGCAAAAATTAAAAAATATAACATAATTGGAGGTGATTAAATCCTCCAATGTGTTGCACACGCCTCCCGGTGTACAGGACCATACACCACCCGATGTGGAGAGACGCACCGTGTATGAATGATTTTATGTGATTTAATAACAAATTGTTAATGTTTTAGCCTTATTAGCAACCTAACTACATGTTAATGTCATACACTTGGTCACATTAACTAGAACTTAATATAATAAAAAATTATCACTAAAAAAATATTTTTGTTTGTCAAACACAACACTTGGGTTTGCTATTCTATTTTTCACATTTACACATACAGCTAAATTCATATCTACATAATTTAGACGTACAATTAACTTATTATTGCCATCTAACCACCCTCCTCAATGCATATATACACCCCTCCCCCCCATATACAATTAGACTTACACTTAAATTCCATCTATACATATATGTCATCACAACTTCATATTAACTCCATATCGTCAAAGATATGTCCCAACATTCGCATAGCTTAAAAAATATTACATAAGTTAACCCTAATCACCTTCTTCATATATCTTGCATGAACATCATTATCGTCTATACATCCTCTAATTTTGATAAATATATCATCTATGCATTCCATCCTCACATTCACATATACGCATCCGATCAACAAACATTATTATCAGCAACATGACTAGACCTTCACATACCCTCGTCAATAATATGAAAACACATTAACATACCATCCTCATATTCACATCTATGTATCTGATCAACAAACATGAATAAATCAATCGAAAATATAAAAAACTTGACCATTCATTACCCTCTAATTTCAATTTCAAATCATTATCATTTATATAACTAATATTTCTGGAATAAAGTTGTTACATATGTAGATAAGAAGTACTGAATTGGTTTTAGTATTTCATCAAACACCTTATCTATAATATAAATTAGTTTAAACTTTGCTAATCTTGAGTCAAATATTCAATATATACACATTACACTAATGATTACATAATCTAAATACAACATAAAATCCTAAAATCAACAATCCGTCGGTTCAAAATTAATCTATATCTTAAAATATATAAAACTTAGAGTTCTCCACATGTATGCAACATAATTTAAATAAAATCAAAAGAAGTAGTTGTTATACCACAAGGAATGTGATAGGGAGCAAGAGGGCAACAGAGAATGGCCGTCGGCGGCGGTAGAGGACCTTCAAAAATCGTCAGAGGCACGGTTTTGGGGAAGAGACAATAGAAATATGAGCCCTAAGTCAAGGCTCGGTTCTGTTTAGAGACAGTGGCGAACACCTTATGTGCTCACCAGTGCCCCTCAAATGCTCGCCCACTAGTTAACACGCGCTGGCTCGACCCGCGACTCCAAATTCAAACAGGCGGGCATACTGGGCGAGCACGTGTGTCCTACAAGTGCTCGCCCATTATTTGACATGCGCCAGCCTGAACCATGCCTCCAAATTCAAATGGGGGGCATACTGGGCGAGCACATGTGTTCTAAAAGTGCTTGCCCAGACAGGCGCGAGCATATGTTCTCGCCTAATGCAAGCCACTTTGTGCACGTTGATGAATGGGAGTTTGCCGAGATCGTGTCTTTCCACAAGGCGGATCGACAGTCGCTGAGTTGACCTCGTACAGACTCCCAAATCGATCAACAATTAACCCACAATAAATATATGCAATGAATATCTAAAAATGTGGAGTTAAAATTTATTATAACTCTACATGTAAAATGTGTATAGGTGTAAGTACAGGTAGAGGTCGAACACTTGGAGGCGAAGGGAATGTATGTGATGTATCATTTATTCAATCCATTGTTCATGTCCTTTTATTGTTTTTGTGGGTTTTGGGTTTTTCTGATTTTTTTTATTTTTTTCTTTTACATATTTTTAGGGTTTTTTAATTTCTGGACTCAATATATATATATAATTATACCATATATAATTTTTTTTTGGACATTTTCAAAACATCTTCTATTTTTTTTGTATTTTTTAATTTAGACAGTACAAAAAGGGCTTCTTTTTCGTTTTTAATAATTAGGAAAAAAATGCGAAAAAATGCAAATAAAATAAGGGGGTGGAAATACAAGGCATGAAGCATTTATCCTAATTTTTCTGTATTTTTAGAAGCCACCTAGGTATTTATAATAAATACATAAAGATGCAAAAATAGAACAGCCTGACAGGGGTATTTTTGCAAATAAAATAAGTCACAGGGGCATAGGTGCAAAAATACAACAGAAATAAACATTTATTTAAACTTTTAGAACCATTTTACAATAAACAAAAACCGCCGGTGCTAAGGTGAAAATTTCACGCGCCTCACGTGGGACTGCACGTGAGGCGCGGAAGGACCAAAATGCAATTTAAGGAAGTACCGGGGTCCTTTAGCAAAATTTACAATTTATTTACATTGTTATAATTTATTTACAAAATTAAATATTAAATACACAAAAAGGCGGGGGCATAAGTGAAAATTACCCCCAACAGGCGCTGGATCCGACGGCTGATATGAGTCACTAATACACGTGGCGCCTCCACGTGCGCCGATGACGCTTCGCCGATGAGCGCTGGAGATTAGATCTCGCGAGAGATCTGACGGTCGTGGCATCGCTCCATCAGACGGCTGTGATTGAAACTGGGACCTGCTCTTCATCCAACGGCGGAGACGACGGCTAGAAGAACTGGGAAGAACGCTCGCCTGGGTGAGCTTCCTCCGATGATGTCTCGCGTCTCCGTCGACCATTGCTGCTCCAAAGTGTCCCCAAAGCTTCCTGACAGAGTCTTCTATTTGCTGGAGGTGGTAGGTCGGCCGGAGATGCACTGGAGCGCCACCACGACGTCAGAGAAGTCGAGGGGGGTCCAGGTACCTCCGATGAACTCTGAAAGCGTCTCCTGGAGCTCCTCTTTGCTCCTAAACTGCTCAGGAAGAAAACTCGGCTCGAGGCGGTGCTCCTCGGCCCAACAATGAAGCTGTTAGCGCGAAAAATGGGTGATGGTGGCGATGCTCCGGCGATGCGGAGGAGATGAGCATCGATTCGCGGATCCAAGTGCGAATCCGGTTGGACAGGGTGGCTGGAAGGTGGAGAAGGCATAGGGGAACGAAATGAAGGTAGAAGGGTGGTCGGAAAACAACGAGGGTACTGTGGAGAAGTCACCGGAGCGGAGCTCCAGCGAACTTCGAATCGCCTAAATTACACTAATCTACTAATCTAAATGCGAAATAAAATGCGGAAATAAAATGCTGGAATCAAAATCTACCTAGAAATAGAAAAGGCGCAGCTCTTATACCTGGGGGCCTCCAGGGAGCAGGACGGACGCCGGAGCTCCGCCGCGACAAAATTTCTTCCTCCTCCGGCCGATTCACGGTGCTATGGAGCTCCTCCTGTCACAAGGGCTCATCTAGGACTGGATTCAAGGTGTTTTGGGGGAAGTAAGTTGGCCCAATTCGACCAAGGAGGAGGGAGAGCTTATTTATAAACATGAGTATGTGCCCTTATTGACTGGTAAATAATAAGGAATCGGTGATATATACATTAGATCTAACATGAGGGCGTGTATGTACAATGTACCATGAGCATTTCTTGTGAAGGAAGCAAAGGCGATCGATGGACGGGGCACCCGGGAAAAATGGGAGAAGATGGGGGGTCTGACAGATCTGAAGGGCTGGAGGCTGATTTATTTTCAAACATAATGGGAGCCCTTATTGACCGGCCAAATGTAAGGAATCCAAGCTATATACAGGGGACACAAGCTATGGGCGTGTATAAGAGTTGCATTGAGAGTAATTTCTGTGAAGGGACCGATGTCATTGGAGCGACGGGTCGATCGGGAAAATTTGGAGAAAACGCCATGTCAGAACAGATTTGACGGGCTGCAGCTGAGGGGACAGTTGACCGCGGTCAACATTGGCAGGGCTGTGATTGGTCAATGTCAGCCCGAATTTGACTCAATTATTAGACATAGTAAATGAATTAATTAATTTTTACTTATAAAATAAAAAATGTTTATAAATTAATGTAGTATTTATTTATGATTTTTATTTATTTTTTTAATGTATTTTTTTATGAGTTTATTTTAATAATGTATTTATAAGTATAGTTATATGTATTTATTTTTATTTTATGTATTTTTACTTATTATTTTATTTTATTATTTTATAAATTTATAACTTATTTTTGTGATGTAGATATATTTTTGTTTAATTTTTATGAGTTTATTTACATATTTAAATAAATAGGTGCATATATAAGTAGGTATACTTATAGGTATTATACCTATATAATGTATATACTTTATTTATTTAATGTATTTTCTTAGTTTTTATTTTAGATTTGTATTTTTAAGGAATTATATTTAATATGTACATTATTATAAAAATATGAAAGAATAAAATAATTAAAGAATGTTTTCCCCTTTTTATTTATGTACATACTTCATGTAGGTATTTTGTCTATATATCTTGTAGACTTATTTTATTTTACAAATTCTTTTTGGTTTTCTTTTAATTTCAATATGTACATGTATTATATACATTATTTACAAAATTCTAAAAATATGAATTTATTAAAATAATGAATATTGAATAAAATGAATATTTTAATCAGTACTATATACAAGAAGGGCCAAAAACCTAACTTCCACAGATGGACTCCAAAAATTATGAAACCAATTTTATAAAATAGTTTATGAAATGCTATATACAATTAAAGGCGAGTTTGGGTGATTTGGAGTTTTTATTTGCAAGATATGGGTCTGTGAAGTTGAGATTTTGGCTTTTTATTATGTGTATAATATGTACATTGGGTATTATTTTTGTACAAACTCAATTTTGTATTTTTATTTATTTTATTATCTACAACTTTCATGAACAAAGTTTCTTTATTTCATGAATAAATAATTATGTATAAAATAGGTGTTGAAAATGCATAAATGGATGAATAAATAAATAAGGTATATATTATACTCTTGGCCCTTCTCTCCCCCTACTTTATTCCTTGTCGACCAATTCCATTCTGGATTTGGTCTCGGGGTTAGGGTCATAAAATATTTACAATATTTTATTCCTTTTTCTTTTCTTCTCTTTATTCTATAATTTTGGCATTAAAAACCTTATTTTATGTATAATAACTACAATAAAGAATGGTTGCTATTATGCACAATTTGATGCTATTTACATGCATTTGCTGGGGTTTTTAAGGCCAAAATGATAGAATAAAGGTGATGAAATGGAGATTCATCACCCCCCTATACTTGCCTTTGCTAGTCCCTAGCAAATACTTATGCAATAAGCACAAAAAGAATCAAAGAATAAGAAGAAAAGAAAAGGCAAAAATAAAGAATTTAAAGAATAAATTGAATTGGTCATGATTATTAAACTTATCTGTACAA
Source organism: Ottelia alismoides (assembly GCA_037367405.1). Taxonomy (NCBI): domain Eukaryota; kingdom Viridiplantae; phylum Streptophyta; class Magnoliopsida; order Alismatales; family Hydrocharitaceae; genus Ottelia; species Ottelia alismoides. The sequence continues at coordinate 314,773 of JAZKJV010006277.1, read as the reverse complement.
AATCAAAGTTTGGAGCTCATGTTAGACCTTGGTGTGAAAAATGTGTGTGGAACCTGGTCGGGAACCAAATTTAAAACGCAACAGCCTTCGAGAGTCACAGAACTTGGTTCAAATCACCTCAATAGCCAGGTCAGAACTAGCCTACATCATACGCAAACCCTTATGACTATGAAGCTGACTTGTACGTGTAAGTGATAGTGGCTCTCCCCAACTGAAATGACAAAGAGACTGACTTCTCCAGAATGACAACCCAATGATTCCCTAATCCAACCGCTCTTTCCTCGAGGAGCGGGGTATTCCCTTCTAAGTTCAAGTGGCATCCAACTCAAGAGGAGGGGGTAGAGAAAAGAATGGATGGTAGCCAGTGTAGCTACCTATCCTGGGATGCAAGACCAGTGTAGTCAAGTCATCCAGCTGCAGGCTCACATGGTATAACTTTGATGCTCAAGCTTGCTTATTTTCTATACAACATATATACATACTCCGGCAGGCACTTTATTTTTTTATTTTACAAGCATGTCCACTTTTTTGGAGTTTTCCTTTTTTTTTCTTTTTTTTTCTTTTTTTTTCAACAAACTATTTACAACAGCATTTACATAAGGACTTTTTCCTCTTGAGCCAGAAGACTATCCCTCTTTTGAAGCATTATTGCAACCCACACTCTCCTGTCTTTAGACCTCATGGCTATTGGACCAGGTTGGGGTGCACTTCCCTCCCTAGAGGAGGACGAATGTTTCCACCCGTGTGCGTCTCAGACTGGCAAATCCAACCCCCTCACCACTCCAACTGAGTTGAGCCAAGTGAAAGGTGCAAGTGTCCAAGTTAGGTCACGGTCGACAAGAGTCATACGTGTGTTTCGAAAAGTTCTAGTTAGTCCACTGAGGTGACTTGAACCCAGTCCTGATTTCTCAAAGAATTAAGTCTGAATAGACCTGAAGTACCTTAAACCTAGTTCCCATAAGGTTCCAGTGCAGTTAGGTGCGGTAAGGTCCAACCAAGCTCCAATCTTCGACTTTATTAGACTAGTTCAATTATCAAGCTCAATCAAAGAAGATGAATGCAATGCAAATGCTATTTACAAATATGCAAAGAATAATGCAATTTTTCAAAGAATTTGAAAACAAAGAGAAGAATTTTTACACAAAGAATTTTTGCAAATAAAATAATTTTGGCACTCAAAGCATAAAATATGTACAGCTATTTACACGGGCATGCCGCTTTATTTTACAAGAATTAAGAATTTACAATTTAGTTTTTATTTATAGGTATATATGTACACTTATTAAAGAATTTTGACTTATTTTTATTTATAATAATAATATAGTATTTTAGTTATTTATTATATGTGACTATTCCTCAAACTTATTTGACACAAATTTTTCAAACAGTTTTTGAAAACTATAGTCCAAAATAATTTTTACAAACATTTTTACAAACATGTACACACATTTGAAAATCATTTTGCAAAGGTTTTTCAAAACAATATATATAGATTTTCACAATATTTTTGCAACCATTTTTCAAACCATTTGCAAATCATTTTTCAAACATTTTATTTCACACAAAGAAAATAAATTTTACAAACCACACGTTTTTACACAGGTTGAAAACATGTAACAAAATATTTTCAAAATAGTTTTCAATAAATGTTCACAAAGACTTTCAAACTATTTTTCAAACATTTTGCAAAAAACATTTTCACCTGATTTATTAATCAGTATATACAAAAGAATTTGAGGAACAACCACATCTTTTTATTAAGAATTCTTAATGAATTTTAAAGAATTATTAGCCATATTATTAAGAGAATACGAAAGTACGAGTTATGGCTAAAGTATATACATAGTATATACGACCCCCCTATACTTAGCTTGAGCTATGTCCTCATAGATCGAAAAGAAAAGAGAAGACATAACTCGCACTGAGTATAGACAAGTCTAAAGAATATATGAATAAGAGACAAAGGAAATAGAAGTTGACCGTCCCCCCTATACTTAGGATCAAGTAATCCTAAGTATAGCAGATTGTACGCAAAGCAGGGAGGGTCAAGGGTGGGAATAAACATATCAAAGAATTAACAAATCAGGGGTGCACCCCCCCTATACTTAGGACAAAGTACGTCCTAAGTACAGAAAACTGACACAAAGGGGTGACACCTTTTATTTAGATACAGAAGATAGAAAAGGAAAAGAAGAAAAGAAGAAGAGAAGAAAAGATAGATACAGATTGATGAAAAGATCGTGAGGAATATACACATCACTCCCCCTATACTTAGGGTGAGATATCCCTAAGTATAGGAAAGAAATAGGAGTGACGAAAAATATGCAAGGAAAGAACAACTCAGTGTGTGCCCCCCTACACTTAGGACAAGGTACGTCCTAAGTGTAGACACAGAGATATGGCGATAGATCTAGGGCACACATAACTTGCAAGAGAAAGAATGAACAAGGCATACATATATACAAGTGGTGAAAAACTAGTGAAGTACAGGACGGTGTCTGGTAAGCGACAACCGTGCTCTCGTCGTCGTCTCCCTGTGAGAACGAGGACGCAGTCAGAAGGTGAAAAGACACCGAATCTGCAATCAAGGGGGTGTCAGCTACCGGGGGACAATAGGTTGAAAGGTTAGATATCGGGTCCGGTAGCATGGAGCAGTCAATCGGCTCATAGGGTCAACATGAGGGAATAGAGCCGATACCGTAAGACCGGGAGGAAGAAAGAGCAGTACAGACTCCTCGTAGTCAATCATGGTCTCAGATAGATATGGAAGATAGAGAATAGGAGATACCATGGTATCCGATGATGGTGAGGTAGAAAGATCATAAGTACACACCGAGTACCGCAGGACATGGCTCAACCCTGCGAGGGTCCTCAAGGTGAGCAGAATTAGAGAAAATCTGAAGACTCGGCTCCGTGCTCCAACAGAGAGGAGACACAACCAGGGGGAGACCGAATATGAAGGTCTGAAGACTCGGCTTCGTGCTCCAACAGATAGGAGACACCAGGAGTGAAGCCGAGTACCTACAAGGTGATGTACCCTCCCGCAGATAACCCTCGGGGAGTAGTACATGCTAGGTAATGAATAATCAGAACAGAATCTTACCCTTGCGAGGGTTGTCAAGGAGAGCGGGCTCAAAGGAGCCTGATCCATCAGACGGATCACATAGACAGTCTCGGTAGGCGACAGATCGGCTATCACCAGAAGAGACTGACAGATCAAGAAAATGTGGCAGCTTCCCGCAGATAACCCTCGGGGAACGTGCTGCCAGCTAGTCATGGAAATAGCAGATGTCAGGGGCTCAACCTTGCGAGGACCGTCAAGGTGAGCAGACTCAAAGGAGTCGATTCAGCAGAGTCCCATGATCCGAAGATCGGATAGGCAACTTAAGATGGGACCTAAAATCATATATAGCAGACGACTCGATTCCGTGCCGCAGATCGGAGACACAGTCAGAAAGGGGAACCGAGCGTAAATAGAGTGTCGCAGTCTCTCGCAGATAGTCCTCGGAGAGTAATGCAAGCTAGGCAAGGAATAGTCAGAAAGTGCCTCTACCTTGCAAGGGTCATCAAGGAGAGACGAGGGCTCAAAGGAGCTGGATCCATCGGACGGATCCACATAAAATGTAGTCTCGATAGAAGACAGATCATCTACCAGTAGAAGAGACCAAGAGAGCTATACTGTGTCATAGCCTCTCGCAGATAACCCTTGGAGAGCTACGAGCTAGGCGATGAATAACCAGAATATGGAGGCTCGTCCTTGCAAGGACAGTCAAGGAGAGCAATCAGACAATTGGCCTCATGTACCGACAAGTCGGGTACACAATCACAGGGGGAGGGAAATCAAGCATATCATCTGACTCGGTTTCGAGTCCCACCAAAATGGCGACCCAAAAAGTGGATGAAATCGTAGTCCTAGAAATTGTCATATTCTCCCGCAGATAGTCCTCGGGGAGGAATGCGACTTGGATCAATGTAGGTCATGGGAATGCCGGCAAGTCATCTCAGGTCCTCAAAAGCAATAAGTCATTCAATCATTTGGAGGGCATAAGATCATACAAGGGAGCGAATAATCATGTCATTCACCAAACATCCCTTGGGTCAATCCAGTCGGGCTGAGATGGCACAAAAAATAGTCAAGAATCCTCTAAGTGCCATGGTGGATCAAGGAGTCAGGAGATCAAGGACGAGTAATCAGGAAGATGAGAGATCATGTAGGATCCGTACACCTTTATCAAAAAGTCCAAAGTAGAATAATCAATCAATCCTTAACAATCAAGATGTGTGGAACCTCCAAGAGATGGATCAATCAATGCTCATGAAATCATCATCAAATCATCGCATCACATCACATCCTTAATCCGGTGTGCGAGAACTAAAATTCCTCAATAATGCATCACACCTATGCTCTATGCATCATCAAAAATCCTCCAGAAATCCATATGCTGACATCAAAGACAAATCCACCAAATCGATCTCAGCAACCTCAATATCATGGGCCCGGCCTAATTAGTATAAATAATCCTCGATGCGGGTCTCATCAATATGCACAGCATTCTCGGGTAATGGGAGAGATGATACAGGGGACACGAGGAAGATGGATAAGAAGGGTACACAATGGGGTGGAGAAGCTGATTAAGCGGGCGTGCCAATACCGTGGGTGGTAGAAGGGTGATACAGAGGGAACGAGGAGGGCGGGTGAGAAGATCGGGATATAGACAAAATTGGGTGTTCCACACAAGGCGGGAACACCGTCAAAATTGTGGTCCGAAGAGAGTGCTCTCCTTGAACCAGAGAATGATGATGATACGGAGAATACTAAGAGAGTGATGAAGAAGAGGGAAACAAAAGACTTGGCGAAGAAATGATTGAGCTCAAGCGCCAATATCACGACTCGATGCATGATGAAGAGATATATGTATAAGAGGGGTAGAGAAACTCAAGGATAAAAATGCATGACTCACACGGGCGGGACCGACTACTCTAATAATGAATGAAAAAACACAACGAACTCCAAGTGACAATCAATACACAAGGCAAAACCCCCAATTCACCTACTCAACACGGTGAAGACCATCAGGTGACGGTCATTTATCTTTTCGATTTTAGAGTTAGGTGAGAACCACCAAAATTGTACAATCACATAGGAGGCTTGATAGGATTTGGGCTCTACTCCTTAGTGTGTACGTGAGCAATTTAAAACGTATACAATGAGGGGGTTGCTCTCCCCAAGACAAGGAAGTCATTATGTTTTATTTTTAGGTCCAATAGAGTTAACAGTCCTGATTTTATTTGAGTTATCACTTTTTTTTTGGGTATTTTCAATGCACGTGCCTATCGAGGTTCCAATTTCCATTAAGCACCCTAGGTTGGCAAAATCAGAGGGAGAAGATCGGAAAAGCCATGCAAGTCGGAAATCGATGATGCATGCTAAGTAAGAAGACTTACAGTGCCTCCCAGATCTCTCCATGCGGGATGCATAACAGAATTTGAAACCTATGCTATATGCAAATGCAAGCCGAAGAAATCGCCCTAGGTACAGAAATTGCTATTATCGTGAAGCACCACAAGTCGCACATTCATCTTTAGCCTCAAAAAGTCCGGTCTTGGCTCACCCCTCCTCTGTGCTCAACACACTTGAGCTTAGGAGAAAGCGCTTTGCGGGGCTCGCTGTGGCACAAAGGCTAAGAGATAATTGAGCGGCTGTTTGGAGTTTGATCTAGGTCCAAAGCGAACTATAGGTACATGCAAATCAATTAGGGTGTTTGGACCTAACTCTACGAGCAAGCAACTCCTAAGCTAAGGTTCATTCACACAAAATAAAATAAAAATAAAGAAAAGAAAAAGAGTCAAAATCATCGAGGCCCCCACGGGAACAATCCCTCGGGCAATGGACCTCGGGAGTCGAAGTGTACCTGTGAGAGTCCTGCATTATTACAAAATTCTAAGGGTCACTCTCTCACATGAATATACATGATAAAATAAAATAAAATGCATGAAAATGGAGACTGTCTTCAAAAAATTCTCCTTCATGTGTCATGGATGCTCTCTCCTGTTGGCTTGGCATAGAAGAGCCAACTCCACCTCGCTCGGGTGCATAGGTCCTCCTAAGACGTCCTCCTTCGCTTAGCGGTCCCTCGCATCAAAGACAAAAAGAAAGAGATGGTCAGAGCAGTCAACCAATACTATCAAATAAAATTCACTCAAATAAATAAATGAAGGACATGAACAAAGAATCAAACAAATGAACAAATAACCACACAAAATCATACAAAATCCGTTGCCTCCCCGGCAACGGCGCCATTTGATGAATGGGAGTTTGCCGAGATCGTGTCTTTCCACAAGGCGGATCGACAGTCGCTGAGTTGACCTCGTACAGACTCCCAAATCGATCAACAATTAACCCACAATAAATATATGCAATGAATATCTAAAAATGTGGAGTTAAAATTTATTATAACTCTACATGTAAAATGTGTATAGGTGTAAGTACAGGTAGAGGTCGAACACTGGGAGGCGAAGGGAATGTATGTGATGTATCATTTATTCAATCCATTGTTCATGTCCTTTTATTGTTTTTGTGGGTTTTGGGTTTTTCTGATTTTTTTTATTTTTTTATTTTTCATATTTTTAGGTTTTTTTAATTTCTGGACTCAATATATATATAATTATACCATATATAATTTTTTTTGGACATTTTCAAAAACATTTTCTAATTTTTTTGTATTTTTTAATTTAGACAGTACAAAAAGGGCTTCTTTTTCGTTTTTAATAATTAGGAAAAAATGCGAAAAAATGCAAATAAAATAAAGGCGTGGAAATACAAGGCATGAAGCATTTATCCTAATTTTTCTGTATTTTTAGAAGCCACCTAGGTATTTATAATAAATACATAAAGATGCAAAAATAGAACAGCCTGACAGGGGTATTTTTGCAAATAAAATAAGTCACAGGGGCATAGGTGCAAAAATACAACAGAAATAAACATTTATTTAAACTTTTAGAACCATTTTACAATAAACAAAAACCATCGGGGCTAAGGTGAAAATTTCACGCGCCTCACGTGGGACTGCACGTGAGGCGCGGAAGGACCAAAATGCAATTTAAGGAAGTACCGGGGTCCTTTAGCAAAATTTACAATTTATTTACAATGTTATAATTTATTTACAAAATTAAATATTAAATACACAAAAAGGCGGGGGCATAAGTGAAAATTACCTCCAACAGGCGCTGGATCCGACGGCTGATATGAGTCACTAATACACGTGGCGCCTCCACGTGCGCCGATGACGCTTCGCCGATGAGTGCTGGAGATTAGATCTCGCGAGAGATCTGACGGTCGTGGCATCGCTCCATCAGATGGCTGTGATTGAAACTGGGACCTGCTCTTCATCCAACGGCGGAGACGACGGTTGGAAGAACTGGGAAGAACGCTCGCCTGGGCGAGCTTCCTCCGATGATGTCTCGCGTCTCCGTCGACCATTACTGCTCCAAAGTGTCCCAAAAGCTTCCTGACAGAGTCTTCTATTTGCTGGAGGTGGTAGGTCGGCCGGAGATGCACTGGAGCGCCAACACGACGTCAGAGAAGTCGAGGGAGGTCCAGGTACCTTCGATGAACTCTGAAAGCGTCTCCTGGAGCTCCTCTTTGCTCCTAAACTGCTCAGGAAGAAAACTCGGCTCGAGGCGGTGCTCCTCGGCCCAACAATGAAGCTGTTAGCGCGAAAAATGGGTGATGGCGGCGATGCTCCGGCGATGCGGAGGAGATGAGCATCGATTCGCGGATCCAAGTGCGAATCCGGTTGGACAGGGTGGCTGGAAGGTGGAGAAGGCATAGGGGAACGAAATGAAGGTAGAAGGGTGGTCGGAAAACAACGAGGGTACTGTGGAGAAGTCGCCGGAGCGGAGCTCCGGCGAACTTCGAATCGCCTAAATTACGCTAATCTACTAATCTAAATGCGAAATAAAATGCGGAAATAAAATGCTAGAATCAAAATCTACCTAGAAATAGAAAAGGCGCAGCTCTTATACCTGGGGGCCTCCAGGGAGCAGGACGGACGCCGGAGCTCCGCCGCGACAAAATTTCTTCCTCCTCCGGCCGATTCACGGTGCTATGGAGCTCCTCCTGTCACAAGGGCTCATCTAGGGCTGGATTCAAGGTGTTTTGGGGGAAGTAAGTTGGCCCAATTCGGCCAAGGAGGAGTGGGAGCTTATTTATAAACATGAGTATGTGCCCTTATTGACTGGTAAATAATAAGGAATCGGTGATATATACATTTGATCTAACATGGGGGCGTGTATGTACAATGTACCATGAGCATTTCTTGTGAAGGAAGCAAAGGCGATCGATGGACGGGGCACCTGGGAAAAATGGGAGAAGATGGGGGGTCTGACAGATCTGAAGGGCTGGAGGCTGATTTATTTTCAAACATAATGGGAGCCCTTATTGACCGGCCAAATTTAAGGAATCCAAGCTATATACAGGGGAAACAAGCTATGGGCGTGTATAAGAGTTGCATTGAGAGTAATTTCCGTGAAGGGACCGATGTCATTGGAGCGACGGGTCGATCGGGAATATTTGGAGAAAACGCCATGTCAGAACAGATTTGACGGGCTGCAGCTGAGGGGACAGTTGACCGCGGTCAACATTGGCAGGGCTGTGATTGGTCCATGTCAGCCCGAATTTGACTCAATTATTAGACATAGTAAATGAATTAATTAATTTTTGCTTATAAAATAAAAAATGTTTATTAATTAATGTAGTATTTATTTATGATTTTTATTTATTTTTTTAATGTATTTTTTATGAGTTTATTTTAATAATGTATTTATAAGTATAGTTATATGTATTTATTTTTATTTTATGTATTTTTACTTATTATTTTATTTTATTATTTTATAAATTTATAACTTATTTTTGTGATGTAGATATATTTTTGTTTAATTTTTATGAGTTTATTTACATATTTAAATAAATAGGTGCATATATAAGTAGGTATACTTATAGGTATTTTACCTATATAATGTATATACTTTATTTATTTAATGTATTTTCTTAGTTTTTATTTTAGATTTGTATTTTTAATGAATTATATTTAATATGTACATTATTATTAAAATATGAAAGAATAAAATAATTAAAGAATGTTTTCCCCTTTTTATTTATGTACATACTTCATGTAGGTATTTTGTCTATATATCTTGTAGACTTATTTTATTTTACAAATTCTTTTTGGTTTTCTTTTAATTTCAATATGTACATGTATTATATACATTATTTACAAAATTCTAAAAATATGAATTTATTAAAATAATGAATATTGAATAAAATGAATATTTTAATCAGTACTATATACAAGAAGGGCCAAAAACCTAACTTCCACAGATGGACTCCAAAAATTATGAAACCAATTTTATAAAATAGTTTATGAAATGCTATATACAATTAAAGGTGAGTTTGGGTGATTTGGAGTTTTTATTTGCAAGATATGGGTCTGTGAAGTTGAGATTTTGGCTTTTTATTATGTGTATAAAATGTACATTGGGTATTATTTTTGTACAAACTCAATTTTGTATTTTTATTTATTTTATTATCTACAACTTTCATGAACAAAGTTTCTTTATTTCATGAATAAATAATTATGTACAAAATAGGTGTTGAAAATGCATAAATGGATGAATAAATAAATGAGGTATATATTATACTCTTGGCCCTTATCTCCCCCTACTTTATTCCTTGTCGACCAATTCCATTCTGGATTTGGTCTCGGGGTTAGGGTCATAAAATATTTACAATATTTTATTCCTTTTTCTTTTCTTCTCTTTATTCTATAATTTTGGCATTAAAAACCTTATTTTATGTATAATAACTACAATAAAGAATGGTTGCTATTATGCACAATTTGATGCTATTTACATGCATTTGCTGGGGTTTTTAAGGCCAAAATGATAGAATAAAGGTGATGAAATGGAGATTCATCACACGCCATTTGCATTTTTTTTGTAGTGATTGTACCATTCAATCCTATGATTCATACCTAAATCTTTAAGTCAAATCATCCCTCATTAGGGTTCTATCAATCCAGTCATTTGATCCTCTCAAACACTAATAGTAATCCTCTCATAATAGGTTCATTTAGTTCTCATATTTTAATATCATAGAAAGTATGTGGTCTTGACCCATGTTCGGGTCTCATGCTATGACTCCAGGGTACTTGGTACCTTAAGGTTGGGGGGCCTCCGTAGGTATGTGTTGGGATATGTACATCCTAACTAACTTCCCAACACTCCATGTGTTTCATTAGTCATTAGTATGTGATAAGTATTTGATCTTGACCCACTACAGACTCATACTACTACTCAAAAGAACTTGGTACTTTAAGGTCGGGATTCCTCTATAGGCATGCATTTGGAGTACATGCATCCTAACTAAGTTCCCAACACTCATACTGTTGTCCACAATACATACTTATAAGTAAATACACATCTTTGCACTTATGCTTTTAGGCTCCTTAAGTACATAATATGTATACTTACATTTCCATTCAATGTCTCCTAACTCATGAATTCATCACATTCAATTAAATTATGATTCTACTAGTTGTATTACAATTCACTATCAATCTTAGCTAATAGGCCAACTATTGAAGGAATAATAATTTTTCTTGTTAATGTTTCGGTGTACTAAGTAGCTCTCAACTACTCATATGGTATCTCGAAAAATCATCTTAGGTTAATATGATTAGTCCGATGATTTCTTATATGCTAATCTTTTTTAGAGATTTGGAGATGTTGTATTTTGGGTTACACGCATGGATTTGGGGATTTTTGTGTATTTCTCGGTGTTGGCGTACGATGAGGAGGAGCATGACCCCATCCCTCCCTTCCTTTTATCTCCTAACAGCGGCACACGTCGAGGAAGAGTTGGTGGACGAGGGAGGAGGAGGGAGGCACGATGCGCAACATTGGCAGAGCACGTCATGGTGGCACGTGATAAAGCATAGGAGGGGTGTGGTTATTTACGAGTCTCACACCGTGTTTTACAAATCTCAAATTGTCTTTTACAAATTTCATATTCCTTTTTTTACAAATTTAGATTACTATTTATAACCTCGAACTATTTATAGCAAATCTCGACTCAAATATTACAAAGTGATCACGTATTTCTACAAAGGAATGCAGAAAATTACTAAAGAACTCAAAGCAGTTACAAAGATTTATATAGTGTTACACAACTCAAATAAATTATAAATACTTATGACATATTACAAAGGACAATACAAAATTTACAAGTGAAAATAATAATTACAAGAAAAACTAATGAATGAGAATATAAAAACGCAATATTTGAATTTGCAAAATCGAATCTAAACTATACAAAATATGACTCCTATTTTGCAAATATCTATAGTAAATTGCATTGCTGAGAACATTTTCAGAAATCAAGAAATAAAGATATAAATGAAAAAAAAACAAATTAAAATGAGCTTAAAATGGTAATTGACTTTATTAAATGAAATTCAAATTTACATGGAATCAAAATGACCAAAATACCCTTTTTGGCAAGGCACTGGTGGATCGAGATCCAATGTCTCTCGTTGATGGCTCACCACAAAAGTAGTGAGTCATAATTATATTTGAAAGGTACTTTCCATATATATATATATATATATATATATAATACACATATATTTATATACAAATTGTTTATGTAATCTACTAAAGTGCTGATATTTTCTACAAACCTACACAACTCCAAAAGATCGACCCACCTTGAAATTCTATTGTCAAAATAAAGTTTTCATGAAAAAATACATGAATGCTTGGATAGCCACTCTGTGGCGGGTACGTAGCAACATTTTTCCTAAGGTGTCGATGAAAGTTAAGGTACAAGAAGGGATAAATTCGATGTCTCTATCATTTTTTCTTGATCTGTTTAAGCGATAAAGAAAAATTAAGTATTGTAAATGGAGACATAATAAAGGATGATGAACTCAGCGCCAACTAATGTGTTGATCTTCAATGGGTAAAGTAAAGGTGAAGCCCAAGGAGTAATTTGGTGTAGTGTAGCATGCCTACACCTTAAGAACCCCAAAGAGATGCTCTGGACACTTAAAATCACGGGTCCTACTATTAAAAAATTAAAGGTTAAAAAAAATGGATGGAAATCGATTGGTGAGGAAAAGGTGGGTGAAGTTGAACACAAATCTGTTCCTATGCTGATGTCCTTTTTATCGACACATAAATCCCAAAGATTAATCAAGGACTGTCTCCCCACTTGTGGATCACATCATTAATTAATTATTATGATAATAATTTCACATCCATATTAGATAGATGTATGCCACTCCCAAATGGGTAGAAAAAGTCGAGGAATTCGAAATTTTGTCATGTATTGGGAACTAGACATATGATTGCTCATATTATACGATCGTTTAACTATAACATTGATGCAGATGGTCAGATTCTAGCAAAGATAAATCGGTGGCAGTTTTCCTCTCGATAATAATTCCGAAACATAAATTCAAAACATATGATATATAATTATCTCTTTTACTTTGTGAATTTTAAATGTAAGATTATGTTTAGAGTATTACAAAATGATGATTATTAAAATATTGTCACCTCAGCAGCGTTGCATTTTTTCGTATGGATTTTTTCAATAACATGTTTAAAATGTCCAAACTTTGGACCCAACTTTGACGTCATCTCTGCGTTTGCAATTTAAAATATTTTTGATGCCATGGCACTCACACCAGAGATGAAAACGGATCGGATAAGGATCGTATATGTCTATTTCTATATCTAGATTCGTTTCAATTTTATTGAATAGGTATACGGATACGGATATGATTCGAATATGCATCAAAGAAATCATATTCTTAAAAATACAGGTATGAATTCGAAACGGATATTTATCGAATCCGAATACGGATTGAATAAAGAGTGTATCCGAATACGGATTAAATAAAAAGTCAATCCAAATATGAATTGAATAAAGAGTGAATCAAAATATGGATCTAATTGTAACACCCCAACCCCAAACATAGTACCATACCTAAAACTCACAAAGTGTGGGTGTGGTTTATAAGTGGTGGGGATTACTACTTGACAACTTGAGCTTAAGCATTTTGGGAGGTTGTCAACGGGTCCATTTGGGTCCATACCCAACAAGTTGTCAGGGCCAGTTTTCCTCGATAACATACCGGTGACCTAAGCCCGGGACGTTACAAATGGTATCAGAGCCAAATTCTCTCTGATAGTGGAAAAGAATTCCCGAGAGGTGGAGTCGCCCCTACAAAGAGGTTGGAGGAAATAGCTACCCGCAGCGTGCAGCCGCCACTATCACTGGGAAGAAGTGATGGACCATGTCGCAACGAGGACATTGCATATATAAGTGGAAGAGGTTGTAACACCCTAACCTCAAACATAGTACCATACCTAAAACTCACGAAGTGTGGGTGTGGTTTATAAGTGTTGGGATTACTACTTGACAACTTGGGCTTAAGCATTTTGGGAGGTTGTCAACGGGTCCATTTAGGGTCCATACCCAACAAGTTGTCAGGGCCAGTTTTCCTCGATAACAGACCGGGGACCTAAGCCCGGGACGTTATTTTTCGATGTGCTTAGGAATAGAACAATCGGAGAGCATTTTATTTTCACTTCGTCATTAATCAATGAATAGAAACGTGGTATCCAATCATGAGTTCTGAATTGTATCCTACAACCAATACATCGTAATATACCTATGGGTTCGACATATACAATCCTATGTCCCTTTTTTTTAAACAACTCATTGCGTATACGTATTAACCTAGGAACCAAACTAGCATTTATTTAGTAATCTTAAGCCGATACATACACATCTATCAAGAATAAACTTTAGAAATAATATATCTTTGATTTAAGATATTACCATATGATACGAGTCCTAGGGGTTCGACACATACCTCGAGTCCGACAGATTGTATCTAATGGATTGCTACACCCCTTCTCCCCGCTCCCGAGCTGACGTCCTCCTCCACCGAATCGACGCCGACGTCCCCTGCGACGAGAATGATCCCCCAGTGAGCTCTCTCTATATCTCCCTCTCTTCTCTCTCAAATTGCCAATTACAAGTGACTGGTAGCGGGGAATCCCTTGGCATTTTATGCCTCCACAAAGGCCAATTAATGAGATACTAATGCCATTAATTTTTAGAAATAAATCTCAGCTCTTAATTGGAGAAATATAAGGAATTATGGGCTGGAAATATTAAAGAAAAAATCAGCCGTTACAATCTACCCTTCTTAAAAAATTTCGTCCTCGAAATTTCTTAGTAAAGGATCATACCGAAAAGCTACGGATGCTTCTTCCGTATTTCGCTCTCCATCTCCCAGGTGGCTTCCTCCTTCTGGTGATGATGTCAGAGGACCTTGACCATCGGAACTATACGTCGACGAAGCTGATGGTCTCTACGATCGACTATGCGAACAGGTTTCTCCTCAAAGGTGAGATTAGGCTGAATATCAAGAACCTCATGCTCGATAATGTGTGAAGGATCAGGAGTGTACTTCCTTAGCATAGACACATGGAAAATATCATGTAGCTTTGAATATTGAGGTGGTAGTGCAACATGATACGCCACCTCTCCGATTCGCTGTAAAATCTCGAAAGATCCTATGTATCTAGGAGTAAGCTTCCCTTTCTTGCCGAATCATACACCCTTGGTCGGGAAAATCTTTAAAAATACGTGATCTCCAACTGCAAAACTCAACTCCCTTCTATGACGATCTGCATAAGACTTCTGCCTACTTTGAGCTGCCAACAATCTCTTCTTGATTAGCTCAACACCTTGCTTGCTGATCTGGATTAGATCAAGTCCCTAATGAATCTGTGATTCATCACTTTAAAAGTTAAAAATAGAGCCTTGTTCCGGAGTAAATAGAGGCATATTTCCCTTTATATTGCATAAATAGCATTCATGCATGCATACATAATACATGCATTTTAGCACTCCATTAGCATTTAAATAAGAAGCAAAAATCCCTTGTAAAATATCCACTTATCAAAATAATCTCTTCCTTATAATATGTACTCCTTAGTTAATAATATAGGGAAGAAAGCCAGAAATCCCCCTTGTAAAATAGCCAATAAAGCCATAGAACCCCTGGACCATAAAATACCCATAGCTCCCTCATAAAAACTCCAAAATAGGTCTACTCACTTTTAGAATAATACACATTAAAAGACCTTTAAAATGAGACTAATTTCATCCAATTTGGAGCTCGTATGAAAAAGTTGGGTTTTTGGGCCTCTTTGTATACTACATGTATGTATATTTGTATCTTTGTATTTTCGTATCATATTTGATCTCATCTCCGTCTTTGGTCAATATGAAACTTATAGATCTCATCGCGATCTACAACTTTCATATTTTGAGTTTTTTCAAATTCGGCTCCCTCTTCTCTCTACCCTTATTTCTTTGTCCAGCCAATCACAGCAGGCCACGTGGCGCCATCTGGTTGCGCCACGCGGCCCGCTCCCCTTGCCCAAGCCGCCTCTGTTCTCAGCCGTTGGATGGTCTTCCAGATCCAAGGGCCACACCGCCTCCACGTACGCATCTCATCTCAACCGCCAGATCAAGTCCCCCGCCTCATCTCAACTGCCCGTTTGCGCCTCTTCATCAGCGTGCCACGTGGCGCGTGTTGCGCCCTTGGATGACGCACTCCATCCCTCCATCTCAACCGCTCAGCCCGCCGTGCATCGCAGCCCTTCAATCTTCCTCAGATCTGATCTTCATCGCTCGTCAGCGCCCTCTCCTCCGCACGACACGTGGCGCTTCCATGACCCTCAGATCACGCCTCAGCCCTTCCATCTGAGCCGCTAGCTCCACAGGTATCTAAACCGCCCGATCAAATGCCCTACGCTCATCGCATCCGTCCACTGGCGCTTCGCCCATACTGCGCCACGTGGTCGCTTCACGACGCTCAGATCACGCACCCAGATCTTCATCCACACCGCTCCATCTTGCCTCGATCACCACCGTTGGATCACAAGATCCAACGGTGGAGACTTCGTCTCCCACCTCCAGTGCCCCTCTCTCCCACATTCTCCGCCTTGCGGGAGGGGCAGCCTCTTCCTATACTCAGCCGCACCTCAGCCACTCTCGCCGACCACCATCGCTCCCACGTTCACCCCCACTCTTCCCTCATCTTCGCCAGCTACCCCACTCGCCACCACTTCCACCAGCGACGCCCCACTTCCTCCATGAACCTCGCTCCATCATCAGCCTGGCCGAGACCTTCAACCTATAAATACTCGAGATCCGGCCATCGTCGCACCCATCCGCCACCCCTACGAGATACCCCGAGCTCAGAGCGTTCAATTGGTGACAGTAATTGCACGATTCCTTGAGCGAAGATGGTCGTCTTCTCCGGCGAGATCCTCGGCCACCGCCGTGTCGCAGCCCTCTTCCGCCGAGCCGCTGCTTGAGCTTAGGGACTTACCGCCCCTTCGAGCGACGATCTGGACCTCAAACTCGAGCTCCAAACCACAGGTAAACACCTCCATCTTTCTCCAATCTTCATTTTGGTTTTTCTTTTGATTTCTCGCTTTTTATCCGACGTCCCTCTTCATCGTCTCGCCTCGCTTCCACTCCGTAGAGCTCCGCGATGGAGCTCTCATCCTCGCGGACCCCTCCGCACCCTTAGACACTTCACTTAGCTATCCAACATCTCCAGCTCCACCACTTGGCTGGAGCACCATCACCAGTCCACCTCCGTTCCGCCTTAGGCCTCGCCGACCATTCCCCCATCTCCACAAGTGCACCACGAGCCTCGGCTATTCTTCTAACACCTGCAGGTACCAAGCTTGTGCATTGGCCGGAGCTTCACCGGAGCTCTTTTGGAGCTTCGTCGCCAGCGACCCCCGACTCCGCTCGCCAGCTCTTGAGACCACCAGCATCAACCTCGCACCACCGCGCTTCTTCTGGGACATCTTCGGGCCGCCGGAGAGCATCACCGACACGAGGAGGGACGGGCGGAGCTAAGGCCTCGTCGCCGGAGCTCCACCATCTCCTCCGCAGGCGGAGGAGGGCCATTGAAGGAGAACCCCCAAATACCGTTCGATCGTCTCAATCGAACGATCGACGTCACGCCACGACAGCCATCATCCGGAGCAGCAGACGACCGTAGGATCATCATTGATCCTACGCTCAGGAGTCTGCCACGTCTTCAGCTTCAGCTAGCCGTTGGATCGATCATCTGATCCAGCGGCCGTCATTCTGCCACGTCGCCCCTTCCATCGCGATCCAATGCACGTTGGATCAACTTAGATCTGACGGCCTTAGATATCGCCACCAACATCACTCCAACATGAGGGTGATCTGCAAGGTCTCCCATACAATGCCTCGTAGGGAGCCATCTTGATGCTCAAATGATAACTGCTATTATAAGCAAACTCTATTAATGGAAGATTTCTATCCCAGTTGCCTGCAAAATCTAGTGCACAAGCTCTCAACATATCTTCCAGCGTATGGATGGTCCTTTCTGATTGACCATCAGTCTGCGGTTGGAATGAAGTGCTAAACTTCAATTGAGTTCTCATAGCATCTTGAAAACTTTTCCACAACCGAGACGTGAATCTAGTATCCCGGTATGAAACAATTGATGTAGGGACGCCATGTAATCTGACGAATTTATTTACGTACAATTCAGCTAGATTATCTTTCGATTGATCCAAGCGGATAGGTAAGAAGTGTGCTGACTTGGTCAATCGATCAACAATCACCCATATGGTGTCATAACGATGTTTCTTGGTCTTGGGTAGACCTGTAACAAAGTCCATTGTTATATGCTCCCACTTCCATTCAGGTATCTCTAAGGGCTGAACAGGGCCTGCTGGTCTCTGATGTTCAATCTTAATCTACCGACATACCAAGCATTTAGAAATAAAAACTGCGATATCATTCTTCATCTTCGATCACCAGAAGTTTCGTTGCAGATCCTTGTACATTTTTGTTGTACCTGGGTAGATGGTATACATCGACCTCTGGGTTTCGTCAAGAATCTCCTGCCTCAATCCGACATCATTGGGAACCCATAATCTGCCTCGGTACTTTATAACTTCATCAATTCCAATTGTGAAATCAGAACCTTCTTTCTTGGATGCCTCTATCATTTTAGGAAGATCAACATCAGTTTTCTGTGCTGCCACGATCTTCCCAATTACCTCGGGTTGGATTCTAAAGCCTGCAAAAGATATCTTCCTTTCTTCACTTAAGAAAGGTTTCCAGTCTTTAAAATCTTTCATCATCTTCCACTGAAGTTTCAAACTAGATAGCTTGCCTTCCCACTTTCGACTTAATGCATCAGCAACGATGTTTGCTTTTCTAGGATGATAATTAATGGAAAAGTTGTAGTCTTTTAGGAACTCCATCCAACGTCTCTACCTCAAATTAAGTTCTTCTGAGAGAAAATATATTTGAGGCTTTTATGATCATTGAGCACCTCAAATTGTTCACCATAAAGGTAATGACGCCAAATTTTAAGAGCAAAGACTACCGCTGCTAACTCCAAATCATGAATAGGGTAGTTTCTCTCTTGCGGTTTTAATTGTCGTGAGGCATAGGTGACGGCACGAAAATCCGAGCGACTAAGGAAAAGGTATCTAAATGGTCGTTGCGACCTCGGTCACTCAAATGTGCCAATCAAGAAAAATGAACCACTAATAGAGATAAAACAGATAAAACACAAAATAGCGGTCCTGCTATTGGATTAACCTGGTATAGCGACCAGGGTCGAACTCAAGGAGCACGGGTTGGCCTCTCGGCCTAGTAAGTAGTAAAAAGAAATAAAATCAAAGAACAAAATATTTTTAGTGGTTTTTGATTTATTTTATATTTTTTTGGTTTTTTAATGTATAAAGAAAATAAGAAAAACAAGTAAACACACACTTCAACAAATTATTAAAAGCACTAAAAATTAACCAAAAATTCAAACAAAAATATTTTTATGTGTTTTATGATTTTTAATGTTTTTGGTGAATTTTTGAGAATTTTTTGATGTTTATTTAATTTTCTAAAAATCAAAAAGTAGCTGAAATAAATGGTACTGTCCAGCCGAGCCAAAAAGGCCTAGATAAAATATCTAAGGGCCCAAAATGGCTGGGAGGTAATTTTCCTGTAAAGAAAACAAAATGAGGAAAATTTAGGCACCAATTTTATTATTTTTGGATTTTTAATCTATTTACTAGAATTTCATAAGTTTTTTAGTGTTTTTCAATTTTTAGTGGTTTTTAGTAATGAAAAATAGCCAAAATTGGCTAGAAAATCAAACTAAGCAAGACAAACATTGGCTAATTTTTATGGAATTTTTAAATGAGTTTTAATATTTTTTTGTGATTTTTCAAGTTAGACAGTAGCAAAATTAAAGGTTTTTGATTTTTTAAAAATAACAAACGAAATGAAAAATGTCCTCAAAAATCCATGAAAATTTTACACCATGGCAGAAGCCATGTGTCCAATCTTCGTTGGATTTGGAGGTGTTTTGCTATTTTATTCAAAAATAAAGAAGGGGCACTGTGCATAGGGACCAAAGTGCAAATACCCGCGAGCCTGGGGGGTCTGGTGCAATTTTCCCAGCAAAACACGTGCCACGCACGTGTCTGGGGCACTCAGGGACCCAAATGTAATAAAAATAAGTCCCGAGGACTTATTGGTAACAGGTACCAAAAGTCCAAGGGCTTATCTGCAAAATACCCACAAATATCACGCACATGTTGAAATATATCACGCACAGGGGTAAAAATGCAAATAGATAAAAACTTTCATTCAAACCATAACAACTAGAACTACAAGGGTATAGAATGCAAATATCCCAAAGAAACCACGTGACGAAGCACGTGTCAGACCATGCATGTACAGGGGTATAAAAGCAAATAAAGGCAAACACAAGAGTCTCTATGCAAGTTCTCCCAAAACTAAACAATTGCACTCAATATTTACAGGACTAAAGCGAAATAAAATAAGACATAGGGCCTAAGGGTAAATTACCCTTTATTACTCAGAGCGGTTGGATGGACGCCACGTGTCTGATCGAGCGGTCAAGGGCAACTGGGGGTCCAACGCTGCTCTCCTCGGGATGATCCAACGGCTGGGGCTAGTCCACGTGGTGCATCGGACAGTGTCAGGCGCGGATGGCTAACCCTCGAGCCTCGGACGGTCCAGATCTCTCCTTCTTTTGATCGAACGATGACGGCTTCTCCTACGCGGACGGTTCAGATGAACCTGGAGCGAGAGGGACGATCGAACGGCTCCTGAAGGTCGTGGAAGAACAGGTGGCCAGCTAACTTCGCCGGCCTCATGAGTGCGCTCCTGACCTCCTCTGCTGCGCCTGAGGATCGGAGAAGCTCCGGCGTGATGGTGCGCAGCTACTGATACCCTCCGATGGCCCAGCCGAGCTCTGGAGAGCTCCGGCGAGGTCGGTGGAGGCGAGGCTCCTGGCCGGAATGACCAAAGCCCTCAGATGGGCTTGGTAGCACCTGCAAAGATCACCAAGAGACTCGTGGGTCGAGGGCAAAATGCCTCGACCCGGTTAGGCGGAGCGACGGTGAGCTGTGGGTCGAAATGACGAACTCCGGCGAAGGGGGTAGACGGAGGAGCTCGGCTCCCAGCTCCTGTGCGAGCTGGGTTGGATGGAGGGGTGAAGAAGGTGCGTCGGAAGGAGGCGGATGCGATGGTCGATTCCGATGATCGAAAGGAATGATGGAGTGGTCGGAATCAGCAAGAGACGGCGGCGGCGCGATTTGGGGATAAATGGAAATCAAAGAAAGATAAAGACCTACAAGGTTACCTGGGTGGTCGGAGAGACTGTGGAGGAGCTGCTGAAGCTCCTGGTCGTCGCCTCGAGGAGCGTCTCCCTCCGAGGCTCGGTGCTCACGCTGGTGCGGAGCAACGGCGGCTGTGCTCGCCGGATCGATGGACTAGCCTCCTCTCCTCGCTTCAACAGGCTCAGACACGAGCTGTCACTCTCACGCACTCTCTGGAGCTCACAGGAGGAGGAAACAAATGGCCAAAGATGGTGAAATGAGGTGGCGGAGCAACGGCTATATATGGCTAGGGGTCCAGCTAAGAGAGGTCCGGGCGTGCTTGTCGGAGCACGGATCCCCATAACCCACCCCGGGCGTGGATCAGGGATGCACAATGGTAGATTAGGACCCGGGGTTAGGTGGAATGGTGATCGGGTCGAGCGGATAAAAATTTGAGAAATCAGGTCCACGACCCAGATCCGCGGGAGGTGGTCCTGGGGGGGGGGGTAGTTGACCGGGCGGTCAACATCCCCAGGACCCAATAGAAATAGGCCACGTGGCTGGATCTTCAAGTGCAAATTAAGGGTAGCTAGGGGCCGAATTTGCAAAAAGTTAAAACACAAAATTTTTTTATTTTTTTCTATTTTTTAGTGATTTTTAATTAATTTTTGGAAATAAAAATAAGGTATATACATAGTATGTACTATATAGGTATATGTGCACAATTAAGGTTTTTGATTTTTGATTTTTTTTATTATTATTTTTGTGCAATTTTATTCCTATTTTATATTTTATTTATTTTCATTATAAAATAAGGAATAAAAAGGTATTTTTATTTTATTTTTATTATTTATGTACATAGGTAAAATAAATATATATACATCTATATACATGGTATATGTACAATGTATTTTCGTATTTTTAATTTTGCTATTTTTATTTTGCTTTTGTTTTAATTGTTTATATTTTATTTATTTACAATATATAATATAGACTATTCACAAAAATTATAAAAATTGATTTTATTTATTTACAAGGTTTAATAAATATGGAAAAGTGGTTTATATACAATATGAAAAGTGGTGTTTTTTGTTCTTTTTTATTTTTAACTTTTTCTTTTGTTTTTATATTTATAAATATATACAAGTATTTACAAGCATATTTTTGGTGAGGAAAATATCTTTATTTAATTACATAAATATGTACACATGAGCCCCTATCTCCCTCTACTTTAGCTTTTATGCGGTCAGGCACATGCTGAGCCCTCCCTTGGGTTAGGTTTGCTCAATATTTCTTCTAAATAGTTCCCTCTTTTTCTTTTTAATCTTTATTCTTTTATTTTTGCACAAAAACATGCTAATTATAGGTTTTTACACAATGCATGCTTTTGGTAATTATTCCTATTTACACATATCTACATGTATTTGCAAAGGTTTTTGTAGCTAAAATATAAGAATAAAGAGTGATGAATGAGTATTCATCACCCCCCTATACTTAACTTTGCTAGTCCCTTAGCAAACACTTATTTGAAAAAGAAGTGAAAAAGAAAAAAAGAAAAAGAAAAAGAGGATGTACATGGATCAAGGTTGATTATTAAACTTGCCTTCATTAAATTGGGGTATGGAGCTCGATCAGATCTTTGGATTATTAATGTGTCGGAACCTTATTTAGACTTAAGCTTGAAACTCAACAGCCTCCAAGTTCCACTAATCGATAACCAAGACTCCTCAATGCTCCAGATCAGAACAAGTCATCAATCACAAACCCTGAAGACCATGAATCTTTTCTTGTCCTGTGAATGTGAGGTCTAAGCTCTCCACCTCAGAAATGGCAACTTGACAACCTTCCCTAACAAGGTAACTCTATGACCTTAATCTGGCCACTCTTTCCTCGAGGAGCGGGGTATTCCCTTCTAAGTTCAAGTTCAACCGGCTCAATAAGAGGATGAAGAAGAGAATGGGTCAAGGCCAGTGTAGCCAAGTACCCTTGGGAGCTTGACCAGTGTAGCCAAGTCTCCCTGCTGCAAGCTACATCAGGTGGATCATGAAACCAAGCTTTGCTTATTGCACTCTATATACATACTCCGGTTGGATTATCATTTTCTCTCAGACCCACCACTTTTTTGGAGTTCTTTTCTTTTTGCACATTTTTTTTCAAGTGCATCTGTACAACATATACATGTGCAGCATATATACAAGGAGTCTTTCCTCTTGAGCCAGTAGACTATCCCTCTTTTGAAGCTTTATTGCAACCCACAACTCCCGTCGTTAGACCTCATTGCAACCAGACCAAGTTGAGACGCACTTCCTTCACTAAAAGAAGAAGAGAGGTTCCGCCTAGAAGTACTACCCTCATATGCTACCCCAAGTCAAGGAAGACTGCCTCCTCACCACCTCATCCGTGGAGAGCTCGGTGCATAGTGCCGGTGTCCAAGTAAAGCCATAATCTATATGAGTCATGTGTTGTTAAGTGCTCTACTTAGGCTCATTGAGATGACATGTGATCATAGCCTAGTGGACTCAAAGAATTAAGTCACCATGGACCTGAAAATCCTTAAACCTAAGCCCTATAAGGTTCCTCTTAGAAGTTAGGTGGATTAAGATCTTAATCAAGCTCCATTTCTCAATTTGATTCCAGACTAGTTTAAACGTCAACTATCATTCAGAAAAACTATATACATATGTACAAAAGATGCTTATTTACACAAATTTTTACAAACATGCAAAATTTTTGAAAAATGTTTTGAAATCATGAATGGGTGATGCATGAAGTGCAAGTTTTGCAAATAGATATTTACACACATTTACACAAGATTTTTGCAAATCTTTGATTTTCAAAACATTTTGGAAAAATTTTGTACTATATACATAATTTTGATACAAAAATATTTACACAAGCTTTACATAAAAGATTTTTGAAATCATTTTTACAAAAATAATTTGTACACTAGCTATTTATGTGCAAAAAGAAATTTATATACATGAAAATTTTTAATTTTTTTATTTTTGTGATTTTTAGCCATTTATTTATTAACACACTTACACAAAGTACGAGTTATGGCTAAAGTATATATGAAATATATACACACCCCCTATACTTAGCTCGAACGATGTCCTCAGAGTCAAGAGCGATGAAGAAGACATAACTCGTGCTAGGTATAGGGAAGTGAAGAGAAGGGCTATATAGAAAAGAAGAAGAATGAAATAGAAAAGTCAAAAGAAGCCTCGGGTCTTCCCCCTATACTTAGGATCAAGTAATCCTAAGTATAGCAGGCTGTACACTAAGGGAAAACCGAGTGGAGAATGTACAGGGTCTACCCCCCCCCCTATACTTAGGGTGAAATATCCCTAAGTATAGGCAGCAAAACAGGGGTAGGCAGAAATAAAAGAAATAACCAAAAGGTCTCACATCCCCCCTATACTTAGGGTAAAGTGCACCCTAAGTATAGCACAATCATAAGATGAAGAAAGGGATGTGGGACTAAAGAATGTAGTGATATGGACATTTGGATCTATACAAGGCGGAAGATCAGTGAGACTCAGGCGTGAGATGCATTAGATGTGAGTCAAAGACCACATCTCACGCAAAATGAATAGGGGCAAGATCAGCGACCCGCGGCTCATGATCTAGAAATGGTTTGAGCCGCTGGCCGTTCACTCGAAAGGTACTCTCAGAAGACAACTCAGATATGTCAATGCTACCGTTGTCGTGTACCTTTCTGACCAAGTAGGGTCCCTTCCATTTGCTCTGTAGCTTCCCTGGAAATAAACGTAGCCTCGCATCAAACAGCCATACTCTTTGTCCAATCTCAAAATGTTTGTGGCTGATATGAGAATCATGCCACTCCTTCACTTTCTCCTTATAATGTAGGCTGTTTGAGAAAGTTGTATCTCGAAGCTCCTCCAAGGCTGCTAACTCTGCCCTCCTCTGGTCTCCCATACCATCTGGATCCATCAGAATATCTGTGACTGCCCAAAGTGACTTGTGCCTCAGCTCAACAGGTAAATGGCACGGCTTGCCATACACGAGGCGAAAGGGAGATGTGCCCAATGGTGTCTTGAAAGACGTCCTATATGCCCACAAGACCGAGTCCAAAAGCTGTGACCAATCCTTTCGGTCAGGGCGGACGACTTTCTGCAATATAGTCTTGATCTCCCTATTCGACACCTCGGCTAGACCATTCGTCTGTGGATGGTAAGGTGTAGCAACACGATGGTCTATACCGAACTCGCTAGCAAGGGCCTTCACCTGGTCGTTGATGAAGTAAGATCCCCCATAAGAAATCAGAACTCGTGGAACCCCGAACCGCGTGATGATATGCTTCCTCAAAAAATCTGCAAACTGTCCTCGCATCAGCGGCTCGGGCGGGGATAGCCTCCACCCAACGACTAACATAATCCACGGCCAACAGAATGTACTCGAATCCCTGACTCTTAGGGAATGGACCCATGAAATCGATGCCCCATGCGTCAAAAACCTCACAGAAGTGAATGGGCTGCATCGGCATCATATCACGTTGTCCACAAGTGCCCATCCTCTGACAGTCAGTACACCTCTTCACGAACTCATCAGAGTCCTTGAAGAGGTAGGCCACCACAAGCCGGATTGGAGCACTTTCTGTGTCGTTCTCCTCCCAGAATGATGTCCTCCTGCCTCAAGCTTGTGGCAGTAAGTGAGGACGCTATGGTGTTCCTCCTGAGGAATACACCGACGCCAGACGCTATCCCCTCCTTCGTGGTAAAGGATGGGATCCTCCCAATGGTAGGACTTGGCCTTCGCAAGGAAGGTCTCAAGCCTCTGCCTGGGCCAATCTTGTGGGACCTTCCCAGCAACGAGAAAGTTCACAATATCGGTGTACCACGGGAGTGAGGCGATAGCAAGGATCGCCTCATCTGGGAAGGTATCTCGAATGGGGTCAATCTGCTCAGACTCCTCAGGCTGCTCTAAACGGAAGAGATGATCCGCCACCACATTCTTGACTCCAGGCTTATCCTTGATCTCAATGTCGAACTCCTGGAGTAGAAGGATCCATCTAGTCAATCTGGCCTTGGCATCCTTCTTTGCCATGAGGTACCTGATGGCGGTGTGATCTGTGTACAAAGTCACTCTAGATCCAATGATATAAGATCGAAACTTATCTAGGGCGAACACTACGGCTAGCATCTCCTTCTCTGTGACCGTGTAATTCCGTTGGGCGGAATCCAATGTGCGGCTAGCGTAGTGAATGGCAAATGGAACTCCATCCCTCCTCTGTCCCAGCACTGCCCCCACGGCAAAATCGGAGGCGTCCGTCATGATCTCGAATGGGAGAGACCAATCAGGCGGCTGGAGGACAGGAGCCTCAATAACACACTGCTGGAGAGTCGCGAAGGCCGAAAGACACTTGTCATCGACAAGGAACTCGGTGTCTTTCGTCAAGAGGTCAGTCAACGGCCGGGCAATCCTGCTGAAATCCTGAATAAATCTCCTATAAAATCCAACGTGCCCCAGGAATGACCGTAGCTGCCTCAAATTGGACGGCGGTGTGAGTTTTCTAATGACATCAACCTTGGCCGGATCAACCTCCATGCCCCTGTTGGAGATGATATGGCCAAGCACCGTCCCTTGAGTCACAATGAAGTGACTCTTCTCCCAAGATAGAACCAAATGGTACTCAATACATCGCTGGAGTACTCGGTCTAGGCAGTCAAGACAGGAGTCGAATCCGTCGCCGTAGACCGAGAAATCGTCCATGAAGACCTCCAAACACTCCCCTACCATGTCCGAAAAGATCGACAGCATGCACCTCTGAAAAGTCGCAGGGGCATTGCATAGCCCAAATGGCATGCGTCGAAAGGCATATGTACTGAAGGGACAGGTAAAGGTGGTCTTCTCCTGGTCCTCAGGAGCGATGGACACCTGGTTGTAGCCCGAGTACCCATCCAGGAAGCAATAATGGCTCTTCCCTACCAGTCTCTCAATGATCTGGTCAATAAAAGGCAGGGGGAAATGGTCCTTCTTGGTGGCCTGGTTGAGTTTCCTATAGTCAACACAGACCCTCCAAGAGGTGGGTACTCGTGTAGCAATCTCCTCTCCCGACTCACTGATCACAGTCGTGATGCCTGTCTTCTTGGGCACCACATGCAAGGGGCTAACCCACTTGGAGTCGGAAATGGGATAAATGAAATCTGCACTCCACCATTTCGATATTTCCTTCATCATGACCTCTCTCAGGTTGGGATTCAGTCGCCGCTGGAACTTACGCGACGGCTTCGCCCCCTCCTCGAGATAGATATGGTGGGAGCACACTGATGGACTAATCCCATGGAGATCTGCTACGCTCCATCCGATTGCCTTGCGGTTCTTTTTAAGAACCCCCATCAAACGGGATTCCTGCTCTCCAGTCAGATCAGCGGAGATGATGACTGGGTACATCTCAAGTTCGCCCGCAAGGAACCGATACTTCAGCGAAGTAGGGAGCGGCTTCAGCTCTGGATAGCTGGGCGCTGGCAAATCTGGCTACGGAAGGAAATGTGTCAATGCTACTAAGTCTGCCAAATCTGCCTGGGAGAAAGAAAGTAAACTCTCGCAAACTGGATCTGGAGAAGGCTGCTCAACTGTGCTGTCTCTGATCTGCTCTGCATCTACCTCCTCCTCATCTGTAGGCTCAGGTGGACTCAAGTCTGGCATCTGATCATCACAATCTGCCCAATCAGACTTTAAATCCGAGGGATCTGCCTCAAATACGGTGGCATCAGTACCACCATCACTGAAAACCGTGTCGTGGTCAAGAACCAGCTCTGCTACCTCTGTGGTATCCTGGACCAGGGTTGTGCTATCCAGACTCTCCTCTGCTATCATCTCTGCATCAGCTGTATCTGAAAATGAGAGGATGGCCTGTGCTGCAGGATCTGCCCATGCTGCCTCGTCGTCTGTGATCACAAAATCACAGGTGGATGTCTGACTCGGCGTCTGTCAGCTGCTCTGAATCTGTGCTAGCCTCTGAGCGTGCTCTCTCTCTGGCTCTGTAGTCCTCGACCATCTCTATTTGTACACTCTCGCCCTCGACGCGAAAGTATACCTTCCCGCTATCATGATCAGTCACCGCCTTGGCTGTGGCCAAGAACGGACGACCGAGGATGATGGGGGTATCAGCCACTGAGTCAGGGATCTCCATGTCCAACACTACGAAGTCCACGGGGAATTTCAGGCCCTGAATCGAGACGATAACATCTCGCAACAACCCCTTCGGCCTCTTGATAGATCGATCAGCAAACTGAAGGACTGTCCTGCTCTGTCGAAGAGTGCCCAACTCGAAGCGGTCGAGAAGGGCTGTCGGAAGGAGGTTGATCGACGATCTGCTATCTAATAGAGTTCGGTCGAACCTCTGCTCACTAATCTGGCATCTGACATACGGGGCCCCTGAATCTGGCTGCTTGGCTGGCAGACGGTTCTGGATCGCAAAACACATGGCTTTCGTTAGCACATGAATCTCTGAAGTGTGGTTCCTCCTCCTCCTCCTCCTCCTGATTGTGGTCCTGTCTCTCAAAGATCGCTGAAGAAGGGGGATGTGCTGCAAAGCCTCCTGGAGGGTCAGCTGAATGTGAAATCTGTCGATCATGCTCTGGCTGAATTCCTCCTGCTCTCTCTTTTTTGGGTCTTTTTCTTTTTTCTTCCCCTTTCCCATCTGAAGGGCTCTAGGGAAGGGGATCACAGGGTCCTTCGCAGATGAAGGACTAGGAAAAGGCCTAGACGGCTCGACGACCGGATCCGCACATACATCAAGCACCACAGTGGGACCAGAAGAAGCTAAACCTTTTCCTTTATTCAAAATAGAGTTCTGAGATACATCAACCGAAGGAAAAGCAACATCTCTATCAAAACGAACACCGGTGGCCTCAGTACCACCTCTGGCTGGCTCTGCAACTAGACGTCTCGCGGCCTCAGTACCGCGGGCTGGCTCGGCTATACTGGTGGCGTCAGCACCACCTCCTCGAACTGGTGAAGCGGCGGCCTCAGTACCGCTGGTGGAATCAGCATCCTTGGTGGCATCAGTACCACCGTCATCAGGTGCGGCCTTAGTACCGCTCTCCTCCTCCTCATCTGGCGCCCTGGGTGGCTCCTCGCGTCGTCGCTCAGATGAGGCGCCGCCTGCTGGTGCTCTACCGCTCCTAAGTGTAACAAAATCAGCATCAAATAGATCCTAAGACATATCATCAAATGGGTCACTAGGAGTGGCATGCTCAGTGGAAACTACCTGCTCAGATTTCCTCTTCAGGTTGTTCAGATTTGGCTCGATCTGTGCAGGAATGGCGGCCTTCCCTCTCACAAGGTCCCGCATCTCCTGGCGGAACTCGTCCATCTCCCGTCTGAAGGTAGCTTGCTGGTCCGTGAGGAGGCGGGCTATGTCATCCAAGGTGGGGCTCTCATGGGAGCCCGACGGGTAGCCTCTCTGGTGCTGAGGCGGCTGGAACTGGTGCTGCTGGTAAGAGGGGTAGGAGGAAGGATGTTGCTGCTGGTGTGGTGGGTGATCCTGCTGCTCACGTCTCCAAGGCTGTCCTTGCTGCTGATAGGGACGAGGAACGAAGGACGAAGGCTGGTGTGACTGGTATGCTGGGGGCTGCTGCCGCGGCTGGTGATCTCTCTGCTGGCCATACTGCCCTCCCTGACCGGCTGGTTGCTGCTGGGGCCGGGTACCTCCACTCCCCCACCTGAATCCGGGATGGTCTCGTCGGATCCCAGGCTGGGGGCGGTCATACCAAATCCCGTTGACATCCATCAACGACTCTGCATCGTAGGGGGCTGGCGGGAGTACTGCTAGAGGCTGATCCGGCTGGTAGACCACCATCTGCATGTCTGGAGATGGTGGGGACTGGTAGGTGGGCTGCGGCTATTGGTACGGCTCCGCCTGTACAAGATGGACCTGTCTAGGCTGCTGAAAGGTGCTGGAGCGCTGGGACGAGCTGCTGTTGCCGCCGGAGTCGCCTCGCGACTGAAGACGGGGCTGTGAAGCCGTCTGTGCCTCCTGGAGACACATGAGCTGGGTCTTCATGTCGCTCAGAGTCTGTGCCATCTGTTCCATCTGCTTGATGCTCTGGCACTGCTTCTTCTCGATCAGCTCCATCCGGTCCAACTTCTCACTGATGATGCCCATATCCGCAGCAGACGACTCTGCCTGTGCTGCTGCAACTACGGATGAACTGGATGGACCGGCATCGACCCGTGCTATCCGCTGGTACTGCACGGGTCCTGGCTGCTGCTGGGGTCTCCCCTGTGTATACAACCGGGTCTGGGACATCACCATGTAATTCTCGGCCATCTCCTCGTAGATGGCCCAGACCTGGTCGTGGTCCTTGGCGAAGTAGGACCTGCCGCAAGAAGCATTCACCAGGCCCTGGAGCTCTGGTGTCAACCTGCTGAAGAAGCTCTGAACAAGGTTCGGCTTCAAGATGTCGTGGTGCGGGCATCGGTCTGTGAGCTCTCGGAACCTCTCCCATGCCTCGTGGAATTGCTCATTGGGGAGCAAGGAGAAGTTGCTGATCAGGGCCCTCGCTGCATTCGTCCGCCCGAGTGGATAATACTTGTTCAAGTACTCGGTGCGGAGCTGCTCCCAGGTGTAAACAAACCTCCCCAAATGCTTCAGCCAGGTGGCTGCTCTGTCAGCTAAGGAGAAGGGGAAGGCGATCATCCTGATCGTGTCCTGGTCCACCTGGCGGTCGTGGACAGTGCTGCATATCATCAAGAACTCCTGGAGGTGGAGATGGGGCTCCTCTGTCGCGAGTCCGTGGAAGCGGGGGAGTAGCTGCAAAGTGTTCGGGGGGAACTTGAAGTCCCCCACGATCGCTGGAAGTACTACCCAGTGGTGTGTCAGCGTCGATCCGGGGTTGTGTAACTCCCGCATCGGTCTCGGTGGTCCTCCGGCCGCTCCTGCGGCGGCTGCTGCTGCGGCTGCTGCATCCGCATCATCTGGGATCCTCGGTCCCTCTCTCCTCTGCTCTCGCTCTGCTCTCTCTGCTCGCATCTGCTCCATCTCTCTCCTCATGTCGAGCATAAATGCTCCCTGATCCCTCAGCTGCTGCTGGACGGTCTCTAACGAGGCGATCAGGGCGGAGTTGATCGCTCCATGATCCAGTACGAAGTGCTCAGGCTGATAGGAACGATCCTCAGAACTGTCGGCCATGGCGTCTGCTGCAAAATCAAATGAGCCCAACTCAGGTGCTGTCA
The DNA here is from genome assembly GCA_037367405.1 of Ottelia alismoides. NCBI lineage: Eukaryota > Viridiplantae > Streptophyta > Magnoliopsida > Alismatales > Hydrocharitaceae > Ottelia > Ottelia alismoides. Next base: position 283,789 of record JAZKJV010006277.1, on the reverse strand, counting down.
AATCTATCAATCTCTCCGCGGGCTCATGTCGCTCAGGTTCGAAAGAAAGGGGGTCGAGGGGGAACAGGGCGGAGTCGTACTCGGGCTCGGAGAGCTGGTCTCGGCTCTCGCGGGCCAACCTAGATGATTGGGTAGACGTGCCCGAAAGCGGTGCAGCCAGAGGCTGCCTAAGAGAGCGTCTACCCATCATCTTGATCTGGCGAGTAGTGCGGATGAGATCTGGAGAAACTATGATCACAATGCAAACCCCCGGTTCACCAACGCGACGCGAGCTGAAGACCGTGAAAGTTCGGTCAAATTATCTTGTCAATTTTTATTAGGTGAACACACAAGATATCAGAGCGCTTACGTGACCTATTAGGATACCCGATGCTACCCCAACCGACTGGCCCGCACGGAAGAGTCGGTAATCAGTCGGGACTAGCACCGGAGGGCTCTACCTAGGGTGCGGGTCACTCTCTCGCGCATCCAAACCATACAATGAGGGGGTTGCTCTCCCCAAGACAAGTTTTTATGGTGAATGTCTTTTAGGGTCAATAGTCTTATCCAGTCCCAATTTTATGGTTTTTCTTTTTAATATTTTTCAAATAGAAACAAACGGCCTAACGAATTTTTCGGTTCTCCTGGTTATTTAATCCAAAACAGGGGGGAGAAGTCGAAAAAGCCGATGCGCGATGAAATCAATGATGCATGCTGAGTAAGAAATGCGTACCTTGTCTCCAGCACTCTACATGCAAGTGATCCGCGCAGAATTTAAAGACAGGAAATAAACTACCTAAATGATGCAGCGGGAAAAAACCGAGTCCTAGATGAGCAATTTCTACACGTAGAACCGTCTAATCGGTCACCAACCTCCAAGCCAAAGGGTCCGGTCTTGGCCCACCCCTCCTCTGCCCGACAAATCGGGGGTAGGAGAAAGCGCTTTACAGGGTGGGCTGCGGCACGTAGGCTACGAAGGAGATGAGTCGATTATTTTTATTAATGGATTATTAGTGAGTCCAATTAGCGCACTATAGGAACAGAAAAATAGTTAAGTGTGGGGACCCTACTAATTACGGCACAAGCAAGAGAAAATCCTAAGTCTAGGGGCTCGATGAAAAACCGCGTAAACACCAGAAAAGACAGAAAAATAAACAGAAAACAAAGCCGCGTAAAAAGCCGCGAAAAACCTAAGGGTCCCCCGAGCACATCGGTGCTCGGCGAAACAGACCCGCTAAGTGTTCAAGCAATGTCCAAGTCCAGTCTCTGAGAGTCCCTGTATTATTATAATAATAATAATAAAAATAAAACCTAATCTAACCTCACCCACTCAACTCTCTCTCTCTCGCTCTCTCCTGCGGGTTCGTAGAGAAGGAAGCCGCCTCTAAGTTTCTCGGTTGCACCGGCTCCTCGAAAGTCACCTCCGCGGTCCTCGTGCCCTCGCAAGAGACAGAGACAAGTGGTCAGACCAAGAGAGTCAAATAAAATAAAAAGAAAATAAATGAAACTGAAAATGAGGGTGTATGTGCAAAAATTCAAAATAAAATAAACACTCAAAATACAACAAAAATAAAAATAAAAATAAAAAGAAAATAAAACAAAATAAAACAAAAATAAAATAGAAACAAAAGCCGCGAAAAAGCCGCGAGCTCTGAAAGAGCCGCGAAAAGCCGCGAAAACAAAAACGAAGATAAAATAAAAACTACTAAGCTGTGCTCCCCGGCAACGGCACCATTCTGACGGCACGAAAATCCGAGCGACTAAGGCAAAGGTATCTAAATGGTCGTTGCGACCTCGGTCACTCAGATGTACCAATCAAAAAAAATGAACCACTAATAGAGATAAAACAGATAAAACACAAAATAGCGGTCCTGCTATTGGATTAACCTGGTATAGCGACCAGGGTCGAACTCAAGGAGCACGGGTTGGCCTCTCGGCCTACGAAGTAGTAAAAAGAAATAAAATCAAAGAACAAAATATTTTTAGTGGTTTTTAATTTATTTTATATTTTTTGGTTTTTTAATGTATAAAGAAAATAAGAAAAACAAGTAAACACACACTTCAACAAATTATTAAAAGCACTAAAAATTAACCAAAAATTCAAAAAAAAAATATTTTTATGTGTTTTATGATTTGTAATGTTTTTGGTGAATTTTTGAGAATTTTCTGATGTTTATTTAATTTTCTAAAAATCAAAAAGTAGCTGAAATAAATGGTACTGTCCAGCCGAGCCAAAAAGGCCTAGATAAAATATCTAAGAGCCTCAAAATGGCTGGGAGGTAATTTTCCTGTAAAGAAAACAAAATGAGGAAAATTTAGGAACCAATTTTATTGTTTTTGGATTTTTAATCTATTTACTAGAATTTTTATAAGTTTTTTAGTGTTTTTCAATTGTTAGTGGTTTTTAGTAATAAAAAATAGCCAAAATTGGCTAGAAAATCAAACTAAGCAAGACAAACAGTGGATAATTTTTATGGAATTTTTAAATGAGTTTTAATATTTTTTTGTGATTTTTCAAGTTAGACAGTAGCAAAATTAAAGGTTTTTTATTTTTTAAAAATAACAAACGAAATGAAAAATGTCCTCAAAAATCCATGAAAATTTTACACCATGGCAGGAGCCATGTGTCCAATTTTCGTTGGACTTGGAGGTGTTTTGCTATTTTATTCAAAAATAAAGAAGGGGCACTGTGCAGAGGGACCAAAGTGCAAATACCCGCGAGCCTGGGGGGTCTGGTGCAATTTTCCAAGCAAAACACACGCCACGCGCGTGCCTGGGGCACTCAGAGACCCAAATGTAATAAAAATAAGTCCCGAGGACTTATTGGTAACAGGTACCAAAAGTCTAAGGGCTTATCTGCAAAATACCCACAAATATCACGCACATGTTGAAATATATCACGTACAGGGGTATAAATGCAAATAGATAAAAACTTTCATTCAAAGCATAACAACCAGAACTACAAGGGTATAGAATGCAAATATCCCAAAGAAACCACGTGACGAAGCACGTGTCAGACCATGTACAGGGGTATAAAAGCAAATAAAGGCAAACACAAGGGTCTCTATGCAAGTTCTCCCAAAACTAAACAACTGCACTCAATATTTACAGGACTAAAGCGAAATAAAATAAGACAGAGGGCCTAAGGGTAAATTACCCTTTATTACTCGGAGCGGCTGGATGGACGCCACGTGTCTGATCGAGCGGTCAAGGGCGACTGGGGGTCCAACGCTGCTCTCCTTGGGATGATCCAACGGCTGGGGCTAGTCCACGTGGTGCATCAGACAGTGTCAGGCGCGGATGGCTAACCCTCGAGCCTCGGACGGTCCAGATCTCTCCTTCTTTTGATCGAACGATGACGGCTTCTCCTACACGGACGGTTCAGATGAACCTGGAGCGAGAGGGACGATCGGACGGCTCCTGAAGGTCGTGGAAGAACAGGTGGCCGGCTAACTTCGCCAGCCTCGTGAGTGCGCTCCTGACCTCCTCTGCTGCGCCTGAGGATCGGAGAAGCTCCGGCGTGATGGTGCGCAGCTACTGATACCCTCCGATGGCCCAGCCGAGCTCTAGAGAGCTCCGGCGAGGTCGGTGGAGGCGAGGCTCCTGGACGGAATGACCAAATCCCTCAGATGGACTTGGTAGCACCTGCAAAGATCACCAAGAGACTCGTGGGTCGAGGGCAAAATGCCTCGACCCGGTTAGGCGGAGCGACGGTGAGCTGTGGGTCGAAATGACGAACTCCGGCAAAGGGGGTAGATGGAGGAGCTCGGCTCCCAGCTCCTGTGCGAGCTGGGTTTGATGGAGGGGTGAAGAAGGTGTGTCGGATGGAGGCGGATGCGATGGTCGATTCCGATGATCGAAAGGAATGATGGAGTGATCGGAATCAGCTAGAGACGGCGGCGGCGCGATTTGGGGATGAATGGAAATCAAAGAAAGATAAAGACCTACAAGGTTACCTGGGTGGTCGGAGAGACTGTGGAGGAGCTGCTGAAGCTCCTGGTCGTCGCCTCGAGGAGCGTCTCCCTCCGAGGCTCGGTGCTCACGCTGGTGGCGGAGCAACGGTGGCTGTGCTCGCCGAATCGATGGACTAGCCTCCTCTCCTCGCTTCAACAGGCTCAGACGCGAGCTGTCACTCTCACGCACTCTCTGGAGCTCACAGGAGGAGGAAACAAATGGCCAAAGATGGTGAAATGAGGTGGCGGAGCAACGGCTATATATGGCTAGGGGTCCGTCTAAGAGAGGTCCGGGCGTGCTTGTCGGAGCACGGATCCCCATAACCCACCCCGGGCGTGGATCAGGGATGCACAATGGTGGATTAGGACCCGGGGTTAGGTGGAATGGTGATCGGGTCGAGCGGATAAAAATTTGAGAAATTGGGTCCACGACCCAGATCCGCGGGAGGTGGTCCTGGGGGGGGTAGTTGACTGGGCGGTCAACATCCCCAGGACCCAATAGAAATAGGCCACGTGGCTGGATCTTCAAGTGCAAATTAAGGGTAGCTAGGGGCCGAATTTGCAAAAAGTTAAAACACAAAATATTTTTCTTTTATTTTGTTCTATTTTTTAGTGATTTTTAATTAATTTTTGGAAATAAAAATAAGGTATATACATAGTATGTACTATATAGGTATATGTGCACAATTAGGGTTTTTTATTTTTGATTTTTTTAATTATTATTTTTGTGCAATTTTATTCCTATTTTATATTTTATTTATTTTCATTATAAAATAAGGAATAAAAAGGTATTTTTATTTTATTTTTATTATTTATGTACATAGGTAAAATAAATATATATACATCTATATACATGGTATATGTACAATGTATTTTTGTATTTTTAATTTTGCTATTTTTATTTTGCTTTTGTTTTAATTGTTTATATTTTATTTATTTACAATATATAATATAGACTATTCACAAAAATTATAAAAATTGATTTTATTTATTTACAAGGTTAGATAAATATGGAAGAGTGGTTTATATACAATATGAAAAGGGGTGTTTTTTGTTCTTTTTGATTTTTAACTTTTTCTTTTGTTTTTATATTTATAAATATATACAAGTATTTACAAGCATATTTTTGGTGAGGAAAATATCTTTATTTAATTACATAAATATGTACACATGAGCCCCTATCTCCCTCTACTTTAGCTTTTATGCGGTCAGGCCCATGCTGAGCCCTCCCTTGGGTTAGGTTTGCTCAATATTTCTTCTAAATAGTTCCCTCTTTTTCTTTTTAATCTTTATTCTTTTATTTTTGCACAAAAACATGCTAATTATAGGTTTTTACACAATGCATGCTTTTGGTAATTATTCCTATTTACACATATCTACATGTATTTGCAAAGGTTTTTGTAGCTAAAATATAAGAATAAAGAGTGATGAATGAGTATTCATCAATAGACAATGACTTTCTCATTCTGCATAAGGACATACCCGAGTCCCGTGCCTGATGCATCTGTATACACCACAAAACCTCCACTGCATGATGGTAAAGTCAAGATCGGAGCTGTAGTCAGTTTCTGCTTTAATTCTGGAAAACTTCATTCACACTCCTCAGACCAAACAAACTTCACATCCTTTCGGGTGAGCTTCGTTAATGGTAGCGAGATCCTTGAAAATTTCTGAATGAAACGTCGATAGTATCCGGCCAAGCCGAGGAAGCTACGGATCTCAGAAAAATTTTTAGGCTGGCTCCAATTCATCACCGCTTCTACCTTAGTTGGATCCACCTCAATGCCATCTTTGGATACCACATGACCAAGGAATGCAACTTTATTCAGCCAAAAGTCGCACTTAGAAAATTTTGCGTAAAGCTGGTGTTGATGCAGGGTTTCAAACGCAATCCGCAGGTGCACTCGGTGTTGCTCCGGATCCGACGAGTATATCAAAATATCATCTACAAATATGATGACGAACTTATCAAGGTATTCTCGGAATACCCTATTCCTTAGTTCCATAAAGGCTGCAGGTACGTTAGTAAGGCCAAACGACATGACCAAGAATTCATAATGGTTGTACCTTGTCCTGAAAGCGGTCTTTGATATATCCTCCTCTTTTATACAGAGTTGATGGTAATCCGTACGTAAATCGATTTTAGAGAAGACTGTTGCTCCTTCCAACTGATTAAATAAATCATCGATGCGAGGTAGCGGGTACTTGTTCTTCACTGTTACTTTGTTCAGACCTCGATAATCAATGCAGAGTCTGAGAGATCCATCTTTCTTTTTCACAAAGAGAACAGGTGCTCCCCATGGGGAGACACTAGGATGTAAAAATCACTTATCCAGTTGCTCATGTAGCTGCTTCTTTAGCTCCTCGAGTTCTGCAGGGGCCATTCTATATGGAGCTTTAGATATCGGTGTCGTTCCTGGAATAATATCAATTGAGAAATCTACCTCTCTATGAGGAGGTAGTCCAGGAAGCTCGTCTGGAAATACATCGGAAAAATCCCGGACCATATCTAAATCTTCGAGACGTGCCTGCGACGATTCAGTGCTAATTATACTAGCTAGGTATGCAGTGCAACCTTCGGCTAGAAGTTGGCTTGCTTGCAGAGAAGAGATAACCAATTGTCCGCTCTTACTAGTGCCTCGGACGACTATCTCCTTATGATTTGGTCTGCTCAGGACCACCTTCTTCTCTCTACAATAAACTGCAGCATAATTCCCCCATAATCAATCCATGTCCAAGATGACATCATAGGTTGTGATGGGCAGTAGGATCAAATTAGCAGTGAGGGAGTCTTCTCCTATCATGACGGGTATGTCCTTTAAGTACATACACGTTGCTCTAATATCACCCATTGATGAAGAAACAGTAAGTGTGTATGGAAGCTCGACAACTTCAAAGTTCAGTTTTCTTGCAAAACTACTTGAAATAAATGAATGCGTGGCTCCAGAATAAAAAAGAACATGACATAAATGACTTGCAATGAGAAGGGTACCTTCCACTGTTGTGTAAGCATCCTCAGCATCCTCGTGTGTAATGGCAAACACTCTTCCTGGTATATACTTCTTTTGTTCAAATGGTTTCCTCTGATCCTTGAACTCTTTCTTGCGGTCTTTAATGAAATGACCCTTTTCTTCACACCTCAAGCAAGATCCTGTCAATTTGTAGCACTCGCCCGGATGTCTTTTGTCACAATGCGGACATACATCCAATACATTTTTCTTGTTGGTTGGAGCATCATCAGTTCTTGTCTTCTTGACATTTATCGCATTGTGATGCCTCTTGTCATTGTAGCTTGGCTTGTGAGGGCGCTTTCGAGTGTTCGTTTGTTGCGTCCTTCGATATGATGCATCAATTTCTACACATGCTGCAACGACATCAGATAGGATCGTGGGACCCCTAGTGAGTACTCTGAGACTCAAACCGCCATTCAAGCCTTCAACGAACTTCCTAGCTTGTTGTTTTTCATTTGCACAGATGCCCTTGCCATATTTTTCCAGTTCTTGAAACCTTGCAGCATACTCTTGGACCATCATACTTCCCTGGAGAAGATGTATGAACTCCTGGCATTTAGCATCCCTAGCATGATCAGGGATGTAATGCTCAGAAAAGCACTCCACAAAATCACTCCAGCTGATGATCGGAGTTTCCGAAAAGTGAATTCCTTTGTAGGAAGACCACCACTCCTTAGCACTATCTCGCATACGAAAAGTACCAAAAATAACTTTCTTTTCTTCTGGGCAGTCAGTTGCTTCAAAAGGCATCTCCATCTCTCTTAGCCAGTGCTCGGCTTTCTCTGGCTCATGCTCACCCTTGAAGGTTGGTGGGTCATGCTGGATGAAGGTTTTTAAAGTAAGTCCTCCAGAGCTCGATGGGCGGGTCTGCTACTGTTGAGCCATCAATGCCATTAGCTCCAGCATCTGCCTCTGCATGTCTACAATAGTCTCCTGACTCGTCGACGACTCGTGGTCTATGTTGGCTTCGATTGCACGACGAGGGGCCATCTGAATCAAATCCAACAGCGTCAATGAGTTACTGTGTGAGGCTAATTCACTCTAAACGTCTAGATCTATATCATTATGAAATGTGGATATCTTATGCCCAGAGGAACTCTAGCTCTGATACCATTTGTAATGAAACAGGTCGTGATGACCGGCGGAAGCATGCAATTATAAATCGCACGACCGAACCGTTACCTAACACTTGCATGGAATTCAATGAGCATAGAAAATAATCATTCTCAAAAGTCCATTACTCTATAGAGTTTCGTTATTACAATCCAACAAGGAAATTGCAAAAGAACTACGAAATAAAGTAGCACAACAATGTTCCAGTGGGCATAATGACATCCCTTCATAACAATCCATTCATAGTCCGTACCGGTTCAACTCCACGTGACAATAGTTGTCCTTGGACTGGAAATTATATCACAACTCGTGCTCTCCTGAAAAAACAACATCACATGTTATGAGCTAACGCTCAGTATGTGCCGAGTTGGGGTCAAACCGGCTTGCGTGGCAAACAAGTCTCCCTATGCTACTTTAAACCATTATAACATAATCTCTTCTATACAATCAATTATCAACACAACTATACGATTTGCATAATTATCTTATTGCATAAGATACTAACTTGTTCTCATATACTATCACTATGAGACTCATAATTCAATTAAACATGCATACAATGGGAACTCCTTCCGGATCTATCCATTAAAGCTACAATTTCATATATACTCTTAAAGTTTGCCATATTTGCATATACGCCTTAACATTTTCATAATTTTCACTTATACCCTCAGAATTTTTTTGTAGTTGCATATATGCCCCAGAACAATCATAACACTTGCATAATGCCATTACTTGGCCACAGTTGCACACATGTGCCTTAGCAATTTCAGAAACTATACATATACCATTGGTTTGTTTAGTGGTTAAAGTTGTCTTAATTGTTAATCTTTAATGGCTTTGGTGGCTTTGCTGGTTTTGGTGGCTTTACCGCTGGCACAAGCGGTCCATGAACATAACATACTTGACAGTGTAGCTACAACTGTAGAGGACTTATCTTTCGCCTCAATCGATTCCTTGAACCTTACGCCTCCGGAAGACGTTGGCCCCTTTCGGCCCTTATGACCCTTAGCTCGGGTCAGTGCCAAAATCTTGATATCTTTATGAGAATTTCCATTCATATTCATTTGCATCATGATGTACACTTATAAAACATGTTTATTAACATTTATTTTCATGAGGTTGGGTTCTGTCAAATAATCTGATAGACACCAAAAAAAAACGTTTTTAATATTAGGCAGTACGTGCAGGCTGCAATTAGAAAGTGAATTTATAATTATGGAGAGAGTTAAGTGGAAGGTTTTCTGGTCATGTACGTTATATTTGTCTAAAATATATTTCAGTGAATGCCCATATAAAGTCTCCATATACCTATATAAGCACACAGTCTATAATTCATATATATATATATGTGGTTTGAGACCTTGGATGACTTCTTTCTTTACCCTAAAGGCAAACGCCTCATCAGCGCTTTCTCAATCGAGGCCTCCCTTATAGTCTAGGGCATGGTCTCAGACTCCAGTCCGACCTATTTGACCCGAAACCGATCGATCTAGCCATGAGCAGGTTGAAGAGAGCTCGGAAAGGCCTTGGAGGACCGAACCCACGTATGTGGCAAAATACAAGTCATGTTGGCATAAAGGCTACCACTGCCCATACAATAGTGGCTTATGATGGAAATATAGACTGTATGTTGTACGGGTTTGAAAGAATTTTTTTTCCAATTAATATCATAATAATGGTTCATTATAAATCTTTTAACACGTGTGTGGCTTAAGAAAAATATTATATCTACTGCATGAAGATGTTGTGGGATCAACCGAGGCTTAAACTCTTAGAATGATTTGACTCAATCCTTGAGAACCCATAAACAGATGTATACACAGCTTTCATAGAGCCCCTTTTTTTTCGAATTTGGAAACACATTCTGATCTCATGGTGTATGCATGAACTTAAATCACATAATTTATTCTATGTGCACCAATAAGATAATGTCAGCAAGAAGCATCACACCGAGAACAAAAGTTTAAGCAGAGTTCTAATTGATAGCGTGCCAATAGTTTTGAAGATGCAAACATTCATGGTTTCATTCATAAATGAAAATTAACCAATATGATCCCTATGGTAAAACATCCGATGAACAACGAAGAAATTTGTTGTTTTTTTGGATGGATCCGGAAGGAGTTCTCATTGTATGCATGTTTAATTGAATTATGAGTCTCATAGTGATAGTATATGAGAACAAGTTAGTATCTTATGCAATAAGATAATTATGCAAATCGTATAGTTGTGTTGATAATTGATTGTATAGAAGAGATTATGTTATAATGGTTTAAAGTAGCATATGAAGACTTGTCTGCCACGCTAGCCGGCTTGACCCCAACTCGGCACATACTGAGCGTTAGCTCATAACATGTGATGTTGTTTTTTCAGGAGAGCACGATTTGTGATATAATTTCCAGTCCAAGGACAACTATTGTCACGTGGAGTTGAACCGGTACGGACTATGAATGGATTGTTATGAAGGGATGTCATTATGCCCACTGGAACATTGTTGTGCTACTTTATTTCGTAGTTCTTTTGCAATTTCCTTGTTGGATTGTAATAACGGAACTCTATAGAGTAATGGACTTTTGAGAATGATTATTTTCTACGCTCATTGAATTCCATGCAAGTGTTCGGTAACGGTTCGGTCGTGCGATTTATAATTGCATGCTTCCGCCGGTCATCACGACTCGTTCCGTTACACTAATAAACTCTCAATATAGATCGAATGAAGACCACGTATGAATACAAATTGATTTTTTTATCAAAGTTCATAATAATTTTCAAAAATGACAATGAAATATAAGTTACATCATGACAAAAGTGATTGTAGAGGTGTGTGTTCTTAACAGGAAGCAAAATGAGGATATGGTTTCGTAACTTGTTCATGCTCATCTCAAAAAACAGAAGTTTATTAATATCATTGACATATTTTATTATATAATATATAATATTGATATAATAACACGGAGTTGTAGCTTATACTATACTAACTGATATATATATATATATAATAATACTGAATGTTGTATTCGGATATTCGGATCTGGATCTGAATATTCAAGCCACTACCATATCCTTATCTGTATCCGAAATTTTTTTACCACCTAGATCCATATTCGATCTTTATTCGATTAATATTCGGATATGGATATCCATATCCGGTAAATTTTTTAATACAATAAGAGGATATTCGAATATATCCTTATCTGTTTTCATCCCTAATCAACATGGATACGACAATTAATTTAATATATTTACACCATCCGCTATTATATCTATTTTTATGCTGGTATGAATATGAATATGTAATTTTTATTTGATCTGTTTTTTTAGATATAAATATAGATGTTCGTAATACTGAATTTTTTTATGTGTATAGACAATATCTAAATATGTTATAAAGTTATACATAACATATTGGAATATGAAGTTACCTTCAAATGTAAGAAGAAAATATTTTTTTATACTATTTAATTATCGATGATACAAGTTCAATACAATAAAATTAGGCTATAATTATGTTTTTATAAATGTTGTCACTAAATCAGCTATTGTTAAATATATATCGGTGATTTTATTCGTTGCGAAATATTTTTTTCATATACTACAAGAAATTAGACCTAAGGCTTGAATATTTGTTATTATATCTTTCGATGTTAAAGATGTAACAACGAATATTATGCATTGCGAAATCATCTTTTGTGCTTGTAGATAGCAACGATTGTCATAGTCGTTATTGAAGGTTCATAAAACGATGATTTTTCTGTTGAATTATTCATTAAAATTCCCACTAATCGTACCGAATTAACAATGAGTTGAAGAAAAACTCAATGAATAATCGTTATTATATGATTTCTTGTGAGGAATATAGCAACCAATACTATTATTTGTTACGAATTTAAAGAAGCAAGCGAATAATATTCGTTGTTATGTATTTAACTATGGAAGATATGACAATGAATATTAAATTATTCATTACCTTAGGTCACTTTTCTTGTAGTGATACTTGAAATTAGCTACTGATATAATATCTAGCACTATATAACGATCCAAATAACGACGTGTGTTCGTTACTATTTTCAAAATTTTAACAAATTATCTCTAAATTTTGAACTAAAATTTAACTATAATTAGTTAACATTTAGAAAAATAGCAACAGAAATGCATTGCTATATAGTCAGTTGCTAATGATATAGCGATAGATATGATATTCGTTATTAATTTTAAGTATAAAAAAGTATTTCACAACAAATAATAGCGTCGTTATATATTTAACAACGGTTGATTAGTGACAGATTTTAAAAAAATATCACTATAACCCAATTTTGTTGAAGTAGTTATTTCAGTTATGGCATTACTTTATTTTTTTCTTTTACATTATTGCATTTATGATACCATGAATTTCAACTTCGCAAAAATATTCTTTTTGAATAAAAATATTACGATTATCCACATGATAATCTCCATATCTGTCTGTAAATTATTCGTATCTGAAGCACAATTATTCCTATCTACATCTTTATTTATATATAAATATATGAATTTTGATTTTTAGTATTTTGGATATTTGTTGTCTTATTCCTATTCGAGTTTTAAAATGGATAAAGATATAACAACACCTATATACATGTCCGTAAATGTTTGCTTGCATCTAAGTTGTCAATCTTCTATCTATTTGGATTAGTTTTTTTCAATAAACATACGACTTATTAGGATTGTAATGACTACCTTCATTTTACGAATGTTGACAATCATCTTGAGAAAAATATTTATTAGATGTTATATCATGTTGTAACTATTAATTATCAACTTTACAAAAAGAAAATCTTAAATCAAGATAAAAATGATCATATTTGTATTTATATTAGAAATATCTTTCCTATTTTTATAAATGATTAATTATTTCTTATTAATTTAGTATTTTCTTCTGTAAAGATGATTATTTTAGTATGAATACGATATAAGATTTATAAAATAATTAAATATTTTATTAAAAATGCTCGTAAAAACTTTAAAAATGATGGTCCTCATTACATTCTTAATGAGTCATGTGCTCACTAGAAAAGCCCCTTACATAACAATGTAGGCGAACGTGTGCATGCAATGAGTGACAACATAAGAGATACCAGCGTGGGCAGTGTGTGAGCTCGTGGGTGGAGAGGAAGTGGTGCAATATGGGAAAAAGGGGAGAGAATGAGATTGTTAGGCCCATCTAAGGTTGGAAAAGGAGGATCAAATCCAAGGTAGGAGAAAATAAATCATAACGGCAAGGAGGAGGAACTTGCAACATGTGTGTGTATATGCATATGTGTACACATACAAGCACACACGTACACATAGGAAAAAAGGAGTATGCTCCCTAAGAGCATGTAACTTACATGCTCCCACAATTTTTTCCTCATTTTTTTTGTTTTTCTGAAATGAAGCCTAGTGGAATTTAGATCACAATATATCACCATGGTCTCATCCAAAATTTGACTTAATTCAAGACTTATGTCCCCTCCATCAAGACTATCAAATTTTAACGATCTCAAAATTGCTGAAATTGATGCCCTCCAGATGAAAGTATTAGGAACGTCTATTTTACACGAAATTTGAAACACATATTCCACTTATTATTCTAAGTAAATCTCCCCAAGTTTCATTTCAAAAAAAATAAAAAAATATGGAAGAAAAGGTAGGAGTATACTCTTATATGCTTCCAGGGAGCATACTTAGTTAACCCATATATATAGGATAAACTTCAAATGAGGTGGGATGTCACCATATATGGTGAGTCACCATCAATTTAGGTATCTTTCCCATGTATTTTATAATTTCTTATTTCATAGATTTAAATATAGATATTAACACAACATGTAGTGAAATAAAATTACGAAAATATTACTATATTGGATGGATATATTAATTTAAATTTGGATGCTATATTTTACAAATTCATTTCTACAATTTGCAGTTTATACTTTTACAAAATTATTACGGTGTTTTTGCTAAATTGACAACGGCCATTACAATCTCAGAAAAGACACACCTCATTTAAAAAGTCCCCTATATATGTATGTATGCATGCATGCGTGCGTGCATGGTTTATATGTATGTATGTATGTATCAAAATTACATAAAAATTCAAATATGGCCAAAAATTCCTTTTAGAAATCTATATATTTTGATAAAACTTTCCATGAAATCTCAAAAAGAAATTAGTTACGTCAAAATTTACAAATATATTACTGCATAATATATGCAAAAATACATGAAAGTGTGATCTATGGGTAAAGTATATATGTAATATATACACGCCCCCATACTAAATGTTTGATATGTCTTCAGAGCACGAAAAGTAAGGAAAGGACATAGCTCGTGCTAAGTGTAGGAGAATGAAAAGAACAAAAAGTATAGAAGTCGATTTGTTCCCCTATACTTAGGCTTCGGTCAGCCTAAGCATAGAAGAGGAGCAAAAAAGGGGAAGTCGAGTTCAAGAGGAGACATGGATGAATATATAAACAGGACGGGCATCGCCCCCCTTATACTTAGGCTCTAGTCAGCCTAACTGTAAGACAGGAGTGAGTGTGAGAACCGATGTGGTTGGGGAATGTACAACGAAAGAAAAAGAAAAGAAGGGTTGATTTGGGTCACTCTTCTCCCTATACTTGAGATTTGGTCATCCTAAGTATAGCCATAAAATGATAATGATATGGAGCCAGGGTGAGTGATACGACTCACGAAAGATGGAAGGAATAAAAAAAAGAAAATTGTACAAGATGGAGTAACAATATACAAGGATCAAGAAGGTTTGTAATGAACCTTCTTGCGTAAATGAGGAGGTAAGGAATCTATAGGTGTGTCATTGTCGGAATCGTACTCTAATGAATAATAGTGAGGTGAAGGGATCATCTAACGAGGGTCGACACATGGCTGCTTGCTCAGATAAGGCTTAAGAATAGTCGAACTGAGCTCACTCATATAGATCACCTCATCCGGACCCGATGAGGCATCTTCAGAAAATTCCTTATCTGGTATGTTGAAGGAAACTTTCATGGTCGGTTTTCTAGAACCTAGAGCATTGGGAGAGAGAGGAGAGTGACGTGCCTAGAGAGGTTCAGGAAAACACCTTGAGGAATCAATTCTCGACCTCCTCTCACTGGATAACTGACTAGAGTATGGATCAACTGCGTTTAAGAAGGGTCAATTTGGTCCTAGATGTCTCCTTTATTGAAGGTCCAGGATGTGGTCCAGTATTGACCATGGGTTCCTCAATAGATGAGTCACCATATAGATCGTAATACTCTTGTAAGGTCAACACACGATTCGGGTAGGTGCTAGTGCTCTCAGTTGGCTTGGCATTGGTAGTGATGTAAGAAGCGGGATTCATGGATGTGTGGGGTGTATCTGATCCAATGGTCAGCTCGACAATCGGTATCTCAAGTGTAGCAGAGAGGTGGGACTCATCTACCTCTCGATGGTCGTGACTGTAAGCAGCTATGTGGGTTGCTTCAAGTTGGAGTGTATCCTCAAAGGTCAGGTGTGATTGGTGTGTACCCAATGCAGGGAAATCGATCTCCCAAGTCTCGCAATCTATTGTCAATTTAGCCAAGGCTAAGAACGTCTTCTCGAAAATAATCAAAGATTGGGTGACTCTCCTCAGTGCTCAATATCAATGACCGTGAAGTCCACTTTGAGTGGAGCACCTCGGAAAGCAATGATGACTGAAATGGTTCCTCCCGACCTTTTGATGGATCGGTTAGCCAGCTGAACGATTGATCTTGACTTTCAAATTGGTCTGAGTTCGAGCTTGTCAAACACGGAGGTCGAGAGGATATTTATCGATGAGTCACCATCGATTCTCGCAGAGGTGAAGATGTGTCTTTGATTCCACATTCAACTCGAGGCAATTGCTTCACTCTATGACTCTTGGTCTTTCTCCCCATCACCAAGGAGGTGGTCATAGACATTTGGTGTCTTTCCTTCCTTGTTCTCTTATTACCCAACCTCTTAGACATCAATTTACTGTTTACAAATCTTTTGAGGTTGGGGAAGTGATATACGACCGTTATTAAGGGAAGCTTAAAAATCAATTCCTCAGCAATGGCTTCCCTCAGGGCAGGATCCAATTTTTAAGTCATTTTCTATTTTTATGAGATTTCTGGGTTTTTTAAATTTTTTGGTCTTTTTGAGTTTTTTGATTTTTTTGGTGTTTTTGATATGTGAAGGAGAAATGGGAGAATATGCAGTCTCGAGATTGGAGGGAAAGTGGTTAGTAAAAGAGGGAGGTAGGGTTGACTCCAGTTGTACATAGTATGTGAGTTCCTTAGTGTTCTTTTTGTTTTCAACATCAAATCCAATCACGCCATTCTCCAACTTTCATACTCAAGCTGGCAGCTTTCATACTCAAGCTGGCAGCATATGAAATCAATAGGTTGCTGACAATTCTCAACCTGTCTCAATTGATTCATATGTCCTAACAGGTTTGGAAATGTCATCCTCCATAATGTTCCCATGACAAATCATAGGAGAGATATTCTCAGCTGGAGGATATTGCTAAGAATTTAAAGTCCTACACTCAACATACCTTGACTTTGGCATGCAGTGTTGGGTCGAGTAGAGACCATATTTATGGCAGATCTTTGTCGGAGTCTCATATAATGAATTCGATATACATGCAGCTTGTACATCTAACTCATGAGTACAATCTCCTGTATGTGTAGGCTCGTCGGATGACTGGTCAATGTGAGATTGATCAATAAAGTCAATCAAGTCTGGAACATCATAGTGTGCAGGCCTCTCCATTCAGTTTCTTTGTTTGACCATGTGATACACTAAGGTCCAATCAGGATTTATATATGTAATTTATGGACATGTCCCAACAGCCATATGAGAATCAAATGAGGTGTATGGGGGTAGGTAACTCTGCTAATCATATGTCTCAATAGTGGCTTGCTCTTCAAATGGTTCTTGGATTCTAGCAAGCACCAACGATTAGGTGAATCAACCCAAGATGGAAGTGGATCCAGGGTGTAAGAGGGTGGGGTAGGTGAGAAGTGCGAAGAAATAGGGAAGCTAGTCAAAGTTCTGACTTCATCATCATGGTGGGATGGAGAGAAGAAGGGTGGCTGTGGAGAAACCATCTCAAAGAGAGGACTCTGCTGGAAAGAATAAGAAGAGGCTATGAAGTCAGTCGGAGGTCCAACTTTGTAGTTGGAATGGGTTGGGTGATCCATCTTGAAGAGAGGGTTCATGAAGGAGAAAGATGGTAAAGATGGTCGGTACGGGAACCGATGAGCTGACATCTTCAAGAGGGAATGAAAGCGGATTTATATGAAAACATGCAATAACACAGAGGAAAACACACACAGACAGACACAAAAATAAATGCAATAGCAAACCCAAGTTTCACCAACTTAACACTGTGATGGTTGCAAAGGTCTGATCGTTATCTTTTTTATTTTAGTTAAGTGATAAAATAATCTTTTTATACAGGAAACAAGGTGAGTCTCCTTACGCTCATTGGTTCTCCTGTATACTCCCAATCAATGAGGTGGTCTTCCTCGAGCTGTCGGATTCAATATCAAACCCAAAGGAGACGTACATGCTTACACAACCAAAATGTAGTGTAAGGTTAAAGGAAATCCCTTGCAACTCCCAAATCCGTGAGAGTTGGAAATGGAGACTTAGGGGGTAAGTCCAAGGATTTGGGCTCTAACCTTAGTGACTACATCCTTACCCACTTTGTCTAGAGGTAAGTACTCGCATACAAGGACGGGGTTGCTCTCCCGAAAATAATGGTTAATTTTAGTCATTTTTTGGTCAAAGTTGTATTAGTAGTCTCGATTTTAAGTTTGATTTTCACTGAATTTAATCCACCATACAAGGCACGTCTATCGAACATCCTTTAATCCTACATTGTAAAACCAAGGGGAAGGGAGTTGAGAAAAGTCAAGCAACAATAAAATTAATGATGCATGCTCAGTTCAGAAGACTTACAATGATCCTCATGCTCTACATGTGGGATGCAAAACAAAATTGAAAATTTTATGCTATATGCAATGCAGGCGATGAAACTGCACCTAGCAGAAAGTTCTACTAGTGAGGAAGAAAAATGTGAATGTGCTAAATTAAATGACATAAGAAATGAATATTTGACCTAAATAGAAGCTCTAAGAGCCGCGTGTTCAAATTTAACCTACAAGCCACTCAAGTCGAGCCTCTCCATCATCGGAGAGTGAAACAAATCTCGACACGCCCCAAAGAATAATGTCCAAATGTCTAGTTACACACGCGAGATCCCAAACAGAATCCACTAGAAATGTGCAATTATCTAAATTATTACAAATTATTTACAAAAATCACATAAAATATAGAAATAAAAACCTAGACTCTACGATCTCTAATGACTTTACTCGATCTAAAATTTATGTGTTCTTGCAGTCATGTTAATTTGTAGAGAAGCTAGCCTCTAATGATCCTGAGATGCTCAACCACCTAAGCAGTTGCTCCGTCGTGTCGGATCCCTCACACAAAAATAATACAATGGTTGAGAGATACATAAAATAAAATAAATGAAATAAAATAAATAAAAAATGCAAGAAAATAAATAGAATGATAATTACAAGAAAAAACCTGGGGTCAGAGTACCTGGGGGTGGAAAACCTAAGAACTAAATTATCTAAAAATTAACCTACGCCATGCCTCCTCGGCAACTACGCCATTTGACAAACCCAAAAATTGCCTCGCTAGTTATGTATAACTAACGTTCAATGTTCGTTGTAGGCAGGCAATCAGGATTATTCAAAAACCACTTAAATTAATTATTCAATTAAAGCAAGCAATCATATTGATATTTTACTTGGAAAAGCCCCAAGGTTGAATTCAAGGAGGAAATGGTCTCCTTATGTTGATTAATATGCGATCTAGAATCTAGATTTTCATAGATACATTTTTAAATTTTTTATGCAATTAATAAATGAAATGCAAAATCAAACAAGTTTATGGATTAAAATTCAATTTTTGATCAAATGAAGTCAAAAAATCCTAAAAGTTGACCAAAATGTAAAAAAAATGATGAAATGAATGCTTTATAGTTTTTTTTTGAATTTTCTGATGCAAAATGAATTTTTCTATGAATTAATGATACATGCAGGGTGATTTTTCGCAAATTAATTTTAATAAATAGAAGACCAAATTAATTTTCAAAAGCAAAATTATCCTAGATAACTCTATGTGGGAGGAATCTAGTAAAATTAAAATATCTTAAAAAAGATTGATCTATTTCCTATTAAAAATTAGTTACTCAACTCACCAACTAATTTAATGTAATCTCGATATGTGTGTGTGTGTGTGCAAATGGTATGAAATTTGGGCACAATGCAGAACACAACTAGAACTATCTATTGTGAATTTTTGAGAATTTTTGGGTCAATGATCAATTTAATATCAATTACAGAACAAGCAGTTAGAAAATTATGCTATTTTCCACTTAAGTTATTATATTAAATAATCCATATTTTGCAAAAATTCAATCAAACATCCACATGATAAGGCATAAATTATTTTACAATGCACAATTTTTAGAATAATAAAATGATGGCAAAATAAGACTCGACTAGTGCCCAAAGACAGGGGCCTAAATGCAATTACAGAAAAGAAATAAAATAAAAAGAAATATGCAGATGCAATTACTGAAACTAGTATAGGGCCTTTATGCAATTACCCAAAGGCACGTGCCTCTTAGCTGGTGGAAACTTTATGGTGATTTGTGGAATCTACAATGGTCTTTGAGCAAATGTCTCCTTGCTCATGTGCCTTACAAGTGAGGGAAGCTCTGGGGTGGCAGTCATGTAGGTCAAGGGGGTCTCAGTGCGTGGTCGATGATGGGCGGGATATGGTGGAGACTGAAGGTGGAGGAGGTGGAGGAGAATCCACTACAAGTCAAACTTCGGTGGAGGCCTAGGGCGGTGGCGGAGCTCCTCGTTGATTGCAGAAGAGAGGCTTGCCTGCGAAGGGGGGCGATGGCTGAAAGTCGGTCGGCGACGTTGGAGTCGAGGCAGGTGATGGGTTGGTTGGTTGTTGTCGGTAGTGGATGCGCATCTGCTGGATAGTCGCTCCGGTCGAGGGAGGCACGGTGAGGGTGGAAGTTGGAGAGGGCAAAGCAAAACTCCAAGGAGGGGTGATGCATCTGTGAAGTCATGGATGATGTTGTCGAAGGCGAAGGGGTGACAGTGGTGGTCATTGGCGGTGAGGCGAGGGGAGTGATGGAAGGCGATTGAAGGTGGAGGTGATGGTGCACAGAGAAATAGAAGAAGGGGAAGAGGAAGGGATCATATAGGTTACCTGGAGATGGTCTTGCATGGAAACGTGCTCTTGGTCTTCACCTCCAACCATGGGCGGCCACGGGAGAAGCTCTATAGCATCAATTGTGTATGTTGTTTCAAGGTTGGGATCCAACCATGGATCTCATCGGAGTCAGCGTGTCCTCATCTTTGCCTTCAACGCATCCCTACGCTACCACCAAAAGGGTGAGTGCAAAGCTGGAGGGAGAGGTCTTGAACTCTTGATGGTGGTGGATCGAGATGCACCAGGGCATCGGGGGTGGTCAAAGATATTGTCGGAGGTGGAGGTGCAGGATGTAGCACCTCAATCGGTTCTTGCCTCGATCCTACCGGCGATGGAGATCAGAGAAGCTGGGTAGTCAGCAATGGATCTGCTACAATAATGGGTTGAAACCCACTGGATCTCAACGTATGTCGAAGGGAATATAGTCGTCGTCGCCTTCAAGTTAGCCCAAGGTTGTTGACACCAGCCAAAGGCTCGATGCTGGTGGCTTCCCTCCCTTCAATGGTAGATGGGTTGGATGTGGCCGACGATCGGCCTTTTAATGGCATTTTGAGGAAGATGGAAGGGTTGTTACGATTTGTGCGGGCGAGAGGGGGAAGAAGGAAGAAGAGGATGGCTGGGTTCTGCGGATGGGGAGGAGTGGTTACAGGTGGCTGCGACATGCGAAGGAGATGGGAGAGTGGTGTGGACGGTTGCGCGAGGGTGCGTCGCACGTCGCCGCAAGAGGTGGGGTGACATTTGCAACCATAGAAGCGAAAGGCGGAGAAGGTGGGAAGAGGATGTGTCACATATCGTGCGTGGGGGCAATCACGTAGTGGAGGAAAAGAATTTTAAAATAAAAAAATAAAAATAATAAATATATAGATAAGTAAAATAAATAAATAATAATAATTAAAATAATAAATAAAAATAATTAAATGAGTAAGTAAATTAATAAATGAGTAAATAAAATAAATAAATAATAAATATAATATAATATAATATAATTAAAAGAAAATAATAAAGGAAATGGGGGTGACATATGGCAGCTCTAGGAGATGTGATGAATCCACATTTCATCATCTTTATTCTATCATTTTGGCCTCAAAAACCCTGGCAAATGCTTGAAAATAGCATTAAATAGAGCATATTAGCATTCATGCATGTACATGTAAATAGTCTATAAAATACTGTAATTAAAACCAAAATTATAGAATAAATAAAAGAAAAGAAAAAGAATAAAATATTGTAAATTTTTTATGACCCAAAACCCTGAGACCTAGGCATCTTGATGAATAGGTCGACAAGGAATAAAGTAGGGGGAGATAAGGGTTAAAATACAGCAAAAATACCTAGTAATTCTATTCATTCTTTATTCATATTGGGACCTATTTTTGGTTCCACTTTTTACACTTCAAATAAAGAAACTTTGTACATGAAAGTTGTAGATAATTAAATAAAGAAAAATACAAAATTGATTTCACTCAAAAATAATGTACAGATAAAAAGTTATGGTCTGAATAAAAATCCAGAATCCCAACTTCCCAGACCCGTATCTCACAAATGAAAACTCCAAATGCAGCAAACTCACCTTTAATTGTATATAGAATAAAATAAGCTATTTAATGGCAGTGGTTTCGCATTTTGTGGAGCTAAGGTTTGAAAGTTGAGTTTTGGACCCACATTGTATAATTGAACAGAATAAAATATTCAATTTATTCTTTATTCATTATTTTTATAATTTTATATTTTTATAATTAGGTAAATATTGCTTATAATACTTATGTGTATTAAAATCAGAATAAAAATACAAAAGAAATATAAAATAAAAATACTTGTATATATGATACATAAGTATACTACCTGTACTTATACCTATATAATACAAACTTTTATTTTATTAAATACACAAAACAATTCAGAAAAATAAAACAAAAATATAGTTGCGTGTATCAAAGTATTTCATGATTTTGTAAAATAAGAAATAAAAATAATAAAATTAAAATCACAAAATAAAAATCAATTAATAAAATATATAGGTATTATACCTATAAAGGCTATAAAAGGTAAGTTGCAAAAACACACCTCATAAAAATAATTAAAAATTACCATAAAATAATATATAAAATAATAAATATTTTTTCTTTGATGACCTAGATAAAATAATATCATTTACTATTTTATAATGAATTAACAAAACCTTTTTGCAGAGGGTTTTTCTGGTTGGTCCAAGTGGACCAACCAGAGGGCTTGGACAGTTGACCCCGGTCAACTGTCTGACCCCCCCTCTCTGCTGCTGTCAGAAATGGGTTTTGACCCATCTTCATGAATTTTTGGGAGCCACGCCTTTCACCATTTGACCTCGCTCCCTTCACGACTTTTGTAGCCCATATATCGAGGATTCACGTCCAGGTGATACCTTGGGCATTGGATCACCCAGCCGCCCACGATCGCTCCTTAAACCTCACGCCTCGACCACATTTCAAAACCAAACCCTTGTCTTCCATCTCCTCTTTGAACCCCATTTTGGATCTAACCCCTCCACCTCTGTGTGTTCTTGGTCGGCTGGTGGTGACATCACCTAATCCCCGTCATCAGGAAGGAGTTTGGGCAAAGATCTGGGTGTTCCCCCTACCTCCGGTGGTCTTCCCGTTGAGGTACACTCTCCCTCGCCCTTCCTGGGCTTGAGGTTGTTCATCCCCATTATCTTTCGTTCCCTTCTCATACACCATAGTCTTAGCTTCCCGTAGGCTTTTTAATCATCGCCTTCCGCCCGTCGATTCGCTCATCGAATCTCCTCACCGGAGCACGCTCCGGCGAGCACCCATATCATCATTCGCCCCTTTGTGAGAGCCCACAAGAGGTCGAGGCAATTTGCCCTTGCCTCCCTTAACTCGTTTTGTGTAGGTGCTAGGAACAAAGAGGCTCGCCTGGAGGCGATTTTGGAGATCGCCGGACCGCCTGGAGCTCTCCACCTCCCTCGACGTCGTGGGGTTGCTCCTGGGGGGTGTCGGCCTATTTTGATGCCATCAGGGAGTAGAGAGGACCTGCAGGAGCATAGAGAACGTCTTGGAGAAGATCTAGGTGTTCGGAGGATCGGGCTCTGGCCGATCTAACCTTGCCAGGCCCCTGTTCTTCGCGTGTTCGTCCTATTCAACCCAGCGCCGTAGGATCTCCCCCGACCGTGGAACGCAGCAGCAGCCGCAGGATCGCTTGCTCCGTGATCGTCAGATCCCATCATGGGATCTAATCCAGAGCGTCCAGATCGAAGGGGTATCGCGGGCCCGGGCTTCGCCACCTGTCTTAAGTGAATGGCTCAGTGCCGTTCGATCGCTCCATGCTGCCCGCCATCGGATGTGCGCCACACGTCACTCGCATCTCCAACCGCCGTCTGATTCCCTAGCCGTGGGTATTTTACGCATGACACCCTTGGCCTTTTTGTATTTTATGTTAACTACTTAATCTTTCAGCTGCTGTCTTAAATTTTTGTAATATTTAGACATAAGTCCCCAGTACTTTCGCTTATTGCATCTAGGTCCTCCCCGTGTCATGTGCGGTACGCACGTGACTCGATGATTTTTGCAGGTCGCCCCCCGGGGTCTTATGTATTTAGTTTTAATGCTAAAACTTTCGTAGGCAGTTAAAATAGTTCTGGCGTATTTGCATAAAGGCCCCCATGTTTTGTGAATATTGCAAATCAGTCATCCCAGGCGCGTGCTCAACGCGTGCGTGGGTGGGCTTTTTGCAATAACCTCCTCGTGCTTTTATCATTTTGTATTTCATCCAGAAATTTGAATATTCAGTATAATATTTGTTGGAAAATTGCATGTATGCCCTTGGATGTTTTGAGATTTGCACATATACCCCCTATCAGGCTTAATTGTTTTTGCTTGCTTTGTATATTTATTTCATGCATCTTATTAACTCTAAAAAATCACCAGAAATCACATTAAGCTCCTGTTAACTTGCACTTTCACGCCATATTTTTGCATTTGCATTTTATTGCATTTTCATATTTATTAAAAATCAAAAACATGCATTTTAGCTACTGTCTAGCTTAGAAAATACCAAAAAATATTAAAATACCTCGAAAAATTCCAAAAAAAATTACTTACTGTGTATTTTATCTTATTTTAGTGTCAGTCCAAAAATCACTAAAAATTGCAAAAGAAAAACCTTAAAAATTCGAAAATACCCAAAAAACTTCTAAAAAATCTAAAAAATTATAGAAAACTCCAAAAAATGCAAACTCAATTCCTGTAGGTTCTCCTTTTTATTCCCTTTATTTTAAAATTAGTTTGGAAAATTTTTGTGGTTGTTTCATATTTTTCATTCATCTTTTACCTTCAGCCAGTAGCCAAGTCCCTGTTTTCCTTTATTTTGCCTTTTAAAAATATCAAAAACATTCTGAAAAATACCCAAAAATCACAAAAATAGTAAAAAATCCATAAAAATACCAAAAATATTTTATTTCTGAAGTTTTGAGAATTTTTGCATATTTTTATAAATATTTTATCACCTCTTTTATTACATAGTTTATATAGTCCAATATTGAAAAAGAACATTAAAAATGTAAAATATAAAAAGAAAATATAAAATCAGAAAAATCAAAAATCAAAATACAAAATTAAAAATTAATTAAAAAATTAATTAAAAAATTAAAAACCCACAAATATATTTGCATTTGCATAGTGTAGACATACACATCACACTCACATTTGCACACACACTTGTGGATCTACCCTGCCTTGCTCCCTGTGTTCGAACTCTCTACGTACTTGCTTTCTATACACCATTTATGTAGAGTTAAAAATAAATTTTAACTTCACATCTGCTTATCATTGCTTGATTGATTGTGTGTGGGTTAATTGTTGATTAAATTCAGATTTTGAGTGGTCAACACTTCGACTGTGTTCCCGCCTTGTGTGGAATACAAGACCGCTTAACTTTTGGGTTTATCAAATGGCATCGTTGCCGGGAAACAACAACGCATAGATCATTTTTGCCTTGTGTTGTGATTATTTGTCTACTCTTGCGGTTTTTATCTCTGCTTTTTGTAGTTTCCTTATTTTTGATATTTCTTGTTTGAATTGTCTAACCCCTCTCTTGTTTGACTTCTTACGAGGAACACGGATCGAGGGAGGAGCTCTCTTCCAGGAGCACCTGCGCACCCACGTGAGGCAACTTGACTTAGCACGAAGGTGGGCTAGGAGAGGATTTTGAAGACAGTTCTAGTGTATTTATTTATTGCATTTACTTGTGTAATTTGTATGAGAGAGAGGCTCTATTTGTTGTAATAATACAGGTACCCCCGGACATTTGGACTCTCGAGCCTAACTTTCAGGTGTTTATACACCTGGGGGCTCGCCACGGTTTTGTTGGCTTTTCCTTCGCATTTTTTATTTTGTTTTCCGATTTTTGTTTTATTTATTTTGTGTGATTGAGCCCCTATTTCTAGGATTGCTTGCGATAGATTAGGTCCAAACACATTAATCACCCGTGCATGCTCCTATAGTATCATTTGGACTTAGTCAAATTTAAACAGTTGATTCACTGTCTTTGATCCGCCGCGCCGCGAGCTCATCCCGCCAAGCGCTTCTCCTGGACTCGATTTGTCGAGAGGGGGAGGGGTGAGCCTAGACCAGACTTTAGGGTTGAGGATTGGTGGTCGACTTGTGGTTCTTCACGATAATAGCAATTTCTGAAACTTAGGGCGATTTCATCGGCTTTTGCATTTGCATATAGATAGGTTTCAATTCTGCTAAGCATCCTTGCATGTAGAGTGTTGGAGGCAAGGTGAGCATTTCTCTTTAGCATTCATCATTGATTTGCCGCTTGCATTACTTTTCCGACTCTCCCTTTGATTTTTCCAACCTAGGTGCTTAAAGGAATTGACTCCTCGTTAGGCTCGTGCATTTTTATTAAAAATCCAAAAAAGTGATAATCAATAAAACTGGGACTGCTAATATTACTTGACCGTAAAACTGATCAAAAAGAAAAATATTCTCTTGGGGCGAGTAATCCCCTCATTGTCTTCATTTTACATTGCTCGCGGACACACTAAGGTTAGAGCCCAAATCATATCTTCAGCCCCCTAAGTGTTTGTGCAACATTTTGACTTCTCACCTAACTCTAAAACAGACAAGATAAAAAGACCGCTCTTTGCGGTCTCTACCGAGTTGAGTAGGTGAATTGAGGGTTTGTATTCTTTGCATTTTTGTCTGTGATTGTTTTGTGTGTGTCCTAGATCATCTCTGCGCATTTGCGCCTTTTCTTCACTCTCTTGACTTGACCGTCGCGCTTCCCCGAATCATTTTCTTTTGTTTTCAAGATGGACCCCTGGAGCACATTTTATCCGGACTTGGCAGATCCCTCCCTCACTCCAGCCGGTCCACCTCCCTTTTATCAGGAGGATTATCCTCCTACTTTTTCTGATTTTTGTACATACCCGCCTCAGCCACAGTATCACGACTCGGAGTTTTACCCACCTCCACCCCCACCTGTATATTATCCACCTCCACCTTCACATCCACCCGAGTCTGACCTGATGGAGTCACCTCCCTCAATCTCTGTGAGTGATATCTTGAACCGGATGATGGTGCGCATTGATTTGATGAATGATAATCTTGCGAATCAGATTAATGCTCCTTTCGTCGGGGATTCGGATTTACTTGTAGGTGATCATGGGAGCTTGCAATCGCCAAAAATACAAAAAATGAGAAAAATTCAAAAATCCAAAAAGAGTTCGGGAGACACTTGGTTGATTCATATTGTGAGGAGAGAGTCCACTTGCCAGAACCCTTGACCACACATCCATTCACACCTAGTCCCACCTTCGACCCCGAGGATGTCGCTATATAGACTGTTCTTGGCATGCCTCGTGTATACGCTGATTCCGACTTCCTCCCTTGTATGGAGGAAGTCCAAAAATTCAAAAAAATGTTGACTGAATCCGAAGTAGTGGCCGCTATTCATGAGATTATCCGTGCCCCACTTCAGCAGGCCATGACTGATTTATCTGCGCCTCTTCCCAAGAAGAGAAAGCGGAGGAGCAGATCTGAGCGTCACAATCTGACCATGGCCACTGCCCATGCCATCACACACGATCCCCTTCCCAAGAAGAAGAACATAGCTGCACCTTTCATCACTTGCACCATCTCTGACTACACTTGTGATCGCATTCTCCTGGACGGCGGTGTATCTATTAGCATATTACCCTTCTCACTGGTACATTCTCTTCACTTAGGGCCTCTAAAGAAAACCAGGATGATCGTTCAGTTTACTGATGGATCTATCAAGAGGCCGAAGGGTATCCTTGAAAATGCCGTCATTTCTATTCAGGGCACGAGCCACCATGTTGATTTTGTCGTGCTGTCCATGGAGAGCTCCACAGGGGATCCATTTCCAATAATCCTGGGACGACCATTCCTCACCTCTGCGAGGGTCGTTATTGACTATGGATCAGGAGAGATTCGCTTTCGTCCTGTTGACGAGAGTGAAGCTGTGAACACCACACCCACAGTTGACCAGAGACCTGCACCTGATGCACCTTCACCGATTGTAGCTGATTCTGAGGCATGTGACCGATCTGACGCTATTAGAGATGTTTGCTTAGCGAACCCTAATGAGACCCGAAGGATCCCCCGAAAGGGGAGGAAATCGGAAAGCATAGACCTCGCAGTTCCTTCTCCTGGTGTGTGGCGATGTGTTGATGAAATCCAAAGTATTTACGTGATTGATCCAATTGAGCGGCGGACAGATACCAAGACTAGACAGGACGGACCTGGTTTAACTACTTCTACTGATAAGTCTGTTCCTGGTCACTCACAAGTAAAGATGATTGAGGTCGGTTATGATGTGAATCTTCAAAATTTTTGGCCTCTTGATGAAAAAGATGATTCGGGTGAAACTCTTGAGGACGATCTGAGTTCTACTACTTCCACTGATGACTTCGTTCCTTTTGATTTTGACCTGGACGAGACCTTGCAGGACGACTCCGATTACACTTCTTCCGAGGATGATGAGTTTGTCCCATTCCACTTCGATATCTATGAGACTTCCAAGGCCATACCTGACCACACTTCTTCCACTCACCCGTCTACGCCTTCACACCATAGGACCACCAAGGGAGAACCTAGCCATACTGCTTCAATTGATCAGTTCGTCCCTTTCCGATTTTACTCCACTGAGGGCCTTCACCGTGTCGACCCTGATCGGCTTCTGTCCACTGTGGACCCCGATGTCGACACGCACCACACCAGATCTATCCCTCAGCGGTCCCGCAAGAAGGTTTTCTTTCCACCTTCTTATGATCATCCATTTATGTTGTAGATTCTCTCCCGTGACTCTCTGTCTATCTTCCGTATTGCTCGTCCACCCATTCTCGTGTTTGCCTTGCTTAGGATGTACTTTGTCCTAAGTATAGGGGGTGGACAAGCCGAGTGTTCGTTCGTCGTTCCATATCATCACTCCTGTTGTTGCCTATACTTAGGGCTTCTTTTACCCTAAGTATAGGGGGAGTGACGTGTACATTCTCATGATCTCGTCTCCATTTTCATCTCATCTTCTCTTTTCTTCTTTTCTTCTTTTCTTCTTTTCCTTTTCTATCTTCTTTTTGTATCAAAAAGGTGATGCCCTTGTAGATAGTTTTCCATACTTAGGACGTACTTTGTCCTAAGTATAGGGGGGTTGGCACCCCGAGTTGATTCTATTCTTTTCGATCCTCTCCATTGTCTCCTCTTCTTGTCTATACTTAGGGATATCTTACCCTAAGTATAGGGGGAGACAACCCGAGTACGATCTGTTCATTCCCACTCTTGACCCTCCCTGCATTGTGTACAGTCTGCTATACTTAGGATTATTTGATCCTAAGTATAGGGGGGACGGTCAACTTCTCATTGGTTCATTCATTTAGTTCTTTATTCTTTAGACTTGCCTATACTTAGTACGAGTTATGTCTTCTCTTTTCTCTCCGATCTATGAGGACATAGCTCAAGCTAAGTATAGGGGGGTCGTATATACTGCGTATATACTTTAGCCATAACTCGTACCTTCGTATTTTCCTAATAATATGGCTAATAATTCTTTAAAATTCATTAAAAATCCTTAATAAAAAGGTATTTTGTTCCTCAAATTCTTTTTGTATATACTAATTAATAAATCAGGTGAAAATGTTTTTTGCAAAATGTCTGAAAAATAGTTTGAAAATCTTTGTGAACATCTATTGAAAACTATTTTGAAAATATTTTGTTACATATTTTCAACCTGTGTAAAAATGTGTGGTTTGTAAAATTTATTTTCTTTGTGTGAAATAAAATGTTTGAAAAATGATTTGCAAATGGTTTGAAAAATGGTTGCAAAAATATTTTGAAAACTCTATCTATACTGTTTGAAAACCTTTGCAAAATGATTTTCAAATGTGTGTACATGTTTGCAAAGATGTTTGTAAAATTTATTTTGGACTATAGTTTTCAAAAATTGTGTGAAAAACTTGTGTCAAATAAGTTTGAGGAATATATACATCACACCAAAATCCACTATATAGATATCTATAAAATTGACCACTTACCCTTGTAAATTCTTAAAATCCACTTCTTGTAGATATATGAAGCACTCCCTGTACATATTTTAACCCAGCTTTTAAGCCAAAATCTTTTTGTTTTGAAAAATCCCAAAAACATTTGCAAAATTAAAATTAAAAAAAAAACATTTGAAAAATCTTTCTGAAAAAGACAAAAAAATGCCTCTGCATATGCATCATCATCATCTTTTCAAAAATCCATAAAAAGTTCAAAATCTTGAAAATTGCATCACAAAAATATTTTATGCATGGCATTGCATAGCATGAGCATTTTTCGAATTGAGTTTGATAGTTGAACGAGTCTAAGTAAAATCCGGAGATTGGAGCTTGATTGGACCTTAAAATCTACCTAAATAACAGGAACCTTATAGGAACTGGGTTTGAGGTACTTCAGGTCTAGTTGACTTAATTCTTTGAGGATCACGAGACTTGGTTCAATGGATTCTTGACTGCCTAAGTAGAGTATTTCGGAGCACACGCACGACTCTTGTTGATAATGACATAACTTGGACACCTGCACCTTTCACATGGCTCAACTCAGTTGGAATGATGAGGGGATTGGATTTGCCGGTATGAGACGCACACAAGTGGAAACATTTGTCCTCCTCTAGGGAGGGAAGTGCACCCCAACCCGTCCAGTGATTAGGAAGTCTAAAGACAGGAGGCTGTGGGTTGCGATAAAGCTTCAAAAGAGGGATAGTCTACTGGCTCAAGAGGAAAAACTCCTTATGTAAATGCTGCTGTGAATAGTATTTCAAAAAAAAAGTTCAGGCATGTACAAAAATAAAAAGCCTGCAAAGTATGTACATATATTGTAAAATCAATAAGCAAGCGTGAGTTCCAATGTCAAATCATGTGAGCCTACAGCTGGATGACTTGACTACACTGGTCTTGCATCCTAGGATAGGTAGCTACACTGGCTACCGTCCATTCTTCTCTTCACCCCCTCCTCTTGAGCTGGTTGCCACTTGAATTTAGAAGGGAATACCCCGCTCCTCGAGGATGGAGTTGTTGGATTGGGGAATCATTGGATTGTCGTACTGGAGAAGTCAGTTTCTTTGTCATTCTAGTTGGGGAGAGCCACCATCACTTACACTGTACGAGTCAGATTCATAGTCGTAAGGGTTTGCGTATGAATTGAGATATTTCTGACCTGGCTATTGAGGAGACTTGAAAAGAGTTTTGGGATTCTCAAGGACTGTTGAATTTCAAACACGGTTCTCATTAAGGTTCCGCCCACACTAAAATTCCAAAGGTCCGACTTAAGCTCCAAACTTTGATTTTGTGAAGACAAGTTTAATGATCAAATAAAATCCAAGTTCTTCTTTTTCTTTTCTTTCTTTTTCTTTTTGCACTTATTGCATAAGTGTTTGCTAGGGACTAGCAAAGCCAAAGTATAGGGGGATGATGAATCCACATTTCATCATCTTTATTCTATCATTTTGGCCTCAAAAACCCTGGCAAATACTTGAAAATAGCATTAAATAGAGCATATTAGCATTCATGCATGTGCATGTAAATAGTGTATAAAATACTGTAATTAAAGCCAAAATTATAGAATAAATAAAAGAAAAGAAAAAGAGTAAAATATTGTAAATATTTTATGACCCAAAACCTCGAGACCTAGGCATCTTGATGAATAGGTCGACAAGGAATAAAGTAGGGGGAGATAAGGGTTAAAATACAGCAAAAATACCTAGTAATTCTATTCATTCTTTATTCATATTGGGACCTATTTTTGGTTCCACTTTTTACACTTCAAATAAAGAAACTTTGTACATGAAAGTTGTAGATAATTAAATAAAGGAAAATACAAAATTGATTTTACTCAAAAATAATGTACAGATAAAAAGTTGTGGTCCGAATAAAAATCCAGAATCCCAACTTCCCAGACCCGTATCTCACAAATGAAAACCAAATGCAGCAAACTCACCTTTAATTGTATATAGAATAAAATAAGCTATTTAATGGCAGTGGTTTTGCATTTGGCGGAGCTACGGTTTGAAAGTTGAGTTTTGGACCCACATTGTATAATTGAACAGAATAAAATATTCAATTTATTCTTTATTCACTATTTTTATAATTTTATATTTTTATAATTAGGTAAATATTGCTTATAATACTTATGTGTATTAAAATCAGAATAAAAATACAAAAGAAATATAAAATAAAAATACTTGTATATATGATACATAGGTATACTACCTATACTTATACCTATATAATACACACTTTTATTTTATTAAATACACAAAACAATTCAGAAAATTAAAACAAAAATATAGTTGTGTGTATAAAAGTATTTCATGTGTTTATAAATTAAGAAATAAAAATAATAAAATTAAAATCACAAAATAAAAATCAATTAATAAAATATATAGGTATTATACCTATTAAGGTTATAAAAGGTAAGTTGTAAAAACACACCTCATAAAAATAATTAAAAATTACCATAAAATAATATATAAAATAATAAATATTTTTTATTTAATAACCTAGATAAAATAATATAATTTACTATTTTATAATGAATTAACAAAACCTTTTTCCAGAGGATTTTTCTGGTTGGTCCACGTGGACCAACCAGAGGGCTTGGACAGTTGACCCCGGTCAACTGTCTGACCCCCCCTCTCTGTTGCTGTCAGAAATGGGTTTTGACCCATCTTCATGGATTTTTGGGAGCCACGCCTTTCACCATTTGACCCCGCTCCCTTCACGACTTTTGTAGCCCACATATCGAGGATTAACGTCTAGGTGATACCTTGGGCATTGGATCA
The DNA here is from genome assembly GCA_037367405.1 of Ottelia alismoides. Lineage (NCBI taxonomy): Eukaryota > Viridiplantae > Streptophyta > Magnoliopsida > Alismatales > Hydrocharitaceae > Ottelia > Ottelia alismoides. The sequence continues at coordinate 251,079 of JAZKJV010006277.1, read as the reverse complement.
TCCAGCCGCCTGTGATCGCTCCTTGAACCTCACGCCTCGACCACATTTCAAAACCAAACCCTTGTCTTCCTTCTCCTCTTTGAACCCCATTTTGGATCTAACCCCTCCACCTCTGTGTGTTCTTGATCGGCTGGTGGTGACAACACCTAATCCCTGTCATCAGGAAGTAGTTTGGGCAAAGATCTGGGTGTTCCCCCTACCTCCGGTGGTCTTCCCGTTGAGGTACACTCTCCCTCGCCCTTCCTGGGCTTGAGGCCGTTCATCCCCATTATCTTTCGTTCCCTTCTCATACACCATAGTCTTAGCTTCTCGTAGGCTTTTTAATCATCGCCTTCCGCCCGTCGATTTGCTCATTGAATCTCCTCGTCGGAGCACGCTCCGGCGAGCACCCATATCATCATTCGCCCCCTTTGTGAGAGCCCACAGGAGGTCGAGGCAATTTGCCCTCGCCTCCCTTAACTCGTTTTGTGCAGGTGCCGGGAACAAAGAGGCTCGCCTGGAGGCGATTTTGGAGATCGTCGGACCGCCTGGAGCTCTCCACCTCCCTCGACATCGTGGGGTTGCTCCTGGGGGGTGCCGACCTAGTTTGACGCCATCAGGGAGTAGAGGTGACCTGCAGGAGAATAGAGAACGTCTTGGAGAAGATTTAGGTGCTCGGAGGATCGGGCTCTGGCCGATCTAACCTCGCCAAGCCCCTGTTCTTCACGTGTTCGTTCTATTCAACCCAGCGTCGTAGGATCTCCCCCGATCGTGGAACGCAGCAGCAGCCGTAGGATCGCTTCGCACCATGACCGTCAAATCCCATCGCGGGATCTAATCAGAGCGTCCAGATCGAAGGGGTATCGCAGGCCCGGGCTTCGCCACCTGTCTTAAGTGAACGGCTCAGTGTCGTTCGATCGCTCCGTGCTGCCCGCCATCGGATGTGCACCACGCGTCACTCGCATCTCCAACCGTCGTCCGATTCCCTAGCCGTGGGTATTTTGCGCATAACACCCTTGGCCTTTTTGTATTTTCGTTAACTACTTAATATTTCAGCTGCTGTCTTAAATTTTTGTAATATTTAGACATAAGTCCCTAGTACTTTCGCTTATTGCATCTAGGTCCTCCCTAGGTCACGTGCGGTATGCACGTGACTCGGTGATTTTTGCAGGTCGCCCACCGGGGTCTTATGTATTTAGTTTTAATGCTAAAACTTTTGTAGGAAGTTAAAATAGTTCTGGTGTATTTTCATAAAGGCCCCCATGTTTTGTGAATATTGCAAATCAACCCTCCTAAGCGCGTGCTCAACGCGTGCGTGGGTGGGCTTTTTGCAATAACCTCCTCACGCTTTTATCATTTTGTATTTCGTCCAGAAATTTGAATATTCAGTATAATATTAGTTGGAAAATTGCATGTATGCCCTTGGATGTTTTGAGATTTGCACATATACCCCTGCCAGGCTTAATTGTTTTTGCTTGCTTTGTATATTTATTTCATGCATCTTATTAACTCTAAAAAATCACCAAAAATCACATTAAGCTCCTGTTAACTTGCACGTTCACGCCATATTTTTGCATTTGCATTTTATTGCATTTTCATATTTATTAAAAATCAAAAACATGCATTTTAGCTACTGTCTAGCTTAGAAAATACCAAAAAATATTAAAATACCTCGAAAAATTCCAAAAAAAATTACTTACTGTGTATTTTATCTTATTTTAGTATCAGTCCAAAAATCACTAAAAATTGCAAAAGAAAAACCTTAAAAATTCGAAAATACCCAAAAAACTTCTAAAAAATCTAAAAAATTATAGAAAACTCCAAAAAATGCAAACTCAATTCCTGTAGGTTCTCATTTTTATTCCCTTCATTTTAAAATTAGTTTGGAAAATTTTTATGGCTGTTTGATATTTTTCATTAATCTTTTACCTTCAGCCAGTAGCCAAGTCCTTATTTTCCTTTATTTTGCCTTTTAAAAATATCAAAAACATTATGAAAAATACCCAAAATCAAAAAAAATAGAAAAATATCATAAAAATACCAAAAATATTTTATTTCTGAAGTTTTGAGAATTTTTGTATATTTTTATAAATATTTTATCACCTCTTTTATTGCATAGTTTATATATTCCAATATTGAAAAAGAAAATATAAAAATATAAAATATAAAAAGAAAATATAAAATCAGAAAAATCAAAATATAAAATTAAAAATTAAATAAAAAAATTAATTACAAAATTAAAAACCCACAAAAATATTTGCATTTGCATAGTGTAGACATACACATCACACTCACATTTGCACACACACTTGTGGATCTACCCTGCCTTGCTCCCTGTGTTCTAACTCTCTACGTACTTGCTTTCTATACATCATTTATGTAGAGTTAAAATTAAATTTTAACTTCACGTCTGCTTATCATTGCTTGATTGATTGTGTCTGGGTTAATTGTTGATTAAATTCAGATTTTGAGTGGTCAACATTTCGACTCTGTTCCCGCCTTGTGTGGAATACAAGACCGCTTAACTTTTGGGTTTATTAAGATGCCACATGCCGCTCCTAGAAAAATTGAAAAATAAATATAAAGAAAAATCGAAAAGAAATAAAAAAAGAGGTCAAATCAAAAAATGGCTAACATAAAAATTATTCATCTCGACGAGTTCTATAACTTTTATGAAGGGTTTAAAGACAAAAAAAGCATCTGTACAAAAAAATAGTGGTATCCTATAGATATAAAATATTATGTTTTTGTGTTCTGCGAATTTTTTTGGCATTTCTAAATAAAATAAAAATAAAAATAAAATCCAATAAAATATAAAATAAATATTTACACCTTAATCTAATTTTAGATTTTTAGTAAATTGATAAAATAAAGAAATAAAATAAAGAGGATATATATGCAAACTATATATACATGACTCAAGATGATTTATTTCCTTTGATGTTTGCCTCAACTTTGTCGCGACCCCAAATGTCGGGCCGTCGGATCCTCCCATATCCGGATATGGTTACTCAGCAATAATTTATTCAGCAATCACAACTAACATTCAGAAACATACTGCAAATAAAAATACTCAGAAGGAAGTTTCAACACTTTACCATTCACAAAATAAAGTTTATATGATCCATTGTCCCACTACAACCTTTTACATGTAAATCAGCTTGAAGGAAAAATACAGAAATATTACTAACTACCTTAAAAAGAAAAGCTATTGTGGCTGGCTGGATGTCTAGTATGTAAGTTGAATGGATTTAAAGTCCTTGCAATGGATCACCAACACCTATTGGGTTTTCCATAAATCATAGGATAAAAAATTAGCGAATGCTAAGTAACGAAGAAGAGAAAAGCAAACAAATTGTGTATTTTTTGAAAACTTGTTATCACAAAAAGTTTCATTCCTTCTCATTAATTTAAGTCATATTCCTTTTCTATTCCATGTCAGGATTAATCCAGGGGAACCCCACCATTCTTGGACTCCAAAGCTGCGGACCCTTCGGGATTGGAGATTGTGTTGATCTTCGTAAGCTTATGCCGCCGCACGTCGCCTCAACCAATCCTCCAATACTACCCTGACAATTTTCTTTTCGTTTATTAATTAGGGTCTCAAACCCTCAGCCTGGAAAATAAATGAGCACACCGTCCTCGAGGACTCGGTTGCTTAAAGCCTCAGGCTAACATTATAACCTAGCGGCTTAAATACATGTTGTCGTGACCCAGCCGCTATTGAACCACCCATGCCTCCACACGGCACGACCACATCTTCCGTCGTTCAACCCGAATATATTGGCTCTTGATACCACGCATTACAAATCATTCATTTCGTGCGCACTTATCATAACAGGGCAATCTTGTACCACCTAGGTAGGGAAACGCCAATACGGGTTCCTTCCGACAAACCTACAGGTTGCATGCCCGACCTGTAGTTCTACTCCCAGACATCCTTAACGTGACTCGTGATCCTTTTTAGGATCCAACTTAAAACACATCAATTCCTATGATGTAATTCCCCTATCAAGTCGTAGATTAGTGTAACCATAAATACTGAGTATAGACTTACACATATATTAATTCATATATTTATATACTCAATTTATGCTCTTTTAACTCCCAAACCCTAGCTTTCCGAGCCACTGCATCCATACGATACTTAGACCTTAATTTAGTTGGAATCGCAAAGTAACTTCTCATATTTTCTTAAAGATAGCCAAATTAGGATTCTTTATAGCGAAGAACATAAAATCAGGAATTTCAATAATCTCATATGAAAACCCAATAGAGAAAGGAAGGATTTCGTTACCTAATCGAGCTCTCTCTCACGTATGCAGTGCTTTATCGTGTTTCGTTTTCAGAAAGGATGATTTAAGGCTCCTGAAATGATCGAATTTCATTTTCATATAAAAAACGCTAAGAACGTATCAAGAACGCGAAGAACGAACGAAGAACACGAAGAACACGAAGAACGCTAAGAACATTTTTTCTCTTGAAATTTCGGAAGAGTTTCCCCTTATATCGGGACATATTTCTCAGAAAAATTCGGTAGAGTTTCCCCTTATATCGGGATATAATTCAAAAGAAAATGAAAAGAGTTTCCTCTATAAAATCAATCGAGAGGAAAACAACATCGAAACTGAAAGAATATAATGGAACTGTAAGCGATGGAGAATCGGTAGACACCACGTGTCTTAGGTGAGTGAATGTGTGATGATCCACAGGGTTCACTGACATGCACAGCCGCTTGCACCTAAGCAGGGTATTACACAGATTGATCCATCAAAATAACTATAAAAGCGGAAAGAAAGAACAATAAGAAATGGAAAATCGGTAGACACCACGTGTCTTAGGTGAGTGAATGTGTGACGAATCACAGGGTTCACTGACGTGCATAGCTGCCCGCACCTAAGTAGGGTGTTACACAGATTTCTCCTCAACCCACAATAGGAAATGACTCAAAAAGAAAGATGAATCAAGAACAAAACTTGGAAGAAAATAGGATGAATTGAAAGCCTAGCTTACGAAGCAACTAAGAGAGGATCGTACCTTCCTCCTCCTCGTTCTCCCGGCAGCGCTTCGCTAGCGCTCCTTCCTCGCCTCTCACTCCTCCTCTTGACCTCTCGACCCTAGCCCTTGGGGTGGTGGTGGTGGTAGTGGAAATCCTAGAGAATGAATGGGTGGGGGGGCTATTTATAGGCTCCAGAAAACCACTAACCATGGTTAGAATACCATGGTTTAGACCTTAATCATGGTTTAGCGGCCCATGGTTTTGGCCCATGGTTTTAGCTAAAACTTATCTCAAACTTGGGGCTTAAGTTAGAACATTCCAGAGGATTCTAGATTCCCTAATGACGCTTAATTATCACTAATCGTGATTAACTTTCATTAATTGCGATTTAACTTTCACGGCTTACACTTATCTTTTGCTAACTATTGATTAGTGTTTGCTAATAATCATTAGCGATTTTCAATATGTCATTAGTTTCTAATCATGCTTAATTAGTCTTAATGATAGCCATTATGGGTTAATGATGTCTTAACCCTCCTTACTTCTCTTTCTTCCGAAAATCATAACAAATCGAAACGAAGTCCGATTCACACGAAACAAATTCCATTGGTTTTCTCTTGACGAGTCGAATCTTATGATATAAGATTCGAGAGATGTCAAGTTCATGACTTTACCAATTATAACAACCTTAAAGGAAGCCTCATCCTTGAGACTAGAAATGCATGCATAACAACCTTAAAGAGGATTGAAACATAACAACCTTAAAGAGAATGAACGTCCTTTCATTTATAATGAGCATATACAGAATACATAGTGTTATCATTCAAACAAGTATGTGTATTTCTCTCTCATTTCTGCCTCAAGTTCCCATGTCTTTTCTTCAAACTCTTTGTTCCACCACAATACTTTAACTAGAAGCACCTCTTTGTTTCTCAACTTCTTGATATCCCTTTCAAGTATTTGCACAAGTATCTCTTGGTATGTCAAGTCTGGCTCAACATGTAAATCATCATAACTTATCTTATGCTCTGGATCCCTAATATACTTTCTCAGATTTGATACATGAAAAACATCATGTATTGCTGAAAGAAGTGGAGGAAGCACAAGTCTATAGGCAACTTTTCCAATCCGTTGAATAATTTCAAAAGGACCCACAAACCTAGGTGCTAACTTCTCACACAAGCCAAACCTCTGAACACCCTTCATAGGCGATACTTTGAGGAATACAAAATCGCATACTTCAAACTCAAGGTCTCTTCGTCTGGTATCACTATAACTTTTCTGGCGACTCTGGGCAGTTAATAGTCTTTTTCTAGCAAGCTATACAGCTTCCTATGTCTCCTGAAGTCTATCTGAATCATAAAGGTTCTTTATTCCGACCTCTTGCCAACACAAAGGAGTAGTACACCTTCATCCATATAGTGCTTCAAATGGTGCCATGCCAATACTTGTATGGTAACTATTATTGTAGGTGAATTCTGCAAGAGGCAAATGTTTAATCCACGATCCCTTCCATTCCAAGGCACATGCTCGTAGCAAATTCTCTAGTGTTTGAATCGTACATTCTGACTGACCGTCTGTTTGTGGATGATATGTTGTGCTCAAGCATAACTATGTATCTAAGGCTTTTATAAAGTTCTCCCAATAGTGTGAGGTGAATCGTGAATCTCGGTCGGAAACTACTTCCTTTGGAATACCATGGAGGAGGATCGCATGTGTAATATATAACTCAGCAAGCTGGTCTGGAGTGAAAGATAAGCTTATTAGAATGAAGTGTGCTACATTGGTTAGACGATCTATTATTACCCAGATACTATCTTTACCACCAGTCGTCTGAGGTAAACCAGTAACGAAGTCTATGGAAATACTTTCCCATTTCCACTCAGGTATAGGGAGGGGTTGTAATAATCCTGCCGGCTTTTGGTGTGAAGCTTTTACTTGTTGGCAAGTGAAACATGAATTCACAAACTCAACATCTTTCTTCATTCCTGACCACTAAACGTATGAATGAAGATCCTTATACATCTTCGTAATTCCTGGATGAATAGATAATCTAGAACAATGAGCTTCACGTAAGATGTCTTTCCTCAATTCAGGTATGTCTGGTACACAAGCTCTGTGATGGTTATATAGTAACCCATCTTGTATCTGGAATCCCATTATCTCATTCTTCTCAAGTTGTTGTCTCAAGTCTTTAAGGACAGGATCATCCTCTTGTCCTTTCTTTATTCTATCCCAGATCTCTGGTTTGTATCGGTGAGGAATAGTTATAGTATCAGCACTACTATCAAATGGTTTCCATTCACTTAATGTAGATAGTAATATCCAGAAGTTGATAGCACTCACCAACCCAAGTGAATAAGTTTTTCTGCTAAGGGCATCTGCTATGGCGTTCCCCTTACCAGGGTGGTAGGATATAGTGCAATCATAATCTTTCAATAACTCGAGCCACCGTCTCTGTCTCATATTGAACTCCTTTTGATCAAACAGATATTTCAAGCTTTTATGATCAGTGAAGATTTCAAAAGTAATACCATAGAGGTAGTGTCTCCATTCTTTAAAGCGAAAACTACGGCAGCTAATTCAAGGTCATGTGTTGGGTAGTTCTTCTCATGTGTCCTGCACTCTCGTGATGCATACGCAACTACCTTACCATGTTGCATAAGAACCGCCCCAAGTCCTTCTTTAGATGCGTCAGTGTATACTGTAAACCCTTCACTCTCGAAGGGTAGAGTAAGGATGGGTGTAGATGTTAAGCATTCTTTCAGTGTTTGGAAACTTATTCTGCATGCATCTAACCATATGAATGGAACTTCCTTCTGGGTCAACCTAGTTATTGGCAATACTATTCATGAAAAGTCCTTCATAAATCTTCTATAATATCCAGATAATCCTAGAAAAGATCGTATTTCTGTGACAGTCTTCGGGCTTTCCCAACTCATCACCACACTAACCTTTGTATGATCAACTGATATACCTTTTCCAGAAATAACATGGCCTAAGAAAGATACTTCAGATAGCCAGAAGTCACATTTGCTATATTTAGCATACAATTTGTTCTTTCTTAGAGTTTCAAGTGCCTGCCTGAGATGGTGTTCATGTAGATACTTATCCTTGGAGTAAATAAGTACATCATCAATAAAGACTACTACAAAGTGATCTAAGAACTCCTTGAATACTCTATTCATGAGATCCATGAAGGCTGCTGGGGCATTTGTCAGTCCAAAAGGCATAACTAAGAATTCGTAATGCATGTATCTAGTTCGAAAAGCTGTCTTGGGAATATCTGTATCTTTAATTTTCAACTGATGGTATCTAGATCTTAAATCAATCTTAGAATACACAGTTGAACCCTGTAACTGATCAAAGAGATCATCTATTCTTAGCAGATGATACTTGTTCTTTACAGTCTTCTTGTTTAATTGTCTATAGTCAATGCACAACCGCATTGATCCATCCTTTTCCCTGACAAATAAGACAGGTGCACCCCATGGTGAAGTACTAGGACGAATGAATCCTTTATCTAACAGTTCTTGCAACTATACCTTTAACTCTCGTAACTCAGCTGGTGCCATCCTATACGAAGAGATAGAGATAGGCTGAGTATCAGGTATGAGAGAGATTTCAAATTCAATCTCTCGCTCAGGTGGTAATCCATGTAATTCCTCTGGAAATACATCAGGAAACTCACACGCTATTGGTATATCTTCCATCATTCCGTTTGACCCTGATGTAGTGGTTACATAAGCTAAATAACCTTGGCACCCTTGCTCTAACAAATGTTGTGCCTTCAATGTAGAGATATATTAGATATTATCATTGGATGTCTTTCCAATGAACTGGAACTCTATCGAGTTAGGAAGGTGAAACGATACTATCTTCTGAAAACAGTCAAGACATGCATGATGCCTTTCTAGCCAATCCATCCCTAGGATAAGATCAAAGTCTTCCATTTCTATTAGTAGTAGTGAAACAGGTAACTGATGTCCCGCTATCACTACTATACAATTATCCATGATTTCTCGTATTATAAATACTTATCCTCCTGGTCCCTTGATCATATAGGACTGTTGTACTTCTACTGGTATCTTACCCAAAATGGGTACTAACCGTCGAGCAATAAATGAATGTGAAGCACCAGAATCAAATAAGGCATGTACTGAAAAGTCATGAATAGTAAATGTACCTCGTACGATTGTGCCTGAATTGTAGGCTTGTTCTTCAGTGATTGCATTGAGCTGGCCATTAAGATTAGGCAAGCTAGAACATGCAATACTTTGTGCTGGTTGTTGTGTAGGAGACGCTCCTTGTGAGCCATGACCTCTACCATGTCTTCCTCCGCGTGTTGCTCCATTGCTCGAGGTGGATGTTATACTGTTAATTAGGCTTGTTTTAAACCCTCACCCTCTCAACTTCGGACAATCTTTCTTGATGTGGCCTTCCTGATGATAGTAAAAATGCACGCGTGCTCTTATTTGAGATGAAGACCCATCTATAGAGGTGCTAGCTCCTGTTGCTGAGTCGCGAGGATATAGTGGAGGTGTAGAGAAACCCTTTCTTCCAGATAATTCCTGGCACAAAGTCTGTGGCGAGCTTATATTAGACCCGACTGGATGATAACGATTGTCTCTTCGGTTATAATTCACCTTATATTTAGATGGTCCACCAGTAAAATGAAAGCTTCTTCTTTGGCGGTTTTCATCCCTCTCCATCTCAATACGAGAGGCGATGTCCATGGCTTCATCTACAATGGTGATTGTAAAACCTACAAGCTTCTCTCTCAAATCTCCCTGAAGACCGCTAACAAATTTTCTTGTGATGAAGCTTCTAAAGTTGGGGAGTAATGTAACAGCTCCGTAAAGTGAATATGATAATCTCGTACATTCTTGGATCTTTGGGTCAAAGAAACTAACTCCCTTCTCTTCAATTCTTCCCAATGGGAGGGACAGAAGTGGGCTCGGAACCTTTCTTCAAAAATATCCCATGGAACATGATCTACTAATTTCTTGGAAATGGCTCTCCACCATCGTCATGCATAGTCTGCTAAGGAGTAATCAGCGAAGTGCACCCAAGTATCTGCCGGTGCGTGTATTATTAACAACATCCTGTTGACATCATCAAGCCATAGTTCTGCCTCATTAGGTGTCTCTATGCCTTTAAATCGAGGAATCTTTCCATTTCGGTAATTGTCTAGTAATGTTTGGTGTCTAAGAAGGGCCTTCTCCATTGCTCCTTCAGTTGGGGTAGGAGCAGACTCAGTTGAAGGATGGTAACTAGATTCTTCCTCAGAAAGATGGATAGAACCTTCAATCCTAACATCTGTAGGCTTATATGCCTCGGGTCTCTCAGCTTGTGCATTGAGCCTCTCCTCCAATGCTTGCTGCCTACGCCCCATGTCTTAGAGCATTATCATCATAGCCGCTAATTATCTAGACACATCTTGATCTGCCATGATCATGGGATAAGTCAAGGCCAAAGGTTCCTATATGTCTTAGCATAATGTACGTAAGGGACAATGACTTGTGAATGGTATTACAGTCAATTGTTAAGATCAAAGTATCTTAATATAACCTTAGTTTCTGAATACCGCTCATAGTTGTTAATTATTAAATAAATTAATGGAGTAACCGTGCTCTGATACCAATCTGTCAAGACCCCGAATCTCCTTACTTCTCTTTCTTCCGAAAATCATAACAAATCGAAACGAAGTCTGATTCACACGAAATAAATTCCGTTGATTTTCTCTTGACGAGTCAGATCTTATGATATAGGATCCGAGAGATGCCAAGTTCATAACTTTACAACTTCTATTTATATTTTTACAGTTTGTATTAAAACATTAATCAAAGAATAATGCAAAAGTAATAAATAAAAAGGGATTACTTTTGTATATAAAATAATAAGGTCAATTTACGCAATATGTACAATATACAATAGTGGCCCAAAATCTAAGTTTCACATATGAATTCTGATTCTTTTGAATTTGTTCTTCTTTTGAAGGTAACGAACATACATTAATTCAAAAATGAGTAGGGATTCATGGGAGACTGTATGAGAGAGATATTCACATTTTAAGGGTTTCAGTCTCAAACTAGGGATTGTGTTTTATTGGTCAATTTTGCAAGTTAGTATTTTTTGGTATTTTTCATATATTAGCGTTAATAATATGTACATTATATAGTTGATTTTATTTAGTTCTTAGTCAGTGAAAAATAAATAAAAATAGGAGAAATATATGGTATTTACAAGTGATATTTACAAGGGAAATTTGTCTTCTTATTTAATGCAAATATGCATGCTAAAATATAGAAATTAATTCTAAGAGCATGAATGATAAAAATGCAGGATAGATGATGAAATGCAGTTAATTACTCAAGAAGGAAGCTCTATTTTCAACTTTCAGAGTGATGAATCACATATTCATCAAGGTTGGGGGTGGAGGAGGTGGAGGGGGCATTGGAGGAGGAGGACTGGGGGCAGAGGCGACCGGGGAAGTGGGCGAGGGGGAGGAGGAGGTTGGGGCGGAGGAGGGTGAGGAGGGGGGAGGGGGAGGAGTTGGTGAAAGACCATTCAATCCTTATTTTTTTAAAATTTAATTCCTCTTGTGTCCCCAAAGTTAGCGTCTGTCTACGTTGGGGGTGGACGGCAACTAACTCGAGAGACATAAGTGATAGAACGACAAGAAATTAGGGTCACAACTAATATTTCGAAAAAGAGAAGGGCATAATTGATATTGTAATATCTCAAAGGAGCAACTGATAAAAAACCTTTATTTTTTATACTTGAAATCAATGATGAATGTTATATCCGTTGTTATATTGTAACCGAAGGTACATATAATGACACTTGTAAACTGTCTTGAATCATATAACTACGGATGTGACATTATTCACTGATTTCAAATACAAAAAGTAATGTGGCATCAAATATTACCGTTAGTTTATGTTTAACAATAGAATGATATAGTGATGGTTTGTAAGAAAATGCCACTAATGATCAAATTTTGTTGTGGTGTTCACATGAGGAGAAAAGATTTCGGTAAACCGAGAGGTAACGATCTTGAAATGGGTAGTTTTTTTACATTACTCGTTCATTCTCTAGCCTTCAAACCAACGGAATAATAATAATAATAATACTTATTGCAATTAGATGTGTGAGCAAAATCTAATTGCCAAGAGTAGATGTAAAATACCCCAAACATATTCTCGCATATAGATTTCACAGTGTCACAAAAGAAAAGGATTACTACTTAACAGCTGATGTTTAAGTTTTTTAGTCGGTTGCCAACAACATCAAGTCCATTTAGATCAATGTTATGGTTCCTAAGTCTATGAATGTTTTATTTCGAAGGATTGGATTTGCCATTCAAAAGGGATTGGCGGCGCAGCTTGTTGCCCATCTCCCGTCAATTTCTATGTAATATGCTCTAAAGTTATGTATTAATTCCAATATAAATTGAAAAAAAAAGTTAAATCTGACGACATTGTTACCAATCGGGTCAACAATGACGTTTATTTTAAATCTGTTGCTATAAATTATAATGTCCGTTGTTAAATACATATTGACGGATGCTATCCGTTGCGAACTGATTTTTACACTAGATTTCAGCCTCGAATGTCATATCTGTTGTTATAACATTATCAACGCTTTACATAGCAACGTTTATCTGTTCCTATTTTTTACAAATTCAAGATAATTAACACTACATTCCGAATTAAAAAGTAACGATGGTTAGCTTAAATTTTGAGAAATAGCATCAGATAAGTATTGATATATAGAACGTTGTCGATGATACAATAATGAATGTGGCTTTAATGACAGATTTCTAGTATAAAAAATCATTTTTTAATAGATAATATCCGTCAATATATATTTAATAATGGTAACAATATAGTAACATATTGAAAATAAAGGTAACCAACGATTCAATTTGTTGCAGTGAGACCAGTTTTCGTTGATAACCTCCCGAGTAGCCAAAACAAAGAGCACGCGTGGGATCCGGGCAATGCTATTTGCGACCATAGCTTAAAATATCCATTTCACAAGATGTCAGTGGGTCGATGAGACCAAATATCGACAATATGTCGACGAAATATCATTTCATCGAAATTATTTTTAAATTAACACTGTGAGCAGCGAAAAACGTACAGATATATGGGAAATTCGCTGCTTTGGTGACATTTGGTCGCATCGGCAATCACTGAAATTTCGAGCCATGCTTGCGACCAGTATTTTTGAAATCGGATCGGATCGGTCGGTTTCCGACCGGTGAATCAGGTCTGGATCGGTCCGATTAATCGGTTTATACCGGTTCGGTTCGACTATTTAAATTTTAATTAATCCGTCTGGTTCAACTTATTTTTTGACCCAGTTTAATCAGGTCGAACCGAAGTTGAACCGTATTTAATTTTTAAATTATTTAGAAAATTTGTAGGTAGTGTGAGTTGAACCTGTGACCTTTAATACCTATTTTACATTTCTAACTAGCTACACTAACGTAATTTTTTACATATATTGGGTTTTAAATATATTAAACTATTATCATGTTATATAGCATCTAATCCAAATAATATATATATATATGATATGTATGATATTTGATGGTGTATAAGAAAAATACTTTATGTATAGTATGAAATATATACATTATCTATGTATTTTATATATATTTCAAGTATATTAAGTGTATACTATATACATGGGTAAAATGTGTATGTCCCCTAGGGGGAGCTACTTAGCTCCCCCCGTCCTATTTTTCGCATATTTTTTAATTTTTTTAAAATAAAAATTATGTAAATTTATTAGGATATCCATATATTATGTCATTCAAATTTCATGAGAAATAGAGACTCCTACGACCTCCATCCAGATGGGGTCGATTTAAAAAATCCTAAGATCGTTAAAAAATGATTGTCTGGATGAATGCTGTAAGAGTCTCTGTTTCACATGAAATTTTTATGACATAATATAGGGATATAGTGATGAATATTCATGGAAATAAATTTCAAAAAAAAATAAAAAAAAGTAGAGAAAATAAGGCGGGGGGAGCTAAGTTAGCTCCCCCCAAAGGACAGTCTCATTTTACCCTATATATATATATATATATATGTTATTTCATTTCGATTTGATTAGCCAATTCAACCACTTTTTTTTCACCGGTCCGATTTAATCCGATTTCAAATAATGAGGACGTTATCATTCGGTTGAACCAGTTTGATTATATAATTCGACCTGATCCGATCATTTCAGCAAGGTTTCGGGTTCAGTTTTAAAAACCTTGCTTGCGACCTTGATGAATTGCGTGGAATCCCCTAATCCATTCGTCCGAGTTAAGTTCTTGTTGAGAGCTTCTACGTGCCACTTAATCTTTATCTGGAGGATTTTATTTATTTATTATTTAAGTCTAAGACATTAAGATACATTCGTTGTAAATATAAATAAATAAATAAATATAGAAATCCATCCTCACGTCGAAAGCGATAGCAGGGGGTGTGCAATTTCGTGCACGCGAAGCTCAACGAGAACAGACCGGAATTCCACGCGCGACGATTCAACGAAAAGCCAAACCGAACCAAACGACGAGTTGTGGAGGGAAAAAATCTCCATCTCTTTCTACGTCTCACGAGAACATAGATGATAATCAAATCTCTTTCGAAAGAGAAATTGAAGGTGATGATATTTATTGGAGCGTACTGCTGATGAGGGTTTGAATTATTGTGTCCGTCCACAGCACCCGAAACAGTGTGCTTCTGTGTGTGGGGTTTTTTTTAATTACTTATAACTTATCCCAACTCTCTCTCTCTTTCCCAAGTGCGGATGCATCCCAATATGGACAGCAATACCTAATATCCTAGGTCCATTATGCCCATATGGAAATAAATGTATCTGATCAGGAACTAGAAGCCCCACCCTTCTTAACTCCGTCCACGAACATTTATTTGTTAGGATTTAATTCCACGTTCAAATTTCAGCTCAATTCGAGATTCGAAATCGAGCCGTTCAAGATCACCAACAAGAGGCTCAATCGAACCCGGTCACATATTCATCGACCACCATCTAAAATGTTTAAGCCGAGATGTCACTCTCACACTTCATGAGTAGTAGATGTTGTACTATTTTTGTGTGTTTCATTGTATATAAGGAATTCGAATGTGGCGACGAATAATCCGATATTTATTGCCATAATATTTTCAGTGATTAAATGCATAGCGATTAATAGTATTCGGTGCCAGGTTCACGAAGAATGTTGTAATTGGTGTTATATCGTTATCAAGGCAACGAATATTATTCGATATCTAATTCTTTCAAATTGCAAATAGAATATTATTTGATATCTAATTCTTTAAAATTGCAAATAGTTAGTATTTATTGTTGTATTGCCAACAATGAATCATACAACGATGATTATCTGTTGACTTTTTCTTCTCTTCGTTATTGAATTAGCAACAAGCGGTACACATTTTTTAACAAAGAAGTCAACGGATACGCGCTTTTTATACGGAGCTTTGGCAACAAAAATGGCATTCTTTGCGATCTACTAGAATAAAAGATGATTTAAATCTAGCATCTGAGTATACGCAAAGAATGTTCGAATTATTATTCGTTTTTGTAGGTTGATTTTGTTGCAGTGTCGTGATATATCCGTTACCTTATTCGCACGCACTTTGAAGCTTTGTCGAGGATAACTGTCTTCGACCACTTAAAATGATTAAGCTTAATTTGTGAAACATTAATTACTTCTCTTATATAATCTATATAGAAGGCTCCAACAGACATGCATGCAAATTGGTCAGCATTTTACATCTATGTATGGCATCTTATATAAAAAATTATTTTATATTTGCATGACGTAAGATATTAACGAGGAAATTACTAGAAATCTCACTATTTCTCTCAAGGTCTCGAGGGATTGGAGATCAAGCCCAACTTCATCCTTCGGCAAAAAAAATACAGATTCCATTGATCTTTCGTCACGCCACGATCTTCTATGTCCGATACGGCTAGGTTTGATCGGCACATGATGATTATAACATGTTGCTCAACAATCTACCATGAAAAGAAATACAAGAAGATGACAAATCTGATTTCCAAACTACCCAACAAAACAACGTTGACATACAAAAAGACATATGAAGGGGTACATACAACTGAATATATTTCCATGTACTTCCATAAACTCCTAACTTTCCAATCAAGTTTTCTCACTTTGCATAAAGGTGCTTCCAAAAGTTAATTAGTTGAACTAATTACTTGCTATCAACTAAAACAACTGAAGGTTATATTAGCATTATAAGTTTGTAATCATAATGGACTATAAAAAGTTGCATTCCCTTTAGTCAACTTCTACAAATAAATAAAAAATTCTTCCAAAGTTAGCACATTTCTATTATTCTTCGTCATGGGGTGATCGGTGTTGACGACTGTAGTGGATCATACCTTCCAACCTTGAAGTGAGATCTATCTTCTTCTCTATGGATGTGGTACGGGGAGGTGATGCTCGTCTCACTATCATTTCAAGGAGCCATGAACATGACATAGAGTGGAAGAGTCGGATGCGTCGGTGCAGAAGGTAGATGGAAATGCATTCGAGATGGTCGGGTGGACTTCCTTGCAGTGATGTGAGTCTTGATCATCACATGAGTTGGGTTAACAACTAAAGATGTGAGCAAAGTCTCTGTAAAGACATATAAAAGACATAACTATAATGAAAAGTGGTAATTTTATATTCTACAGGTGGTGGAAATTTTTCTTTTTATCTTTTTCCTTCTTCGATATCTAATCTTTCACCATTCACTTTTCTTTCATTACCAAACTTCATAGTATTGGTTGCAATTGATGTTATTGTCATTATTGTGAAACTCCTCTGAGGAACTCCCTAATGGTTAAGATTATCTGTAGTTAGAAAGTATCCAAACCAACCAGTGGTCCTTTGATTCGTTAATCTTCGAGTGTATAGAATATGCCCATTACTTAGACGAAGTGAGAAGTCATCACTTCTTGAGTGACTATCCTCAAAGTTACTCCTTCTCATTTGATTTCCAGACCTGTAATTTACTTGTGACTTATTACGGATTAATATCTGGTCGGTTACCTCATCTTGTGATATACAACGAGTTTCAATCCGAATGATCTACTCTGGTCACTAGGGAGAAAAGTCCCAAATTTTTCACTTCTTTCCCTCTTATTTTCTTTCACCACATGTTTTTCGCATTTTACTTTCCCAAAGTTCTATCGTAAAAATCAGATACATTTTCCGATGTAAATGATTCCCATAAAATTTTTCCTATATGTCATAATATTAACTCAACAAGGTATTCACATGATCTTTAAGTATAAATATTTAATAAACAACCAACTCAGCAAGAGGAATGGTAAAACATTATTTACATCAAAGAATCCTCACCTCAAAAATATGTGGCACCACTGTCTAAGCTCTCAGTATCATTGATTGGTTTCGACTTCACTAAAAGTGTAAACATGATCACGTTATATTATGTCATACAATTAGAGAATGAGTGATTAAGGATCATGATTCCATATGGGACTCTAATCCCTTCCCCTCCTTTGTTCTCATATTTTTCATTCATCTCATCAAGTATAATCAAAATAATTTATACAATATCCTTAGCAATCCTCTCATTTTTTAAGATTTAATACGATAATATTGAGAGTCATTCTCTATTCCATTACTTCCCTTAAAATTTGTATTCTTCGATACAATCAAAATGAATATGTCCCACGATGGAAAAATCTCTGAATTCATTCCTATTAAAACCCACACCTAAGAAAGAAAACATAGTTTGTCATTATCATACCCCAAATTATTAGTTACCAAATGTAGCTACGTATGTATGCTTATCTCTTCCTTTCCCTTAACATTCTCTACTTTGTGAGATAAACATTCACATGATGTTATCCCCTATTCCTCTCCATTTGATTACACAAAAAATTCCATATATCCATTATTTTCTCTATTCAAATCACTAAAATCAGCATATTCTATTAACACAACTTACACCAAATATGAGGAAAATCATCCACTATCAACATCCACCAAGTCTAGAATATTAACATGTAATGATTTATTAATATGCAATCTACTAAAATATACCATTTGTAATATCTAATACATGCAACACAAACATCCAAATCCATAATATCATCTGCTATATTTTTCCAACAATCAAATCTCTCCCACAACTAAAATCAAATCCCATTACCATCCACATTTTTGTTCCAAATTTCAAACCCTATCCACAGATTTTTACGTGTAAACAAGATCACATCTTCGTATACCAAGCAAAAATCCTAACTTTATCACCCATTCCATAAAAAAATCAACCCCAAACAAAATCAAGAATCCATAACCTCTATTTACTTTAGTCAAAGAAAAAAGCAAAAGAAGGGGGTATAGGTTCCTTACCATCTCTTCTTCTCCCCCCTCCCTTCTTTCTCTTCTCTTTCTCTCCTCTTCTTTCTCTTCTCCCTTTCTCCCCTTCTTTCTCTGCTTTGTTGGGAGGAATAAATCAAGGCAATGGGGCAGGCAAATGAGATTCCCTGCAGCCCTTATTCCCTTCACAAAAAGTATGGGGAAGTTGTAAGGATATCCTTGCAACTTTCCCTAATTGATTTTTTTTTAACTTTTGGTTGTAACATTCTACCCTCTTAAGAAATTTCGTCCTCAAGATTTGTCATACCATCGATGATAATGAATGTTGGATACTTTGTACATATCTCATACTCAAGTTCCTATGTAACTTCGTTGCCTTTTCTATCTCTTCACATAATCTTTACAAGATGCAATGTCTTGTTTCGAAATTTCTTCTCCATTCTATCTATAATCTCAACCGGATGCTCTTGATACGTAAGATTGAGCTCCAACTGTAAATCTTCATACTGAATCACATGGCCATTGTTTGTAATATACTTCTTGAGGTTCGATATATGAAACATATTATGAAATTCAGAAAAGTGCGATGAGAGCGCCAACCTATATCCCACTGGTCCTACACATTCGAGTATCTTAAAAGGACTAATATACCTTGGTTTTAACTTTCATTTGATTCTGAATATTTGAGTGCTTTTTATCAAAGATACCTTGACGAACATCGAATCTCCAACATTGAATTCTACATCTCTCCTCTAACTGTCACAATAACTCTACTAGTGGATTTGAGTTGTCAATAAGTTCTTCTTGATCTTCATGATCACATTAGTAGTCTCTTGAACCATATCAAATCACCGCATATTCCTTTCTTCTATTTCAGTCAACACAAGGGAGATGTATATCTTCTACCATATATGGCTTTATATGGTACCACTCCTATGCTAGAATGGTGAATATTGTTATAAGTGAATTCAATCAATGAAATATGCACATCACATACTCCTTTTCATTCTAACGTACAGGAGTGCAATAAATCTTCTAATGTTTGGATAGTTCTCTCAGATGAACCATCTCTCTGAGGATGATAGGCAGTAGTGACATTCAATCTTATTCTGAGAGCCTTTTTAAATTCTTTCCAGAATTTTGAGGTAAAACAAGGGTCTCTATCAGATATGATCTCTTTCGGTATCCCATGCAGGTGTACAATCTCCTTGATATACAAGCTCGTAAGTTTTGAAAGTGTATGTAAGATTGATTGGAAGGAAGTACGGTGATTTGGTCAATCGATCCACTATGACCTAAATTGCATCATGTCCCAAAAGGATACAAGGTAGATCGACTAGAAAATTCATAGATATACGTTTCCGCTTCCACTTAGGAATTGGGAGTGGTTGCAAAAATTTTGAAGGTCTTTGATGTTTAGCCTTTACTTGTTGGCAAACCAAATAACGCTTAACAAATTCGACAACATCTCTCATCATACCATCCCACCATAAATTTTTATTTAAATCATGGAACATCTTAGTACATCGAAGATGGATCGTTAACCTCGTGCAATGAGCTTCTAACAACAACACTTTCTTTAACCCTTCATCATTTGGTACACATAATCTTCCTCACAAGTTTACTGCACATCCTTCATCAAAATAAAATCTTTGAGATGACCATCCTCTATCTTGTTTCTTATCTTTTTTAGCTTTGCAACTTGATTTTGAGCTATAATCAAATGTTCAACCAGATCATTCTTTATTTATTTGGAAACTATTATAATTTTAATTTTCCAGCAGAAAGCATCAGTCTGCAACTGCTTTTTTCTTCAACAATATCCCACTTCAAGACTAGCAATTGAGCCAATAATAAGGGTGACTTTCGACTCAGCACATCTACGATGACATTTTTTCCTTGGTTGGTATATGATTGTGCAATGATACTCTTTTAGTAGATACAACCACCTTCTTTGTCTAATATTTAACTCCACCTGAGAAAACAAGTATTTCAAGCTTTTGTGATCAGTTTAAGTTTTATACTTTTCACCATAGAGATAATGTCTCCAAATGTTTAATGAAAAACTATTGTAGCTAACTCCAAGTCATGAGTTGGGTATTTCCTTTCATGATTACGCGACTGCCTCAAGGCATATGCCACTACTTGACCATTTTGTATAAGTACACACCTTAGTCCTTGATGGGAGGCATCACCATAAAAAAATCCTCCACTTCATGAGGGATGGCCAGTACATGGGCTGATGCCAATCTCTTCTTGAGTTTTAAGAAACTTTCTTTACATTATTTGGTCCAAATAAAAGGAATATCTTTCTGAGTAAGCTTTGTCAAGGTCAATGCAATTTGAGGAAATCCTTGATAAATCTTTGGCAGCAACCTGCTATGTTGGACATGCGAGCCCTGGACGAACCATTTATACAATAAATGTTATTGTAATCCTTTTATATATCAATATAAGTTATTGATTTTCACTTACTATCTAAGATTAATAAATGTGTGTACTTATAAGGTCCCTTCATACAATTAGAGTTATGTATCATGGCCATCTTGATAATCATACATTTATTGATTCAATGGTTGGATCATAGAGGTTAATAATGAGATGATATCTAAAGAGTTAGATAGAGGACTCAACTAACATTGTCAAATGATTGTCAAGAGAGTATCTCCATCCTGAGAAGGAGATGAAAATCCTTACTCCAAAGGTTGATATCTGATCGACCTCTTGATGCAGGCCCTCAACATAGGAATAGATATTCGAAGGTGTCGGATGCGTTAAGTCAAAGAGTTCACTTAACAAGATCGAGATAGTTAAGACCTATGTTGTATGTTGTCACGATATAGGCACGCATTCTCTGACCAGAGACAAATGTATTGCTATATGTATGAGTATGTACATTAGATAGACCATTAGGTTAATGACCTAATCAAGGCCTATATACTGATGAGCTGGTGTGCATACAAGGGCATATGAGTAATACGATCTCTCATAGGGATCATATAGATTTACTACTAAATCAGAAGACAAGAGCTCACTTTTAAGATATTGGGCCAACCAAATTTCATCGATGGTCATCTGGCTTTGGAAGCAAGACATGATTTGTGGGTATGATATATACTTTTGGAAAACATATGGTCAATATCGACTCCAATGATTAAATGAGAAACTTAACAATAAAACCCTAAAGGAGACGATCCAAAATAAGATTAGAACTTTGGATTTAATCGTGGTCTTCTAGTATGTAGGATATATGGATATTATGAATACTCGAGGGTGATGTAATCTTAAACGATTGTATATCATGATGCTTCCATTCCGAGAGAGTGATGAAACATGTTTTGATTTTAGTGACTCCTCTTAATAGATTGGATATTTGATCTTGATCAAATTATTGTATGTTGACCCAAATATGATTTGAATATAATGAGAAGATGGGATATCATGTCTAACATGATCAAACATCTCTGAGTGGTCTTGTAGATCTGGATATGAGATTGGATCTCACTATTCAAGTCACTATACATGGCATATACAATCGCATCGACCTTATCTCCAAATATCCAAGGAGAAGGCATACAATTCTTGAAAGAGTTTGAGAATTGTTCCACGAGCAATTTTATCTAAGCATTGAAAATTTGAAAATTAAATAGGATTTAATTATCACAATTAATGTGGATAGAGGTATCTAAGATAATTAAATTAAATTTGATTATCATGGATAGGATTATTGTGGATAACACTATCCATAATAATCATGAATAATTTGGATATGACCCACAATATCCTGGAGAGAGTTGATTCTGAATGAGATTCGCAATTTATATGTTAATGTGAATTGGATTCACATCACATAATATAATTTAAATCTAATTTACATTAAATATTAGATGGAAGAATTTAATTATCAATGGTTCATGATATAATTTCAATTATCACAAATAATTTAGAATTATTTTGTGATTATTCAATTATATAATTAATTAATATAATGGATAAATTAATTAGTTGACTCGTTCCATTCCTTATAGTGGACGTCCATGGGTTGTTGAACCATGGCGGATGTCCACCTTATTTTTAATATGTGTTAAGTTTTTAATTAATTAAAATCCACTTATTAATTAATTAATTGATTGATTGATTGATATAATTTGAAAATTATTTTCAAATTATTTCTTTGTATTTTCTTTTGTATTTTTTATAAACTAAAAATTAACACAAATCAATCTAAACCATTGATTAGTGAGAATACATGGATTGGGATCCATGGAAAGAAACACAAATCAATCCAAACCATTGTACTGAGAATACATGGATTGGAATCCATGGACTTCCAAAATGCTATTAAAGAGAGGCCAACCCTATCCCTCTTACACAAGTTGTATGCAATTATTGCATAAACTAGTTTCTCTCTCTCTCTCCACATGTCATATCTCTATCTCTTCGTAACCCTAGGTCGTCCCCCTACCCAAGTTTGGTGGAGATCGTAGTCGTTGATGTGTTACTGTTATGTTACCGGATCTGTTTCTCGAGGACCTACATCCTCTTTTGTGCACCGTGCCTGTGAAGAAGACACGTGATTTTTGTGAGACGAAATCAGGAGGTTCTTTTCCTGGATTATTCTCGGTATTGTAGAAAGTTCATGACTCATCATCACGTCCGCAAGTGCACTCTCGTCGGATTGGACTTGACTCTGGAGGCTTCTTCCTTTAGAAGCTCTAAGGATCACAATCACACTTCAAGATATAATCATAAACTCATGTGGTCTTAATTAAATGGCATGAGAAATGTCCCCATTCCATGTGGTTTCATCTTAAAAAAAATTATTTTTCCACTACCATGCCAACTAGTATGACTAGTTGACCTAGATCAGATTTGATCTGATCTACATACTTCTATGATGCACGAGACTAATACCTTTACTTCAAGTGGTATAAGAGCCATTTTTTAAGATCATGGATATGACCCAAACACTAGTGAACAAGACTTTGGATATCGGGATGTGTGAGAACTCATTATTTTTTGCATTGTTGAAATTTCGAATCGATTTTGAGCATATATAATATGTCTCCTATTTTGCCATGTTATGAACTAATTTTTGAAATATTTAAGTATTTTTAGATGGTATGGATATGCCCTAAAAAATTTCCAAAAGTTGACTAAATTTGGGCATTGTTTTGAATTCGAAAAGTTCCCTCGGTGTTGTTGTTTTTGTATGTAAACTCGTATATGTAACTAAATATTTTTTACTACTATTTTCCTTCATGAAACATTTTAAAAAAATACATTAATAATGTTAAGGATCAAACCATAAAATCACACGAATTTATTTTGCACGATTATGACTCTGTTTGCCCTAGATATGTGATATTTAGTGGAGATGGATCGGAAGATGATTGAATCATCTTGTTGATATTTTTTTAATATGCTTAATCATTCGAATATAATCATAGAAATTTAAATTTTACCCTTATTCATTACTGTATCACTTATTTAGAGAAATACATGACAAGCAACAACATTGAATGATTGCTTTGTGACATGAAAATCCTATTTTATCCTAAAATAATTGTAGGTCAACTTTTATATGCAAAATCAAACTTGTTTGTTTGATATGACTAAAAAATTAAGACCATTAAAATATTTTAAGATGAATAAAATTTTGAATGTATACTATATAGTATTATGCCAGTCATCAAAAGGAATGATCGATATCACAAGTGCATTGATCCAATTGTATTATTATGAATCGGGATGGTAAATGTGTCAAGACCAGGTACGTTGGCTTGATTTCTTAATTAGTGCCTTGCATGTCAAGGAAATGCTCCCTCCCAAGATAACTAGAGCATCTAGCTGGATCGATTTTTGAGGAAGAATAATATGAGTAAGTCAAATTGTACTCTAATTACTAAAATCAGAATAATACATACTTGTGAGAGTTGATACTATATAGTAATATCAAGCAAACCTGATTGTTTGTTGGTTGCATTGGATTATTAATTTAATGTGATTAAAATAATTTAATCCGAATAAAATAAACAATTTATTATTAATAGGACTATAATTCTGTTGGAAGAATCAATCATAAGAATTTGATTCATAATGAGTACTTATCATTTGCATGAGATATGGAAGATCATAAGATGATCCATGGTCCCCATCAATGTGAGGGGATCCGTCGCCATGGATTGTATATTGGAGACGCCTATGCGAAGTCATAGATTTGGCACACAAGCACATGTGGATCGAGAATTTTTGCTTCTTGAAAGTTGTATGCATAGTGATCCCAATATTGTTCCTCATATAATTAAGGCGATATTGGATTGTGCATGTTGTGGGCTAATCTCGGTGATGGTTGGTTCAATTAACAACAAGTCAACATCACGTTAGGGGTGGTGGGCTCGGATGTTAAAGATCAAATTGAGAAATGCAAGTTGGACTTATAAGGCGGAAAGAGTTCTTGCTTCCTTTACCCAAGTTGCATTTTCTCATATTATTGGGAGTGACAAAGGTGGAAGGAAGATCCCAGATCTTGCTAGAGATATAGCGGCAAGTATATATCTTTTTTCAAAAGTTGAATAAGGGAATCGACTTTCAAAGTATTAAAAAGCAAGACAACTTTGATTTAAAATTCCTTAATCAAAGAAGCTTATATACATAAATAACTTTTTTGTATATATTCTAATAAGTACATCTTTAATCTTAGATGAAATCCGTGAATAGGGAGGAGCATTGGGTCGGGTCAGCCCAGACCCGACACACAATAGCCCAGGCCCGGACCCAATGTACATATAGGCCGAGTTCAGGCCCCACTTTATCAAAATATCAATCTCGAGGTGGGCCTAGTCTGAACCTGTGAGGACCCAGTTTGGCCCAACCTAGCTGATTCCTCCATTTCATCCTTTGGCTTCAAGATTTTTTTGGTTCTTAACGAAATTCTTATCAGAGGATTCATAGGTGGTTTTCACATATATAAGTTGCCTTCATGAACATCTCCCCCTCGATCCTACAAATTTTTTTCAACTATTCAACTACTTTATTCTGTTCAGTTCACTATTATATCTGCTCCTTTAGAAATATCTTTCGCCATGTTCAATATAATAATTTCTAGCAGCAAAGATCTCAAATTATCATAACCTCATCTCCTTTCCATTTCTCTTCCATAGGAGAAGATAATAGAGAAGCTTCTGTATGTCATGACTGAAGGACACGCATCATTCCATCTTTTGTAAGATGATTCCATCCGAGAAAATTAATATTAGTGTTCATACCACATCAAATACAATTATATGATGCAGCGAGTAAATATTTGGTGGTAGTCTGGATGATTTTTTTCCTGTTTGATTTTAACAGGAGAAGACAGGTCCTTCTGGACACATTGAGAGCGATCCAAGTGTGTGCGCGCACGCGTGTGTCAAATATAAGGTTATAATAGTATTTAGTTGGTTTGTGCATTTTCATTTTATTCGTGTACATAATTGATATGTATAGAAGCCTCACAGTTTGAAATTGCAGAGACCATATGTTTCAGCATTACCACAATTGTAGTGCTGAAAAGAGTACAACTTTTCTAACATTACATGATTTTATTTTTTGCTAAGGGGAATTAAATGGAAAAAAAAGGGTCCAACCTTTTAGATATCTCTGTATTGCATCTAAAAGATGTGGAGGATGGAATGACAATAGGAAAATTTGTAAAGGAGCACGCTCGTGATCTACATGTTGTCAAATTGGTGAAGAAAAATAAGATCCATTCCATATATACATATGATTTATTCCTCAAGTTTACGAACTTACATCTAGTTGCGCAATGGACAATGAATTAGAGGTGCGCTGAGCCTGGCCCAAACTCGGGCCCAAAGCTGTAGGCCTTGGGCTGAGCTCGGGTCCTTGATTTACCAAAAATATTTGGGCCTCGACCCAACCGAAGGCCCGAGGAAAATGAACGAGCCAGAATGGACTTTCCCGGGTTGGGCCGGGTCAAGCCCAATTCTCCACCCTATCCATGAACCCTCTCAGCAATCTTCTGGAGGTCAACCAATTGACTAATCAAACTATTCAGAGTGGCTCAAAAACCTAGAGTTTGTTCTCTCTACGGAGCGCATCGGTTGTGCTAACCAAGAACAAGCATACGAATCCTAAGTCAGTGGAAGAAATCAAATTTAATGAAAATTTTGATGAAGACCACTCGATGGCTCAATGTTATATTCTGTGGTCATTGTTGAATATGCTTCAGAGGCAACACATAGACATGAGGATCGTTGGGGATATAATGTTGAATCTAAAGGAGATGTTTGGAGATGTAAACCACACTCAACGTTATAACAAAAATGAAAGAACTAATACGATGCAAGATACACGAGGACTTCAGTTAGATATCACATAATCAAACTATTTGGTTACATCTTTGGATTGGAGACCCTCTGAGCAGATGGATGCAGACATACAGACTGACTTCATTCTGTTGTCTTTGCCCAAGTCTTTCAATAATTATGCGGTATCGTACCACATGGATAAACTATGTTTAACTAATGTTGAGCTCATGTCGACATTGAAGTTCGTTGAGGACGTCATGAAGAAAGAGAACCTTACAAGCAGTGCGATGGTTGCATAAGTCAAGGGTAAGCATGACCAGAAGCAAGGGTCCCAGAAGGGTTCAACCCTTAAGAAGAAGAAGAAGAAGAAAAAGAAGAAGAAGACTCAAGTTGTTGGGTCCTCCTCCTCTCATACTTCCACTCTCCTGACATCCAAGAAAGCAGATGCTTGTTATCACTGTAAGAAGCTGGGACACTGGAAAAGAAATTGTCTAAATTATCTAAAAACCTTAGAGGAGGGTAAATATAATGTTCCAGCATGCATTAAAGGGTAAAGATAATGTTCCAGCATGTATTAAATCTACTTTCATCATTGAAGCCAATATTCTCGTAGGATGAGAATGTACTTGGTTATTGATTCTCATACTTCTGTCCATGTATGCAATGTGTTGCATCTATTTCAGAAAACTAGAAAGCTTGAGGATGCAGAGATAATCATCCAGATGAGATCTGATGCAACTGTTACATCAATCGTCATCAGGACTTGCATACTATCTTTATCCAGTAAGAGAGTCTTGTTAATTAGAGAGTGTCACTATGTACCTAAAGTTAGAAGGAACTTGTTATCTGTATCTAAATTAGTTGGAAATGGATATGAGTTCCGATTTTGTAATAAAGTTGTCATAAGTCGTTATGGTAAACATATTATAGATGGTTTCCAACTTCTGGTGGACTCTTTGAACTGTGTATTGATGATTGTATCATCAATGTTACACTCGCTACTAATAATAAAATTTAAACCTCAAGTGATCTAGAGAGGATAATAATAACCATGATTTGGCAGTAAAGGCTTGATCATTTATCTATTGATAGGATCATAGATTGGTAAAAGATAGATCTTTAGATTTTCTAAAAGTCCAAATGTTTACCTACCTGTGAACATTGTATTCAAGGTAAAATTACCAGAGCACCCTTCTGAAATAAGGCTACTATATGTGAAGGTATACTTGACATAATATATACTGATGTATGTGGTCCCTTCAATATCGCGATTCGAAATGGATATTAATTTTATGTGACTTTTAATGATGACCATTTATGATAAGGGTTTATCTTCCTATAATGTCACAAATCTGAAACCTTTAAAAAGATCAAATAGTTCATGGCTTTGGTTGAGAACCAAACCGATAGGAAGATTAACGTTTCGACCTGATCGAAGTGGAGAGTATCTCTCAGACGAATTCAACGAATACCTCAAAGAGAGAGGAATTGTGTCCAATCGCACTCCTCCTGGAACTCCCCAACGAAATGGTATTACTGAAAGACACAACAGGACCATCATAGACATGGCATGTTCAACAATGAGTAAAGCGCATTTGCCTCTTAATTTCTGGGGATATGTAGTGTATGTTGCGATATCCTTAATAAGATTCCTAACAAGTCTGTACCCAAAACCCCTCACGAGCTTTGGTTTGGAACCAAGCTTAGAGATTTAGGGTTTTTTGGTCCATGCCGAGAACGTTGACACAAGTAAGCTAGAATCTCACACTAGAGAGTGCTACTTCATCAGATATGTGAAGGATGGTATTGGATACCAACTTTACGCCCTTGAGACTCAAAAGGTATTCGTCTCTAGGGATGTGAGATTCTTGGAGGATGACTTCTTTAAGAGTCGACAAAAATGAAGTAAAGGAACTCATTGAATCCTCTGATGATATTGATGTTTCTAAATTAGAAACATAAGAGATAAATGAAGATGAAACACTTGTACATCTTCGAAGGAGTTTGAGGGTGGTCATGCCATCTGAAATGTACATATTCCATGTGTCATAAGAGTTTGACAGTGATCCTAGTTCATATGATGAAGCACTCATGGATCATGGCATGGATAGATGGATGCTAGCCATGATGTCTGAAATAGACTCCATGCACAAGAACGGTGTGTGGACCTAGAGGATCCACCCGAAAGGGGTAAAATCCATTGGGTGTAAATGGATCTTCAAGAGGGAAAGGGAACCTGATGGGAAGGTAGAGACCTTCAAGGCACGACTCATATCCAAGGGTTACATATAAAGAGAAGGCATCAACTACGATGTGACATTCTCTCCTGTGGTCATGCTCAAGTCCATCAAGGCATTGCTAGCCATTAGCTACACATCTTGACTAAGACATATGGCATATGGACACCAAGATTGTGCTCCTCAATGGATACCTCAAAGAGGATATCTATATGGACATCCCCATGGTTTCATAGTCGAGGAAGGCAAAGTGTACAAGCTGAAGAAGTCCATCTATGTACTCAAACATGCCTCTCGTAGCTGGAACATCGGATTTGATGAAACGATAAAGAGTTATGATTTCGTCCAGAATCCTGATGAGCCATGTGTGTAGAAGAAGCTTAGTGGGAGCATCATTGAGTTCATCGTGCTTTACGTAGATGACATCCTGATGTTAATGATACAGGATTAATGACTAGTGTTAAGGTCTGGTTGTCACATACCTTTGAGATGAAAGATCTTGGAGAAGCGTCTTACATCTTGAGTCTGAAGCTATTCAGAAACATAGAAAAGAGCATTTTGTGATTGTCCCAACATGGGTACATTACGAAAATCTTGGAACGATTCCATATGGAAAATTCCAAGAAAGGCTTCCTTTCCTTAAGACATGGTATCCACCTATCTAAATGGATGGCTTCTCAAAGTGTTGAGGAAAAGAAATCCAAGGCTGGATGCCCATAGACATCAATAATGGGAAGCATAATGTATGTAATGATGTGCACACGACTAGATATCTGCCATGCGGTGGGAGTAGTAAGCCATTACCGATACTGCAATGGAGAACAACGTTGGAATGCAGTGAATACCATCATAAAGTATCTAAAATGGAGGCAAGATTATATCTTGCTCTATGGAGATAGTTATATACAAGTCTTAGGATACACATATTCGGACTTCCAATCTAACTTTAATGACATGAAGTCAACTTCTGGTTTTGTATTCTTGTTGAACGGTGGTGCTATGAGCTGGAAAAGCAAGAAGCATGACACCATGACCGATTCGACAATAGAAGCTGAGTACATTACCGCATCGGATGCTACAAAAGATGCGATGTGGTTGTACAAGTTCATCTTGCAACTGGTTGTAGTTTCCTCAAATACTCTCATCCTATTGCTCTGTGATAATAAGAGAGCCATAGATCAAGAAAGGAATCCATTTGACATCAAAAGAGCAAGCATGTAAAGAGGAAATACCACATTAGTTAGGAGATCAGAAGCGTGGCGACATCGTCATTGTCAAGGTGACCTCTGCCGACAACATTGCTTATTCACTTACCAAACCTTTGTCCTATAATTTTTTTGACCAGCATGTAATGAGTATGTATTTACGGATTGTACCAGATTGATTCATAGGCCTAGTGAGAGAACAATAAATGTTATTATATTTTTTTATATATCAATAAATGTTATTGATGTTCACTCCATGTCTAGAATTAATGAATGCATGCACTTATAAGGTCCCTCTGTATAATTATGGTTATGTACCATGGACATCTTGATAATCATACAGTTTTTGATTCAATAGTTTGATCATAGAGGCTAGTGTTGAGATGATATCTCAAGAGTTATATTGAGGACTCATCTAGCATCATCAAATAATTATCAAGAGTGGATCTCTAGCCGGAGAAGAAGATGGCAATCCTTACTCCAAAGAGAGATATCCGATGGACCTCTTGATACATGTCCTCAGCATAGGAATAGAGATTCGGAGGCGTCGGAAGTGTTAAGTCAATGAGTCGACTTAGAGAGATCGAGATAGCTAAGACCTATGTCGTATATTGTCACGATATATGCACGCATCCTATGACCAAAGACAAATATATTTATATATGTTTGAGTATGTACATTAGGCAGACCATTAGGTTGATGACCTAATCAATGTCTATACACCGACGAACTAGTGTGCATACAAGGGCATATGAGTAATACGATCTCTAAAAGGGATCATACAGGTTCACTACCGCACAAGAAGACATGAGTGTACTCAGGAGATATTGAGACCAACCAAATTCCATCAATGGTTGTCTCGTATTGGAAGCAAGACATGATTTGTGGGTAAGATATATGCTTTTGGAAACCATACGATCAATACCGACTCCCAATTATCGAATGAGAAACTTAACGATAAAATCCTAAAGGAGACAATCCAAAATGAGATCAGAACTTTGGGTTTAATCAGGGTCTTATAGTATGCAGAATGTATGGGTATTAGAAATACTCAAGAGTGATGATATATTAAACGATTGTATACCATGATGCTTCCATTCCGAGGGAGTGATGAAACATGATTGTATAACCGATCTTGATCCAATTGTTGGATATTGACCCGAATATGATTCAGATGTAATGAGAAGATAGGATATCATGTCTGACATGATTAGACATCTTTGAGTGGTTTTCTTGATCTGGATATGATATTGGTTATCACTATTATAGTCATTATACATGGTATATACAATCTCTCTGACCTTGTCTCTAAGTATCCGAGAAGAAGGCGCACAATTCTTGAAAGAGTTCGAGAATTGTTCCATGAGCAATTTTATTTAAGCATTGGAAAATTGGACAATTAAATAGGATTTAATTATCACAATTGATATCAATAGAGATATCCATGATAATTAAATTAGATTTGATTATCATGGATAGGAATAATGTGGATAACACTATCCATAATAATCATGGATAATGTGGATATGATCTGCAATATCCTCGAGAGAGTTGATTGTGAATGAGATTCACAATTTATATGTTAATGTGAATTGGATTCACATTACATAATTAAATGTAAATATGATTTACACTAAACATTGGATGGAAGAATTTAATTCTCGATAGCCAATGGTATAATTGCAATTATCACAAAAAATTTGGATTTATTTAGTGATTGTTCAATTACTCAATTAATTAATATAGTGGATAAATTAATTAGTTGCCTCATTCCATTCCTTAGAGTGGATGTCCCTGGGTTGTTGAACCATGGTGGTTGTCCATCCTCTTTTAATATGTGGAATGAGTCTTTTAATTAATTAAAATCCACTTATTGATTAATTAATTGATATAATTTGAAAATTATTTTGCAAATTATATGTCATGATTTCTTTTGTGTTTTTTGTAAACTAAAAAAACACAAATCAATCTAAATCATTGATTATTGAGAATACATGGATTGGGATCCATGGAAAGAAATACAAATAAATCTAAATCATTAATTAGTGAAAGCATATGGATTGAGATCCATGGACTTTGAAAATGCTATAAAAGAGAGGCTAACCCTAGCCCTCTTTAAACAAGTTGTATGCAATTGTTGCATAAACCAATCTCTCTCTATCTCTCTCTCTCCACACGTCATATCTCTCTTTCTACAATCTAGGTCATCCTCCTGCCCAAGGTTAGTGGATATCGTGATCGTTGATGTGATGCCATCGTCCATCCTCTTATGTGCATCGTGATAGTGAAGAAGACATGTGATTCCGTGAGACGAAATTAGGATGTTCCTTTCTTGGATTATTGTTCAGGATTGAGAGAAGTCGGTGACTCATCATCGCGCCCGTAGGTTCATTCTCGTCAGATCGGACTTGAGTAAGGAGGATTCTTCATTTAGAAGCTCTGAGGATCACAACCATTCTTCAATAGGTAAGCCTAAACTCTTGTGGTCTTGATGCAACATCATGGGAAAGCTTCCCGTACCATGTGGTTTCATCTTAAATTTTTTTATTTTCCCGGCATCATACCAACTGGTACGACTAGTTGACTAAGATCAGATTTGATCCGATCTCCACGCTTCCGTGATGCATGAGGCTAACACCTTGCCTTCAAGCTAATATCGAGAAACTTCTGATTTCAGTTATTGCCTTGGACGTTCCCACTCCAAAACCTCGTCTACTTTAGCCAGATCCATAGAAATTCCATCACCAAATACAACATGTCCAATGAATGCAACTTCTTTTAACCAAAATTCACATTTGTTGAATTTTGTAAATAACTAATGTACTCGCAAGGTTCCTAAAACAATTCATAAATGTTCTTCATGTTGGGATACATCCCTAGAGTATATAATAACATCATCAAGGAAACCCACGATAAATTGATCGAAATAGGATCGAAAAACTCAACTCATCAAGTCCATGAAAGCTGTGGGAGCATTAGTCAATACAAATGGCATCACTAGAAACTCATAATGCCCATAATGTGTTGAAAAGTTGTCTTAGATGTATCTTTGAAAGACTCGAAAATGCCATATGTTAATTGTTGATTTTATAGTAGTATATGGCAATCGCGATTAATAAAAAACCGCTAAAATTAATTATCCAATTAAAGCAAGCGGTCAATTTATTTTTTTACTTGGACAAGCTCAAGGTAGAACTCAAAGAGGTAGTTGTCTCCTTAGGTCAATTATTAGGAAATCTAGAACTAAGTTTTCAGCGGGGCATTTTTTATATTTTTTATGCAATAAAAGTGAACATGCAAAAATACGATTGAACTAGGTTATTAAGAAATCAAGCAATTTAGATAAATTAATTTTTATGTGAAATTAATCCAATTCAAACAAGTTATATTTTTCTGGAAACGTAATCCAATGATGAATGCAAAATGTGTATTTGGAATTTTTAGGGTTAAAATGCAACAATGAAAAATATAAACGTTTTAGAGGATTTTATGCAGTTTTCCATGCAAATAGAATGAAAAATTAATTAAATTTTTTATAGAAGTGAAACATGATGAAATGAAGCTACAGTGATATTTTCGAATCTTTTTGAGAATGGATGAATTTTTTATGAATTTTTAGTCGAAACAGAGTGTATGTGAGTATTTAATTCCTAATTAATCCATAAAATCAGTCTACCCAAGGAGCGATTTACACCAAAAAGATATTTTAATAAGTAATCCATGAGAGTTAAAGTTTCACAAAAATAATGTTCGTTGATTTAATGAAAAATCATTTACTAAAATTACTTAAGAATTTATTTAAGGCACAAGAAATCCAATTTAGATTATATTTAAAAACAAACTAAATCACGTTCAAAAGCGTCTTTTTTTATTATTCATGATTTTTGGAGCAAGCATTAATTAAATAAAATTTTAAAACCATAAATTGGGTAAAAATATGTAATTTTACACCAAAACAATTTTAATTAATTACAGAATGCTCATAAAATTCTAATTAAATAGCCAAAAGGTACATAATTATATGCGTAAGAACATGTTATTTTTTATTAAAATAAAAATTTGAAATTGAGGTTCAAATTAAAACTTCAATACGGGTGTGTCCTTGCAAATTAGAAAATAAATGAAATAAAAATATAGTGCTAAGGGCACTTCTTTAATTACCAGAGCCCGCGAGGGGTTTCTTGCAATTTTCCCAAGGAGTTGTCCTGCATGCCTCACATGTGGTTCGGTCGGCGGGGTTGGCTTGCGATTTATGGAACTTTGGGGGTGATAGATGCAAATATCCCCCTCCTCGCGTGCTCCTCACGTGAGGTAAGGATAATAACGAGGGGGTAGGAGGCTATGCACACAGCATGAGGTAGGTGACGATGGCTCGGGGAGGGTCAATGGCAGCCAGCATTTTCCTGGAGGTCCTCGAGAGGTGGAGGCTCGTCGAGGTGTGGTAGGGAACTCGATGGCGGTGCGTGTACGAGATGAGGGTAGACTGAGGGCGATCGATGGCGTTGCTGGAGGCAATGGTGAGCAGAGATGCTCGGTGATGCGATTAAGGGAGCAGGGAGCGGTGGAACATGCCTCGAGGTGAATGGTGGACAGTGTCTGATGTGTGCTTGGGCTCGGCTCCTCCTCTGTTTTTTTATGTCTAAGGTCCTCCACAGTAGGAGGGGGATTGTGTTGCATAGGTTCACTCCCCTTCTCCTTCATTAAAGGATGTGACACAACAGCTGCAGATCATGACTGTGCGTACACTTGAAGTTCCAGAGGAGCACCGCCAATGAGAGGGCGTTGTGTTGCTGTTGCTCGACGACTATGATGCTCGAAGGAGGTCTCATGGTTAACGCATGGTGGTGGCACAAGGGAACCTGTAAAGAACAACAACAAGGAGTTTCGAGCTCGAGGTTCGACCGAGTAGAGATGGAGACGATAATGCTCCGGATACGCGTGAAGGGCGGAGGATGGTGAATATGGAAGTCCATGAGTGGTGCGGGTTTGAGATGGGTTTGATTTGGACACAGATAGATAAAAGAAAGAAGCATAGAAGAAGAGGAGTGAGGGAAATGAATACTCTACCGGGAGATTCACCAAAGTTGATGGAGGGGCGAGGGCTACCTCTAGTTATCGCCTCGAGCGCACGACGGAGGGTGTGAGGCTTCACAACAGCTATGGGAACTGTTGTAGTAAGGGAGGAATCCAACATTTAATCTCGCTGAGGACTTGGGTCATCGTCGCACGACCTGAGGGCCTTCTTCCGTCACCAGAAGGCGGAGGGTGTTGGGCCGGAGTTTTCTCCTGAAGTGGTGGATGATGTGCGATGATGGGCGAAGGGTCTCCTATTGAAGGTGGTTGCGGAAGGGTGCGAGACGTGCAGCCGTGGAATCGTGAAGGATGAAGGTACATGTCTTGTGGGACAAGAGAGAGAGAGATGCGGGTGGTTGATGAATCTCCATTTCATCACCTTTATTCTAACATTTTGATCTTGAAAACCCTATCTAATGCATGTAAATAGTATTAATTTGTACAAAATAGCATACATCATTTATTACATTTATTGTGTAAATAATAAGATTTTTAAGGCCAAAATTATAGAATAAAGGGAAGAAAAGAACAAGAATAAAATATCTAAGACATTTTATGACCCTAAATCCTGAGGCCAAGTCAATAATTGAGTTGGTCGACAAGGCATAAAGTAAGGGGGATAAGGGCCAAGAATACAATAAAATGAACACTTATCCATTCGTTATTTATTTATTTTTGGCACATATTTTATTCTTTATTATTTATGCATCAAATAAAGAAACTTTAAACATGAAATAGATAATATTGTAAATAAAAATACAAAATTGAGTTTGTACAAAAATACTATACAAAGCACTTTTTATAAACAAAATAAAAAGCAAAATTCTAGCTTCACAAACCCATATCTTTCGAATAAAAACTCAAAATATATCAAAATCACCTCTAATTGTATATAACTTTTCATAAGCTATTTAATGGAGGTGGTTACATAATTTTTGGAGTTATTATGAGAAAGTTAGTTTTTTGACCCTTATTGTACATTGTACCCGAATAAAATATTCAATTTATTCATTCTTTATTATTTTTGCAAATTCATATTTTATAATTTTGTAATTATTATTCATATCATATATACACATTAAAATCAAAATAAAACCAAAAAAAGAAAATACCAAATAAAATAAGTCTATATAAATGCATAGGCAAAATACCTATAATATTAGTTGTACATAAATAAAACAGAACCCTATTCATTCATTATTTCCTCTTTAATATTTTTATATTCTTGTGAATATTAGTTATAGTCCATTAAAAATATAAAACCAAAATAAAGCCCAAGAAAATACATTAAAATAAAATAATGTATATAATATATAGATAAAATACCTATAAGTATACT
The DNA here is from genome assembly GCA_037367405.1 of Ottelia alismoides. Taxonomy (NCBI): domain Eukaryota; kingdom Viridiplantae; phylum Streptophyta; class Magnoliopsida; order Alismatales; family Hydrocharitaceae; genus Ottelia; species Ottelia alismoides. Next base: position 214,545 of record JAZKJV010006277.1, on the reverse strand, counting down.
TGTATATTATACATATCTATTTATTTAAATGTACAAAATATATCATAAAATTATAATAAAAATATATTTGTACACATAAAAATAAGTTATAAATATATAAAATAAAATAGTAAAATAATAAAATAAAATATATAAATAAAAATAAAATATCCAAATTATAGGCAAATATACCTATAAATAAACACTTAAAAACTAACTACTAATAAATAAAGTCACAAAAATAAATAAAAACCATAATAAAATACTAAAAAATGATAAACAAGTTTTTATGTTATAATAAAAAACTAATAAAATCAAATATTTTTTGAATAATTAATTTCGAATAAAATTGTTGTTTTGTCGTTTAGCGGACTGAGTTGGACCAATCCCATTCTAGGGATTGTTGACCAGTCGGTCAACTCTCCCCCCAGCCCTCTGATTTAACGTAGCCCGCCATCTCCCCGATTTTGCATCTTTTTCCTGGGCATCTTGTCCATCCATCGCCTTCAACTCCTTCACACCAAATGGTCATTAATCATTGTACATACACGCCCAACCATTAGATCCCTTGTATATATGCCCGAATTTGTAATTTCATCTGGTCAATAAGGGTGTTCACCTTATTTTATAAATAACCACCTCCGTCTTCCATTGAGTTTTTAGTCACCATCTCAAGTCTAGGAGGCAACATCGTGGATCCAGCTAGTCTTCTCATGACAGGAGGAGGCGGTGTGAGGTCCGACGAAGCTCCAGGAGCACGGAGGTGCACCCACGGCCGTCTCGCCGACGACCCTAATCCATGGCCAACCCCAGGTATAGGGTTGTCTTTTATCATTTATTTTAATTGCACTTGGTCGTAGGTTTAATTCCTCATTCTTAGTTTAGGGTTTAGGTAGTTAAATTAGGGTAATCAGGGGTTCGTGTAGTTCGCTGAAGCCGAGCTTCGGCGAGCTCCTATGAGCGCAATCAACCCGCTCTCTGCCGCTCAGATCGCCTTCATTCCCTTCCCCATCGCATGCTCCATGTTTTTCACTCATTAGGCCAACCCGATCCTCCCCGGATCTGGAAATCGAGGTCTTTCCTCTGCCCTGCCGCCGGACCTCTCCTTCCGACTCCCCTACACCACCTTTTTGTCGCTTAATGGGTTGAGGCATCTTTCCCTCAGTCCCTTTGTTGTCCTGTGCAGGTTCAAAATGGAAATAGGCTCCTAGAGGTGATATCAAAGTTTGCCAGAGGCACCTGGAGAACCAGCCCTTCTCCGACCTCGTGGTGGTGCTCCGGTGTACCGCCACCCAATCTAATGCCTCCAACTATTAGAGGATCTCTCCAGGAGCATTTGGACCCCTTTTGGAGTAGCAAAGACCGACGAGGGAGGGTGATCTCATCGGAAGAAACTCGCCGTCGGCGAGTTCCTTCCCTTTTCTTCCAACCGCCGTCTCCACCGTCCGATCGACGGGGGACCTCCAGATGCAGCAAAATACTGTCAGATTATGATATGTCTTGACCGTCAGATCGCACCACATGATCTAATCTCATCCGCTAATCTACAAACCGGTATACGCCATCCATCGCACGACACTTGTCTAAGTAAAGCTTCATCGACCGTCGGATCCACGTGTATATTGGGGTAATTGCATATTTAACCTTGTACATTTTTTGTATTTAATAAGTAATTTTGTAGATAAAAGTTGGTGTGTTAAATGGGAAATTTTGCAAAGAGGCCCTTGTTCTTTCTGTAGTTACATATAGGCCCATCCCAGACTGAGTCACCTGTAGTCCCACGTGATAGCAAATTTGCATAGATGCCCTCGATGATTTTTATAATTGTAAAATAGTCATATAAAATTAAATAAATGTTTTTTATTCAGCCATATTTGCACTGTAGACTTTGGAGTTTTTTTATTGCAAAAATGCCCTTGTAAGGACACATAGTTTTATGATTTTCCTCTATTTTATTAAATATAGCTAATGTGCTCATAAAAACACACAAAAATAGGGTTAAATTCCTCATGCCATGTACTTTCACGCCACGTGTTCACTTCGTATTTTTAGCATTCTAATCATTTATTAAAAAAATGGAATCTTTTATTACTTATCTAACCTATAAAATACCAAAAAAAATGTAAAAATGCATCTAAAAATTCCAAAAAAAATAAATTTAGTATATTTGATCATATTTTCATTACAGACCAAAAATAACTAAAAATGGAAAATAAAAACCTTAAAAATCACAAAACCCTGAAATCTTTTATAAAAAAAATTAAAAAATCCTTTAAAATCAAAAAATAGGTTTTTCTATTTTATATTTTTCTTTATATAAATATTTATATATTAAAATTGATTTGGATAATTTTTGAACTTATTTAATATTTTAAATATTCAAATCAATTTCAGATTTTTAATTAATCCCTTATTTGGGGTATTCTTGATAAAAAATACATAAAAATTAGTAGAAGTTCCAAAAAATTACAAAAACATTAGAAAAATACATAAAATCCAAAAATAATTTTATTATGTATTTTATCTATATTTATTAGCATTTATATATATGACTCTATATTGTATATAAAGCCTTATATATGATATATATATAACGAAATAAATATAGATATATATATAAAGAAATATAAAATTAGAAAATACAAAAAGAAAATATGTATATATAATATAATCCAAAAACCCACAAAAAGATATATGTATACACATGATAAATCACTTGGTTGTAAATATATAACCATAGGCTACATGTTTTGCTCTCTATGGTTCGACCTCTACATGCTTACTAGCTATGCATTTTATGGTAGAGAAAAATAAGTTTAACCTCACATTTTTGGATCTTCATTGCTTTATTTTTGTTGTGGGTTAATTGCTGATCAATCAGGACTTTAGTTTGGGGTCGTTTCGACGACTGTCGGTCTGCCTTATGGATTGACAAGACCTCTACGAAATATGCTGGTTATCAGATGGTGTCGTTGTTGGGGAGTAATGAGCGTAGCCTAGTTTTGTCATTTGTATTTTTGTATAATCATTTATTTTTTATTTACTGTTGTGAATATTTATTGAATTATTGATTCATTTTCATTCATTAATTCTTTGTCTACAACTCAATTTATTTAAGTTGATTAATTGTGCTAATGCCATCTTTTTATGACTTTGATGCGAGGGCTCGCCATGCGAGGACGGCTTTTTATGAGGTCGATGCAACCAAGCTTGGAGGAGGTTGGTCTTCTCTTTGTGATCAGCTGGAGAGGGTATCAAGGAAGCATAGAGAGGGGTTTAGTTTAGAAATAGATTAAATTGCATTTATGTAATTATTGGTGAGAGAGAGGTAAATTTGGCATGTAATAATTAACTTAGACTCTACTCTTCACAACGAGGTCTAGTGCCCGGGTTTCTGTTTACCTGGGGGCCTCATCGTAGTTTTCCGAGTTTTTTTTCTCCTTTTATTTTGTTTTCCATTGTTTTGAGTTTTCTTCCTTATTTTATTTTGTTCTGTGTGCATGGAGCCCCTAGACATAGGTTGATCGACTCGGTAATTAGGTTCAAACCTTAATAAGAATGCATGTTCCTATAGACCTTTACGTTTGGATCTAGTCAAATAAATAAATGTTATGAATTTGGACTTGAGACCGCGTGTCGAGAGAGGCCGTATACAGCGCTTGCAGGACCTGTTGTGATGGGCACTGATCGGCATCGAAGACTGGACCTTGGTCTCAGTTCTAAATAACTAATAACTGGTTCTTCACGATTAATAGCAGCTATTGTTTAGGACGATTTTGATGATTGCATACCACCATGTAGAATAGGTTTAATAATTCTGTTTTGCATACCGCATGGAAAGAGCTGGGAAGCATTGTAAGTCCTCTAACTCAGCATGCATCATTAGATTCAATGGTGAGATTTCCATCATTGAATCGACTTGCACGGCTTTTTTGCTATCTCCCTCTAATTTTGAGCCTAGGAATTAAATGAAAATATATAAAAATGTTAGGCGCTTGTATGAAAACAGATTCAAAAAATGAAAACCCAAAAAATAAACAAGGGGATTGCTAAACTTTGACCTTAATTAAAATCTATAGCAGACTATCATTGTCTTGGGTTCATAAAGCCCTCATTATTTTCTGGTACCTTTCGAGGGGAGCAAAACCCCTCCCATGAGCGAGGCACGACCCGCTAAGGATTAGAGCCCAAAACCGAGTCTGTAACTGCCTTGTGTATTGCCTGGATTTCCGAAGTAATGGCATTTCTATCGTACGTGACCGAGTAGGGCCTTGTCAACGATGGTGTTCCCGCTTTGTGTGGAATGTCGACATAGTCTGCAGTACTGATCATAGGCCACGCCTTCACGAGGGTGTCTGTCTCATCAGTTTACGTGATGAGTTCGAAATTGCAGCGTTTAAAATGTGTTTTTATCGTTCGGCTTAAAGAATGATTAGTCGTGCGTTGCAGGCGGCAATCGGAATCGGTCAATAAAATACCACAAATACTTTATTCAATTTTTAATCTCATGGTTTTATGTTTGTTTACTTGGACAAGTCTCAAGGTCGATCACAAGGAGGCAAAGGAACAACCTAGAGAAATTTCTATCAAAGTTCGTGTTCGATTTTTGAGACGATCTTTTTTTTTGGAATTTTCAATGCAATAAAGGGTGCAAAATGCAAATTCGACCTTACTTTAGGGATTAAAATGTAAATTTCATTCAAACGATGTCCGAAAAATATGAAATTTGGCCACAATGTAAAATATGATGAAATGAGTGTACTGTAGTTTTTTTGGAATTTTTGGATGTAATATGAATTTTTTATAGATTTTTAAATGCAAACAAAATGATTTTTAATATTTAATTATAATAAATATTAAACCTACTTATTTTCAAGAAATAAAATATTAAAGATCTGTCACTATGTGATGAATCTCAGAAAAATCCTAAACCTCGAAAATGTGGGGTTTAATACCTATTAAAAATTAAATACTAAAATATGCAAAATGATTTTTACAGGGCAAAGTATGCATGCAAATGCAAATCTTTTTGGGCACAATGTTAAGAATAATTAACTCTACAATATGTGATTTTTCGGAGATTTTTAGAGCAATGGTTAATCAACTATGAATTTCAGAGCAAGAAATGGGCAAAATATGTAAATTTCCATAAAACAATTATTTATTAATTAACCATTCATCACAAAAATCACCCACAATATGTCAAAGCGTAGAGAATCAATTAACAAACATCATGCTATTTTTGGATTGATAAAATAATGTAGAGAAGAAGTCCAAACTAAAGAGGGAACACAAGGGTATAAGTGCAATATAAATAAAATAAATAAATAAGCAGAGGGGGATCTATATGTAATTACCGATAATCTGGGGGGCTCTACTGCAAAACTACCAGAGAGCACGTGCCCAGCACGTGCCTCTGGTTGGCGGGGTTTGAGGCGTAATTGGAAGGTCTTCCATGGGGTACTTGCAATTTCACCCTCGGTCACGTGCGAAGCACGTGACCTGGGCGTGACGTAGCGGTGACGTCCCCCCGCCCTCACGCGCGCAGCGCGTGGTGGGGGTCTCGGGCCTGGGGCGCCCAGCCGAGCGGTGGGGCAGCGGCTGATGTAATGGCTGAAGGAGGAGCTCCGGTCGTGCTCCTGTGGTTGATGACGGTCGAGCGGTCATTAACGATGACGGTGAAGCAGAGGAGGAGCGGAGCCAACGGTGTAGGTCTTTGGTTATCGTCGAGGTTGAAGCTGCTGCTGGCTCGACGATGGTGGAGGTGGCGAAGGCGTAGGCGGAGTTGTTGCTCGATGAACGGCGATGGCGGTGAAGCGGAGGTGACGTCGAGGCGATGATGGAGTAGCTTGAAGTCGTGGAAGATGGAGGAGCGGAGGCGAAGGCGATGTCGCTGGCGTCGCGATGGTGTCGATGACGTGGTGAAGGCGATGAAGCGTCGTTGGCTCGACGGTAGGCGAAGACCGGAGCAGGAGAACGGCAGCACGAAGCTGCGAGCGGCGACGGTGGCTGGAGGGGGAGCCACCGGACCTCGCCGATGAACGAGGGGGGCGCTGTCACCGCCCTCCTCAGTTACTTGTTATCGGCGGATGAGATACGAGGGGTAGCGGTGGTTTGTTTAAATAGGAGAAGGAAGGGGTGTCGGCGAGGTTTGATTTGGGAATCGGAGATGGGGATTCGATGGAGGTCTGATTAGGTGTAGGGTATCAGAGATTTGAAGGATTGAGAAGATGCGAATCGGAGATGGCGGCGATGGGGGATCGAGATATTTGCGGGATTTTACTGGCGAAATCAAGGAGCGGCGGCTGAGCTAACGAAGGAGGCGGTGGTGCTTGATTGGGAAGGAAGGGGGATTGGAGAAGACGAGTGCTGGGCCGTCCGATCGGCCGAGATCGGGCGGCCAGCTGGTTGACACGTGGAGCTGGGCGCAAAAGGGGGAAGGCGAGCGTACGTGCAGTGCGCGTGCGAGTGCGACACGTGCGCTGCACGTGCGTGGCTTTTTTTATTTTTTTTATTTTTTTAATTAATTTTTTTTATAAAACGAATTATAAATAAAGCCAAAAATGGCTGACACGTGGCGGCACCAGGTGCTGCCACGTGTCAGCACCAGAAAATTCGCAAATTAGTTACTTTGTAAAATATAAAAGAAATAGTAAACGGCCTCGGATCGTAAAAATTTCTTCACAAAAATTGCTCGTCTCGATGAGATCTACAACTTTCATGAAGACATCAAAACCAAAATCGATCATTTGCACAAAGTGGTATTTTTGGGGTATCCCATGTACATAAAACACCTTGATTTTGGGGTTTTGTAATTTTTTTGTCATTTTTAAAACAGATAAAAATCCGGAAAAAAATATGGTAAAATCAAGAGTAAATAAAGACACCTTAATCTAATTTTTTGGATTTTTATTAATCAATAAAATATGTATATAAAATATTAGGTCAAAAAATAGCTAAAATACATAATGTACAAAAGAGGCCCAAACCCAACTTTCACATATGAGCTCCGATTCACTTGAACTTGGTCTTGTTTTGAAGATAATTGAATGTACATTAGTTCAAAAGTGAGCAGGATAAAAATGGACACTAGATGAGGGAGATATGAGGGTTTTAGTCCGAAAATCCTGAAATTAGGGTTTGGGTTTTTGGTCCACTTATTTAGGTTAGTTATTTTTTTTTGCATTTTTCCTTTATTCTTGTTAGTGATATGTACACAATGGAGGTGGGTTTTGTGTCATTCGGAGTTAGCATGAAAGAGTTAAAAATCCGGGAAGTTAGGCTATTTAGATGTCATTTTTGGCATGGATTTTTGGCTTCTTATTTTGTGCAGATTTTTGTGTTAAAATGTTATTCTTATGAAATCATGCACTAATGCTAATTATGCAGAATAGATGCAAGAATGCTGTTGATTTTAAGGGTTTTGAGCTTAATAAATGAGATTTAGAGTGATGAATACGAGATTCATCGTTGCGTCCGAGTAGGTTCTTGCACGCTCACAGGGTGATTCCATTGCGAGCAAGAACCGAAGTAGTGGTTTTGCCTATCGGTTTCCTCTCTCTATTGTTTTTGGCCGAGTAGGGATCCAGAAAGGGTTACAAGGACCTCAAAAAGAGCATACTACAGGTTACAAAGGAGGAGGACAAGTATGAGATACTTTTCTCGCAGTACTCTCTCCTATAGGGTTAGCGTGCTAAGGACTTATTATAAGATACGCCTGAAAATAACAACTCTAAAAATGAAAAGATAATAAATAGTCGAACCTTCACAGCTTCACATGGCGTGATTTGGTGAACCCAATTTTGTATCGTGTTTGTATGGATAGGTTCAAAGAATAAAATCCCACACATTTGTGTAAAATTTGTCACGTGTCTTCTTCTTGACCCCCGCTCAATTCGAGCCTTTCTACTGTTTTACCCTCCATTTTTTTTCTCCCTCGTTGACCACCGTATCTTTCCTCCTGCATCGATCTCCTTCTTTCTTTATGATATCGATCATGGATGGATTATTCGGAACCCCATCGACACCTACATCGATTCCATTGACTTGATTTCGTCAATAATTTGAGGCGATTCCCGAGAACCTGACCCAAACTTTGCGGGTTGATCTCCAGACTCCTCGTCTTCTATCCACCCTTCTAGACCACCTTATATACCGGGATCACCTTTGTCCCACTTTTCCATTGTGAATGAGAGTCAATTACAGCCCATATCTTTTTCATTCACAACACTAGAATTGACCCTAATTCCATATCCATCTTGGCAACTGAAGATTCAATTGCAAGTGGTCTGATTGGAGATTTTTCACATTGCAGATAGAAGACACTCCCAGTCCTAGATCCGAACACGGAATTCATCTCTTCAGACTCAGACCCTAAAATGGCTCCTCAAGGAAAGGGCAAGGGTCAGGAGCCACCTTCACAAGCAAAGCAGGGACAGATGCCTGATCAGAATCAGGTGAACGCTCAGTTATTGGCATCTATCTAGGCCATTCAACAGTAGCTGAAAGAGCAAGATTGTGAGGAATGATGTCATGAATAGGCAAGCAGGAGGAGGAGGAGAAAGATCGGGAGGAGGAGGAAGAGGACCTCGTGAGAACCTTGATGAAGAAGAGCCAGAACAAGGGAGGCAAAAACCCACACTGAAGGAGACATATAACCTTGGAGACACCCAGATGACAGAGTGGATCCTCTTATCACCGGTGCATACTCACTTTGAGCTGAAGCTTCAATTCCTTGCTCTTCTCCCTTCTTTCCATGGGAACACCAACAAAGAATCGTGCATTCATCTGCAACAATTTTCATGCATCTATCGAACTACCCACTACCTCAATGTTCCGTTGGATGCAGTGAAGATGATGACGTTCTCGTTCAGTCTACAAGACAAGGCCCTATATTGGGTCAATCATTTGAGAAAGGTCATGACGACATGGGAGGAGCTGAGTCCGCTTTCCTGCATAAGTTATGTCCTCTCGGTCGGCTCAACCAGATGCAAGCCAGAATTAGCAACTTCTCACGGGGGCACATGAAAGCATATACGAAGCATGGGATAGATTCACGGATCTGCAGGAGAAATGCCCCCATCATGAAATTCCAAGGACTAGTTTGGTCCAACACTTCTTCAGGAGCCTGAACGTGGAAAGCCAACGGCTCGTTAACGTAGCCTGTGGGGGATCACATTTCAACAAGGATGAAGATGCGGTCTGGCAGATTTTTGAGGAAATGTCTGAAGGAGAGGCTGCCCTCTCCTCATCCAAGTCATATCTGAAGCAACCCCAGATCCTCCACAAGCAATTCCATATGGCAGCGTCTCGTGAGGCGTAGAGAGATGAGAGCTCCAACCTCAGCATCATCAAGGGTGATCTCTCAAAGGTTGATATCATTGAGAAGCGATCACGAGACCTCGAGAAACTTGCTGTGATCGAAAAGAGGACACAAAATCTCAACAAGTTGGACCAGATCATCAAGTAGCTGGAGCTGCTGGTGGGCACCATCAAATCGGTTCAGTCGGCAACACCATCCGCAGAAGCTCCAACTGAGAAGAAAGATGAGCCATCATTGCCACAACAACCTCAGCCGAGCCAGTAGCCACCGGTAGTCCAGCACGTGTACTACGTGCAGGCACCCGATCAGGGCCCGCCGCAGCAGCAGATGATTGTCAACCAGCCAGATTTCCTTCCATCATCAGATCAAGTCTTCTCGCCACCACCATTGATTCAAGAAGTCAATGGTGTTCGGAGTAATGATGCACAGCTGGCCCGTCCTACCAGACATCCTCAGGGGTAGAAACAAGCCAACCGGCAATACCACCAATCCTAGGGTGGTCATTTTGGGCAGCCCTCACGACCTCCGCTGCGGTATCACCAGCCTCCTCAATATCCCAACCAATAGAGGCAGAATCAAACTACTAGCAGCCACAATACCGACAACCACATCCATACCACCAGTATGCGGCTACTACCAAAACTATCCTCCTCCCTCATACCATCAATATCAGCTTTCTTCCTTCAAAAAAATCAATATCAGCTTCCTCCACCACCTCAGCACCACCAGCAGTCACCGCCTCAATCTCAGCACTCTCAGCATCAGCGTGGTCCGCCCGCTGAACCTTCTGAGGCGAATCCTGTGAACCCAACCCTTGATTGCTTGGCCCAGCTTCTTAAAGGCCTAGCATATATGACGAGGAAGTTAGATGACCTGACCGCCACGAAAACCACCACTCTAGCTCAGGTCAAAGCTAACCCCAACAACTTCAAGAAAAGAGAGCAGATAGAATGTGATGTCCTATCTATGCCTGTAGAGTCAGATGATTGTGCTATTGCTTTATCTAATGTTGTCACTCTCAGGAGCAGTAAGGCCTTGCCTCCGCCTACCACAAACAAGGGGGAGAATAAATCTTCAGGTGGATCGTCATCTTCTGCATCAATTGTGTGAGCTACAGGGACGGGTGAGGAAGAAGAAGGAGGAGCCATTCCAGTTGCCATCCACCACCATCCTCATAATGAAAAAGAACAAAAAATCAGAAAAAACAACAAGACCAAAAAGATGATCATCGCCAACGTGAAGTCGTGCCAGCCATGGAGGAGCAGCCAACTGTAGCCAATCCTGCACCAGTCGATGGAGTCGAGGCCACACCTTTTGCCTGTCCACCTGCACCAACATCTCAGCTTCCAGACTGTACTCCTTTTTGTGACCCAGATGTACAACATATTGTGGATAAGGATTCTGTTGTAAATAAAAACTTTGTTTCTAATTTTAGTCATGTGGATATTCCTTTTCCTGATGCAATAGCAAAATCCAAAAAATGCAAAAAAAAGTGCATTATCTGATCCTGGAACTGTAGACATTCTAAATAACTTGACTGTTGAGATTCCATTAATGAAAGCCATGGAGTACATGCCAACTGTGAAGAAAGGTTTGAAAGAGGCATGTACAAGCAAGCGTCGACCAGCACGCAACAACAGATGCTGACAGGTTGAGAAGCACGTTCTCACCATGGTCACAGTTGCAGCCATCAGCAACCACCCACAGAAGAAGCAGGACAAAGGAGCTCCCCTAATCAATTGTGAGATTTTCGATCAGGTCTTCGAGCGAACTATGCTTGACAACGGTTATTCATCAACCTTCTACCCTTGTCATTACTGTAAGAATTCGGGATAGGTCCTCTCAAGCAAGCACGTATGATCCTTTAGTTCATGGATCGATCCATTAAAAAACCTCGAGGTTTGTTTGACATTGTGGTGAAGGTGCGGAGATGCAATTCCCAGTTGATTTTGCAGTCCTTCATATGGACTCACCCGTACCCTTACTCTAGACTCCTATCATCCTAGGCTGGCCATTCTTGTGTACTTCAAAAGCCGTGGTTGATTATGGGTCTGGCAAGATCACCTTCAGCTTGGGGAACAACAGAATTACCATAGAAATGATCAGTGAGATCAAAGTCATAACTGATAAGGGACATGCATCTATAGACTGTGACTTCATTAGAGAAATCAGAGATACACAACTCTCCTTGAATGATCCATGGACACAAGAAATCATCTCTCTAGAGGAGGACCTAGAAAGCACAGTCAAGGTAAGCTCCGACGACAATTGGGAGACATAGTCAAACTTGTTGAGGCATCTTTTGACTCCAGTGATCCACTCCAGCCCAAACACTGTGATCCCATCACCAATCCGTTCATCACAATATCAGAATCTCAATAGAGCACGGAGGCTGGAAACTCTGCAAAAGTCCAAACAATGCATCCCACCACCAGCACTACCTTAGAAGTAACTGATAAGTTGGCTAGATCAGAATCGAAACTCAAGCCACTTCCTACAGGCCTGAAGTATGCTTTCTTGTGGGTGCAGACAATATGTATCCGATCATCATCAACAGCAGGCTGACTCTGGAGAGAAAAATCGCAAGGCAGTTGGATGACATGTCTCAGATCTCCACGGGATAAATCCTGCGATGTGCTCACATCACATTTACCTGGAAGAAGTGATGACTGAGATCTGACGAGGGTCTAGAGTAATCCACACAAGGCGGGATCACAATGTCGTTGAGGCGACCGCTCAACAGATCCCAAATCGATCAACAATTAACCCACAATAAATATATGCAATGAATATCCAAAAATGTGGAGTTAAAATTTATTATAACTCTACATGCAAGTGTGTATAGGTGTAAGTACAGGTAGAGGTTGAACACTGGGAGGCGAAAGGTTGTATGTATTGGATAATTTATTCAATCCTTTGTTCATGTCCATTTATGGTTTTTGTGGGTTTTGGATTTTATGTATTTTTTATAATTTTGTTTTAATAATTTTTTTATTTTGTTTTTATATTTTATATTTTTTTATTTTCTTTTTATATTTTTAGTTATATAAATATAGATATATATATATATATATTAAGAGATATATATATATAAGAGGAGAGAGAGGAGTAATATAATATAGAAATAAATATATATAGATATGAATGCTTAATATATATATATAATATTTTTTTTAGCTTTTAATATTTTTCTAATTTTTTTGTTATTTTTCTTTTTCATATTTTTATGTATTTTTTAATTTCAAAAATGTCCACAATATAGGACTAATTAAGTAGCCAAATATAATTTGGGTTTTAAAAATATAAAATAAACTCCAAAATTACCCAAATTAATTTTAATAGGTTAATAATAATATATAAATAATTATAAAAGAGAAAAACATATTTTTGGGGTTTTTTAAGGATTTTTCTATTTTTTTGTTGGATTTTGGAGCTTTCTGATTTTTTTAATTTTCTTTTTCATATTTTTAGGTTTTTTCAATTTCTGGACTCAATATATGTATAATTATACCATATATAATTTTTTTTGGAATTTTTCAAAAACATTTTATAATTTTTTTGTATTTTTCAATTTAAACAGTACAAAAAGGGCTTCTTTTTCATTTTTAATAATTAGGAAAAATGGAAAAAATGCAAAATAAAATACGGCGTGAAAATACAGGGCATGAAGCACTTAACCTAATTTTTGTGGATATTTAAAAGCATCCTAGATATTTTTAATAAATAGATAAAAGATACAAAAATTAAACAGCCTGGCAAGGGCATTTTTGCAAATAAAATACATTTCAGGGGCATCAGTGCAAAAATTCCACAGAAATAAACATTTATTTATATTTTTGGGACTAAATTACAATATACAAAAACCGCCAGGGCATTCATGCAAATTTCACGCGCCTTACGTGCGACTGCACGTGAGGCGCGGAAGGACCTAAATGCAATTCTAATAAACTGAGGGTCCTTTCTGCAAAAACTCCAATTTATTTACAACATACTATTTATTTTACAATATTAAAAATTAAATACAAAAAGTGTGGGGGTTAAATGTGCAAATTACCCCCAAAGGCGCGCTATCCAACGGTTGTGCTTGATTCACTTGACACGCGTCGCCACCACGTGAGACGATGACGGTTCGTCGATCTACGGTGGAGATTAGATCACTCGCGTGATCTGACGGTCTAAGCGCAAGAGGATCGGACGGCTGTCATACGACCTGGACCTTCATCTTCATCCAACGGCGGGGAGCACACGTGCAAGAACAGGGAAGAACGTTCGTCGGGGCGAGCTTCTTCCTACTCGATCTCGCTCTCCCATCGATCATCGCTGCAGCTGAGGGTCCCAGAAGCTTCCTGGAGGGCTGCTCTATCTGCTAGAGGTGGTAGATCGGCCGGAGGCATGCTGGAGCGACGCCACGAGCTCAGAGAAGGAACGCAGCTCCAGGTATCTCCGCCAGTCTTGGGAACGTCTCCTGGTGCCTTGTTGCGTACCTAACCTGCACAGGAAGGTAGAGAGGCTCGAGGGCGTCACCCTCGACCTGGGGTTTGAAGCTGTTAGCACGGGGATGGTGACGGGCGAGGAAGCTCCGGCGAAGGGTGATGGAGGAGCCTCGATTCGCGGAACCAAGGAGGCTCCGGTTGATAGGAAGTAGCTGGAAGGTGGAGAAGGCAATGGGGAACGAAATGACGGCGTAGTGGTGGTCGGTCACAGGGTGGAACACCGTGAAAAGCTCGTCGGAGCAGAGCTCCGGCGAACTACGAAATCACTAAACTACGCTAGACTAATATGCGAAACATGAAACTAATTGCAGGAATGAAATGCTGGGAGTAAAAGCTACCTAGAAAAGTAAAATGCACAGCTCTTAGACCTGGGGGCCTCCAGGGAGCAGGGCGGTCGCCGGAGCGCCGCCGCGACAAAATTTTCCTCCTCCTTGGGCGGAACCGAGGTGCTGGGAAGCGCCTCCTGTCATGAGGGCTCCTCTAGGAACTGATTCAAGCTTAATGTGGGGGATGAAATTGGCCAAATTCGGCCAAGGAAGAGGAAGGATTTATTTATAGACATCCCTGGAGACCTTTATTGACTGGCTAAAATCGACAAATACATGCTATGTACAAGGGATCCAGGATCACGGCGGGAATCTAGGATGATCAGAGAAGATCTTTCGTGAAGGACTCGAGGGCGATGGATGAAAGGGACGCCCAGGAAAAAGGGAGGAAAGCGGGGGAAAAGACACGTCTGACGGAAGTCAGAGGCGCAGGGGGAGTTGACCGGAGGTCAACTTTCCCTGGCCCCTGATTGGCCCACATCAGCCGAATATTGACCCAATTATTTAACCTAATAAATGAATTAATTAGATTTTACTTATAAAATAAAAAATGTTTATAAATTAATATAGTATTTATTTATGATTTTTATTTATTTTTTTGAAGTATTTTATTACGGTTTTATTAAAATAATGTATTTATAAGTATATTTATATATATTTATTTATTTTTATTTTGTTTATTTCATTTTATTATTTTATATTCTTATTTTATAAATTTATAACTTATTTTTGTGAGTATAAATATATTTTTATTTGATTTTTATGAGTTTATTCACATATTTAAATAAATGTGTATATGTATATATAGGTATACTTATAGGTATTTTACCTATATATTATATACATTTTATTTATTTAATGCATTTTATTTGTTTTTATTTTGGACTGTATTTTTAATAAGAGGTATACAGTATATACATTATTATACAAATATAGATGAATAAAGAATAAAAGAATAGAATCCCTTTTTATTTATATACATGTAGGTAGCATAGGTATTTTGCCTATGTATTACATAGGCTTATTTTATTTTACAAATTATTTTTAGTTTTCTTTTAATTTTAATATGTATATGTATTATAGACATTATTTACAAAATTCTAAAAATATGAATTTATGAATATTGAATAAAATGGATATTTTAATCAGGTATTATGTACAAGGTGGGCCAAAAACTTAACTTCTACAGATGAACTCCAAAAATTATGAAACTAATTTTATTAAATAGTTCTTGGAATGCTATATACAATTAATGGTGAGTTTGGGTGATTTGGAGTTTTTATTTGTAAGATATGGGTCTGTGAAGTTGAGATTTTTACTTTTTATTCTGGGTATAAAATGTGCACTGAGTATTATTTTTACACAAACTCAATTTTGTATTTTTATTTACATTATTATCTACAACTTTCATGACAAAAGTTTCTTTATTTGATGAATAAATAATTATGTACAAAATAGGTGTCAAGAATGTATAAATGAAGAAATAAATAAATGAGGTATTTATTGTACTATTGGCCCTTATCTCCCCCTACTTTATTCCTTGTCGACCAATTCCATGTTGGCCTTGGTCTCGGGGTTAGGGTCATAAAATATTTGCAATATTTTATTCCTTTTTCTTTTCTTCTCTTTATTCTATAATTTTGACATTAAAAACCTTATTTTATGTATAATAAATACAATGAATAATGCATGCTATTATATACAAATTAATATTATTTATCTGCATTTGCTGGGGTTTTTAAGGCCAAAATGATAGAATAAAGGTGATGAAATGGAGATTCATCACCCCCCCTATACTTGCCTTTGCTAGTCCCTAGCAAATACTTATGCAATAAGTACAAAAAGAACAAAGAATAAGAAGAAAAGAAAAAGCAAAAATAAAGGATTCAAAGAATAAATTGAATTGATCATGATTATTAAACTCATCTGTACAAAATCAAAGTTTGGAGCTCAGGTTAGACCTTGATGTGAGAAATGTGTGTGGAACCTGGTAGGGAATCAAATTTAAAACACAAGAGCCTCTGAGAGTCACAGAACTCGGTTCAAATCACCTCAATAGCCAGGTCAGAACTAGCCTACATCATACGCAAACCCTTATAACTATGAAGCTGACTTGTACAGTGTAAGTGATGGTGGCTCTCCCCAACTGAAATGACAAAGAGACTGACTTCTCCAGAATGACAACCCAATGATTCCCTAATCCAACAGCTCTTTCCTCGAGGAGCAGGGTATTCCCTTCTAAGTTCAAGTGGCATCCGACTCAAGAGGAGGTAGAGAAAAGAATGGGCGGTAGCCAGTGTAGCTACCTATCCTGGGATGCAAGACCAGTGTAGTCAAGTCATCCAGCTGCAGGCTCACATGGTATAACTTTGATGCTCAAGCTTGCTTATTTTCTGCATACATACTATGCAGGCATTTTATTTTTTTTACAGGCCTGACCATTTTTTTCAACATACTATTTACAGCAGCATTTACATAAGGACTTTTTCCTCTTGAGCCGGAAGACTATCCCTTTTTTGAAGCATTATTGCAACCCACAATCTCCTGTCTTTAGACCTCATGGCTATTGGACCAGGTTGGGGTGCACTTCCCTCCCTAGACGAGGACGAATGTTTCCACCCGTGTGCGTCTCAGACTGGCAAATCCATCCCCTTTACCACTCCAACTGAGTTGTGCCAAGTGAAAGGTGCAAGTGTCCAAGTTAGGTCACGGTCGACAAGAGTCATACGTGTGTTTCGAAAAGTTCTAGTTAGTCCACTGAGGTGACTTGAACCCAACCCTGATTTCTCAAAGAATTAAGTCTGAATAGACCTGAAGTACCTTAAACCTAGTTCCCATAAGGTTCCAGTGCAGTTAGGTGCAGTAAGGTCTAACTGAGCTCCAATCTTCGACTTTATTGGACTAGTTCAATCATCAATCTCAATGAAAGAATGCTATGCAAATGCTATTTACAAATATGCAAAGAATAATGCAATTTTTCAAAGAATTTTTGAAAACAAAGAGAATGATTTTTACACAAAGAATTTTTTGCACATAAAATAATTTGGGCACTCACAGTATAAAATGCGTACAACTATTTACACGGGCATGCCGCTTTATTTTACAAGAATTAAGATTTTACAATTTAGTTTTTATTTATAAGTATATATGTACACTTATTAAAGAATTTTGTTTATTTATTTTTATTTAAAATAATAATATAGTATTTTAGTTATTTATTGTATGTGACTATTCCTCAAACTTATTTGACTCAAATTTTTCAAACAATTTTTGAAAACCATAGTCCAAAATATTTTTTACAAACATTTTTACAAACATGTACACACATTTGAAATTCATTTTGCAAAGGTTTTTCAAAACAGTATATATAGATTTTTCAAAACATTTTTGCAACCATTTTTCAAACCATTTGCAAATCATTTTTCAAACATTTTATTTCACACAAAGAAAATAAATTTTTACAAACCACACATTTTTACACAGGTTGAAAACATGTAACAAAATATTTTCAAAATAGTTTTCAATAAATGTTCACGAAGATTTTCGAACTATTTTTCAAAAATTTTGCAAAAAAACATTTTCATCTGATTTATTAATCAGTATATACAAAAAGAATTCGAGGAATAATCACATCTCTTTTTATTGAGGTTTTTTAATGGATTTAAAGAATTATTAGCCATATTATTAAAAGAATACGAAAGTACGAGTTATGGCTAAAGTATATACATAGTATATACGACCCCCCTATACTTAGCTTGAGCTATGTCCTCATAGATCGGAAAGAAAAGAGAAGACATAACTCGTACTGAGTATAGACAAGTCTACAGAATATATATAAGTAAGAATATATATAAGTAAGAGACGAAAGAATAAACAGATGAATAAATCATGGGTGCACCCCCCCTATACTTAGGACAAAGTACGTCCTAAGTATAGGAAACTGACACAAAGGGGCGACACCTTTTATTTAGATAAAGAAATATGAAAAGGAAAAGAAGGAAAGAGGAAAGGAAGAAAAGATAGATATTTACAGATAGGTAGAAAGATCGCGGAGAATATACGCATCACTCCCACTATACTTAGGGTGCGATAGCCCTAAGTATAGGCAACAACAGGAGTGACGAAACTGAACAACGAAAGAACAACGCGGCGTGTGCCCCCCATACTTAGGACAAGGTACGTCCTAAGTGTAGACACAAAGATATGGCGATAGATCTGGGGCACACAGAACATACGGGAGAAAGAACGAAAAAGGGACACATATATACAAGCGGTGATAAACTGGTGCATACAGGACGGTGTCTGACAAGTGAATATCGTACTCTCGTCGTCGTCTCCCTGTGAGAACAAGGACGCAGTCAGAAGGTGAAAAGTCACCCTGATATTCAGTCATGTGGGTGTCGGCCAACGGGGACAAAGAGATCGGAAAGTAAAGTGGTCCTGTTCGGTAACAGAAATCAGTCAATCAGCTCAAAAGGTCAACATGAGGGAACGGAGCCGATACTATAAGACCGGGAGGAAGAAAGAATAGTACAGAGCCCTCCGGTCAATCAAGGTCTCAGATAGATCGGAAATAAAGCATATGAGACTGTGTGATGCACGGTGGTGATATAATCTGAAAGTCACAAGAATACACCGAATCAACACAATATGTGGCTCACTCCTGCGAGGGTCCACAAGGTGAGCGGAATCAGAGAATAATCAGAGTACTCGGCTTTGTGCTCCCACAGACAAGAGACACAACCAGGGATGAGACCGAGTACACAAGGCAGAAGACCCAGCTTCGTGCTCCCACCAACAGGAGACACCAGAAATGAAGCCGAGTACATAGAAGATGATGTACTCTCCTGCAGATAACCCTCGGGAAGTAGTACATGCTAAGCAATGAATAATCAGAACAGAAGCTCACCCTTGCGAGGGTCTTCAAGGAGAGCGTGCTCAAAGGAGCCTGATCCATCAGACGGATCATAGAAACGGTCTCGGTAGGCGACAGATCGGCTACCAGCAGAAGAGAACGTCAAATTAAGAAAGTGTGGCAGTGTCCCGCAGATAACCCTCGGGGAACATGCTGCCAGCTAAGCATGAAAATAGCAGATATCAGAAGCTCAACCTTGCGAGGACCGTCAAGGCGAGCAGACTCAAAGGAGTCTAACCAGATGGGTCCCATGATCCGCAGATCGGATAGGCAGCTCAAGATGGGACCAAAAGTCATGTATATCAGACGACTCGATTCTGTGCTCCGCAGATGGGAGACACAGTCAGCAGTGGGAACCGAGCGTAAAGAGAGTGTCGCATGCTCTCGCAGATAGTCCTCGGATAGTACTGCGATCTAGGCAAGGAATAGTCAGACCGTATCTCTACCTTGCGAGGGTCGTTAAGGATAGAGAATGGCTCAAAGGAGCCGGATCCATCAGACGGATCCACATAGTGGTCTCAGTAGTCGACAAGGCGGCTACCAACAGAAGAGACCAATCAGATTGACAATATGTCATAGCTTCCTGCAGATAACCCTCGGGGAGCTACGAACTAGGAATGGAATAATCAGAAAAGTGGAGCTCTATCTTGCGAGGACCGTCAAGGAGGGCAGTCTCAGATGAGTCTAGTACATTGGCCTCGTGTACCGACAGGTCAGGAACACAATCACAGGGGGAGGCCAATCAAGCATATCATCTGACTCGGTCCCAGGTCCCATCACAATGGCGACCCAAGCAGTGAATGAAACCGCAGTCCTAGAAATTATCGCATTCTCCCGCAAATAGTCCTCGGGGAGGAAGGCGAGCTATATCAATGTAGGTCATGGGAATGCTGGCAAGTCATCTCCGGTCCTCAAAAGCAATAAATCACTTAATCATCCGGAGGGCATAAGATGAAGCAAGGGAGCAAATAATCATGTCAGTCACCAAACATCCCTCGGGTTAATCCAATCAGCTGAGATGGCACGGAAAATAGTCAGGAATCCTCTAAGTGCCTGGGTGGTTTGAGAGTCAGGGGATCAAGGATGGGTCAAATAGGACGATGAGAGATCATGCAGGATCCGCACACCTCATCATGAAGTCCAAATTAGAATAATCAATCAATCCTCAAAATCAAGATGGGTGGATCCTCAAGACAGATAGATCAATCAATACTCTTGAAATCTTCACCAAATCATCGCGTCATATCACATCCTCAATCCGGTGTGCGAGCACTAAAATTCCTCAACAATGCATCACACCTATACTATATGCATCAGCAAAAAAAATCCTCAAGAAGCCCATATGCATGTATCAAAGACAAATCCATCACATCAATCTCAGCAACCTCAACATCATTGGCCCGGCTTACACTGGTAATCTATATAACTAATCCTCGATGCGGGCCTCATCATTATGCACAACATTCCCAGGTAAAGGGAGAGGTGATACGGGGTACACGAGGAAGATGGATAAGAAGGGTAACACAATGGGGTGGAGAAGCTGATTGAGCGTGCATGCCAATATCATGGGTGGTAGAAGAGTGATACAGAGGGTACGAGGAGGGTGGGCGAGAAGATCGAGACACGGACAAAATTGGGTGCTCCACACAGGGCGGGAACACCGTCAAAATGGTGGTCCGAAGAGAGTGTTCTCCCCGAACTGGAGAAGATGGGGAAGATACAGAGAATACAAGGTAGATGGTGAAGAAGAGGGAAACGAAGGACTTGGCGAAGAAATGATTGAGCTCAAGCGCCAATATCACGACTCGATGCAAAATGAAGAGATATATGTATAAGAGGGATAGGGAAACTCAAAGATGAAAAATGCATGACTCACACGGTGGAACCGGCTACTCAAATAGTGAATGAAAAACACAACGGACTTCAAGTCACATTCAATACACAAAGCAAACCCCCAATTCACCTACTCGACACAGTGAAGACCGTCAGGTGACGATCATTTTTCTTTTCAGTTTTAGAGTGAGGTGAGAATCACAAAGTTGTACAAACACTTAGGAGGCTTGATAGGATTTGGGCTCTACTCCTTAGTGTGTACGTGAGCAATTTAAAACGCATACAATGAGGGGGTTCCTCTCCCCAAGACAAGGAATCCATTATGTTTTATTTTTAGGTCCAATAGAGTTAGCAGTCCCCATTTTATTTAAGTTATCACTTTTTTGTGTATTTTCAATGCACGTGCCTATCGAGGTTCCAATTTCCATTAAGCATCCTAGGTTGGTAAAATCAGAGGGAGAAGATCGGAAAAGCCATGCAAGTCGGAAATCAATGATGCATGCTAAGTAAGAAGACTTACAGTGCCTCCCAGCTCTCTCCATACGGGATGCAAAATAGAATTTGAAACCTATGTTATATGCAAATGCAAACCGAAGAAATCGCCCTAGGTTCAGAAATTGCTATTATCGTGAAGCACCACAAGTCGCTCATTCATCTTTAGCCTCAAAAAGTCCGGTCTTGGCTCACCCCTCCTCTGCTCAACACACTTGAGTTTAGGAGAAAGCGCTTTGCGGGGCTCGCTGTGGCACAAAGGCTAAGAGATAAATGAGCGGTTGTTTAGAGTTTGGTCTAGGTCCAAAGCGAACTATAGGTACATGCAAATATATATTAGAGTGTTTGGACCTAACTCTACGAGCAAGCAACTCCTAAGCTTAGGCTCATTCACACAAAATAATAAAAATAAAATAAGAAAAAGAAAAGCGTCAAAATCATCGAGGCCCCCAAGGGAACAATCCCTCGGGCAGTGGACCTCGGGAGCCGAAGTGTACCTGTGAGAGTCCTGTATTATTACAAAATTCAAGTGTCACTCTCTCACATGAATATATATAATGAAATAAAATAAAATGCATAAAAATGGAGACTGTCTTCAAAACTTCTCCTTCATCTCCCTTTGATGCTCTCCCATGTTGGCTAGGCATAGAAGAGCCAACTCCACCTTGCTTGGGTGCATAGGTCCTCCTAAGAGTTCCTCCTTCGCTTGGTGGTCCCTCGCATCAAAGACAAAGGAAAGAAATGGT
Organism: Ottelia alismoides; assembly: GCA_037367405.1. Taxonomy (NCBI): domain Eukaryota; kingdom Viridiplantae; phylum Streptophyta; class Magnoliopsida; order Alismatales; family Hydrocharitaceae; genus Ottelia; species Ottelia alismoides. The sequence goes on along the minus strand of JAZKJV010006277.1, from coordinate 192,439 downwards.
CAGAGCAGTCGAGCAAATAATATCAAATAGAAATAAAAACCAAACAAATAAATGAATCATGGACATGAGCAGATAATTGAATAAATGAACAAATAAGCTCACAAAATCATACAAAATCCGTTGCATCCCCGGCAACGACGCCATTTGATGACTGAGATCTGACGAGGGTCTAGAGTAATCCACACAAGGCGGAATCACAATGTCGCTGAGGCGACCGCTCAACAGATCCCAAATCGATCAACATATAACCCACAATAAATATATGCAATGAATATCCAAAAATGCGGAGTTAAAATTTATTATAACTCTACATGCAAGTGTGTATAGGTGTAAGTACATGTAGAGGTCGAACACTAGGAGGCGAAAGGTTGTATGTGTTGGATAATTTATTCAATCCTTTGTTCATGTCCATTTATGGTTTTTGTGGGTTTTGGATTTTATGTATTTTTTTTATAATTTTGTTTTAATAATTTTTTTTATTTTGTTTTTATATTTTATATTTTTTTTGATTTTCTTTTTATATTTTTAGTTATATAAATATAGATATATATATATAAAGAGATATATATAAGAGGAGAGAGAGGAGTAATATAATATAGAAATAAATATATATATATATGAATGCTTAATATATATATATAATATTTTTTTAGCTTTTAATATTTTTCTAATTTTTTTGTTATTTTTCTTTTTCATATTTTTATGTATTTTTTAATTTCAAAAATGTCCACAATATAGGACTAATTAAGTAGCCAAATATAATTTGGGTTTTAAAAATATAAAATAAACTCCAAAATTACCCAAATTAATTTTAATAGGTTAATAATAATATATAAATAATTATAAAAGAGAAAAACATATTTTTGGGGTTTTCTTAAGGATTTTTCTATTTTTTGTTGGATTTTGGAGCTTTCTGATTTTTTTAATTTTCTTTTTCATATTTTTAGGTTTTTTTAATTTCTGGACTCAATATATGTATAATTATACCATATATAATTTTTTTTGGAATTTTTCAAAAACATTTTATAATTTTTTTGTATTTTTCAATTTAAACAGTACAAAAAAGGCTTCTTTTTCATTTTTAATAATTAGGAAAAATGCGAAAAAATGCAAAATAAAATATGGCGTGAAAATACAGGGCATGAAGCACTTAACCTAATTTTTGTGGAATTTTAGAAGCATCCTAGATATTTTTAATAAATAGATAAAAGGCACAAAAATTAAATAGCCTAGCAGGGGCATTTTTGCAAATAAAATACATTACAGGGGCATCAGTGCAAAATTTCCACAGAAATAAACATTTATTTATATTTTTGGGACTAAATTACAATATACAAAAACTGCTGGGGCATTCATGCAAATTTCACGCGCCTCACGTGGGACTGCACGTGAGGCGCGGAAGGACCTAAATGCAATTCTAATAAACTCAGGGTCCTTTCTGCAAAAACTCCAATTTATTTACAACGTACTATTTATTTTACAATATTAAAAATTAAATACAAAAAGTGCGGGGGTTAAATGTGCAAATTACCCCCAAAGGCGCGCTATCCAACGGTTGTGCTTGATTCACTTGACACGCGTCGCCACCACGTGAGACGATGACGGTTCGCCGATCTACGGTGGAGATTAGATCACTCGCGTGATCTGACGGTCTGAGCGCAAGAGGATCGGACGGCTGTCATACGACCTGGACCTTCATCTTCATCCAGCGGCGGGGAGCACACGTGCAAGAACAGGGAAGAACGTTCACCGGGGCGAGCTTCTTCCTCCTCGATCTCACTCTCCCGCCGATCATCGCTGCATCTGAGGGTCCCAGAAGCTTCCTGGAGGGCTGCTCTATCTGCTGGAGGTGGTAGATCGGTCGGAGGCGCGCTGGAGCGATGCCACGAGCTCGGAGAAGGAACGCAGCTCCAGGTACCTCTGCCGGCCTTGGGAACGTCTCCTGGTGCCTTATTGCGCACCTAACCTGCACAGGAAGGTAGAGAGGCTCGAGGGCATCACCCTCGACCTGGGGTTTGAAGCTGTTAGCACGGGGATGGTGACGGGCGAGGAAGCTCCGGCGAAGGGTGATGGAGGAGCCTCGATTCGCGGAACCAAGGAGGCTCCGGTTGATAGGAAGTAGCTGGAAGGTGGAGAAGGCGATGGGGAACGAAATGACGGCGTAGTGGTGGTCGGTCACAGGGTGGAACACAGTGATAAGCTCGCCGGAGCAGAGCTCCGGCGAACTACGAAATCACTAAACTACGCTAGACTAATATGCGAAACATGAAACTAATTGCAGTAATGAAATGCTGGGAGTAAAAGCTACCTAGAAAAGTAAAATGCGCAACTCTTAGACCTGGGGGCCTCCAGGAGCAGGGCGGCCGCCGGAGCGCCGCCGCGACAAAATTTTCCTCCTCCTTGGGCCGAACCGAGGTGCTGGGAAGCGCCTCCTGTCACGAGGGCTCCTCCAGGAACTGATTCAAGCTTAATGGGGGGGGATGAAATTGGCCAAATTCGGCCAAGGAAGAGGAAGGACTTATTTATAGACATCCCTTGAGACCTTTATTGACAGGCTAAAATCGACAAATACATGCTATGTACAAGGGATCCAGGATCACGGCGGGAATCTAGGATGATCAGAGAAGATCTTTCGTGAAGGACTCGAGGGCGATGGATGAAAGGGACGCCCAGGAAAAAGGGAGGAAAGCCGGGGAAAAGACACGTCTGACGGAAGTCAGAGGCGCAGGGAGAGTTGACCGGAGGTCAACTTTCCCTGGCCCCTGATTGGCCCACATCAGCCGAATCTTGACCCAATTATTTAACCTAATAAATGAATTAATTAGATTTTACTTATAAAATAAAAAATGTTTATAAATTAATATAGTATTTATTTATGATTTTTATTTATTTTTTTGAAGTATTTTATTACGGTTTTATTAAAATAATGTATTTATAAGTATATATATATATATATTTTTTTATTTTGTTTATTTCATTTTATTATTTTATATTCTTATTTTATAAATTTATAACTTATTTTTGTGAGTATAAATATATTTTTATTTGATTTTTATGAGTTTATTCACATATTTAAATAAATGTGTATATGTATATGTAGGTATACTTATAGGTATTTTACCTATATATTATATACATTTTATTTATTTAATGCATTTTATTTGTTTTTATTTTGGATTTGTATTTTTAATAAGAGGTATACAGTATATACATTATTATACAAATATAGATGAATAAAGAATAAAAGAATAGAATCCCTTTTTATTTATATACACGTAGGTAGCATAGGTATTTTGCCTATGTATTACATAGGCTTATTTTATTTTACAAATTATTTTTAGTTTTCTTTTAATTTTAATATGTATATGTATTATAGACATTATTTACAAAATTCTAAAAATATGAATTTATGAATATTGAATAAAATGGATATTTTAATCAGGTATTATGTACAAGGTGGGCCAAAAACTTAACTTCTACAGATGAACTCCAAAAATTATGAAACTAATTTTATTAAATAGTTCTTGGAATGCTATATACAATTAAAGGTGAGTTTGGGTGATTTGGAGTTTTTTATTTGTAAGATATGGGTCTGTGAAGTTGAGATTTTTACTTTTTATTCTGGGTATAAAATTTGCACTGAGTATTATTTTTACACAAACTCAATTTTGTATTTTTATTTACATTATTATCTACAACTTTCATGAACAAAATTTCTTTATTTGATGAATAAATAATTATGTACAAAATAGATGTCAAGAATGTATAAATGAAGAAATAAATAAATGAGGTATTTATTGTACTATTGGCCCTTATCTCCCCCTACTTTATTCCTTGTCGACCAATTCCATGCTGGCCTTGGTCTCGGGGTTAGGGTCATAAAATATTTGGAATATTTTATTCCTTTTTCTTTTCTTCTCTTTATTCTATAATTTTGGCATTAAAAACCTTATTTTATGTATAATAAATACAATGAATAATGCATGCTATTATATACAAATTAATGCTAGTTATCTGCATTTGCTGGGGTTTTTAAGGCCAAAATGATAGAATAAAGGTGATGAAATGGAGATTCATCAAGAAGATGCCAAACTATCCCGAGAATTTCAAAGGAGACTGAATCCGAACCTGAGGGATGTAGTCTTGAGAGAAACAATGAAATGGTCTGACACATGCTTTATTTATCCCTTCTCCGACTCAAAATGGGTAATCCCAGTGCACGTTATTCCGAAAAAGTTAGGGTTTACTATTATTACAAATGATAGAGGAGAGGAAGTATCTACTCGTATACCGACATCCTGGCATGTATGTGTTGATTATCATTGTCTTAATGCAGCAACGAAGAAGGACCACTTTCCCTTGCCTTTCATTGATCAAGTTTTGAAAAGATTAGCTAGAAAGGAGTTCTTCTGCTTTCTGGATGGGTACTCCGAGTACAATCAAGTGGCAATCACCCCAGAAGACCAAGAGAAGACAACCTTCACTTGCACGTTCGACACCAATGCTTTCAGGAGAATGCCCTTTGGATTGTGCAGCACACCTACGAATTTCTAGAGATGTATGCTTGCAGTCTTCACCGAGATGGTAGGCAGTTTTCTCGAGTTGTTTATAGACGACTTCTCCGTCTATGGTGACAGCTTTGATTCTTGTCTTCAGCACTTGGATAGAGTACTTCAGAAATGTCGGGAAGTAAATCTTGTATTGTCATGGGAAAAGAGCCACCTCATGGTTACAAAAGAGATTGTGTTGGGTCACGTCATTTCCAAACGTGGCATGGAAGTCGACCTGGCAAAGGTGGATGTGATTGCTAATCTGGAGCCACCTCCGATAGTGAAGAATGTGAGGTCATTCGTGGGCCATGTGGGATTCTACATAAGGTTCATCCGTGATTTCAGCCGCAATGCCCGACCTCTTATAGAACTATTATGCAAGGAGACCGTGTTTAATGTTGATCAATAGTTTCTCCTTTCATTCAATCATCTGAAGGATCTAATCACTCAAGCTCCAGTCCTACAGTCGTCGGATTGGTCTCTTCCGTTTGAGATCATGATGGATGCATCAGATTTTGCAGTTGGGGTTATGTTAGGACAGAGGAAAGATAAGGCGCCCTATGCCATTCACTATGCCAACAAAACATTCGATGAAGCTCAGAGAAATTATACTATGACAGAGAAAGAATTGTTGGTTATGGTATTCATCCTTGAGAAGTTCAGATCCTATTTGCTTGGATCAAAAGTCACCATCTTTACTGACCACTCTGCTATCCGATACTTACAACAGAAGAAGGATGCTAAACCCAGACTGATCAAATGGATCCTTCTCCTCCATAAGTTTGATTTGGAAATCAAGGACAAGCCTGGAATTCAGAATGTGGTAGCAGACCACCTCTCCAGAATTGAGCAGCAAGAGCTTCCTCTGAACAGTGCATCCATCACATACACCTTTCCAGACGAATCAATTTTAGCCATGGATTCACTCCCTTGGTATGACAATATTGTGAACTACCTCGTATTTGGTGTGGTTCCACAAGATTGGATGAAAATGAGGAAGGACAAGTTCTTGTCCGCTATTCATTTTTACCATTGGGAAGACCCACTTCTATTCAGGGAAGGAGCGGATTGCATTTGGCAAAGGTGTATTCCTCAGGAGGAGCATCATAGTGTCCTCGAGCATTTCACTCGTTCGAATCTGGTGGACATCATCTAGAGACATAACGACAACAAAAGTACTCCAGTGTGGCCTCTAATGGCCCACGCTATTTAAGGATGCAACAACCTTTGTCAAAAGATGCACTCACTACTAGAGATTGAAAGGCACCCTCACAGCCAAAGATTCAATGCCCCTAAAGATCATTCAGATAGAGAACGTATTCGATTCTTGGGGCATCGATTCCATGGGACCTTTCCCCAACAGTTAGGGATATGAGCACATCCTTCTTGTCATTGATTATGTGAGTTGCTGGGTTGAAGCTATCCTCGCTTGAGCTGCAGACAGTCATATCGTTTGTCGGTTTCTAAAATAGAACATCATTTTGTTGTTCGGGATTTCGAAGATACTGATATCATATGGGGGTAGTCACTTCATAAATAGAGAGGTCAAAAAGCTTACGAAGGAGTACGACATCGAGCACCGTGTCGCATCTCCTTTCCATCCTCATACCAATAGCATGGCAGAGTTATCAAATAGAGAAATCAAGACGATCTTTCTGAAGCTTATGAAGTCAGACAGAAATAAATGGTCCCAACTTTTGGACTTCATCCTATGGGCATACCAAACCGCCTACAAATCTCCCTTGGGCATGTCAGAAAAGAAAAGATGATCTGAACAAGCTCCTGGAATTTCGAGACTATGCATATGATAACATCTTGATGTACAAGGAGAAGGTAAAACACTGGCACAACTGACACATCAGATGAAAGACCTTCGAAGCTAGACAGAAAGTGTGGCTCTTCGATGCAAAGTTGAAGATCTTCCCATGTAAATTAAAAAGCAAATGGACAGGACCATTTCAAGTTCGAGAAGTGCATGACAATGGCAGCATTGAAATATCAGAATTGTCTCATGGCGCACAACCATTTGTCGTCAACGGTCAACTCTTGAAGCCTTACCTTGAGCATGACACTTTCTTGACCGTCATCGACTTTATCCAAGTACTGCACTTTAATGACACATCCACAATAGTATCCGCATCAAAAGATTCAGATAATGCAGCTCATAAACTTTTCCTTTAAGTCTTTTTATCTTTTCTTATTTTCTTTTTTTCATTTCTACCTTCTCTCTATTAAAAAATGTTTTTTGTGTATAACCCCTTTTTTGCTAGTCTGCTATACTTAGGACATACTTTGTCCTAAGTATAGGGGGTGTGCACCCCGTGTAGTTTCACTATTCGATCCTCTCCCTTATATCCTCTTCTTCTCTATACTCAAGGATATCTTACCCTAAGTATAGGGGAAGACATCCTGAGTACGATCTGTTCATTCTCACCCTTGACCCTCCCTGCTTTGAGTACAGTCTGCTATACTTAGGATTATTTGATCCTAAGTATAGGGGGAAGGTTGATTTCTCATTCAGTTATTCCTTCATTCGTTATTTGTAGGATTTTCTATACTCAGTCCGAGTTATGTCTTCCCTTTTCCTCTTCGATCTATGAGGACATAGCTCAAGTTAAGTATAGGGGGGTCGTATATACTGTGTATATATTTTAGACATATTCATGGCTAAAATTATTCATTAAAATCTTCTAATAAAAAGATGCTTATAGCTCCTCAAATTCTTTCTGTATATACTGATTAATAAATCATGTAAAAATACTTTTGCAAAACGTTTGAAAATCTTTTTGAAAAATCGTTTGAAAAACTGTTTAGAAAATATTTTGTAAAAAAGTGTTCAACCTTTGTGAAAAGATTTTGTTTACAAAAACTATTTTCTTCATGTGAAATAAAAATGTTTGAAAATCATTTGCAAGGGTTTGAAAAATGATTGCAAAAATATGTGAAAACTTAGATATACTGTTTGAAAAACCTTTGCAAAATGATTTACAAATGTGTGTAAATATTTGTAAAATTGTTTGTAAAAACTATTTTGGACTATAGTTTTCAAAATTTTGTAAAATGATTTTCAAATAAGTTTGAGGAGTATACGCACCATATTAAAAGTCTTTACACATAAGTCAATAACAGTGATCATCTACCCCTTGTAAATTCTTTAAAAGTGAACTCTTGTAAATATAAGTGGCATCCTTGTGTAAATATTTGTACATATTTTCTTAGCCAAAATCCTTTTATTTTCAAAAATAAAAAAACATTTGCACAACTAAAAAGACCAGAAATATTTTTTTGTTTTTTTATTTTGAATATTTATTAACAAAAGGCATTTTTATTCCTTAAATTCTTTTTTGTATATACTAAGTAATAAATCAGTTTAAAAATCTTTTTTGCAAAATGATTTGAAAAATGGTTTGACCTGTTTGGAAAACTTTTTATGAAATATTTTCAACCTGTGGAAAAAGTTTTGATTTGTAAAAATTCTTTTCTTTGTGTGAAATAAAAGTTTTGAAAACCTATTTGCAAATGATTTTGAAATGGTTGTAAAAATATTTCGAAAAATATATGTATACTGTTTGAAAAATCTTTGCAAAATGGCTTTCAAATATTTGTAAACATTAACGGAAATTATTTTGTACTATATTTATTGCAAATAAATTTGAGGAATAAATAAATCATTAAAATTATTTACCAATTATACATAAAAACTTGATAAATTTACTTTTTGTGAACTTGTAAATCCTTTAAATTCTTAACTCTTGTAAATAAAAAAATGCATCATTCTTTGCATCACTGTACTTCGCATTTGCATAGCATTCACATTCTTTTCGAATGGAGCTTAATGATTGAACTAGTCCAAATAAAGTCAAAGATTTAAGCTTGGTTGGACCTTATTGCACCCAACTGCACTGGAATCTTTTGGGAACTAGATTTAAGGTACTTCAGGTCCATTGGGACTTAATTCTTTGAGACTAAGGGCTGGGTTCAAGTCACCTCAACTGATTAACTAGAACTTTTTGAGACACACGCATGACTCTTGTCGGTCGTGGCCTAACGTGGACACTTGCATCTTTCACTTGGCTCAACTCAGTTGGAGTGGTGAGGGGAAGGGATTTTTCGGTTTGAGACGTACACGAGTGGAAACATTCGTCCTCGTCTAGGGAGGGAAGTGCACCCCAACCCGATCCAGTTTCCATGAGGTCTAAAGACAGGAGAGTGTGGGTTGTAAGAATGCTTCAAAAGAGGGATAGTCTTCTAGCTCAAGAGGAAAAACTCCTTATGTAAATGATGTTGTAAATAACATGTTGAAAAAAACTCCAAAAAAAGTGGGCAGGCTTGATTGAAAATAAAATGCCTGCCAGAGTATGTATATATGTTGTATAGAAAATAAGCAAGCTTGAGCATCAAAGTTATACCATGTGAGCCTATAGCTGGATGACTTGACTACACTGGTCATGCATCCCAGGATATGTAGCTACACTGGCTACCGTCCATTCTTCTCTTCACCCCCTCCTCTTGAGTTAGATGCCACTTGAACTTAGAAGGGAATACCCCGCCCCTCGAAGAAAGAGTCGCTGGATTGGGGAATCATTGGGTTGTCATTCTAGAGAAGTCAGTTCCTTTGTGATTTCAGTTGAGGAGAGCCACTATCACTTACACTGTACAAGTCAGCCTCATTGTCATAAGGGTTTGCATATGATGTAGGTTGGTTCTGACATGGCTATTGAGGTGGTTTGAACCGAGTCTTGTGGCTCTCAAAGGCTGGTGTGTTTTAAATTTGGTTCTCGACCAGGTTCCACACACATTCTCACATCAAGGTCTAATCTGAGCTCCAAACTTTGATTTTGTAAAGACAAGTTTAATAATTAAAATCAATTCTATTTATTCTTTCCTTTTCTTTTCTTCTTTAATTCTTTTTATACTTATTGCACAAATGTTTGCTAGGGACTAGCAAAGGCAAGTATAGGGGGTGATGAATCTCTATTTCATCACCTTTATTCTATCATTTTGGCCTTAAAAACCCTAGCTAATGCATGCAAATAGCATTAATTTGTAAAATAGCATCATCATTTATTGCATTTATTGTGTAAATAATAAAGTTTTTAATGTCAAAATTATATAATAAAGGGAAGAAAAGAAAAAGAATAAAATATCGAAGAAATTTTATGACCCTAAACCCCGAGACCAAGTCAAGAATTGAGTTGGTCAGGAAGGAATAAAGTAGGGGGATAAGGGCCAAGAATACAATAAAAAGTACATTTATTCATTCATTAATTATTCATTTTTGACACATATTTTATTCTTTATTATTTATGCATCAAATATAGAAACTTTGAACATGAAAGTTGTAGATAATAATGTAAATAAAAATATAAAATTAAGTTTGTACAAAAATACTATAAAGAGTACTTTTTATACACAAAAAGCCAAAATTCTAACTTCACAGACCCATATCTTTTGAATAAAAACTCAAAACATATCAAAATCACTTCTAATCATATATAACTTTTCATAAGATATTTAATGGAGGTGGTTTAATAATATTTGGGGTTACTGTGAGAAAGTTAGGTTTTTAACCCTCATTGTACATTGTATCCGAATAAAATAATCAATTTATTCATTCTTTATTATTTTGCACATTCATATTTTTATAATTTTGTAATTATTATTCATAGCATATGCAGACATTAAAATCAAAATAAAACCAAAAAATAAAATAAAAAATAAAATAAGTCTATATAAATACATAGGCAAAATACATATAATATTACTTGTACATAAATTAAAGGGAACCATATTCTTTCATTATTTCCTCTTTCATATTTTTATATTCTTGTGAATATTATTTATAGTCTATTAAAAATATAAAACCAAAATAAATACCAAGAAAATACATTAAAATAAAATAATATATATAATACATAGATAAAATACCTATAAGTATACATGTATATTATACATATCTATTTATTCAAATGTATAAAATATATCCTAAAAATGTAATAAAAATATATTTGTACACATAAAAATAAGTTATAAATATATAAAATAAAAGAATAAAATAATAAAATAGCCAAATTATAGGCAAATATACCTATAAATAAACACTTAAAAACTAACTATTAATAAATAAAGTCAAAAAATAAATAAAAATCATAATAAGATACTAAATAAAATAATAAACATTTTTATTTTATAATCGAAAATTAATAAAATCAAATACTATTTTTAATAATTATTTTCGAATAAAATTGATGTTTTATCGTTTAGCGGGCTAAGTTGGACCAATCCCATTCTAGAGATTATTGACCGGCTGGTCAACTCTCCCCCCAGCCCTCTGATTTGACGCATCCCATCATCTCCCCGATTTTGCGCCTTTTTCCTGGGCGTCTCGTCCATCCATCACCTTTGACTTCTTCACACGAAATGATCATTGATCATTGTACATACACGCCCAACCATTAGATCCCTTGTATATACGCCCGAATTCATAATTTCGTCAGGTCAATAAGGGTGTTCACCTTATGTTATAAAATAACCACCTCCGTTTTCCATTGAGATTTTGGTCACCGTCTCGAGTCTAGGAGGCCTCATTGTGGATCCAGCTAGTATTCTCGTGACAGGAGGAGGTGATGCGAGGTCCGGCGAAGCTCCAAGAGCATGGAGGTGCACCTACGACCGTCCCGTCGACAACCTTTCTCCCTAGCCAACCCCAGGTATAAGAGTTGTCTTTTATCGTTTATTTTAATTACATTTGGTCGTAGGTTTAATTCCTCGTTCTTAGTTTAGGGTTTATGTAGTTAAATCAGGGTAATAAGGGGTTTGCATATTCACAGAAGCCGAGCACCAATGAGATCCTCTATGCACAATCAACCTGCTCTCCGTCGCTCAGATCGCCTTCATTTCCTTCCCCATCGCATGCTCCACATTTTCACTCATCTGGCCAACCCGATCCTCCCCGGATCTAGAAATCAAGGTCTTTCCTCTGCCCTGCTGTCGGACCTCTCCTCCCGACTCCCTACGCTACCTTTTTGCCGCTTAACTGGTCGAGGCATCTTGCCCCCGGTCCCTTTGTTGTCTTGTGCAGGTTCAAAATGGAAATAGGCGCCTGGAGGTGATATCAAAGTTCGTCGGAGACACCTAGAGCACCAGCCCTTCTCCGAGCTCGTGGTGGTGCTCTGGTGTATCGCCGCCAAATCTGATGCCTCCAGCTATTAGACGACCTCTCCAGGAGCGTTTGGACCCCTTTTGGAGCAGCAAAGACTAACGAGGAAGGCGATCTCTTCAGAATAAACTCACCAGCGGTGAGTTCCTTCCCTGTTCTTCCAACCGCCGTCTCCACCGTTCGATCGACGGGGGACCTCCAGATGTAGTAGATACCGTCGGATTACGCCATGTCTTGATCGTCAAATCATGCCACACAATATAATCTCATCCGCTGATCTACGAATCGGTATCCGTCGTCCATCGCACGACACGTGTCCAAGTGAAGCTTCATCGATTGTCGGATCCGCGCGTATATTGGGGTAATTGCATATGACCCCGCATGTTTTTGTATTTAATAATTAATTCTGTAAAAAAAAGTTGGCGTATTAAATAAATGAGAAATTTTGCAAAGAGGCCCTTGTTCTTTCTGTAATTACATATAGGTCCTTCCCAGGCTAAGTCACATGTAGGCCTAGGTAATGGCTATGGCATATTTGCATGGTAGCCCCTAGATTTAGTTTTAATGCAAAAATGCCCTTGCTAGGACACATATTTTATGGTTTTCCTCTATTTATTAAATATAACAAATGTGCTCCTAAAAATACACAAAATTAGGGTTAAATGACTCATGCCATGTACTTTTACGCCGCATATTCAATTTGCATTTTTGAGCATTTTAGTCATTTATTAAAAATGAAATGGTGCCTTTTTATTCTCTGTTTAACTCTCAAAATACCAAAAAATGAAAAATGCATTTAAAAATTCCAAAAAAAATAAATACAGTATATTTTATCATATTTCATTATAGAGCAAAAATCACTAAAAATAGAAAAATAAAAATGTTAAAAACCTTAAAACCCCCAAAATCTTTTATAAAAATGTAAAAAATCCTTTAAAAGTCCAAAAATAAGTTTTTCTATTCTATAATTTTCTTTATATAAATATTTATATATTAAAATTGATTTCGATAATTTTGGAACTTATTTGATATTTTTAATATTCAAATCAATTTTGGATTATTGATTAATCCCTTATTTGGGGTATTCTTGACTTAAAAAATACTTAAAAATTAGTAAAAGTTCCAAAAAATTACAAAAACATTAGAAAATATTAAAATCCAAAAACATTTTTTTTATGTTTTTATCTATATTTATTAGTATATATATGACTCTATATTGTATATATAAAGCCTTATATATGATATATATAAGAAATAAAAAATATATAAAAATATAAAAAGAAATATGAAATTAGAAAATACAAAAAGAATATATATATAATCCAAAAACCCGCAAAAGGTATGTGTACATGCGTGATGAATCACTTGGTTGTAAATAAATAACCACAGGCTATCTGTTTTGCTCTCGGTGGTTCGACCTCTACATGCTTACTAGCTATGCATTTTATTGTAGAGGAAAATAAATTTTAACTCCATATTTTTGGATCTTCATTGCTTTATTTTTGTTGTGGATTAATTGTTGATCAATCTGGATTTTTTTTTGGGGTCACTTCGACGATTGTCGGTCTGCCTTGTGGATTGATAAGACCTCTACGAAATATGCAGGTTATAGTGGTTGCGGAAACATGGGGCGAAACCACAGCACGTCGGTGTTGAGGAGAGAGGAAAAAAGGTTGTGGTGCAACTGAGGGAAGCACAGGGAGCGGGATGCAGTTGGGTTGTTGCGCCCCATCGCGAGGCGCGGGGGCGTGGCATGGATGGGCAGTTGTAGGGAGATGTAGGCAATGGTTGTGCTACCGCTAGAGGCAGGGAGTGGAGAAGGTGGTGATTGTGGGTGCTCGCGCAAGGGGCGGAGGATGCGGGTCGTACGGGTGTAGGAAGGAGAGGGGGATGCCACGTGGCATGCGTGGGTGTTGCCACGTGGTATGGAAAAAATAACATTTAAAATAAAATTTAAAATATAATAAATAATAATAATAATATAAAATAAATAAATAATTATAATAAATAGTAATAAATAGTGATAAATAAATAAAATAAAATAAATAATAACTAAAATAATAAATAAATTAAATACATAATAAATAAATAATAGGAAATAATAATAATAAATATAAACTAAAATAATTTAATAAAATAAAGATAAATAAATAAATAAAATAAAAAATGTGGGTGACACGTGGCAGCTCTAGGAGCTGCCACGTGTTGTTCCAAGAAAAATAAAAAAATATATATAAATAAAAATCATAAAGAAATAACAGAAGGGGTCAAATCAAAAGGTGTTCAACACAAAAGTTGCTCGTTTCAACAAGATCTACAAATTTCATAAGGACCTAAAATCAAAAGAAGTCATATGTACAAAAAGTATTTTTGGGTGGCATCTTATAAGTATAAAATACCACATTTTGGTATGTTACATATTTTTTATCATTTTAAAATAATTTAAAAATCAAAATAAAAACCAGGAAAAAATATTAAATAATTATTTACACCTTAGCTAAACTTTTTGGATTTTTAATAATTAAGAAAATAAGAAGATAAAATAAATAAATAAAGGGGGCAAATGTATAATATACAATAGGGCCCAAAAGCCCAAGTTTCACATACGAACCCCGATTCTTTTGAATTTGGTCTTGTTTTGAAGGCAATTGAACGTACATTAATTCAAAAGTAAGTAGGGGTCCATAGGAGACTGCATAGGAGAGGCATTAATGTTTAAAGGCTTTTAGTCTCAGACTAGGGTTAGGGTTTTATTGATTAATTTTACAAGTTAGTATTTTTTGACTTTTTCTACTATGTTAGTTATATATACTATAGAGTTGATTTTATTAATATTTGAGTTAGAGAAAAATAGATAAAAATAGGGGACATATGGCGAATATATAAGTGATATTTACAAGTGAATTTGGCTCCTTATTTGATGCAAAAATGCATGCTAAAGTGTAGATATTAATTCTAAGTGCATATATGGTAATAATGCAGAATAAATAGAGAAATGCAGCCAATTACTTGGGATCAGAGCTCTATTTTTAACTTTTTAGAGTGATAAATCATAGATTCATCAACCCCCTATACTTAAACCTTGCTCATCCCCGTACAACTAAAATGAAATGCAAAAGTGAAATGATTTTGGATTCCATACCAAGGTCATGAACAAAAGGTGAAATGAAGCTCAAATCGACCTTCAGATTAATGATGTCACGGAACCTTATTGGGAATTGAATTTAAGATCTAACAACCTTTGAGTTCCACAAATCTCTATTCAGGACGCCTCAACAGCCAGGTCAAAACAAATCCTCATACGCAAATTATGATGACTATGAATCTTGTATTGCGTAGGTGAAATATAGCTCTCCGCATCAGAAATAGTAAAGGAACAACCTCCTCTAACAAGGTAACTCTAATTGCTCGGTCTGGCAACTCTTTCCTCAAGGAGCGGAGTATTCCCTTCTAAGTTTAACTGCAACCGACTCAAGAAGAGGAGGTGGAGAAGAGAATGGATTGTGACCAATGTAGTCACATATTTGTGGAGTTTGACCAGTGTAGACAAGTCTCCATCTACAGGCTTCCATGGTATGAGACTTTGAAGCATATGCCTTGCAAATATACACACTCCGGCAAGAATTCTATTTTCAATCAGGCATGTCCCATTTTTTGGAGTCCTTTATTTTTCTCTTTCTCTTTTTTTGACATATATACAAGGTACACCATGTACATAAGGGGTTTTTCTTCTTGAGCCAATAGACTATCCCTGTTTTGATGCTTTATTACAACCCACAGCATCCCGTCGTTAGACGTCGGCACCACTAGACTAGGTTGAGATGATCCATCCTCCCTAGAGGAGGACGGATGTTTCCACCCAGGTGCTACCCCAAGCCAAAGGATTCTACCTCCTCACCACCTCATCAATGAAGAGCTACGTGCATGGTGCTTGTTCAAGTTAGGTCATTGTCTAAAAGAATCATGCGATGCATGAAATATTCTACTTAGACCAATCAAGATGACATGTGAACATAGTCTTGTGGACTCAAAGAATTAAGTCGCTCGACTTGAAAAATCTTAACTCCAATTCCTATAAGATTCCTATGAAATTAGGTAGATTAAGGTCAGATCAAATTCATCCTCAACTTTTATTCATAACTTGGTTCAGTTACCACTAACTTTCCACTTTGCATATGCTAGATATGTAAATGAAATGCAGATGAAGTGCAATGTATATGAATGAAGTGCACGACTTTTTTTTGGTATACCTCCTATTTTACAACAAATTTTAAAAAATCATTATTTACAAAATTTTTTCAAAATTATACAAGTATTATACAAATATGCATATTATACAAGTATACATGCATTTTACATTTTTTTTTAATTTTACCCACTCGTAATTATTGCATAATATATAAAAAATATGTGAAAGTATGAACTATGGGTAAAGTATATGTGTAATATATACACGTCCCCCTATACTTAGCATGTATTATGTCCTCAGAGTGCAAGAAGCGAGGAAAAGACAGCTCGTGCTAAGCGTAGGAGAGATAAAATAACAAAAAGTATAGAAGTCAATCTCCCCCCCCCCCTCGATACGTAGGATATGGTCAGCCTACGTATAGAATAAGAGCAAAAAATGGGGTGGTTGAGGTCTGGAGGATAAATGGATGAACATATACACGTGGCGGCCATCGGTCCCCCTTATACTTAGGCTCTGGTCAGCCTAAGTATAGGATAGGAGTGAGTATGAGAACCGATGGGGTTGGGTAGTATACAATGAGAAAGGGAAGTGGGAAAGAGATGCTTGGAGATGATAGGAGTAGTGATGATTCATGTGTTCCGTAAGAGTGGATCATTGGATTCTGGGATACGCATGAGTGAGATCTTTTCAACACAGGCTAACTACTCATCTGATTGTACAAAATTCCTTAACAGCTCCCCATTTATAAGGAACGGTCATGCACCATATGTAAGCTCTATAATCCATACACTGACGTTCGTGTTCACTTCCCTAACTATGAAGGGTCATGTCCACTTAGACTTCAACTTGCCTTGAAAGATCTTCAACCTATCATTGAATAACTATACATTCTAACCTGGGACAAAAAACTTGCGTATGATATTCTGATCGTGCCAACGCTTGATTTAGTCCTTATAGATCACATTGTTATCATATGCCTTGTTTCTGATTTCCAAAAGCTCGTTTAAATCCATCTTTTTGCTCGGTTGTCCCTCATGCGTGTTTCGGTTCACTTTCTTTAGTACCCCATTCAGATTTGTGTATTAGTTCGGCAAGGAGATGACATGGCTTTCCATAAACCATTCGGAAAGAGAGGTTCCAAGCGAGGTCTTGTAAGCAGTATGGTAGGCCCAAAGAAGTTGGTCCAAAAGCTGGGACCAATTCTTCCTGTCAAGGCAGACTAGATTCTATAAAATGCCCTTCACCTACCTATTGGACGCCTCAGCCATGTCATTCGATTGTGGTTGGTATGGACTAGCGACACGGTGCTCAATGTCGTAGTCATTTGTTAACTTTTTCATTTCCCTATTAACAAAGTGGCTACCCCTTCAGAGATGATGACTTTGGGAATCTCGAACTGTAAAATGATGTGAACTTTCACGAACTTACAGACAGTCTTGCTGTCTATGGCATGGGTAGGGATAGCTTCCACCCACCTAGAGAGATAATCAACTTCCAAGAGAATATGCTCATAGCCATGGATGTTAGGGAATGTGCCCATGAAATCTATGCCCCATGCATCGAAAACATCAACCATAATGACCGGTTGCATGGGCATTTCATCTTTGGGAACGAAGGTTCCTCCCATTCTCTGACATACTGGATACGACCTAACAAATGCATATGTATCACAGTACAGGGTCGGTCAGTACAAACCACACTGGAGCACTTTCTAGGCAGTCCTCTTCCCGGAGTGATGTCTTCCTACCTCCAAGGAATGACAATAGGTGAGGATGCTCATGTATTCCTCCTAAGGAATACACCTCCGTCAGACACAATCTGAACCTTTGAAGAAAAGGAACGGATCCTCCCAATGGTATTTTCTAGATTCTGACTTAAGTCGGTCAATGTTGCTCTTGGGCCAATCATGGGGAACTGTCTTAGACACTAGATTCTGACTTAAAGTCGGTAAATTCTACTCTTGGACCAATCATGGGGAACTGTCTTTGACACCAAGAAAATCACCATGATGGCATACCATGGAAGAGAGTCGATAGAACAGATTGACTCATCGAGGAATGGGTCCTTGATGGGGTCAATCTCAGAGGAACTATGTGACTCAATGCGGGAGAGGTGATCAGCAACCACATTCTTCACTCCAGGATTATCCTTGATATGCAAATTGAACTCTTGGAGTAATAAAGTCCACCTAAGAAGACGTGCTTTTGCGCCCTTCTTTTTCATGAGGTATTTGATGGTTGTGTGATATGTGGAAACGGTAACCTTGGATTCTAAAAGATAAAACATGGATTTATCCAAGGCAAATATTACGGCAAGCATTTCCTTCTCCATGATGGTATAATTCCATTGAGCCTAATCGAATACTTTGGTTGCGTAGTGGACATCATAAGGAATCCCTTCTCTCCTTTGTCATAATGAATCCCTTCTCTCCTTTGTCATGACACGGCCCCAACTGCAATGTCAGAAGAGTCCGTCATGATCTCAAAAGGAAGAGACTAATCTGGGGCCTGTAGGATAGGAGCATACATGATCTTCCTCTTTAGGAGATCGAAGGCCTCAAGACACTTGTGATCTACAACGAACCCCATATCTTTTCCTAAGAGCACCATTTGTGGTCGGGCAATCTTTGAGAAGTCTTTTCTGAATCTGCAGTAGAAACCAACATTCTCGAGGAACGACCACACTTGTTTGATGTTTGTTGGTGGTTGAAGTTTCTTGATCACATCTACCTTAGCAGGGTCAACCTCCATTCCCCTCTTGGAGATGACATGCCCCAACACAATGCCCTCTTGAACTATAAAATGGCTCTTCTCCCAAGAGAGCACATGATTCACCTCCCTGCATTTCTCAAGGGCTTGATCCAAATGAGATAGACAAGTATTAAACGAGTTGCCGTGGATCGAGAAGTCACCCATGAAGACCTCAAGGAAATCACCCATCATCTCAGCACATATTGCAATCATGCACTGCTGGAAAGTCCCTGGTGCATTGCATAACCCAAAGGGCATGCGCCTAAATGCGTACGTACTAAACAAACAAGTAAATGTGGTCTTTTCCTGGTCCTCAGGAGCGATGGCCACTTGGTTGTAGCCCGAGTACCCATCTAGAAAACAAAAGAATTCTTTCCCCGCTAGTCTCTCCAGGATCTGGTCTATGAATGGTAACGATAAATGATCCTTTTTCATCGTGACAGTCAAGCTTCTCTAGTCCACACAGACATACCATGACGTGGATACTCACATCACAATCTCCTCTCCATCTGAGTTGGTGACTGTCTGAAGTCCCACCTTCTTAGGGACTACATGAAGTGGTGGCATCCACTTGGAACCAGAGATGGGATATATAAACCCCACGTCACACCATTTTTCAATCTCCTTCCTGAACACATCTCGTAAGTTTGGATTCAGCCGACGTTGGAACTCATGAGAGGGTCTAGAACCTTCATCAAGGTAAGTATGGTGTGAGCACCGAGCGGGGTTTATCTCGTGAAGATCGGACACATTCCAGCCTATGGCCTTGCGGTTCTGTTAAAGAATCTCTAGTAGGCGAGATTATTATTCTCCAGTCAAGCTAGCACTAATAATGATTGGGAACTTTCGTAGCGGGCCCGTAAGGAAGGCATGCTTCAAGGCGGGGGTAGAAATTTGAGCTCGGGAATGGTATGATCATCGAGTAAATCTGTCTCAACTACATCTGAATCTGGCTCTGTCAAGGATGTGGTTGGATCTGCAGTGATAGTAGCTACCAACTGGTTCTGCTCAGGAGTCGGATCGCTAAAGGTGTCCAAACAATCGACAAAAGCCACGTCCAACTCATCATCATCGTCCTCTGATTAACTTGAAGGGAACAAGTCTGACAAGCCTAAGCCCACTTCTGAGTCATCAAAGATGTAAGGAGATGCATTAGAGAAACCTCCCGTCGGTAAGGTCTAATTCTTCAGGATCTGTCGAACTACCTCATCCACACCGTCCTCTCCTGGTGAGAGGGACTCATCAACCCAAGTTGATTGTTGCTGCCAGTGATAAACTGTGTCAACTTTGTAGCACTCAGCCTCCAATGAGAGATACTCTAAACTGCTCTTTGAATCAGGTCTCTGCCATTTCGTTTGCTGCATCTCTAACTCTACACTTTCATCGTGTGCATGAAAATGTATCTTTACTAGAGTATAATCAAATATGGCTTCAGTTGTCCTCAGAAAAAGGTGCAAGAGCTCGGTCTTTTAACTTTCAATTTTATTTGGTAATAAATGCAAACTTCAAAAGAGCTAACGAGCTGTTAAGTGTCTCTATTTCCCTAAAGACTAGCGTGACTCTCACAACTATTTGCACCTACTTTCAGCCAGTATGGATGTAAGTATGGACCGTAAAACAACTACTCGTTACTTAAGGACCAAGCCTTATGCAGTGTCCTTTAAACCATCCACTATGCTAAGGAAATCCAGACCGTTTACCGGCTACCTGTATTTCCTCACTGAGAAGTAGCTAATGAATATGTGATTCATCATCTTTATTCATTTATTTTAGCTTAAAATACCTTATAAAACACCTTCATATAACACTAACTCCATATTCTTAATAACTTGCATCTATGTAAATATTGTACACTTCTTATTAATTTTAACCTAAAATAAATAAAGAAAGAAAGGAAGGAAAATAAAGAAAAGAAAATAAAAAAAGGAAAAATAAAGAAAAGAAAATAAAAAGGGGAGGACTGTATACAAGGTGACCCAAACCCCGAGAGAAGGTCAAGACTTGACATGATCGACCAGGAATAAAGTAGGGGGAGATAGTGACCTCAATTAGAAAAAAAATATGTTGTGTGTATATCTGTATAAAACTAACACTAATTTATTTTTGCATTAATTGACCACAAATCAAATCACTTTCAAAACCCAAGTTGTAAATAAAAATATGTTCTAATTAATAAAAATATTTGCACAATTAAAATCATGTACAGAATAAAAGTAGCCACACTTGGAAAAAGCCACTAGTACTAATTGAAAGACCAATTTCGGCTCCATATGAGCTCAAATTGAATCAATCTCACTTCCATTGGATTCGAAATTAAATTATCTTTAAAATGGTTGTATTTTCATAATTTTTGGAGTTACAGTTGAAAACTCGATTTTCTGGGTGGTTTATGCAAATTTCCCATGTATTTTGTGCATATTGTATTTTATATATTTGTAAATTATTCTCACTAATTATTTAAAATAAAAATAAAAATTACTAAAATTATTAAAACAAAAAAGGATTGATTTCCTCATTAACCCTTGTATATAATGTCATATATGTATATAGTTGCTATTTTTAATTAATCGCCATAAAAAATAAAAAAATAATTTTTTAAATTCAAATAAATAAGTGACGAAAATTCAAAAAAAAGTTAATTTTGTAAATATTTTATCTCTTTTACTTTATCTCATTTCATCTCTTCCACCAAAAAAATTCAAAAAAATCATTTCAATTTTCATCTCTCTTATCTCTTTATCCAAAAAAATCAAAAAAATCAAATTTCGTCTCTTTTCTATTTATATGTCTCATTCTCCATCATTTCAACTTGATAAATCTTTAACGAGAGGAACCCGATCTCCGAGAGAAAATTTCGTCGAGAATTGTACCTAGCCTCCGAGCCGTCCGGTGACTGCGAGTCGGTCATGTCGAGGCGATCACGGTCCACTTCTGCTCCTAAGGAACGATCCACATTTTCCTTCTTATTCAATTTCCATTGTCATTTTATTTCTCTAGATCTTTAGAAAAATTCATCACGATTTTGATCTGCTTTGACTCGATTTTTTTTCACCTCATTTTCTCGATCTCTCCACGTTCTATTTCTATCGTCCACGATCTCTCAACTCCGACTGCATTCAGTGGCCGGAGATCAGATTCGAATCTCTCATTTCCGCCGGATCCCCGTTCATTTTCTGATTTGTAAATAGATTAAAAAATATAAAAAATATATTTGTTTCTTTCTTCCCTTACATTTGTTTTGCAGGGTCATTAAAAAATAAAAATTAAAAAATTTTCTATATCCCATTTTTTCTTAATTTCTATTTTTTTGAATTTACAAAAAATAAAAAAAATAAAAAATGTTTTTCTTTTAATTACTGTTTACATCATAGTAAAAGAAAAAAAAGGAAAAAAGGAAAAAAAAGCCGTGGTGTCGTTGATGAATCTCCATTTCATCACCTTTTTTCTATCATTTTGGCCTTAAAAACCCCAGCAAATGCATGAAAATGACATCAATTTATCCATAATAGCATTCATTATTTATTGTATTTATTATACAAAAATAAGGTTTTTAATGCCAAATTATAGAATAAAGAGAAGAAAAGAAAAAGGAATAAAATATTGCAAATATTTTATGACCCTAATCCCGAGACCAAGGCCAGAATGGAGTTGGTCAACAAGGAATAAAGTAGGGGGAGATAAGGGCCAGTAATGCAATAAATACCTCATTTATTTATTCATTCATTTATGCATTTTTGACACCTATTTTGTACATAATTATTTATTCATCAAATAAAAATATTTTTTACATAAAATTTGGAGATAATAATGTAAATAAAAATACAAAATTGAGTTTGTACAAAAATGATACACAGTGTACATTTTATACCCAGAATAACAAGCCAAAATCTCAACTTCACAGACCCATATCTTGCAAATAAAAACTCAAAATCACCCAAAATCACCTTTAATTGTATATAACTTTTCAAGAGCTATTTAATAGACGTAGTTTCATAATTTTTGGAGTCCATCTGTGGAAGTTAGGTTTTTAGCCTTTATTGTACATAATACCTGATTAAAATATTAAATTTATTCATTATTCATTATTTTTATAAATTGATGTTTTTAGAATCTTGTAAATAATATATATAATACATGTACATATTGAAATTAGAATAAAACAAAAAAGAATTGGTAAAATAAAAAAAGTCTATGCAATACATAGGCAAAATACATATGCTATTTATATGTATATAAATAAAAAAGGGATTTTATTCTTTTATTCTTTATTCATCTATATTTTTATAATATTGTAAATATTAATAAAATTTATTAAAAATGTAAATCCAAAATAAAATCCAATAAAACTCATTAAATAAATAAAATATATAAAAAATATAGGTAAAATACCTATGAGTATACCTACACACTATATACACCTATTTATTTAAAGAAGTAAATAAACTCATAAAAATTAAACAAAAATATATCTACACTCACAAAAATAAGTTATAAATTTATAAAATAAGAAAATAAAATAAAAAAATAAAAATATACAAAATAAAAATAAATACATGTAAATACACGTATAAATACATTATTAAAATAAACCCATAATAAAATACATAAAAAATAAAATAAAAATCATAAATAAATACTACATTAATTAATGCACATTTTTTATTTTATAAGCAAAATATTATAAAATCATTTATGGGGTTAAATTAATGAGTCAATAATCGAGCTGACGTAGACCAATCAGAAGCCAGGGAATGTTGACCCCCGGTCAACTTCCCCCTGCGCCTCTTACTTCTGTCAGACTTGTCCAATCCCCGATATTCCTCCATTTTTCCCGCATGACCCGTAGCTCAATCGCCCTCGATCCCTTCACGAAAATTGCTCCTAGGACAATGATAATCCACGCCGACACCTGAGATCGCGTGTACATAGACCATATTCGTTGATATTCGCCGGACAATAAAGGTACCCGTAAATGTTTATAAATAAGAACCTCCCCCTCCTTGCCCGAATTCGGCCAATTTTAATCCCCCTAAAAGCCTCGACTCAGTTCCTAGACGAACCCTTGTGACAGGAGGAGCGTCCCAGCAACTTGAATCGGCCGGAGGAGGGGATAATTTTGTCGCGGCAGAGCTCCGGCGTTCGTCCTGCTCCCTGGAGGCCCCCAGGTATAAGAGATGTCCCTTTACATTATTTAGGTAGTTTTTCGTTTCTAAATTTCATTCCTGCCATTTATTTCGCAATTAGATCCTTAGTGTAGCCTAGGTTAACAAAATCGAAGTTCGCGGGAGCTCTGCTCCGGCGACTTCTTCACACTATTATCGATCGTTCCCGACCACCTCGTTCATCCCATTTTGTTTCCCCTTGCCTTCTCCATCTCCCGATCACATATGATCCACCGAAGACCTCCTGTCTTCGCGAATCGGACCTCCACCTCCGCCGTTCGTCGGAGCTCCTCTGCCTCGCCTCATCTTGCACCGCGGCTTCAAAATCCAGGGTCGAGGAGAAAGCCCTCGTCGCCCTTGTTCTTCCTATGTAGGTATCACGAAGAGAAGAGCCCTCTTGGACTCGAATTGAACCAGGAAGAGGTTCCTGGAGGTCCCAAGCTTCCCCGACCTCGCCTGATCTCCTCGGACCTCCAGGAGCCACGCTGAGACCACCATTCGACGCGGGGGACCGTCAGCAACGAGCAGAGCACCTTAGACGCGAAGGAGAAGCCCAGAGGAGCTCGCAGTTCACGATCGAAGCTCGCCTCGCGCGAGCTTCTTCCATGTTCTTCCAGGTGGCTCCATCGCCGTCCGATCATGACGAAGGCCCCAGATTCGATCGTGGCTGTCCATCTTAGCCACGCCTCAGCAGTGGATGCAGATGAAAGACCTGATCTGGACCACTCATCGGCGAACCGTTATCAGCCCACGTGGATGTGCCACGTGGATAAGTTAAGAGAAAGCAGCCGTCGGATGAAGCGCCTTTGGGGGTAAATTGCAGATCTTTTCCCCCGCTTTTTGTATTTATTATTTACTCCTGTAAAATAAATGTCACGTTGTATATAAAAATTGGATTTTTGTAGTAGGACCCCTGTGCTTTATAGAATTACAATTAGGTCCCTCCGCGCCTCACGTGTAGTCCCACGTGAGGCGCGTGAATTTTGCATGTAAACCCTGGTGGGTTTGGTTAATTGTAAAATAGTTCCTAAAATTTAAATAAATGTTTATTTTTGTTGGTTTATTTGCACTATGCCCCCTGTCATTTATTTTTATTGCATTTATGCCCCCTGCCACACTGTTTAATTTTTGTGTTCTTTATGTATTATTAAAAATGCCTAGCTAGCTCCTAAAAATTCACGAAAATTAGGTTAGATGCCTAGTACCTTGTAGATGCATGCTATATTTTCGTTTGGTATTTTTGAGCATTTTATCCATTTATTAAAAATGAAAAAGGAGCTAATTTTGCATTGTTTAAATGAGAAAATACAAAAAAAAATATAAAATATTTTTGGAAAATTATAAAAAAATTATATATGATATATCTATATGTTTATTGAGTCCAGAAAGTGAAAAATCATAAAAACAAGAAAAAGAAAAATAAAAAAATTAGAAAACTTCAAAACTAAACAAAAAAATATAAAAATGCAACAAAAATGTCAAAAATATATTTTCCTACTCTATAATCATCTTAGATATTATTATTTATGTATTAAAATTAATTTAGGTAATTTTTGGATTTATTTTATATTTTTAGTACCCAAATTAGTGTCGGCCTATTTAATTAGTCCATATTAAGGACATTTTTGAAATTACAAATACATTAATTTTAGAAATATTAACAAAAAATATATAAAATATATATATATAATATGTCTAATACATATATTGAGTATTTAAATAATAATAATATGTATATATATATATATATGTATATATCCATGTATCATATTTCTCTTTCTTCTTATAGATATACATATAACTCTTATGTGTATATGTATATATAGATATCTATATTCTATAAATAATATAACAAAAAAAGATAATAAAAAAACAAAATAAAAATTATAAACCAAAAATAAATTAAAAAAAATAATATAAAACCCCAAAACCCACAAATATATATATAATTCATTCAAGGAAGACCCTGTTGCACATGAACACCCATAGGCTACCCTTTTTTTTGCTCTCTGTGGTTCGACCTCTACATGCTTATTCACTATGCATTTTATGGTAGAGTTAATAAATGTTAATTCACAGTTTTGGGATTTAATTGGCTTATTCTTTAATGTGGGTTGATTGCTGATCAACTGGTGTTTTGTGAGCGGTCGCCTCAGCGACACTATCTTTTGACCCTCGCAAAATGCCCGTTATCAGATGGCGCCGTTGCCAGGGAGCAATGAGCGTAGCCTAGCACATTTTGTCATTCTTGATTTGAAAGTCATTTATTTATCATTTATTTTGTGAATATCTATTTATTTACAATTGTGATAAATTATTTCATGCTTTATTCCATTGATTGAGCTTATATTAATACTATATTTTTGTGACCTTGTTGCGAGGGCCCGCCACGCGAGGATGGTTTCTTAGGGAGCCAAGGCAGCCGAGCTTGGAGGAGGTTGGTCTTCACCTCATGACCAGCTGGAGAGAGCCCCAAGGATGCAAGGGGATGAGAATTAGATAGGCCTTAAGCAATTAGGAGCAATTTCTTTGTAATTTATGGTGAGAGAGAGACAATTTTGGCATGTAATATAATTTGGATTCTACTCTTCACAACGAGGTCCAGTGCTCGGGTGTCTGTTCACCTGGGGGCCTCGTCGCGGCTTTCTCGTGTTTTTCCGTATTATTTTCTTTGTTTTCCGTTGTTTTGAGTTTTCTGCCTTTATTTTATTTTATTTTGTTTTGTGTGCATGGTGCCCCTAGACATAGGCTTGCTTGATCGAGTAGACTAGGTCCAAACACCCTAATAATATTGCATGCACCTATAGTACGATCTTGGACTTAGATCAAACTCTAAACAGTCGCCTCATCACCTTCAAGCCAACGTGCCGCGAGCTCTCCCTGACAAGCGCTTCTCTTGAACTCGATGTGTCGAGAGGAGGAGGGGTGAGCCTAGACCGGACTCCTGGATTGAAGGGCAGTGACCGACTTGTGGTTCTTCACGCTAATAGCAGCTAATGTTTAGGACGATTTTGTCGCTTGCATACCGCCATGTAGATAGGTTTAAAAATTCTATTTTGCATACCGCATGGAGAGAGCTGGGATGCACTGTAAGTCTTCTAACTCAGCATGCATCATTCGGTTCAATGGTGAGATTTCCATCATGGAACCACTTGCACGGTTTTTCCGCTATCTCCCTCTGATTTTGAGCACTTAGGACAAATGAAAATCTACAAAAACGTTA
Source organism: Ottelia alismoides (assembly GCA_037367405.1). Taxonomy (NCBI): domain Eukaryota; kingdom Viridiplantae; phylum Streptophyta; class Magnoliopsida; order Alismatales; family Hydrocharitaceae; genus Ottelia; species Ottelia alismoides. Next base: position 165,406 of record JAZKJV010006277.1, on the reverse strand, counting down.
GGCGCTGGTATGAAAACAGACTCAAAAAAAGTGAAAATCCAAAAAGCTAAAACAAGGGGACTATTAAATAAACTTTAACCTTAATTAAAATCCGTAATGGACTATCATTGTACCGAGTTCATAAAGCCCTCATTGTTTTCAGGTACCTTTGGAGGGGGACCAAAACCCTACTCCCATGAGTGAGGCACGTCCCATAAGGAATAGAGCCAAAATCCCAGTCTGCAACTGCCTTGTGTATTGCCTGGATTTCCGAAGTAATGGCACTTCTATCGTACATGACCGAGTAGGGCCTTGTCAACAATGGTGTTACCGCCTTGTGTGGAACATCGACATGGTCTGAAGTACTGAGCATAGGCCACGCCTTCATGGGGGTGTCTGTCTCATCGGTTTGCGCCCGAGTAGGTTCTTGTACGCTCACGGGTGATTCCGTTGCGAGCGAGAACCGAAGTATTGGATTCGCCTATCGGCTTCCTCTCTCTATTTCTTTGGCTGAGTAGGGATCCAGGAAGGGTTACAAGGACCTCAAAAAGTACAGACTACAGGATACAAAGGAGGATGACAAGTACGGGATTCTTTTCTGGCAATACTCTCTCTCCTATAGGGTTAGCGTGCTAAGGACTTGTTAAAAGATTTGATTGAAATAACAACTATAAAACTGAAAAGATAATAAATAGCTGAACCTTCACGGCTTCACATGGCGTGAGTTGGTGAATCCAATTTTGTATTGTGTTTGTATGGATCTAGATTAAGGTTCAAAGATCGAGTCCCGTGCCTTTGCGCAAATTTTGTTGTGTCATTCTCCTTTGACCACCCCACTCAACCGAGCCTTTATACTGTTTTGCACTCCTTTTTATTCCTCGTTGACCATCGTATCCTTCTTCCAACATCCAATCCTCTTTTGTGCTTCACGAAGTTGATCCATGGATGGTTTCCGTCGGGACCTCACCGACACCCACATCGATTCCATAGACTCAACTCCACCAATAAATTCGAGGCGATTCCCGAGAACCCGATCCGGACTTTGCGGATCGATCTCCAGACTCCTCGTTTTCTACCTTTCTCTTGACCACCTAATAAGCCAGGATCACTTTTGTCCCACTTTTGTCGTTGTGAATCGGAGTCGATTACAGTCCACATCTTTTTCCATTCACAACATGCTGGGGTTGACTTGAATTCCAGCTTCATCATGACAGCTGAACAATATTGCAAGTGGTCTGATTTGGACTCTCTCATCCTGCAGATAGAAGACAGATCAAGCCCTGGAGACTACTCCGGAGTTCATTTCGTCAGATTCAGGCCCTGATATGGCTCCTCAAGGAAAGGGCAAGGGTCAACAGTCACCCCAACCAGAAGGACAGTTGCCAGATCAGAATCAGGTTAATGCACAACTGTTGGCATCTATCCAGGCCATCCAACAGCAGCTGACAGAGCAAGCCCTAGCACAGACAGCTTTTCAGCATATGTTGAACGATGTGATGAACAGAGCCGAGGGAGGAGGAGGCAGAGGAGGAGGCAGAGGCGGAGGTGGAGGTGGTGGTCCACCTGATGATGACGAACCAGAACTACCACCACCCAAGCCTACACTAAAAGAGACGTACAATCCTAGAGACAGCCAGATGACCGAGTGGATCCTCATTCCACCGGTGCACGCTCACTTTGAGCTGAAACCCCAGTTCCTTGCTCTTCTCCTAGCATTCCATGGAAACACCAGTGAAGAGCCGTACATCCACCTGCAGCAGTTCTCACGTATTTGCCGCACCACTCACTATCCCAATGTCCCTTTGGACATTGTCAAGATGACGACGTTCCCCTTCAGCTTACAGGACAAGGCCCTCTATTAGGTCAACCATCTGGGGAAGGTTGTGATGACCTGGGAGGAATTGAAGTCAGCTTTCCTGCATAAGTTTTACCCTCTCGGTCGGCTCAACCAGATGCGAGCCCAAATCAGCAACTTCTCCCAAGGAGCCCACGAGTCCATACATGAAGCACGGGAGAGATTCACCGATCTGCAGGAGAAATGCCCCACCATGAGATCCCGAAAACCAGTTTGGTCCAACATTTCTTTGGGGGCCTGAACATCGAGAGTCAAAGGCTCGTTGATGCAGCATGTGGGGGTTCGCACTTCAACAAGGATAAAGATGTGGTATGGCAGATATTCGAAGAAATGGTCGAAGGAGAGGACGCCCTCTCTTCATCCAAAGCATATCAGAAGCAGCCCCAGATCCTCCAAAACAAGTACACATGGCAGCATCCCGCGAAGCGGAGAGAGATGAGAGCTCCAACCTTAGTATCATCAGGGACCATCTCTCGAAAGTCGATATCATTGAGAAGCGATCACAGGACCTTGAAAAACTTGCTGTGATCGAAAAGAGGACCCAAAATCTAGACAAGCTTGATCAGATCACCAAGAAACTTGAACTGTTGGTGGGAACCATCAACTCTGTTCAGTCGGCAGCACCATCAGAAGTTCCAGCTGAGAAGAAGGATGAGCAACAACCGCAGCATCAGCCTCAGCCGAGCCAGCAGCCACCGGCAGTCCAGCACGTGTACTACGTGCAGGCGCCCGACCAGGGCCAGCCGCCACAGCAGATGGTTGTGTACCAACCAGAGTTTCTTTCAGGATCTGATCCAGTCTTCCACCACCACCCCTGATTCGGGAAGTGAACGGGGGTATGGAGTAACGAAGCACAGCCGACCCGTGGACCGGCCCACTTGCCAACCGGCAATACCACCAACCTCAGGTTGGTCGTTTTGGACAGTCCTCTCAACCACCGCAACAGTGTCATCAGCCTCCCCAGTATGCAAATCAATAGAGGCAGAATCAGCCATACCAGCAGCCGCAATACCGCCACCCACAGCCGTTTCATCAGTATGTGGTTGCTCCACCTAAGCAGTATCAGCAGTATCTTCCCCCCTCTTATCAGCAGCTACAACTTCCTGCGCCACCCCAGCACCACCAGCAACAACCTCCGCACCTACCCATGCAACAGCAGCATGGTCTGCACGCTGAATCCACCGAGGTACCTCCTGTGAACCCAACTATGGATTGTCTGGCCCAACTCGTCAAAGGGCTGGCAGATATGACCAAGAGGCTCGACGACCTGACTGCCACTAGAACCACTATTCCAGCTCAGGTCGAGGCCAACCCCAATAACTTCAAAAAGAAAGAGCAGGTAGAGTGTGATGTCATGTCTGTGTCCGAAAATGATCTTACTGTTTATTCTAATGCTGCTACTCTCAGGAGCGGTAGGGCCTTGCCTCCGCCTGCTATCAAGAATGGGGTGAATAAAGAAACAGGTGGATCGTCATCTTCCGCATCAGTCGTGCCAGCTACAGGGGCGGGTGAGGAGGAAGAAGAAGGAGAAGCCATTCCAGTCGTCATGCAGTGCCAGCATCCCCAGCCAAAAATACAAAAAAAATCAAAAAAATCAAAAATAACAAAAAGAAGTTTGCAGCCGAAGCGAAGCCGCGCCAGCCTTGGAGGAGCCTCCAGCAGTAGCCGATCCCTCGCCAGTCGACGTAGCAGACGCTATACTTTTTGCTCGCCCCTCTGCACCAGCATGTCAGGATACAGTTTGTACTCCTTTTTGTAATCCGGATGTACAACATTCTATGGGCGATAGTTTTGATGTAAATAAGAACTCCGTTTTTCCTGCTAGAGATGTACATATTCCTTTCCCTCATGGAATACAAAAATCCAAAAAAATTGCAAAAAGAAAAAGTGCTTGTCTGATCCTGGAGTTGTGGAAATACTAGACAATTTAGCTGTTGAGATTCCCTTACTAAAGGACGTGGAGTACATGCCAGCTGTTAAGAAAGGACTGAAAGAAGCATGTATGAACAAGCGTCGCCTAGCACATGAGAGCAGACGCAGAGATGTAGAAAAGCACGTGCTCTCCATGGCCACTGTTGCAGCTATCAGCAATCTCCCACAGAAGAAACAAGACACAGGAGCACCTCTTATCAGTTGTGAGATTTTCGATCAAGTCTTCGAGCGTACTCTACTCGACAGTGGGTCTTCCATCAACCTTTTGCCGTCATCAATAATGCATGAATTTGGACTGGGTCCGCTCAAGCAGACACGAATGATCCTTCAGTTCGCTGACCGATCCATCAAGCGGCCCCGGGGTCTTTTGGAAGACGTTGTAGTTAAGGTACAGGAGATGCAGTTTCCAGCTGATTTTGTAGTCCTTGATATGGACTCACCAGCGCCTCTGCTCCAGACCCCTATCATCCTTGGCCGACCATTCCTGCGTACCTCAGGTGCCGTGGTTGATTACTGGTCTGGCAAGATTACTTTTAGCTCGAACAACAAGCAGATCACTATAAACATGATCAGAGAGCTGAACGCCACGACTGATGAGAGCCATGCAGCATCAGAAGCAGACTATGACTTTGTTGTAGAGATCAGAGACTCGTCACTATCATTGAATGATTCTTGGACCCGAGAAATCCTCACTCTTGAGGAGGACTTGGAAAGCACAGTTACCTTATGCTCCGATGATTCTTGGGAGACAGATTCTCAGATGCAGGCGCATCTTTTTAATCCAGAGTATTCACTCCAGACCGAACACAATGAGCCTAGCGCAGAACTGTTCGGCACCTCAACGGGATCTCAACAGAATGCTGAGGATGGTAGCCCCATCAAAGAAGTACATCCTACCACCAGCATAGTGTTTGAAGTGACTAACAAGTTGGACAGGTCAAAACCAGAACTCAAGCCACTTCCTGCAGGCCTGAAGTATGCTTTCCTTGCGGGTGAAGAACACTTGTATCCGGTCATCATCATCAGTAGGCTGAACCAGGATCAGGAATCTCGTTTTCTCGAGGTTCTAGAAAAGAACCGCAAGGCACTTGGTTGGTGCGTATCAGATCTCTGAGGGATAAATCCAGCTTTGTGTTCACACCACATCTATCTGGAAGAAGATGCAAAGCCATCCCGCGAATTCCAAAGAAGGTTGAACCCAAACTCCGGGACGTCGTCATGAAAGAGATAACGAAATGGTGTGAAGCAGGCTTCATTTATCCCATCTCCGATTCAAAATGGGTAAGCCCACTGCATGTAGTTCCAAAAAAATATGGGATTACCATGGTTACCAATGACAAAGGGGAGGAAATATCCACTCGGGTACCAACATCCTGGCGGGTGTGTGTTGACTAACGCCGTCTTAACGCAGGAACTAAGAAGGACCACTTCCCCTTACCATTCATTGATCAAGTTCTGGAAAGACTAGCAGGCAAGGATTTCTTCTGCTTTTTGGATGGGTATTCCGGGTATAACCAGGTGGCAATCACTCCCAAAGATCAAGAGAAGACTACCTTCACTTGCCCGTTCGGCACCTACGCCTTCAAGAGAATGCCCTTTGGATTATGCAATGCACCTGCAACCTTCCAAAGATGCATGCTAGCAGTTTTCGCCGAGATGGTAGGCAGTTTTCTCGAGGTGTTCATGGACGACTTCTCAGTCTATGGTGATAGTTTTGATTCTTGTCTTGAGCACCTGGACAGAGTGCTTCAGAAATGCAGTGAAGTCAATTTAGTGCTTTCATGGGAAAAGAGCCACTTCATGGTCACTGAAGGCATCGTGCTGGGTCATGTCGTTTCCAAACGTGGCATGGAAGTCGACCCGGCGAAGGTGAATGTTATTGCAAACATAGAGCCACCTCAGTCAGTGAAAAATGTAAGGTCATTCCTGGAGCATGTGGGATTTTACAGACGATTCATCAAGGACTTCAGCCGCATCGCCCGACCTTTGACAGAACTTTTATGCAAAGAAACTGAGTTCAATGTAGATCAGCAAGTTATCCTTGCTTTCAATCAGCTGAAGGAGCTTATTACTCAGGCTCCAGTCCTACAACCGCCAAACTAGTCTCTTCCCTTTGAGATAATGACCAATGCGTCAGACTTTGCAGTCGGGGTTGTTCTTGGACAGAGGAAAGAGAGAGCGCCCTATGCCATTCATTACGCCAGCAGAACATTAGATGAAGCGCAAAGAAATTACATAGTGACAGAGAAAGAGTTGCTGGCTGTGGTTTTCGCCGTCGAGAAGTTCAGATCCTATTTGCTTGGATCAAAAGTCACCGTTTTTACAGACCACTCTGTTATCCGGTACCTGTAGCAGAAGAAGTATGCCAAGCCGAGACTGATTCCATGGATCCTTCTCCTCCAGGAATTTGATTTGGAAATCAAGGACAAGCCTGGAGTTCAGAATGTGGTAGCAGACCATCTCTCCAGAATTGAGAAGCATGAGCCTCCTCTGAATAGTGCACCCATTACAGAAACCTTTCCAGACGAATCAATCTTAGCAGTGGATTCTCTCCCTTGGTATGCTGATATAGTCAATTACCTCATCTCGGGGGTGATACCATCGGATTGGAAGAAGAATCAGAAGAACAAATTCATGTCGACCATCCGCTTCTATCAATGGGAAGATCCTCTTTTATTCAGGGAAGGAGCGGATTGCATTTGGCGCAGGTGCATTCCTCAGGAGGAGCATTCTAGTGTCCTCGAGCATTGTCACTCGCTCGAATCTGGTGGACATCACTCTGGAGACCGTACGGTAGCCAAAGTACTTCAGTGCAGCTTCTGGTGGCCCACATTATTTAAGGATGCAGCAGAATTTGTCAAACGATGTATTGACTGTCAGAGATTGAAGGGTATACTCACTGCAAAAGATTCGATGCCCCTGAAAATCATTCAGATAGCAGATGTTTTCGATGCATGGGGCATTGACTTCATGGGACCTTTCCCTAACAGTCAAGGTTTTGAGCACATCCTTCTTGCCATTGATTACGTGAGTCGTTGGGTTAAAGCTATTCCCGCTCGAGCCGCTGACAGCCGAACAGTATGTCAGTTCTTGAAGAAGAACATCATTTCACGGTTCGGGATACCGAAAATTCTCATATCAGACAGGGGTAGCCATTTTATTAACAAAGAGGTCAAGAAATTAACGAAGGAGTACGACATCGATCATCGCATCGCGTCTCCTTACCATCCTCAGACAATGGCATGGCAGAATTATTAAACAGAGAAATCAAGACTATCTTGCAGAAACTTGTCAGGCCAAACAGAAAAGACTGGTCCCAACTCTTGGACTCTGTCATATGGGCTTACAGAACCGCCTACATGTCTCCCCTGGGCATGTCGCCCTATCATCTTGTATATGGGAAGCCGTGCCATCTGCCCGTTGAATTAATTCACAAGTCTTTATGGGCAATTAACATGTGCAATTTGGACTCACGAAAAAGTGGTCAGAAAAGAAAGGATGATCTGAACAGACTCTTGGAGTTCCGAGACTATGCATACGATAAAACATCAATGTACAAGGAGAAGATGAAACACTGGCATGACCGGCATATCAGACGAAAGACCTTTGAAGTTGGACAGAAGGTGTGGTTATTTGATGCAAAGTTGCGGATCTTCCCGGGCAAATTAAAAAGTAAGTGGACAGGGACATTCCGAGTTTGTGAAGTGCGTGACAATGGAAGTATTGGTATATCAGAATTGTCTCCTGACGCACAGTCATTCGTTGTCAACGGTCAACTCCTGAAGCCTTACTTCGAACCAGATACATTCTTGGCCGTTGTAGACTCCATTCAGCTCGCGCACCATGATGACATATCCACAGCAGTGACAGCATCAGAAGATTCGGACGCTGCACCCCAAAAACTGTTTATCTGATTTTCTTCTTTTCTTCTTTTCTTCTTTTCTTCTTTTCTTCGTTGTTGTATCAAAAAATGCTGCCCTTTTTGTCAGTCTTCTATACTTAGGACGCACTTTGTCCTAAGTATAGGGGGTGTGCACCAAGATTTCTTTTATTCTTTGATCCTCTCCATTGTCTCCTCTTCTTGTCTATACTTAGGAGTATCTTACCTTAAGTATAGGGGGAGACAATCTGAGTACGATCTGTGTATTAACACCCTTGACCCTCTCTGCTTTGTGTACAGTCTGCTATACTTAGGATTACTTGATCCTAAGTATAGGGGGGACAGTCAACTTCTCATTCGTTCATGTCTTATTCATGTATTCTTTCGACTTGCCTATACTCAGTACGAGTTATGTCTTATCTTTTCTCTTCGATCTATGAGGACATAGCTCAAGCTAAGTATAGGGGGGTCGTATATACCGTGTATATACTATAAGCCATAACTCATACTGAAAACAAAAAACTACCTTAAGCTAAAAAGTAATGTAAAAGTATTTTTATATTAATAAAAGATGAGTGTGAAGCTCCTCAAACTCTTTGTACTTATACTGATTAATAAGTCAGGAAAAGCGTTTTGTGCAAAATGTTCTCTTTGAAAAATCTTTTGAAAATTGCTTGAATAATAGTGTGTACAAGTATTCAACCTTTGTAAAATAAGTTTCGTTTGTAAAATTTATTTTCTTTGAGTGAAATAAAAATGTGTGAAAATTAGTTTGCAAATGATTGGGAAAATTGGTTGTCAAATTGTTTTGAAAAATCTATCTATTCTATGTGAAAAACCTTTGTTAAATCATTTTCAAATGTGTGTACATGTTTGTAAAATTATTTTGGACTATAGTTTTCAAAAATCTTTTGAAGATGATTCTCGAATAAAGTCTGAGGAGTCTGCACAAAAATATCTCTCATACAAAAATAAGCAATAATTCCAAATAAAACTTATAAGAGCCTAAACCATGTTATACATAAAATACAGTTTTTCTTTGTATATATTGATTAATAAATCAGGTTAAATACCTTTACAGTATGATTTGAAAAATAGTGCGAACCGTTTAGAAAACTTGCTGTGACATGTTTTCAACCTGTGTAAAGTTGCTTTGTTTGAAAATTTTTTCTTTGTGTGGAATAAAGGATTTCAAAACCTATGTGCAAATGTTTTGAAAAATGTTTGTAAAAACTATTGTGGAAAATGTATATATACAGTGTGACAACTCTTTGCAAAATAGTTTTCAAATGTGTGTAAATGCTTGCAAAAATTATCGTGTACTATAGTTTGCAAAATTATTTTCAAAATAAATCTGAGGGATAAAAGCATCATTACAAATACATGTAAATCGTAAATAAAATACATAAAATTCTTTCTATATATAAAGATAACCTGAATAAATTACTTCATTAAAACCTGTAAAGTCTTTAAAAATCCATAAATTTTGTAAATAAAGCGGCATGCCCATGTAAATAATTGTATGTACTTTTTATACGTGTCAAGCTTTTTATTTGCAAAAATTCTTTGTGTAAAAAGATTCTTTGATTTTTGTAAATTCTTTGTGAAAAATTGCACCATTCATTGTGCATAGCATGAGCATACCATTCATATTCTTTTTGAGTGAGCTTGATGATTGAACCACTCCAATAAAGTCTAAAATTGGAGCTTGGTTAGACCTTACCGCACTTAACTGCACTGGAACCTTATGTGAACTAGGTTTAAGGTACTTCAGGTCTATGCAGACTTAATTCTTTGAGAAATCAGGGTTGGGTTCAAGTCACCTCAACTGACTAACTAGAACTTTCCGAGATACACGCATGACTCTTGTCGACGTGACCTAACTTGGACACTTGCACCTTTCACTTGGCTCAACTCAGTTGGAGTGGTGAGGGGGTTGGATTTGCCAGTCTGAGACGCACACGGGTGGAAACATTCGTCCTCGTCTAGGGAGGGAAGTGCACCCCAACCTGGTCCAGTAGCCATGAGGTCTAACGACAGGAGAGTGTGGGTTGCAATAAAGCTTCAAAAGAGGGATAGTCTACTGGCTCAAGAGGAAAAACTCCTTATGTAAATGCTGTTGTGAATAGTATTTCAAAAAAATGGTCAGGCCTGTACAAAAATAAAATGCCTGCAAAGTATGTACGTATGTTGTAAAGCCAATAAGCAAGCTTGAGTTCCAAAGTCAAATATGTGATCCTGCAGCTGGATGACTTGACTACACTGGTCTTGCATCCTAGGATAGGTAGCTACACTGGCTACTGTCCATTCTTCTCTTCACCCCCTCCTCTTGAGCTGGTTGCCACATGAACTTAGAAGGGAATACCCCGCTCCTCGAGGAAAGAGTTGTTGGATTGGGGAATCATTGGGTTGTCATTCTGGAGAAGCTAGTCTCTTTGTCATTTCAGCTGGGGAGAGCCACCATCACTTACACTGTACAAGTCAGCTTCATAGTCATAAGAGTTTGTGTATGGCGGAGATCAGTTCTGACCAGGCTATTGAGGTGGGTTGAACCGAGTTCTGTGACTCTTGAAGGTTGTTGTGTTTTAAAGTTGATTCCCGACTAGGTTCTACACACATCTACACCCAAGGTCTGACAGAAGCTCCAAATTCTGATTTTGTAAAGACATACATTACACTGAAAGCAACCCTATCCACTCTATCCTTCTTCAATTCTCTTTTTCTTTTCTTCTGATTTTTTATTTTGTACTTATTGCATAAGTATTTGCTAGGGACTAGCAAAGGCAAGTATAGGGAGGTGATGAATCTCTATTTCATCACCTTTATTCTATCATTTTGTCCTTAAAAACCCCAACAAATGCATGAAAATGACATCAATTTATCTATAATAGCATTCATTATTTATTGTATTTATTGTACATAAAAATAAGGTTTTTAATGTCACAATTATAGAATAAAGAGAAGAAAAGAAAAAGGAATAAAATATTGCAAATATTTTATGACCCTAACCTCGAGACCAAGGCCAGAATGGAGTTGGTCGAGAAGGAATAAAGTAGGGGGAGATAAGGGCCAGTAATGCAATAAATACCTCATTTATTTATTCATTCATTTATGCATTTTTGACACCTATTTTGTATATAATTATTTATTCATCAAATAAAAATATTTTTTACATAAAAGTTGGAGATAATATTGTAAATAAAAATACAAAATTGAGTTTGTACAAAAATGATACACAGTGTACATTTTATACCCATAATAACAAGCCAAAATCTCAACTTCACATACCCATATCTTGCAAATAAAAACTCAAAATCACCCAAAATCACCTTTAATTGTATATAACCTTTCAAGAGCTATTTAATAAAAGTAGTTTAATAATTTTTGGAGTCCATCTGTGGAAGTTAGGTTTTTGGACTTTATTGTACATAATACCCGATTAAAATATTAAATTTATTCATTATTCATCATTTTTATAAATTGGTGTTTTTAGAATCTTGTAAATAATATATATAATACATGTACATATTGAAATTAGAATAAAACAAAAAAGAATTGGTAAAATAAAATAAGTCTATGCAATACATAGGCAAAATACATATGCTATCTATATGTATATAAATAAAAAAGGGATTTTATTCTTTTATTTTTTATTCATCTATATTTTTATAATATTGTAAATATTAATAAAATTTATTAAAAATGTAAATCCAAAATAAAATCCAATAAAACTCATTAAATAAATAAAATATATATAAAATATAGGTAAAATACCTATGAGTATACCTACATACTATATACACCTATTTATTTAAAGATGTAAATAAACTCATAAAAATTAAACAAAAATATATCTACACTCACAAAAATAAGTTATAAATTTATAAAATAAGAAAATAAAATAATAGAATAAAAATATACAAAATAAAAATAAATACATGCAAATACACGTATAAATACATTATTAAAATAAACCCATAATAAAATACATCAAAAAATTAAATAAAAATCATAAATAAATACTACATTAATTAATACACATTTTTTATTTTATAAGCAAAATATAATAAAATCATTTATGGGGTTAAATTAATGAGTCAATAATCGAGCTGACGTGGACCAATCAGAAGCCAGGGAATGTTGACCCCCGGTCAACTTCCCCCTGCGCCTCTGACTTCTGTCAAACTTGTCCATCCCCGATATTCCTCCATTTTTCCCGCATGACCCGTAGCTCAATTGCCCTCAATCCCTTCATGGAAATTGCTCTTAGGACAATGATGATCCACACCGACACCTGAGATCGCGTGTACATAGACCATACTCGTTGATATTCGCCAGACAATAAAGGTACCCGGGAATGTTTATAAATAAGAACCTCCCCCTCCTTGGCCGAATTCGGCCATTTTTAATCCCCCTAAAAGCCTCGACTCAGTTCCTGGACGAACCCTTGTGACAGGAGGAGCGTCCCAGCAACTTGAATCGGCCGGAGGAGGGGATAATTTTGTCGTGGCGGAGCTCCCGCATCCGTCCTGCTCCCTGGAGGCCCCCAGGTATAAGAGCTGCCCTTTACGTTATTTAGGTAGTTTTTCGTTTCTAAATTTCATTCCTGTTGTTTATTTCGCAATTAGATCCTTAGTGTAACTTAGGTTAACCAAATCGAAGTTTGCCGGAGCTCCGCTCCGGCAACTTCTTCACACTGTTATCGATCGTTCCCGACCACCTCGTTCATCCCATTCCGTTTCCCCTAGCCTTCTCCATCTCACGATCACATCTGATCCACCGAAGACCTCCTGTCTTCGCGAATCGTAGCTCCACCTCTGCCGTTCATCGGAGCTCCTCCGCCTCGCCTCATCTTGCTCCGCAGCCTTAAAATCCAGGGTCGAGGAGAAAGCCCCTATTGCCCTTGTTCTTCCTATGCAGGTATCACGAAGAGAAGAGCCTTCTTGGACTCGAATTGAACCAGAAAGAGGTTCCTGGAGGTCCCAAGCTTCCCCGACCTCGCCTGATCACCTCGGACCTCCTGGAGCCACGCTGAGACCACCATTCGATGCGGGGGACCGTCAGCAACGAGCAGAGCACCTTATATGCGAAGGAGAAGCCCGGAGGAGCCCGCAGTTCACGATTGAAGCTCGCCTCGTGCGAGCTTCTTTCCTGTTCTTCCAGGTGGCTCCATCGTCGTCCGATCATGACGAAGGCCCCAGATTCGATCGTGGCCGTCCATCTTAGCCACGCCTCAGCCGTTGATGCAGATAAAAGACCTGATCTGGACCACTCATCGGCGAACCGTCATCGGCCCACGTGGATGCGCCACGTGGATAAGTGAAGAGAAAGTAGCCATCGGATGAAGCACCTTTTGGGGGTAAATTGCAGATCTTTTCCCCTGCTTTTTGTATTTATTATTTACTCCAGTAAAATAAATGTCACGTTGTATATAAAAATTTGACTTTTGCAGTATGCCCCTGTGATAGAATTATATTTAGGTCCCTCCGCGCCTCAAGTGCAGTCTCACGTGAGGCGCGTGAATTTTGCATGTAAACCCTGGCAGGTTTGGTTAATTGTAAAATAGTTCCTAAAATTTAAATAAATGTTTATTATTGTTGGTATATTTGCACTGTGCCCCCTGTCATTTATTTTTATTGCATTTATGCCCCTGCCAGACTGTTTAATTTTTGTGTCCTTTATGTATTATTAAAAATGCCTAGCTAGCTCCTAAAAATTCACTAAAATTAGGTTAGATGCCTGGTACCTTGGAAATGCACGCTGTATTTTCGTTTGGTATTTTTGAGCATTTTATCCATTTATTAAAAATGAAAAAGGAGCTAATTTTGCACATTTAAATGAGAAAAAACAAAAAAAATGAAAATTTTTTTGGAAAATTATAAAAAGATTATATATGATATATCTATATGTTTATTGAGTTCAGAAAGTGAAAAATCATAAAAACAAGAAAAAGAAAAGGAAAAAATTAGAAAACTTCAAAACTAAACAAAAAAATATAAAAATGCAACAAAAATGTCAAAAATATATGTCCTACTCTATAATCATCTAGATATTATTATTTATGTGTTAAAATTAATTTGGGTAATTTTTGGATTTATTTTATATTTTTAGTACCCAAATTAGTGTCGGCCTATTTAATTAGTCCATATTAAGGACATTTTTGAAATTATAAATACATAAAAGTTAGAAATATTAACAAAAAATATATAAAAAATATATATATAATATGTCTAATATATATATTGAGTATTTTTTAAAAAAAATAATAATGTGTATATATATGTATATATCCATGTATCATATTTCTCTTTCTTCTTATAGATATATATATAACTCTTATGTTTATTTGTATATTTAGATATCTATATTTTTTATAAATAATATAACAAAAAAAGATAATAAAAACACAAAACAAAATAAAAATTATAAAACCAAAAATAAAATAAAATAAAATAATAATATAAAACCCCAAAACCCATATATATATAGATAGAATTCATTCAAGGATGACCCTGTTGCACATGAACACCCATAGGCTACCCTTTTTTTTTGCTCTATGTGGTTCGACCTCTACATGCTTATTCACTATGCATTTTATGGTAGAGTTAATAAATGTTAATTCACAATTTTGGGATTTAATTGGCTTATTCTTTAATGTGGGTTGATTGCTGATCAACTGATGTTTTGTGAGCGGTTGCCTCAGGGACACTATCTTTTGACCCTCGCAAAATGCCCGCTATCAGTCGTCACCCCCTACCTCCATCATCCTGGCCATCCAGCGGCCCACGTCGCCCTACCACCACCGCGACCCAACCTCCAGCGGCCCAAGCCGCCCTTCGCCGGACCCCCCTCCTGCGTGCGCCAGCAGCGCACCGCCATCCCGCACCACTGCGGCCTTCCTCCATCGACAACGCCTCCAGCCGCCTAAGCCCCGCCGCCCACAACTGCGTCTCTGCCGCCTCCAGCCCGTCCAGGAGGCTCGACCTCCAATGACCTTCGCCCAGGCATTCTCCTCCTTCAAGCCCGTCCAGCGGCGTCGTCACACCTCCGTGCGTGTGAACCATCGCGCGAGCCCGAGCTTCAGCCCCCCCTCCAGCGCCTTGCGAAAATCGCGACTCCCTCTCCACCACCATGCGTCGCCGCCCGCCGATCCGCGTCCCGCCTCGCTCGTGCCGCCCGCATATGACGAGGAAGAAGAGGGGGCGACGACCCTGCTTGTCCTCTCTCCCTTGGATCTCTTGAGAAGAAATGAAGAAGCCCTAGATTTGATTTAAAAATTTTTTGGGCAAATTGCAATAAAACAACTAGAAGTTCTCAAATCTACAGAAAGGTCCTTGACAGAATCAAGAATAATCGTGAGAAAATTATCTGAATGTCCCATACATTTTCAAAATTGCAGTAACGTCTCCTATCAACTTCAAGTCACGTGCTCCGCACGAGCACGCGAGGTAAATTGCATTTTTTCTCTCTATTTATTTTTATTATTAAATCGACGCAAAAACAAAATTTATTTACCTTTTAGTCCTTGTTCTCAGACATTGCATGATTCTTCTATTGAAATAAATGTTTTTATTAGTCCATAAATTTTTGAAAAAATTGTGCTATACTCCTGATGTGATTATCTTCTTAGCGTAAATTTTTCATAGCATTTTCAAGATATTTGATATTTTTAAAAAAATAAAAAACAGTGATATTTTGTCTTCTTGAAATTTTAAAATTCGTAAAAATTCAAATATTATTCCAAAAATTCCAAAAAAATTAAAGTAGTTGTATTTCATTGTATTTTAATTTTTGACCAATTTTCACACATTAATTATCTATAAAACCTGAAAACATTGAAAAACATCAAAAATCTTATAAAAATCACTGAAAATTCTACAAAAAAATACAAAAATAGTGATTTCAGTTTTTGTTTGTAGATAATTGCTTCTAGTTTATCTTAAAAATAATTTCCAGGAGTTTTGGGTAATCAAAATATTTTTAAGTTGCAAATTACTCCAACTTGTACATATTTTTCATTTTCTCATTGTTTGATTTTTAGAAAAATACAAAAACATCTGAAAATTCCACAAAAATTCCCAAAAACATTTAATATTTCAAATACAAAAATATTTTTCTGCATTTTTCTGAGCATTTTTTATAAATTGAAAAATTACAAAAAGAGTTGGTATGCGTATTTTTGACCTTGTGAATATTGTTCGTTATTTGAAAATTAAAAAATACAAAAATCAAAATCACTAAAAATTTGAAAATTAGAAAATATATAAAAAAATTAGAAATAAAAAATAAAAAAGATAAAAGATAAAAAAAACACAAAAACCAAGGATAGTTGTCCTTTGATATTCTTGATTTCTCTTAATTGATTTTCGATTAATTGAACCCTCAGGATTTGTAGCCTACCTGAGTTCGACCATGTCCGCTATACAGGTTAATAAGTAGCAAAAATAAAAAAAATATTTTTTATTTATCATGTGATTTTTGGGGATAACAACAATGACCAATTTACCATTAAATTTTTCCGTCCTCCGAGATTTCTCGCAACAACAAAATGGTGTCGTTGTCGAGGAGGCACGGCGAGGGTAGTTAGGTTTCTCTTTTGACCTGCTATTCTTGGTTGTAAATATCTGTTTATAATTTGCCACATTATTCCATTGTTCATATCACTGCATTTGTTTCATTTTTTCTCATATTTGATAATTGTATTTCTTACACATTCTCTCTTCTTTTTCTTGCAAGGGCCCGCGGAGCGAAGGAGGCGATCCTAAGAGAGACGAAACACCCAAGCGACGTGGAGGCAGCTTGATTCTTCACCAAGCCGCAGGATAGAGGAGACAGAAGAGAGAGAGAGAGAGAGAGAGAGTTTCTTTTCCATCTGAACTCTGTAAAAGGACATTCATTTGTTGCGGGGTCTATTTCGCTAAGTGTCGGTGCACTTGGGGGACTTCATCGATTTTGTTTTCATCGCCTTTATTTTTCTTTGTTTCCCACGGATTTTGTGAACTACCTCTTGATTGCTTTAATTAATTTGCTTGAGCCAGGTAATTAATTAGGTCCAAACACCCTAAATAAGAAATTTTTGTGCCTATAGAGTAGAGCGTAATTTAGACTTAGTCAAATTAACTTGTTCTTGCCCGTTAATAGAAGCTATCATCTAGGACGAAAACTCTTGCATGTGCATATAGGATAGTTTATTTAAATTATGCGTGGATCACTTGCACGTAGAGTGCTCGCGACAAGATACGTATCTCTAACCCCTGCATGCATCATTGTTTTTAATCGCGTATTGGCATTTCCGATCTCCTTCCTTGTTTTCACTCACATAAGTTAAAAAGGAAATTAGAAACTCGGTAGGCGATTCTTTGAAAATATTTTAAACCAAGTGATAACTGTTAAAATCGGAAATGCTAAAGAAAACTTGGCCCTAAAAAAATATACAAGGAAAATTATTGTTTTGGGGAGAGTAACTCCCTCATTGTTTGGTTTGCTTGAGCGAGAGAGCGACCCGCACACTAGGATAGAACCACGCCCGAACTCTTTTCAGACTACTATCTTGAGTTAGTCGCTCTCCAGTGAGGATCTCTCCGGTAGCCAGTAAAGCGGCCCATGACATCCTTAACAGATTGAATTGATCGGGCAGCCGGTAAACGGTCCGCAATTCATACTAGCTGGGAAAGATCTAACTTTGGGATTAGGCCAGTCTCCTGAGAGCATTGGGTTCCTAACAACTCGCTTTAACCGCTCTGATAGATTGTATTGACACCAACTCTAAAATTAACAAGATAATTGACCGAACCTTCACGGTCTTCACTTTGAGTTGAGTTGGTGAATTGGGGGTTTGTATTGTGTTTGATTGCTTGTGTGCTTGCTAGATCCTTCTGTGCATTTGTGCTTTTTTCTCCATATCTTTTGACTTGACCCTTGTGCTCTCCCTATCCCTGTATTTTGTTTTGGAGATGGTCGGCTGGAGTTATTTTAATCTGATCTTCGCGGATATCTCATACTCTCCAGACGATCCACCTTCCTTTTTCCAGGAGAACTTTCCTCCTGATTTTTGTGCATATTCGCCAAACCCATTATTTCAGGAATCGGAGGACTTTGATTTTCACCAACCCTCATTCAACCCGTCCGATCCTGGGATTTTGGAGTCACCTTTCATGATTTCCACACTTGAGACACTGAACCAGATGATGGAGCATATAAATTCGAGGATTAGAAATCTATTCAACATAAATACGAGCCAGAACGCTGCTCTACTATTTGAGGATATGAATTCACTTGAGGATAATCATGAGAGCTTGCAATTGCCTAAAATACAAAAAAATGAGAAAATTTTAAAAATCCAAAAAGATTCTAGGAGACACATTATTGATTCATTTTGTGAGGAGAGGACCCAAATGCCCGATCATTTACCCACACATCTATTCACATCATGTCCCAACCTTGACCCTGAGGATTCCATTATACAGACTGCTCTTGGCAATCCTCATGTAAATGCTAATTCCGACCTCCTCCCTTGTATGGATGAGGTCTAAATATTCAAAAAAATGTTGACTGAACCTGAAGTGCTGGCCACCATTCATGAGATTATTAAAGCCCCACTTCAATAGGCCATGACAGATTTATCTACTCCTTAACACAAGAAGAGAAAGCGAAAGAGAATATCTTAGCGTCACATCTTGACCATGGCCACTGTCTATGCCATCTCTCACCGTCCGTATTTTAAGAAAGGGAACACTGTCACACCTCTTGTGAGTTGCTCCATATCTGACTATTCTTGTGATAACACTCTCCTTGACGGCGGTTCATCAATCAATATAATACGCTTCTCTATGGTACAGTCTCTTCATCTTGGGCCTCTCGAGAAAACCAGGATGATAGTTCAATTTGCTGATGGATCTATCAAGAGGCCGAAGGGTATTTTAGAAAATACTGTCATTTCTATTCAGGGCATGAATTTCATTTTGAATTTTGTAGTAATGCCCATGGAGACCTCCGCCCCTGTGGAGCACCCTCTAATCATCTTGGGACGGCCTTTCCTTGTCTCTGCAAGAGCCGTTATTGATTATGGTTCAGGAGAGATTCGCTTCCGTTCTGATGTAGGGAGCGCCGTGTTGATCACTACACCCACTACTGACCAGAGACCTGCATCCCATGAGAGCCCGCCCGTGTTAGCCAACCACAAAGAATTTGACCTTGATGATAATACCAGAGATTCTTGTTATATGTTGGATGATAATGAAACCCAGGAATTCCTCTTCAAGGTGGAAGACTCAGAAAGCATAGACCTTGGAGTTCCCCCTTCTGGTATGTGGAGATGCATTGATGACATCCGCGGAATTTATACGATAGATACCTTAGAGTGGAAGGCAGACTCTGAGAATAGACATAATGGACATGATTCAACTACTTCCACTGATGAGTCCATTCCTATTCACCCTGGTTCAGACGAGACTGATCAGGCCAAATTTGATTTGATTGCTTTTATAAAAGAATTTGGGCCTTTTGATAAAGATGATGATCCGGTAGAGGCTCGCCAGGCTGAAATTGATCCTACTTTTCTTGATAATGATTTCGAGCCATTTTACTTTGATGTTTGCGAGACTTCCCAGGCAGGACATGACCATACTACTTCCAATAACCGGTTTAGGCCTGCACAATCTGAAACCACTGAGGATACATTCTTGGTCGATCCTACTCAGTTTATGTCTAATGATGATCCCAATATCGACCTACACCTTATCAAATCCATACCTCAGCGGTCCCGCAAGAAGGTTCGCTTTTGGCCTTCTTGACCTTTGTTCATCCACTCCTCTTGTATATCCTTTCATTTTACTCTTTCTTCTCCTGTTTTATCATTCACCCCTTTTCCGTGTGTGTATATATGCTATACTTAGGATGTGATTTATCCTAAGTATAGGGGGGTGAATGATTTGTGTTGTTCATATTCGTCCTGTTCATCACTCTTGTTGTTGCCTATACTTAGGGATACTCTACCCTAAGTATAGGGGGGTGATGTCGTTCATATCGTGTCTTCTTATTTTTTAATATGTACATTCTCTTCATCGGTTTTCCCCTTTTGTACACTCTACTATACTTAGGATTACTTGATCCTAAGTATAGGGGGGATCACCAACTTCTCTTCTTTTTATCCTTTCTTTGAGTCGTTGTAGCATAGGAGCCTTTTCACTTTTCTATACTTAGCACGAGTTATGTCTTCCTTTTTCGCTCTCGGATCACTATGAGGACATAGTTCGAGCTAAGTATAGGGGGGTGTCATATATATTGTATATATACTTTAGACATAACTCGTACTTTTAGATACGTTTATTTTGGGGGTTATGTGTATAATTTTGTAAAATCTACGTGTGTAAAAAACAAAAAAATACAAACAAAAAAAACAAAAACACAAAAAAATCAAAAATCACACAAAAAAATCAACAAAAACACAAGAAAACAAACAAACAAAACAAATAAAAAAATCTTGTATATACTTGTATATATTTTACTAACCCTTTTTCCTTTAAAAAAACTACAAAACCAAAAATCTATAAAAATTTGCATAATTCAAAAAAACCTTTCTTTCACATCTGCATTTTCCTCCAAAAATCCATAGAAAGTTCAAAATTGGACCGCTCGCTTTAATTGGATAATTAATTAGCGATTTTTGATTGATCCTGATTGCCCGATTACTATACTAAAATCGACAATTAACATTGGGCATTTTCAAATCTTTCAGATGGCGTCGTCACCAGGGAGGCACGACTTAGGTTGATTTTTAGAAAATCTAGATATTAGGTTTTCCACTCCCAAGTAGTCTAACCCTCGATTTTTCTTGTGTATATTTATTTGTTTATTTTCTTTATTTTTTTACTTTGTTTGATTTATTTTATTTTATTTTATTGTGTCTATCTCTCTGACCACCATCTCGTTTTTATGCGAGGGACCCGAAGCGATGGAGCAACCGCTTAGGTGGCCGAGCAACTCATGAGTATAGGAGATCGGCTTTTTCTAGTGATAAGCTTACTGAATGAACACATAAAATTAAGATCGAGTCGAGTCGTGAGAGAGTGTAGAATCCTTAGGATTTTATTTCCTGCATTTATTTTATTAATAATTGTTTGATTTCTAGTGGATTCCGTTTGGAATCTCGCGTGTGTATTAGGACTGTACATTGGACCCTTCGTGATCGTGTGGTTGATTAACGTAGGCTAGGATCTGCACTTGTGGCTCTTAGAGCATTTTTAGTAGATTATTTTATTGCTTATGGTCGTACTCTGTAGGACCACACATCACACTTAACGAGACACACTTAGACCATAGAGCTATTAGTCACAATTGAATTGTTCATTCACTCACTAATAGAACTATCTGTTTAGGAACGATTTTCTTGCTTGCATTTCATATAGTGTAAATTTTCAAATTTTGCATTGCATCCCGCATGTAGAGCACGATGATTACTGTAAGTCTTCTGAACCGGCCATGCATCATTGATTTTATCATTGCATCGGCTTTCTTGACTCCCTCCCCTTGGTTTTATATCTTAGGATTAAAGGAAATGAGGACTGTTCATTAGGTGTGCCTTATGTGGTGGATTAAATTCAGTGAAAATCAAACTTAAAATCAGGACTGCTAATATAATTTGAATAAAAATGTTGCATTAAAACTGAAATTGTTTTGGAGAGAGTAACCCCATCATTGTTTGAACTTACTTGCAAATGAGAGAGAGAGAGAGAGATGAACACTGGGATAGAGCCAAGCTAGGATTTCCATATTGACTACTGATTCTACAAAAAAATGATTAGCTATTGTTGAGCACGAAATCTCGGAGGACGGAAAAATTTAATGGTAAATTGGTCGTTGTTGTTATCCCCAAAAATCCCGTGACAAATAAAAAATATTTTTTTTTGTGTTACTTATTAACATGTATAGCGGACAGGGTCAAACTCAGAGAGGCTACAAATCCCGAGGGTTATTCAATTAATCGAAAATCAATTAAGAGAAAACAAGAATCTCAAAGGACAACTATCCTTGGTTTTTATGATTTTTTATCTTTTTATTTTTTTTATTTTTTATTTCTAATTTTTTAATATATTTTCTAATTTTCAATTTTTAATGATTTTGATTTTTGCATTTTTTTAATTTTCAAATACCGAACAATATTCACAAGGTCAAAAATACGCACACCAACTCTTTTTTTAATTTTTCAATTTATAAAAAATGCTTAGAAAAATGCAGAAAAATATTTTTGTATTTGAAATATTTTGAAATGTTTTTAGGAATTTTTGTGGAATTTTTAGATGTTTTTTTTTATTTGTTTAAAAATTAAATAGTAAGAAAATGCGAAAATATGCACAAACTGGAGTAATTTGCAACTTAAAAATATTTTAATTGCCCAAAACTTCTAGAAATTATTATAAGACAAACTAGAAGCAATTATCTACAAACAAAAGCTGAAATCACTATTATTATATTTTTGTAGAATTATCTACGATTTTTATAAGCTTTTTGATGTTTTTCAATTTTTTCGGGTTTTATAGATAATATGCGTGAAAATTGGTCAGAAATTAAAAGATAATGAAATACAACTATTCTATTTTTTTGGAATTTTCGGAATAATATTTGAATTTTTACGAATTTTCAAATTTCGAGAAGACAAAATATCACTGTTTTTGATTTTTTGTAAAAAATAAAAAAATTCCTCAAAAAGCTATGAAAAATTTATGCTAAGAAGATAATCACATCAGGAGTATAGCACAATTTTCAAAAAATTTTGACTAATAAAAATATTTATTCAATAGAAGAATCATGCAATGTCTGAGAACAAGGACTAAAAGGTTAATAAATTTTGTTTTTGCATCAAATAAATAATGAAAATAAATAGAGATGAAAATTGCAATTTACCTAGCATGCTCGTGTGGAGGACATGACTTGAAGTTGACAGGAGATGTTTCTGCAATTCTGAAAATGTTTGGGACGTTCACATAATTTTCTCACGATTATTCTTGATTCTATCAGGGACCTTTCAGTTGAGAGATCGTGGACGATAGAAATAGAACGTGGAGAGATCAAGAAAATGAGGTGAAAAAAATCGAGTCGAAGCGGATCAAAATCGTGATGAATTTTTTTTAAAGATTTAGAGAAATAAAATGATGATGGAATTAAAAAAAATTGCGATAAAATAAACTATGATTAAACTAAGATAAAATAAGAAGGAAAATGTGGATCTCTCCTTAGGAGCAGAAATAGACCGTGATCGCCTCGACAAGGCCGACTCGTTGTCACTGGACGGCTCGGAGGCTAGGCACAATTCTTGATGAAATTTTCTCTCGGAGATCGGGCCCCTCTCTCTAAAGATTAATCAAGTTGAAATGAGGGATAATTAGCCATATAAATAGAAAAGAGATGAAATTTGAATTTCTGAATTTTTTTTGGATAAAGAGATAAGAGAGATGAAAATTGAAATGAATTTTTAAATTTTTTTGGTGGAAGAGATGAAATGAGATAAAGTAAAAGAGATAAAATATTTACAAAATTATCTATTTTTTTAATTTTCGTCACTTATTTATTTGAATTAACAAAAATTATTTTTTTATTTTTATGGCGGTTAATTAAAAATAGCAACTATATACATATACTATATACATGTATGACATTATATACAAGGGTAAATGGGGAAATTAGCCCTTTTTGTTTTAAAAATTTTAATATTTTTTTAATTTTTATTTTATTTTAAATAATTAGTGAGAATAATTTACAAATATACAAAATACAATATACACAAAATACATCGGAAATTTGCATAAACCATCCCAGAAAATCGACTTTTCAACCGTAACTCCAAAAATTATGAAAATATAGCCGTTTTAAAGATAATTTAATTTCAAATCCAATGGAAGTAAGATTGATTCAATTTGAGCTCATATGGAGTCGGAATTGGTCTTTGAATTAGTATTTAGTGGCTTTTTCCAAGTATGGCTTCTTTTATTCTGTACATGATTTAATTGTCTAATTATTTTTATTAATTAGACCACATTTTTATTTACAACTTTAGTTTTGAAAGTGATTTAATTTGAGGTCAATTAATGCACAAATAAATTAGTGTTAGTTTTATACAGATATACACAAAACACAATTTTTTTTCTAATTGAGGACCCTATCTCCCCCTACTTTATTCCTGGTCGATTAGGTCAAGTCTTGACCTTCTCTCGAGGTTTGGTCAGTCTGTATACAGTCTTCCCCTTATTTATTTTATTTTCTTTATTTTTCCTTTTTTTATTTTCTTTTCTTTATTTTCCTTTCTTTCTTTCTTTATTTATTTTAAGTTAAAATTAGTAAGAAGAGTACAATATTTACACAGATGCAAGTTAGTAAGAATATGGAGTTAGTGTTATATGCAGGCGTTTTATAAGGGATTCTAAGCTAAAATTAATGAATAAATATGACGAATCGCAGATTCATCATTCCCCTATGCTTTACTTTTGCTAGTCCCTTAGCAAACACTTATTTGAAAGAATAAGTGAAGAAAAAGAAAAAGAAAGGGAAAATAAAGAAAGTAGGACAACATTGAGTATTAAACTTATCTTCATAAAATTGTAGTTTGGAGCTCTGTCGGACCTTTGGATTATTAGTGTGTCGGAACTTCTATGAGATTTAGAATTTTAAAATCGACAGCCTTCAAATTCTACACATCATTGTCACAGTTTCTGCTCAGAAGTCATCTTAGATCAATCCTTTTCCCAAAGCACACCCTATGAACATTGAACAATCGACTCATGTGTGTGAAAGGTTTTAGCTCTTCCCATCCAGAATGCTAGACTACCATGCAAATCTCCTCTCCAGTAACTCGTCCTCGGGGAGTCAGGTATTTCCTTCTAAGGTTTATCGTGCTCTGTTCACAATCGAGTTGGGGAGAATTTAGAAGGAGAAAAGAACTGGAGGGTGGCCAGTGTAGTCATCTCTCCTTGTGAAGCTGGCCAGTGTAGCCGAGTCTCCACCAAGATCTGCAGGTTTTCTTGAAGCTTGGACCTTTTTGGTCAGATATTTATTTGGTAGTGGCTTCTTTGTATTTGGATTTTTGGTGGTTCTGCTTGGATCTTGTTGTGTCCCTACGAATATAGAATCTTTTGTTTCCTTACATGTTTTGGGGTCTTAGAAAAAATTGTGCCTAGCCGTCCATCACTTTCTGAAGCTGTATTTCAACCCATACTCCAGTCTTTAGATTTCCACGCTACCAGAAAAGAAACTCACACAATCTTCCAACATCCCGTCTGAGTTGAGCTAAGTGCATAGTGCAGAAGTACAATTGATTCCCTACTCTAGATTTACCCAGAATGAAGAGACCAGGTTAGACACTAAGAGTCAAACGCTGCACATTGTCATGTGGAACTCAAAGAATTAAGTCAAAGACATAAAGCTTCTAAAATCCTATTTCTCGGTGAAGTTCCTCTTAGAATTAGGTGGGTTAAGGTCCAACTAAGCTCCATTCTTCAATTTTATTCCAGACATAGTTTAAATATCAATACTATCCTGAAAAATGCACATGCAAATGCAAAATATGAACAATGCAGAGAGTTTTTTTAAAAGAAATGATGCACATGTGAAAAGAACATTTTTTTATTTAGGCAAGTCCAAGGTCGAACTCAGGGAGACAACTATCTCCTTAGGTAATCTAGAACCAGGATTTCAGCGGGACATTTTTATATTTTTATGCAATAAAAGTGAACATGTAAAAATACGATTGAACTAGGTTATTAAGAAATTAAACACCTTAACTAAATTAATTTTTATGTAAAATTAATCCAATTCATCCAAGTTATATTTTTGTGAAAACCTAATCCAATGAGGAATGCAAAATGTATTTTTTTGGAATTTTTGGGGTTCAAATACAACAATGAAAAATATAAACTTTTAGGGGATTTTATGCAATTTTTCATGCAAAAAGAATGCAAAATTAATGAATTTTTTTACTAGAAGTGAAACATGTTGAAGTGAAGCCACAATAATATTTTTGGATTTTTTTTTAAAAGATATGAATTTTTATGAATTTTTAATGAAAATAGAGTAATGTGAGTATTTAATTCCTAATTAATCCATAAAACCAATCTACCCATAGAGCGATTTATCTCAAAAAGATATTTTAATAACCAATCCAATCCAAGAGAGCTAAAATTTCTTAAAATTTATGTTTGTGGTTTTAAGGAAAATCATTTACTGAAATCACTTAATAATTTATTTAATACACATGACATATCCAATTTATATGAAATTTGGAAACAAACTAACCCACATTAAAATGCATCTTTTCTAATTTATTCATGTTTTTTGGAGAAAGCATTAATTAAATAAATATTTTAAAACCATGAATTAGGTAAAATGTGTAATTTTTCACCAAAACAATTTTAGTTAGTTACCCAATGCTCACAAAATTATAATTAAATAGCCAAAAGGTACAGAATTAGATGCACAAGAACATGTTATTTTTTATTAAAATAAATTTACGAAATTGAGGTCCAAATAAAAACTTCAATACAGGAGTGTCCTTGTAAACCAGAAAATAAATGAAATAAAAAATATAGCGCTAAGGGTGCTTCTTTAATTACTAGAACCTGCGAGGGGTTTCTTGCAATTTTCTAAGAGAACTGCCATGCCTAACATGTGGTTCGGTCAGTGTGACTGGCTTGCGATTTTTGGAACTTTACGGTGTTGGATGCAAATGTCCCCCTCCTCACGTGCTCCTTACGTGAGGTGAGGATAATAACGAGGGGGTGGGCGCTATGCACACAACCTGGGGAGGGTCGATGGTGGTCGGTGATTTCCTGGAGGTCCTCGGGAGGTGAAGGCTCGTCGAGGTGTGGCAGGGCGGTCGACGGTGGTACATGTATGAGGCGAAGGTGGGCCGAGGGTGGTCGGTCGCATTGCTTGAGGCGATAGTGAGCAGAGATTCTTGACGTTGCGATTGCAGGAGCAGGGCGCGGTGGAATAGGCCTCGAGGTGGATGGTGGACAGTGTCTGCTGTGTGCTTGGGCTCGACTCCTCCTCCGTTGTTTTATGTCCATGGTCCTCCACAATGGGCAGAGGATTGTGTTGCATAGGATCTCTCCACTTCTCCTTCATTGAAGGATGCGACACAACAACCAAAGATCATGGTTGTGCTTACACTTGAATTTCCAGAGGAGCACCGCCAACGAGAAGATGATGTGTTGCTGCTGCTCGACGGTTATGATGCTCGAAGGAGGTCTCGTGGTTAACGTTTGGTGGTGGCGCAAGGGAATCTGCAAAGAACAATAGAAAGGGGTTTCGAGCTCAAGTCTCGACTGGACAGAGATGGAGACGATAATGCTCTATATACGTGTGAAGGCCAGAGGATGGTGAATATGGAAGCCGATGAGTGATGCGAGTTTGAAATGGGTTTGATTTGGATGCTGATGGAGAAAAGAAAGAAGAAGAGAAAGAAGAAGAGTGAGGGAAATAAATACTCTACCTGGAGATTCGTCGAAGTTGATGGAGGGGTGAGGGCCACCTTTGGTTATCGCCTCGAGCGCATGGTGGAGGGCGTGAGGCTTCACGACAACTTTGGGAACTTTTGTAGCAAAGGAGGAAGCCAACTCTTAGATCTCACCGAGGACTCAGGTCATCGTCGCACGACCTGAGGGCCTTCTTCTATCACCAGAAGGCGGAGGGTATTGGGCCGGAGTTCTCTCCTAAAGTTGTAGATGATGTGCGACGATGGGTGCCAAGTCACCTTTTGAAGGTGGTTGCGGAAGGACGTGAGACGTGCGGTCGTGGGATCATGGACGATGAAGGCACAAGTCCCGTGGGGAGGAGAGAGAGAGAGAGAGAGATGTGGGTGGTTGCGGAAAAATGGGGCGAAACCACCGCACGTTGGCATTGAGGAGAGAGGAAAAAGGGTCGTGGTGTAGTTGAGGGAAGCATAGGGAGCGGGTATGAAGTTGGGTGGTTGCGCCCCACCGCGAGGCACGGGGGCGTGGCGTGGACGGACAGTTGCAGGGAGATGCAGGCAGTGGTTGCACTACTGCGAGAGGTGGGGAGTGGAGAAGGTAGCGGTTGCGCGGGCTCGCGTAAGGGGCAAAGGGTGCGAGCCGTGCGGGCGGAGGAAGGAGAGGGGGATGCCACGTGGCATGCGCGAGTGCTGCCACGTGGCATGGAAAAATTAACCTTTAAATTGAAAATTAAAATAAATTAAATAATAAATAATAATAAATTAAGTAATAAAAATAAATAAAATAAATAGTAGTAAATAAATATAATGAAATAAATAATAATCAAAATAATAAATAAAGTAAATACATAATAAATAATAATAAGTAATAATAAATATAAAATAAATAATAATAAGATAAAGATAAATAAATAAATAAAATGAATAAAAATAATGGGGGTGACACGTGACAGTCCAGGGGCTACCACGTGACGTTCCCAGAAAAATCAAAAAATAAATAGAAATAAAAATCATAAAGAAATAACAGAAGGGGTCAAATCAAAAAGTGGTCAACACGAAAGCTGTTCGTCTCAACGAGATTTACAACTTTTGTGAAGGATCCAAAATCAAAAGAAGTCATATGTATAAAAAGTATTTTTGGGTGGCATCTTATATGCATAAAATACTGCATTTTGGTCTTTACATATTTTTCAGCATTTTAAAGTAAGATGAAAAACAAAATAAAAATCAAAAAATACATAATAAATATTTACACTTTAAACTATTTTTTTAATTTTTAATAATTAAGAAAATAAGAAGATAAAATAAATAAAGGGGACAGTTGTATAATATATAATAAAGGCCCAAAAACCCAAGTTTCACATACAAACTCTGATTCTTTTGAATTTGGTCTTGTTTTGAAGGTAATTGAATGTAAATTAATTCAAAAGTGAGTAGAGGTCCATAGAAGATTGCATGAGAGAGATATTCATGTTTAAATGCTTTTGGTCTCAAACTATGGTTAGGATTTTATTGGTCAATTTTACAAGTTGGTATTTTTTTGACAATTTTTATTATTAGTGTTAGTGATATATACACTATAGAGTTGATTTTATTCAATTTTGAGTTAGAGGAAAATAGATAGAAATAGGATAAATATGGTGAATATACATATGATATTTACAAATGAATTTGACTTCTTATTTAATGCAAAAATGCATGCTAAAATACAGATATTAATTCTTAATGCATGAATAGTAATAGTGCATAATAAATGGAGAAATGTATCTAATTACTCAGGATAAGAGCTCTATTTTTAACTTTTTAGAGTGATGAATCACAGATTTATCAATCTTCTGACCTAACTCTCAATTGATGGTATCCATAGCTCAAGTCAATCTTAGAAAAGACACATGCACCTTACATATGATTGAAGAGATCATCAATACATGGTGAAGTGTATTTGTTCTTTATAGTTGTTTTATTCAATTGACGACAATAAATGCATAATGTGAGTGATCCATCCTTCTTCTTCACGGATAGGACTGGTTCACCCAAGGAGAAGTAATGGGTCTAATGAACTCTTTCTCTAATAACTCTTGCAGTTGACTCTTTAACTCACATAATTTGACTAGAGCCATATGATAAGGAGCAATATATATCCGGTTGGTTACATGAATTACATCAATCACAAATTCGATCTCTCGATTAGGAGGGAGTTTAGTAATTCTTTTGAAAGGACATCTTGAAATTCTTGAATGATCGGAATAGTGCTTATGCCTTTTTCATCTTTAGGTGGAAGAGTAAATCAGCTAGATATCCTTGACATCCATTATCTTGCAGTTTCTTTGTTGTAATGTTTTGATTCTACGCAATATATTATGCTATAACTTTCCTATGATTAAAATATTGATTCACATGGATTGTTAAAGATCACTCTTTTCTCACGGTAAGCAAGGATTGTATGATGTTTCAATAACTAGTCCATTCCTATTATCACGTCAAAGTCCACCATCCCAATAATCACTAAATTGATCCATAGCTCTCGTCTTCCAATTTTGATTGAACACCCTTCATAAATGGTGGCTATAAATAATTGTTCTCCAAGGACTTTACTAAGTATGGTTCCTTTAGTATCATTGATTTGCATTGAATTTTTAATGCAAATTCATGCGATATAAATGAATGTGTAGTCCTGAATCAAATATGGCATGATCCAGAAATTCATCAACTAGATTCATACTTCGCATCCATATAATCAGATGCATTTGACTTTCTCATGGAGATATTATAAGCTCACCTAGTGATCCGATCTGCATTTGATCCAACATTACTCCCAGATTGTTGGATTTTTGGGAAGTTTTTCTTTGGGTGTGTTGTCTTCCACAGATGTAGTGTGTCATGTTCTTCCAATATGCTTCCAAATATTGCTTCCCACATGATGGACATAGCCCTCACAGACTTTTCATAACCTCCAAAAGGGTTGGCTGATTTCCAGTATGAATGAGATGCATCCTTAGAGTGTTGCTTTCTCGTTGATGTTGACTGCATGGCGGTGATAATGATTATCTTTCCTTGACTGAGACATGTCCTTCTTGAAATCATGACCATTGTTTCTTCATTCCTTTCTCTGATGTAGTTGATTTTGTTCTCATTCATGAATCCTTTTCCTGTCAACTACTTCTGCAACAGCTTTTAACCTTAACTCTGCAATGAGACTACGAATGGATGGCTTCAGACCTTGCTCGAAATTTCATTTCTTCTCCTTCTCAATAGTCACAAATTCTGATGCAAAACGGTCCAATTTCAAGAACTTGATTTTGGACTCATCGACTATCATCGACCCTTGACTCAAGTTGAAAAACTCCAACTTCTTCTTCTCCCTTCGAGTTTCATGGTAATATTGCTCAATGAAGATCTCATGTCTTCCTCAAGGTAAACAAATTTCCACCATCACTCTGCATCCCCGTTAAAATGAAAGGTGGTAAAAGAGACCCAAGAGTATTTAGCCAAATTCATGAATATGAATATCTTAGTCATCTTTGGGATCTAATTCTCAACGAATATAGGATCACCATCCCAATGAAAGATTATGCTTCAACCTTCGAAATGCCTCAAAACACTTATCATGAAGTTCGTCTTTTCCATCATCCTCTTTTCATCTTCATCTGATCCTATTGGTGTTTTTGACATTTCTTTCTCTTCATAACTTTCACCGGCTTTCTCTTTAGCATCATTTAAGATGTCTTACAAATTCTACTCTCTTCTTCTGGGCCTTTCAAGTTGACCCTGGCTTGACTCCTCTGCATCCTCTGTCAGCATTCGTATTTTGTGGTCTCCTCCTCAATGGCATTTTCAGAAAATTCAATTATCTGATTAGGATAATCTAAAGAATTTTTCAATGCTATGTAAAATAATCCTACTTTAAAGAGTACAAGATTTCAAGAACTCTATTGTATTATAATTCCTAGTAATTTAGGGCAACCTTGTTCTGATACCACTTCTGTCACACACCAATCCCCTATACCTAATACAATCGGGTTTGATCGACACATGATGATTATAACCTATTACCCAACAATTTAGCAAAGAAAAAAAATACAAGAAGACAACAAATCTGATTTTCAAACTTCCCTACAAAACAACATGGACATATAAAAAGATATATGAAGAGGTATATGCAGCTAAATGTATTTTCATGCACTTCCATAAACACCTAACTTTCCCATCAAGTTTTTTTACTTTACAAAAAGGTGCTTCCAAACTTCAAGCAAATCTAATTATTTGCTATACAACTAAAGCAACTAAAGGTTATATCAACATCATAAGTTCACAATCATAATGTACTACAAAAAGTTGCATCCCCATTAGTCAACTTCCAAAAAATAAAAAGTCCTTCCCAAAGTTAGCATCTTTCCATCATTCTTCGTCATGGGATGGCTGGTGTTGACGATGGTAGCGGATCATATCTTCCAACCTAGAAGTGAGTTGGTCATCAATGTTATGGTTTCCAAAAAATGATGGGTGTCTTATCTTCTTCCCCATGGATGTGGTACGGGGAGGTGATTCTCGACTCTTATCATTTCGAGGAGCCACAGACATGATGAAGAGTGGAAGAGTCGGGTGCGTCGATGCAGAACGTAGATGAAGTTGCCTTTGAGGCGGTCGGGTGGACTTTCGTGTAGTGAGTCTTGGCCATCACATGAGTTGGGTTTGTTAACTAAGGATGCGAGCAAAGGCTCAACGAGGATATATAAAAGACATAATATTAAACAATTATAGTTTTATATTCTACATGTGGTGGAAATTTCCTTTTTCTCCTTTTCCTTCGTTGATATCTAATCATTCACCATTCACTTTTCTTTCATCATCAAACTTCATAGTAATGGTCAATTGATGTTATTGTTATTACTGTGTAACTCCTCTCATGAATTCCCTAGTGGTTAAGATTACATATAACTAGCATGTATCCTAACAAACTAGCAGTCCTTTGATTCGTTAACCCTCGAGTGTATATCACATGCCCATTACTTGGAGAGAGTAAGAAGTCTTCACTTATCGAGTGAGTATCCCCGGAGTCATTCCTTCTCATTTGTTTTCCAGGCCTGTAATTTTCTTGTGACTTATCACATATTAATATTCGATAGGTATCCTTATCTTATGATATACCATGAGTTTCGATCCTAAAGATCTATCCTTGCCAGTAGGGAGTAAAGTCATGAATTTTCACTTCTTTCTCTCTTATTTTCTTTCATCACATTTTTTTGCATTTTACTTTCATAAGGCTCTATCCTAAAAATCAAATACATTTCCTTATGTAAATGATTTCCATAAAATTTTCTCCATGTGTCCTAATTTTAATCCAACGCATGGTATTTACATGATCTTAAGCATAAAAACTTAATAAGCAACCAACTCAGCAAGAGAAATGGTAAAAACATTATTTAAATCAAAGAATCCTCACCTCAAAATATGTGGCACCACTGACCACGCTTTCAATACTGTTGATTGGTTTTGACTTCACTGCAGGTATAAATAGGATCACATTATAATAGATCATACAATTGGAGAATGAGTGATTAAGGGTCGATGATCCCACGTGGGGCCCTAATCCCTTCCTCTCGTATGTTCATCTCTCATATTTTTCATTCATCTCACCAACTATAATCCAACATAATTTATACAATATCCTTAACATTCCTCTCATTTCCCAAGAGCTACCATAATACTGAGAGTCATTCTCTATTCCATTACTTCCCTTGAAATTTATATTCTTCCATACAATCAAAATGAATATGTCCCACGGTGGAAAAATCTCCAAATTCAATCCCTCTTAAAATCCACACCTAAGAAAGAAACCATAGTTTATCATCATCCTCCCTCAAATTGTTAGTTACCAAATGCAATTGTACATATATGCTTATATCTTCCTTTCCCTTCACATTCTTTACTTTGTGAGATAAACATTCACATGATGTTATCCTCTATTCCTCTCCATTCGATTGCACAAAAGGATCTATATATTCATTATTTTCTCTGTTCAAATCACTCAAATCGGCACATTCTAGTAAAACAACTAACATCAAATATTAAGGAAATTATCCTACTATCGACATCCACCAAGTCTAGAATATTAACATGTAACGATTCATTAACTTGTAGCGCATAAAAATACACCACTTGTAATATCTAATATTTGCAATACAAAAAATCGAATCCATAATATCATCCACTATATTTTTTCCAACAATCACACCCTCCCCCCCCCACCACTAAAATCGAATCCCCATTACCATCTACATTTTTGTTCCAAATTCAAAACATTTTCCAAAGATTTGTACATGCAGATAAGATCCCATCTCCCTCCCGTAAACACCAAAGCAAAACCCCTAAATTTATCCCCCATTTCATAAAAAAATTAAACACAAAACAAAATCAAGAATATGTAACCTCTATTAACTTTAGTGAAAGAAAAATGCAAAGAATGAGGTTTGGGTTCCTTACCTTCTCTTCTTCTTCTCCCTTTCCCTATTCTTTCTTTTCTCTATTTCTCCTCTTCTTCTCGATTTTGTTGGGAAAAACAGACGAATGGAATGGGGCAGGAAAGTGAGGTTTCCCGCAATCCTCATTCCCGTTTCCGCGGGGAAGTTGCAAGGATACCCTTGAAACTTTTCTTAATTAATGTTACTTTGTTTTGTTAGCTTTTAGTTGTGACAAGTGAATCCCCTATAAATCCACCAGCCAAATTAAGCGAGAAGTCTCCCTCTATAATTAGCGAAGCAAAAAAGCTTGCTCTTGATGACATTGAGACACAATCCAGATCAAGAGTAGAACAATTGGAAAGTAGCTCACAAACCCTTCGGTGACTGTTGGGAGCACTGGCAAAAAAATGAGCACATCCTTTGCAAAAATAACGTGTGGAGGGCCATCAAGCGACCACGACCCGAGGTTTAATGTCACCCTCATTCACTACAAGGTTGATAAGCGAGGTAAGAGTTCCATGATGACATAAAAAGCGAAGTGTTGATAGGATCCCTTGCCTCACCCTCAAGTGTCCTTGAACATGTCATGTGGGATATCATTAACAAACATCGCGAATGAGGTAGCAATGAAACATTGTTTCATCCAAGATTGTCAAATTGAGTCATAACCCATATCCTTAAGAAGTGGAGGAGTTAAGAGCGGGTGATCGAATTGAAAGTCTTGGAGGTATCAATGTTCATACAAGCATGGTTTCCACTTGACCAATTATACAAGCCATTGACCCATTCTTGAACAAGACAGATGCTATTTCCAATAGCCCTCCCTCCCTTTTTAAAAAAGATGATTGGTTGAGCAAAATGAGTTGGGGCAACACCTTCATCACTCTGTCAATCATTAAAGAGAAGATCTTATAAATGGCATTGCTACTATAAGGAAAGGGGATTTTTGGAATCAGGGTAAGAAAGGTATGATTAACCTCCTTTACCATGTTCCTTCCCTGGTGCAAATTCCATAGCATTGAGAATCTCCTTCTTGATCAAGATTCAACGATGTTAAAGACATGAAGCATAAATGGAAAAATAATTGTCCTCGAAGGTGGGGGGAAAGACCGACAATCTATTCAACCAAGACGAGGAGTTACCCAAAGAACTAAGTTCACATAGCATAGCCTTGTTAATACAATCATTGAATTCCATGGATATGTCGCCCCGGTGCACGCTTGCCTAATTTTTAAGAAGAGAATCGAATGGCATTGAATCACCTAAGGATCAGCCATGGTAAATCGATGGAGTGGGAAGTTTCACAAAGATCCCTCTACATTTTGTGTCTTTCAGCAACATA
This sequence comes from Ottelia alismoides, assembly GCA_037367405.1. Classification (NCBI taxonomy): domain Eukaryota; kingdom Viridiplantae; phylum Streptophyta; class Magnoliopsida; order Alismatales; family Hydrocharitaceae; genus Ottelia; species Ottelia alismoides. Next base: position 130,498 of record JAZKJV010006277.1, on the reverse strand, counting down.
AATGGAGCCATGGAAGGAAATATCGCGATATATTGCCGATATATCGATATCGACATGGGACCGATATGGGTACCAATATGGCGATATATCCCGATTTCCAAGCATCTTCTTTACAAAGGCTCGTTGATATGGGTGATATTTCAGCGATATATCGTCGATATATCATCGAAATATCGTATCAATACGATATCGAAACGATATCGATATCGATACGGCCTTCCATGGTTGGAGCCATAGACAATGGTTAAGAGGAGAGTGAGACATCCTTTATTACTGCAAGAAATAACTAGGGATTTGGGGTGTGGCCCATATTGGATTAAATCCTGCATCACATTTTCCAAGCAAATCAAATCCGCCCATGGAAATGGGATGAGCCTTTTTGGTTCACAATAGTAGTGCCCAAGGCACCCTAAAACCACAACTATCTTTTAACTATTTACTATCTAATCCCTAATGGGGTTGTTTTATATTAAAATCTAAGTTTATTTATGTTACGTCCTTGCTTCTTTTTTATTTACTTGTTGTTTATTTTAAATTATTTTTAAGCTATTTTTTGTGGGAAGCTTGTATTAAATATCCTCATTTTACGTATCTTTCTCGTTTTTCAACTTTTGAATCTAAAAGTCATGTTGGGATTATTTTGATTGAGCTAGCTTAGGGTGGATTTTTTTTCTTGGTAACTCACTAGGTGACGAATAATAATCCCACTCATATTTTTTACTTACTACCTCTAGTTCCTTTAAAAATAGTTCAATCTTTTACTCAAAAAATCAATAAAAAAATTCAAGAACATAAAATCTCTCAAAAATATAATTATTTAGTTTCCATAACTATATAAGACTCCCATAATTTTTGTTTTACAACATATTACTATTTAATTCTTTCTAAAAATAAAACATTAAATGAGGATGCAAACTATATAAAATCACCAAGAATCATCATTTTGTCAAAAGATTCCCAAAAATTCAGGCCTCACATCTCTTATATAAGTTTTCAAAACCTCCGAAAGATTTGAAATATATGTATTTTCTCTTCTGAAAAATCCCAAGGCACTAAAAACATAATAAAATTCATATAGAAATCTTTAAACCCCAAATACCAAAACTAGCCCCACTATTTGTTCCATGTTCACCGTATGTATATGTATATATAATACTTATAATTTTCTATCATCCTTTTCAATTCATTCTGTATTTTTCTCCACTCTAGCTATATTGGTTAAATCCTATTCATCATTTCTTATTTCTATAATATCCCATAAAAATTGTAAAAATGAAAACTCGTTAAAAGACAACTTTTCAAATATAAAAGACCAAAACCATTTGAAACCCTCGAAATCTTTCGAAACATAAAATACCAAAACCATATAAGATTTCAAACCCTCCGAAAGACTCGAAAATATATATTTTCTCTTCTGAAAAATCCCGAAGGTATTAACAACTTAATAAAATTCATATATAAATCTTTAAAGCCCAAATACCAAAACTAACCCTACTATTTGTTCCATGTTCACCGTGTGTGTATAATATTTATAATTTTCTATGACCCTTTTCAATTCATTATGTATTTTTCTTCACTCTAACTGTGTTGCTTAAATCCTATTAACCATTTCTTATTTCTATGATATCCCATAAAAATTTTACAAATGTAAAAACTCTTTAAAAGACAACTTTTCAAAAATAAAATACCAAAACCATCTGAATTCACCTCTTTCTCATATTTTATTCACTTTATAAAAAAAATTAATTAAGTATAATTAAAATATTTGTGTAAATCTAATATATTAAAAATTATAATAAATAAATAAGAAGAAAAGAAATTAGCTATAAAAATCTATAATAAAAATATTCATGTATTAATATACTTACAAAGAGCGTAAAACACGTAAAACCACTCTATATTTTTTACCTAGGTTTCTCTACACTATCTAATCACTAACATGTAGCTATTCATAATCAAGTTGCGTCCTTGAATTGATCTTGAGATTTGCATAAGTAAATTCTCGTAACACTTTCTCATATACTTTCATTTTGAATCAACTGTTTTTCGAGAGGATTACAACATAAACATCTTATCACTTAGAGGGGCAACCATATTGCAATAAAAGATAAAAAAGTTTTCTTTACCTTAGTAATATTTTTCTTTTGATGTTTGACAATGGGACGTTTACTGGAAGGGGGAGGGGGTAAAAAAATTACCAAAATGGGGACGGCACCAAAATATTTCCCACAATAGGGATATCGATAAACGGTTTGCCGTGGTGTGGCAAACTGGTTGCCGCACTACATCGATGGACGAGAGGGGGTAGGGATTCCAGATTTTTGTCGCGCGCGCAGATTTCGGCCGTCCATATGGCACAACAAACCATTTGCCGTGCACGGCAAACCATTTGCCGATCGCGGAACACGATGCAGCAAATGATTTGCCGATATATGTCCATTGTGGGAAATATTCCAGGCCATCTCCATTTTGGGAATTTTTTTGCTGAGGGTTCCCATTTGGGGGATTATACCTTTGACAATTACCCCCATGATCTTTGTCAATTACATTATAACCTTAAAATTTTTATATTTACTCCACGACCCCTAAAATCTCACTAACCTCGATGATGCCCGCGCCGAGGTTGTAGTTTAATTGGTAATTTTTAGAGGGATCTCGTGTAAAAGTCCCTTATTTTTTTTAAACGATAGAAAGTTCGTCGGGGTCGGCCGCCCTTGTCTGTTCTCAAGCAAGCATGAAGCAAGGACTCATGGCGACGGCTGCCGGTGGCGAGGCGGAGCCGCCGAGATGGACGGCGGAGGAGGCGGTTGCAGGCAACTCCAGAGCCCTCCAAGTCCTAAGGGAGTTCGTCGTTTACCCGTTCCTCTACGCCCACGAAGCCCGTAAGCTCGGCCTCAAGGTCTGGCGCCCCTTCTCTCTCTATCTTGCCTTGATCCTTGTGCTTATTTTACTTGCTTTGCAGTGGCCCCGGGGATTGCTCCTCTACGGCCCTCCTGGTTCCGGAAAGGTACCAACACCTCCTTTTCTTTCCTTTCTTTTTTCCATTTAAATCACATAGTTCCAATCTTGTTATTACCCCCCGAGTTTGATTCATCGGTGAAGATTTTGTTAAATGGGTTTTCTATACATGTCCAGACTAGCTTGGTTCGTGCAATCGTCCGAGAAAGTGGTGCTCATTTAACTTCGATCAGGTGCTGGAATGCATCAGGATGGTTACTAATTTGTCTGCTGTGTTTGAAGTTGGTCCTGTTTTAATTCTTAGCTTGATGTCCTTTGCAGTCCACATTCTGTTCACAGAGCTCATGTGGGAGAAAGCGAGAAGTTCTTGAAAGATTCGTTCTCTCAAGCCTACAAGCATGCTTCATCGGGAAAGCCATCGGTTATTTTCATAGATGAAATTGATTCCATTTGTCCTCGGCGAGATTCCAAGTACCATTTGATTCTTTTTTTAAGTAGGATGAATTGATTGCGAATTTTTTATTTTTATTGCTGTTTTATCTTCTCCAGGAGAGAGCATGAATCTCGCATTGTTGGTCAGCTTCTGACCTTGATGGATGGGAGCAAGGAATCGTCACAGTCCCTTCCACATGTTGTTGTGATAGCCTCTACTAACAGGTATTTAATTATTTACTGAATAAAAAGTTTGATTTTTGCAGTAAATTGATTAAGGAATTTTACCATTTTTTACATAATATATTTTGATGTTGAGGTCCCTTGATGGTAAATTAGTCGAATCACCCCATCTTTCTTTGTAGGGCTAATGTTTGTTCCAGACAAGCCTCTGAATTCAAGAACTGTTGTTTTTTTTTCACATTGTTTTTGTAGGAGAAACTTTTAACTGTTCATACCAGCACATGATACTGTACTTTTGTTTGGTTTTAAATAATGGAGCCTAACTTCATTAGTTCTTGCAAGAGTGGATGCAATTGATCCAGCCTTGCGAAGGGCTGGCCGTTTTGATTCAGAGATTGAAGTTACAATACCCAGTTCAGAAGAGCGGTTACAAGTTCTTCAGGTGTGAGATATTCTTCTGCCGTTTAAGATAAAAATCATGTTTTTAAAGAGGGATACTAATTTTGTGATCAATTCAAAATTATGAATGGAGCGACATGTTAGATGAGATGCAGGCACATGTGCCCTCTAACATGTTATTTCTTTGTAAAATGCTTATTGTTCATTGCTGTGCAAAGTACATATCAGTCATTGATGGCTAATCTTTACAATTTAGCTTCACACGAAGAAGCTTCATTTGGATGACACCGTCGACTTACCAGCTATTGCGACATCTTGTAATGGATATGTTGGAGCTGATTTAGAAGCTTTATGTAGAGAGGCTGCCAAGTTCGCTTATCTTAGAATGTATGGTAATGCTAAAGATAGCAAAGTCCTTACTTTAACTGCAACTGACTGGGAGTATGCAAGATCTGAAGTTGGCCCAAGTATAACAAGAGGTGTGACAAAAGAAGTTTCAAAGGTGTCATGGGATGATATTGGAGGACTGCGTGATCTGAAGGTCTGCTACATTCTTATCTTTTGAACATCGACCAATTTCGTATTTTAACTTGATGTTTTAAATTTGGAATAGAAAAAACTTTTGCAAGCTGTTGAGTGGCCTATAAAACATGCTGATGCTTTTGCAAGACTGAGGATATCGCCGATACGTGGTGTTCTTTTACATGGACCACCAGGATGCTCAAAGACTACCCTTGCCAAGGCAGCTGCACATGCATCTCAGGCTGCATTCTTCTCATTGAGGTGTTGTTACAGTCTTGCTTATTGTATATTTCCTTAACCAAATCTTTCCTTTGACAAAGAAGGTTGATAACTAGATGTGGAAGGTTAATGCTAAAACTGTAGCACCCTTTTTTCGTAACTAAATAATTTTCTTTCCAAAGATAGAACTACTTTGAAATGGCAGTGAAATGGGTTCTATCAGATCATTTCTAAAGCCAAAACAGTTCATTATTGCTCTCCTTCTTTATTTATGTTTTTACAAATATCAATAGGAATGAAAAGGATTTATCCGTAGAAGTTTGTTTTTGAAAGAAAAAAGGGACGTGACATCGAGAAGGTGCCCACCCAAAAGAACACACATACACACAAATGCAAACATGAATTACAAGGACCAAATCACTCGGAGGCTTTTGGCATGTTTAAGAGCATCCTCCATGTACGTTCTCTCACCCAGGGAATATGATTATCTGTATAAGATATACGTGGGTAGTGCAGAAAGCCCAAAAATCAGTGTTTCCTTTGCAAAATACGATAAGATAGGTAGATTATTATTTCCTATCACATGATGCATTTTCATTAATTGCTTTTTTGCACAAAGGCTTCATCAATTAAATGTGGCAATTGCTTCTGCTAAAGTATGTTATTTCTATTCAATTGATTATAGTGGTGCTGAGCTATATTCGAAGTATGTTGGTGAAGGGGAGGCTTTATTGCGGAGAACTTTCAGCAAAGCTCGTCAGTCTTCCCCGAGCATAATATTCTTTGATGAAGCTGATGCGATTGCTCCGAAACGGTTAGTAGCTAAGCTAATTATTGGAAAGCAGAGCATGTTGATTATCAATATCTGATGTTTGCCTTATAGCTTTAGATTTTAGGGGTTTGGATGAGGAGTTTTTATGTATTTGTAGATTTGAGCATTCAGTTCAGAGTCTTCAGACTAGCTGCAGTTGCTGCACAGTGTTATCCATTTTGTTCTTCTTTGACAACTTGGTAGAATGAACCGTTTTCCTAGAGTATACATTTTCCTTGCAGCAATTTGTCCTTCTTGTCTCAGTTACATTTTTTGCAACTTTAGCTAAATAATACTTATAGATTTCTCGACCATTGTTTTAGCGCACTGCACTGTCAATATCCTTATTGGTTCCTCTTACCATCTTATCTACTCTCAGTTACTATAATGAATGCTTATTCCAGCTGCAGAACAATTGTTACCATCTGCTGTCTATTATGTACCAATGTTGAGGGGCAAATACATTTTGTTTTGCCTTTCAGTTAGTCTCTGATTCAACGTTCTGTGTGGTAAGCTTATTTTGTTTTCTTCCAGAGGTGGTCTAGGTGGAGGTTCAAGTGGCAATGTCACGGTGGGAGAAAGGCTCTTGTCAACTCTACTTACCGAAATGGATGGCCTTGAATTGGCTGCGGTATATTCCTTTGTTATTTTTCTTTTGAAAAAACAAATGATTTTCACTAGAATGTAGTAATCGTACACTTTCTTTATGCATAATATAGTGTTTTTATTATCTTAGAAATTTCATGTGTTCTGGATTTCATGTCTGCTGTGCAGGGAATACTTGTTCTTGCTGCTACTAATCGCCCCCAAGCCATCGATCCTGCACTTGACGCCCTGGACGGTTCGATTTGGTACGCTAGTCTTGTATCTCCTAGTTCATAATTTCTTGAGTATTGTGTTGTTTTGGCATCTTTAACTTTAATATTGAAACAACTATTATTTGTCCCTTGTAGTGAAAGTTCTATCATGTACAAGCCTCTGTAAACATTGATACATGTTCATCCTTGTAAGTTCAATTACATGCCTGCCTCCAGGCCCTATACAATATCCAGCCACCCTTCTTTTCTGCCTTAGGAAACTAAATGACCTCATTTGGCCTGCCCATTATTAAGTCCAATGGCACATTTTTATAATACCTGTACCTCATTGCATCCTGACAGTCAAAAACTGAGTAATGAGCTTATTTTGAAGAGGTCTAATGAGATTTTTGACACATGCTCAGGAGGTTGGAGAGAGGAGGAGCGAGAGGAGAGGCGTGGAGCGAGGGAGAACAACATAGAGAGGGGGAAGAGCGAAGAGGAGTGGAATTTGATTGAGAAGGGTGAGATGTGGGAGTCTTCTTGGAATGATGGGAGACGAGAGCGCATGAGACGAGGTGTATGGGCAGTCAAGGGAGGGTGAGCGGGTGAGGAGGGTTGGAATGCTGTTCGTGTTTGTTATTGCTGTAGCCTGATTCATGCCAATGAGGGAGTGAGAGATGATCTTATGATTTTGGTAGTTGTTAATGGTGCAATGTCATGTATCGAGGATGAACTCCATGCACATACGCACGCACACACATATATATTGATAACCATAAGCTGGAATAAGTATGCATGGGCAAAGAATATCGAAGGATCTATTGCCAGACTGTTGCTGTCTTGATAATGCGACCCATATTATTACTGAAAATAAGCTTGCCAGCTTGTTGCTTTATTGATAATGTGAAACTCCCATATTATTACTATAAATAAGCTTGCCAGAAAAAAATGCTGGTATTTGGAAGATTTATCCCTTCATTCTTAGCAGATAGAAAAATAGTGGGAAAAATAATATACACCGGACATCACTACTGAGGACTCCATTACCATGGTATGAGAGATGTGTTGTGAATATATCTCAGATTCTCGATATTATGTTACTCCCGTAATTTCTTGCATGCTACTATTATCGATGCATACCTGCAATCTCACCTCTGTGTAGTTGCATGTTGATGCATACAGCATACTTGCCATGTCATCTCCACCTTTTAGCTTGAACACCACCATACTTTAGCCTCACCAACAAAGTTGCCGACTTTGACAAGGTGGCATCTTTGTCATTTCACTGAACCTGTCAAAATTTCCTGATATGTTCACAGTCAACTCAACACTTACAACTCGAATATAACTGTGCAAAATATACAATCAACTCTGCTTGAAGGTTCTGCTCTTCTCCACAAATAGGAACATTTTTTAACCTGGGTTTCCCCTTTTCATAAATACCTTCCAGAAAATCCACTGTTCCCTCCTTTGAACCCATCGGAGACACCAAACCCAAGTACTTTTTCAAAGATTCAATCTAGAAGAATAACAAAGGGCAACTGTTCCCTGGATGCGAGTTGTGTATCCCACATCACATGGTGTCAATTTGTTGGATTGGTCCCTAGAAGCTCGTCAAGCAAGAAGCATTTTTTCCACTTGTCAGAAAATCACAAAGTCTTGCTATAGGGATGTGGAAATCGATGGCTAGAAACTACAGGGAAGGATGCACACGTCTACCATGTAGCTATTCAATTGATTACTCTGTATATGGTGAAGCATTGTGGAATGCCACGTTTATGGGTTATCCATAAATGGCTGATGAAGCATAAGGTCAAACTATGTGGAGTTGGTGTCAATTTTCTTCTTTTCTATGTTATCCTTGTTTTCTTCTTTTCACAACTTTTCAAAAAAATTCTCGGTGTGTCTGGCATGCTTATTGATATTGGTTGGATGTTGAGAATGTACTCATTGGCCTTGTCAGAGGGCCTGCCACATGAATTCTGGACTGTTTTCAAGGGTAATAGCCACTGGGTTGGTTAGTTGCATGATCAAAGAAGGGAAGGTTGAAATTGGAAATGAAAGCCGCAGTGCTCATGATTTGTGAAAGATTATCAAGGGGTTATGGTGGTGTAGGTAATCCTTGGCATGGCCTTCCAAAGAAACAATCCTGGGCAGGCATGTCAGGTAGTTGTTTAAGGTGTGTGCATTGACTTTTCTTGGGTGCGGCCCATGCAACTGCAAGGTTTGATGTACTGCAGAGGCTAAACCTTGGGATCTGGGAGAGAAGAAGAAATACACATGGGCTATTAGAACAAATTTTTAGCTTGAAGTGTCTGAATCTCACTATCCAGGTAACGGTTCTGGGTATCTATGAGGGGTATTTTTGTGCAAATATCAAAATATTTTGGAACACAAAAATCTCTTTATTATTAGTTCATGTATATGTTCCTACTGTCGCAAGATTTTTTTAAAAATGTTGCTGGGCCCTTTATCAACTTAGTGGGGATTGTTCTACAAACACAGGTTGTTTGCTCCTTGACATTTTCTTATCAATTTAAAATCTGAGTAAGAGTTCATATTTATTAATCCATGTGTTCGGATGTTCATTTATAACACTGCAGGTGCTTTACGTGCCACCACCTGATGCCGAAGCACGCCATGAGATACTGCAGATTCACACACGGCATATGAAGCTAGGGGAAGATGTTGATCTGTGGAAGATAGCAGAGAGCACACACTTGTTTACAGGGGCAGATCTGGAAGGATTGTGCAGAGAAGCTGGAATGGTGGCTCTTAGGGAGGATATTTCTGCCTCCCAAGTGTGTGATCGGCATTTTATGGTTTCAAGAAATTCGTTACGACCCTCATTAACAGAATCTCAAATCCAAGAGTACTCTCAATTTCAAGAATTATCACTGAAGAATCGTTAACGTGTTCGATCGCCTGCCTGGTCATGCCCTCCTTTCACTAAAGGCCATGGCACGATAGAAGGGTAAGATATTTGCTTAGCATTTTTATTTATTGATATAAATTACAGGTCAAAGAATTTGGTGCTTTGAGGGAAGCAAGATACATTCAATAATCTATTGTTATAATTTTTGTGAACTTTACCTTTGCGCACTGAAATAGGGTAGGAAGAAACTCTCTTATGACCTTGTGAAATTGCCAAGTAGAGAAACGATAATAGAAATCGCGTACAATCGCACAACAGAAAGATCTATTATGGTCCAACAATGTTCAATGAATGGTTATTTTGGTATTTTGCATTTTTTAAAAATTCAAAAAATGATGTTTAAATGATATGCACACGTATACCCATGTGTTTTGAACGTGATTTTGTACAATGAATGGTTATTTTTTATATTTGCTTATTTTCATATTTCTTGGTTGACCAAGTGAGTCTGATTTTGCATATTTGACCTGTACATCTGATTATTTTCCTTTTCTTTGTTTTATTCTCTCTTTTTTCCTAAATATTAAAGATCCAAAAAATAGATTAATGTGTAATTAAATGTCAAGTTTTTTTTATTTTATTTTATTTGCTATATATAATTAGTTAAAAACCCAAGAAAAAAATACAAAACCAAGAAAATTTTGAGGTATTAAGATATACATTTTTACCACTTTTGGCAAATCTTTGCTCAATAAACAGTGATCTTCGTAGGTGCAATGCGAGGAGGTGTAGCCTCCAACGATACCTTGTCTTCACAAGGGTCAACTCTCCCAGATGCCCATTTTTTTAACGCCCCAGATCATACCATTGAGACCAACATACTAATTTTTTAAAGAAGTTTTTTCTTTAATTTGACTTTTAGCAATACATATAATGGAAAGTAATATGTTGTCTAATTAGATCATAGATTACAAATGTCTGCAAAAGTTCTATTGCTCTTTGTCAAAGTAATACATGCCCCGAATAATCAACTTGTTTACCAAGAAAAGTCTCACTTTATCTTCCCTCGTTGCCTTCAGTTATATTTGGAAAGGACTTGTAAACTTTATTATGACTGTCTCTTATTAGTTGTCATCAGGGTGTTGTGCGTGCACGCTCAAGGACTCCTAGAGACATTGAATCTTTGTTGACAGCTCAGCCCATGAATGTCGAAAGCTTGTCTTATTATCTAGCACTATCCTTTTTAAATGTTTATTTCTCACTAATTGGTTGATGTTTTGGAAAATTAGATATTCGTTTGGATTTTTATCAGTAGTGCTCCTTTGAGATATTATAATATCAGTTATACCCTTCCTTTTTTGAAATATCAGTTGTGCCTCTGGCCTCTTGTCGTTCTACCACTTGTGCCCCTTTGTTACTTTAGCCGTCAATAAGTCGAACTTAACCATAGTTTTGTCAAACCATGGTGATGTTAAGAGGGGCATAACTATCCAAACACTCGCACATCCATCATCCTCCGACCCATCTTTTGTCATGGGAGGCCTCTGGCCTCCTCCATCTTCCTCTCATTGATGCACGGAACTTCATCACTTCCGTTATAGATGAGGGTCGAATTCTCACTGGTGGGCCGACTGTATGCGATGGACTGGCGAGGAGTCTTTGTGGCTTCGGTGCTAAGGGGGCAATGCCGTGGAGTAGTGGTTGTAGTGGAGGAGGGGCGGATGAGGAGGGTGCATTGGAGAAGGGGGCGGAGGAGGAGGGGCAGGAGGAGGAGGCTAGGGGCGAACAAGTGAGGAGGAGCCTAGTGTGGAGGAGGATGTGGAGGTGGAGAGGGAGGAGGGGGAGGAAAGACCTTTCAGCCTTTTTATAATTAAATTCTCTTGTGTCTCCAAAGTTAACATCTGTTCGTGTTGGGGATGGACGTCAACTAACCCGAGTGGCACGAGTGATAGAACGGCAAGAAGTTAGGGGCATAACTGATATTCCAAAAGGAGGGGCATAACTGATATTGCAATATCTCAAAGGGACACGATTGATAAAAACCATATTCATTTTGCTAGGGTTGCTCTATGTTGCAAGTAGCGGGATGGCCAAGAATACCCCGTCCAAACAAAAATCGGGGTGTGACTCATTCTCCTATTAAATGACTAAGAATGCTTTGAATCATCAAGGCAGTTGGGAAGCTGTCAGTTTACAAATGGTTGTTTTCGGGTGCGGGGATGACAAACCTTGGATCCCTTTCTATAATTTTCGTTGATCTTGTCACATGTTTAGCCATGTACTAGACTCTTGTTACTGAAGAACTAGGTTTGTTTTGGGTTGAATGAACTTTGATCGTTTTTTTTAAATAACTTTTCTAGGGAATCACTCAAAAATCGGATTTGGTTTCGTCAAGAAATTATATATTTTTGGTGTGTGAGGGGGGGGGGGGGGTATCGTGACGATATTTCTCGATGTATATTACTTCTAAACTCTGATAAATCGGTCCTTCGTGTATTTTAGATGATTGAAAAACGTTATTACGTGATGTTCCAGATGATGAAAATAGGTATCACTTTGTATATAATGTGTAGTATGGTTGAGGAAGAGAGATTGGAGAGCAAGTATAACATTCTAACCCTAATCCCGAGTCATTAAGGAGGAATACTAATACTGATAATTTGTTGGATTCAACCCAATCAGATCTGCTATAACTGTGAAAAAATGCTAGAGTACAAGCAAGCAAGGAAGAGACCTCTACATTTGCAAACCCATTCTCCCTTCTTGCGAGTTTTTGACGTAAGATTATGCTTGGAGTGTTATGACATTATATTTATATTAGCGACTCCTTTTTGCAACACTGTTTATTCGTAATATCTCAGGCTAAATCCATTATTGATGAATACTAGTGCTAACGATTTGTTAGATTCAAATCCAATTAGACACATTAACAATCACCTAAAATGCTTGAGATCAAGTTATTAAGTGATCATTTTGCCCCAATGGGCAGTTAATTTGGCTATACATAGAGGTAACCCCACTTTACCCTAATATTATGAATATTTATAACACAATCTATAATGTATATGAGAAAATAGGGCTACCTCCTTAGGGGAGTTAACTTGGCTTCCCATGTTCTATTTTCTCATTTTTTTTATTTTTTTGAAAACTGAATCCGTGAAAATTCATCACTATGTCCCTATATTATTATGTCATTTAACTTTCGTGTAAACAAAGACTCGCACAACCTCCATTTAGACAGTTATTTTTTTAACAGTCGCATAATAGTTGAAATCGTTCTTATCTAGATGGAGGTCGTAGGAGTTTCCATTTCGCACGAAATTTGAATGACATAATATATGAATATATTTATGAAAATCCATGAAAGTTTTTTTTCAAAAAAAAAATAAAAAATGAGACAGAGAAGCCAAGTTAGCTCCCCTCAAGGGGCAGAGCCATTTCCCCCTAATATATAACACAAGTAACACAACATAACAAATATCAATTCCTTCGCACTTTTCAAATTTAGATAATCATAAGTTATATGAGACTCAACTATTTGCAACATAGTTGATCAAACTATTTGCAACGTAGTTGAGTTCATCTTATTCACATTAGAGAAAATACTACAATAATAGTGAAATGTATACCTATTATTTTGGGACAAAACAAAGGATTCCTCTCACACCAAACAAGTCTACCTACCCTCTTCGACACACTCTAGGGAGAAAAAACTATAATAATCAGCAAAAATTTTAGACCCGATTAATATTTATATCTGTACCTGTAGTCAATATTAATAAAGCGAATATGGATGTCAAAATACCAACATCCAAAATGTCTAGTTGCATAAATTGAATTTAGGGGATGATATAGATTGTATTCATTCAGCTAAATAATTATATCAAATTTCATCCAAATAACAAACCCTAGACACTAAGCACATGGACAATATATCATAAAAAGATCATCCCGACCACCCTAATCGATAGTCTGTGAAAGCAAGAAGGAAGCATCCCTCTCTATGTCAAGTTGGGATTAGAGTCTTGGACACGTGTCGAGCAAGCAAGACGAGTCAGGTCAAGGCGATGCATCTTTCACAATAACTACCGCTTAATAACAAATTCCCAAGAACACCAAACAAACAAAGAATATGAATAACCCTACTTATTCCATTTTTCTCCTACCAACACAAAAGAACGAAAATAGAAAATAAATCTCATTTATATTATTCCACCTCCTCTATTCTTTTGATGTAAGACACAGTAAGTACAATCAGAAGATAACTTTTTTACTGCAATATAATATCTACTGTGAAGTTAATAATTACGTAACATCCTAAGTCAAGTTAGTCACATGCGAGCCGATCTTACAATATGCTAGACTTGAACTCAAATGGAGTCCTTGACAAGCAGTGAAAATGTTTAAAGTTTAAGTTGTCAAATAATAATCCCGCGAAACATATAACTAACTAGATGAAAGGCTTCATCAAGCCACCAACATGAGGGCACGAAGGCTTAAAGTTATTTTCAGGAACCTACGAACATAATTTATGAGCACAAGGTCTTCATACATATTCAAGCTACATAAATTGTCTATATTTCAAACTCTGTATTAAAAACCAGATCATACATTCGTTCTCGCAGCTGCAGATGCATAACTTACACTACTATCACGCATAGTCTTGCATTGGCTTGATTGTTCATATCGGACGAAATTGATGTGCATCTTTGTAGAGCAATTCTTTAGCATCTGCATTCGATCAGTGAAAAGTGGATGCTTATAGTTAAGGTGCAAGACCATAGCAGGGAAGAAATAACAAAGTAAAATAGCATATGAAAACCCCTACATGGAGAAAAACACTTATAGGGTGACGCCCGCAAATGGTGTTATCAAACTCGTGCAAGTATTGCTTGAACGCATCCGCATCTCCTGTCTCGATAATTTCCATACCCATTTTGTCCAATGCTTCTATGGACTTGTAAATAGAACCGTATTTTTTATCGTAGTGCATGTAGTTGAACCTGAAAGAAGTTTTTACCGCATCCTTTGAAAACATGAGCATGACAACCTAAAAGGTAGCAATTAAAATATCCAACGAGTTTTGCAGTATCATGAAAGAGACACAATCCAGGTTGAGAAACAGTGTCACCTCGACGAGTTGTAAACATTATAAGACAATATGGTGTTCCAATATGGTGTTCTAGCACTGCTTGAACGAGCTATATGCTAGAACTTAAAAAGATGAAATTGACCAGGCATATATATTCAGAGTGCTGAAGCATACCTTGATCCCCAATGACAGAAGTCTGATGAAACAGAAAAGAAATTCTTAGGATCATCGGCATATTTAGCGAGCAATTTCCCGTATACAGCCTCATTTTCCAAACTAAGGGCTCCGACTAATATAGGTACAATCTTTACAGGATATCTGTGAACCGAGCACTAGAATCACTCTTTCAGTTCTATAAAATGAAATCAGTTTAAGATGCGCAAAAATACCCTTGAAAAACTTTGGCGAGGTATGGGAGGTGCATCTCCATGCTATGTTCTGCTTCATCGACGCTGAGATCCATTAGTTCAAACTTTTTGGTTGCCAGAAGCTCATTATTTACTGTCCAAGAGAAAATTTCATAAATTTGTTTTTTTTAAACAACAGGAAATGGCATCAAAGGATATACAATAAGGTGCTTTTTTCATATTTAGTAGTAGTTGGTCCAATAGGAACATAATTAAAACTATGAACCATCCAGCCCGCAGGCAGGCATACAACATTTCTCTTGGCAAGGCAAAGGGTGACCATTGGAGATTAATGATCATCCATAAATTCATTATAAACAAAGTGGAGATACATACATGGCCGATTGCCAATCAGAAGTTGAATTCAAACATTTCCAGAGATTTTCAAGTAACACTATTGTTTACCAGATAATGACTTAAATCTTTTCTAAGTGGAAACAACCAACTAGGGAGGTGCTATGGAATGGAGAGTCGATTTCCACTGCCCGTCCACTAAAGAAAACAAGTATAAGATACGTGTAATAAGCACAATGGAACTAAGATTGGCAATCATGTGTAGAACAAGAAAGTAGAATTCAAATACCTCCCAAGTCCCTTTTTCAGAGAAAAAAAGAGGTACCTTCCCAGTCAATAGGCAAGTCTCCAAGTGGAGTTTTATACACAGATGTTCTCGTAAGAGCACATTTTGGAGTATAGTAATGATGAGAAGGACCAAGAAGAAATATCCTTGAACTGAAAATAAAAATCTTATGTCAGATTGTTGGTGAAGGATCTTCATGGAATTAAATTAAATCACTTGCCTAGAAATAATATGTGTGTTTAAATCAAGATATAAAGATAAAATAAATTTCCAAACAACATCTATCTAGAGAGAGATCCATTGCCATGTTGGCATCACTCAACAAAAGATTCCGTACAGATAGCAGATCGAATATCAGACATGGTTGGTAGGAACTTTAGTACCTTGTTAGTAGTTACAAAAATGAACTATGAACTATCAACAGTTTTATCTTGTAAAGTTGATGGGCACATTGGACAGCATTTTTTTAAAATGAAAATAGCGATTTGCGACCAACTGGACTTGGTTATCGCAAAATTGTTGGATGTAATTTATATTCATCATAGAGAATGATATAATGCATACTTTTGTGCTGTTGGTAAAAGAAAATTTTCTATTTCACTTAATTAGATGTTTTTTTGGTGTCACAGGTTGCATTTTATTATAAAATTCATGGGATAGAAAGCAACTAACAAAAGCATAATGATCAATACACTTAAATGAACTAGAGAGCAATATCAGGCCAACCTTCTAGCATATAAGACACAGAGATAATTGCCCAAGCAACTCCTCACTTGAACTACTAAATAGACCAAATCAGGAAAATAACAATTAAAAGTAACCGTTCATGCTACAAGTATAACCTGCCGATATTACATTACCACATTGTTTCTGTACACCTGCAATATATGAATAGAACTAAAAAAGAGCTTTCCAAAGTCAACGACAGGAAGGAAGATAATAGGCTAATGGCTAAGTATGAGTGAAAATACAGGTCTCAAGACTTCTCAAGCACTCTGTAAAAATGGGGATATACCAAGCTCTTCATCAGTTAAAAGAAGCATTTGGTCACAAAAACAGAAAGCAGGAAAGAAAACGCAAACCTAAAGTTTGATAAATATTTAGGGATATTTACACCCATAACCCTGAGTAACTTCGTAATTACCCCAGAAACCCTCCATAATAACGAATTACATCGAAAACCCTGAATAACCACGCCGTTTTACACCTATAACCTTCCGTCACTTTAGTTCGTTAACTCAACCAGAGAGCCGAGTTAATCTAACACAATCTCTGATCTAACCGCTGAGATTAATCAAAATAAAAATAAAAGAAGAAGAGGAGGAGGTGGTTCGATCGTGGAGCTTTCAGGCGGTGGGGCGACAGGCAGCGACAGGGGTAGGTGGGCGGAGGTGCGCGCAGGGGAGAGATCCGACCTGGGGGCGTGGAGCTTGCGGGAACGCGGGGAAGGGGGGCGGCTGCAGCTTGCGGCCACGCGGGGTGGGAGGCCTGGAGCTTGCTGCGCACGCGCGGGGGACGGGGGCGGCTACAGCTTGCGGGCGCGCGCGGGGTGGGGGTCTGGAGCTTGCGGGTGCAACGGGGGAAGAGGAGGTTTCTGCAGCTTGCGGCCATGTGCAAGGTGGGGGCCTGGAGCTTGCGGGCGCGCACGCGGGGGAGGGGGGCAGCTGCAGCTTGCGACGCGTGTGGGATGGAGAGCATGGGGCTTGCGGGCGTGCACACGTGGGAAGGGGTGGCTGCAGCTTGTGGGCGCGCGCAGGCGCTGGTCTGGAGATAGCGGCTGCAGCTTGCGGGCGTGTGCGGGGGATGAGGGCCGACTGCAGCTTGAGGGGGGAGGGGTGTTCTGCAGCTTGCGGACACGCTTAGAGTGGGGGCCTGGAGCTTGCGGGCGAGCGCGCGGGGGAGAGGCTGCAGCTTGCGGGCGCGCACGCGAGGGAGGGGGGGCGGCTACAGCTTGCGCGTGCGGGGAGGCTGGGTGGGTCTGGAGCTTGCGGGGAGGCTGGCCTAGAGGGGGCTGGAGCTGCAGGCGAGAGCAGGGGCTGGAGCTTGCGAGGGGTGGGAGCTGGAACTTGCGGCCGGACAGAAGAAGCAGGGGGGGCTTGCAGGCGAAAGGGAAGGAGGAGGTTCTGCGAGGGGAGGTAGTCGGGAAGAGGAAGGGATCCATTTGTAAATAATAGAAAGTTAGAGGGCGTAAAATGTAAAATACTTGACGGATACCGTCATATTTAACGGAAAATTTGATAGAAGTTAACTCGAGGTTATGAGTGTAAGAGTTAATCATTACTCAAGGTTTTGGATGTAATTCGTGATTATGGAGGGTTCTTGGGGTAATTACGAAGTTACTCAGGGTTATGGGTGTAAATATCCCAAATATTTATGGGGATGATGATATGGGGATGATGAGGGACGGGGTATGGTCTACCAGAAGAAAACATACTGCAATGTGATAAACTGATAAGATTAGGAAGATCTGCACATAAGAAAGAAGGGAGAACCCCAATAACGTAGACCGGAAAAGAGTTTATTTAAAGGCACATGCGCCCCTCTTCCCTTGACCAATAAATGGCACGATAACTCGACAAGTGATGCCATATGCAGCTGACCCTCACCGTAACTGGCACCTGATATAAAAAGCAGCTGAACACAATTTTTAAGGGCACCTTTTTTTAGGATGCATTTTCCTATAGCTAATAATCTTTTATAAAGAAGACATGAAGTTATAGCAAACACCTTGTTGACATATTTTTATGATATTTTTAGTTTCGGCTGTTCTCTTTTCTCTAAAATATGGAGGATGTAGATCAAGCACCGTCGATCTGGAATCTGTAAGTCATCTCGTACGGCATGCATGCGGAGAAGGTGGCTACGACCACTGTACGATTAGATCTTGCATAATTCAGGGTTTCAGAAAACCCTAAAGCTTGAACAAATCACGAACAAGATCTTCATAAAAAACGATCTTCCAGAACGAACAATAATTGAATCGAATCTCGAACAGAACATGAATATAAATCTTCAACAACAAATCCACGAAAATCGAACCCCCTCTGATACCATGTTAGAAAATGAGGAATGCGGAAGCGAATTGATAAACAGAGCAATGAAATAAAGAAATATGAAACATGAATGCTCAAGATTTTACGTGGAACCCTACTCCCTAAGGAGCGGGATGAAACCACAGGAGAAGGCCTCAAAGCGCGATAAGTATCTATTGACTTTCTCATCTGATATAGGAGGTATGGAGCTTCTTATATAGCCTCCACAGACCCTCCAAGTCCCATCACCGGTAGATGTGGGACTAAACACTGGATGTGGTAATAGATCTTGGAGGGATCCATTTACCCATCTATACATATGACGCATATACTCCAACAGTAAATATTCAAGAGCTGCTACATGCAAGGCGTCATGGTAGCTAGTGCAGGATGGTTAACTATAGATGTGCAGAAAACATAGCTGAGAGTCCAGGGAAGGCCGTATCGGCGATATATCGCCGATATATCGGCATCGAGAGGTTGGGGGTATCGAAATCGAAGTGTATATCTTTTTACAGGGATATCGGCGATATATCGTCATACCGGTCCATATCGGTCAAAAATGAATGGATCCAGTACAAAAAATACCAGATATCGATCGATATCGCCGATATTTCTGAAGGATATGGTTAGATCCTCAAGCGCATCACGGAAGCGTGAGCGTCGTATCGAATACGACGAGGAGCGACTAGTCGTACTAGTTGCTCGATGCAGCGGAATTTAAAAAATTTATAAATGACGAAACCACGTGATCCAAGAACACTTCTCGGATCGTTTCGTCTAAACCACAAACAAGTAATAGGATTACCTCTTGAAGCGTGGTTGCGATCGAGTCTCTAAACGAAGAGACCTCCTGTCTCAAGTCCGATCCGACGGAGGAGACGCTTGCGAGCGCGGGGATGAACCGCGTGCTTCTCGCAATCCATGTTGATGATCCAAGCGGCGGATCTCCTGATCTCGACACACGAGATCCGACGTCTTCTTCACGAGCGAGGCGCACCGAAGGAGACGGAGATCCACGAGCAGAAGAACGGGCAGCATAACGACGATGCCGCGGCGATGGAGAACCTCTCCATGGCATCCATGGTGGACGGCCATGAGAGGGAGAGAGAGGGCTGACCTCTAGAGAGAAAGAGAGAGAGAGAGAGATGCTTCTCAAGCATTATGTGTGAAGAGAGAGCATGGGTATGCCTCTCTATTTATAGGGTTTTGGGATCCATGGATCTCAATCCATGGGACATATAAAATCAATGGGTGAGATTGATTTATGTCAATCCAATGGCTAAGATTGTTGTTGGTAAAACCAACAAATTTAGATCAAAATATATTTGACAAAATCAAATACAAATTAATCCAAAATCAATTCAATAAATAAGGAGAGAATGTGCATGGAGATTTCATCTCCATGCACTTTCCATATGGACGGCCACACATTCCTTTTGGGAATGATGTGCCGCCCACCCTCTTTCCATGGAGGGAGCAATCTCATGGAAATCCATGAGATTGCATATCTCCTTGAAAATCTCCTCTATTTATTTCCAACAACTTTTGTTGGCTTTTTATTCTTCAAAAATAATTCACAATTATATTTGAGAATATTGCAATCTTGCCATAGAAAAATTGTGAATCAAATTCACAACCCAAAACAACATATAATTTACATTGTCAATTAATTACACAATGTGTATCCAATACACATAATAATTAATCAACACATATAAATTATAATTAACTCTCTCTAATACATTATAAATCACATTTATAATATATTATGAATAATTGGATATTTCTATCCACATTATTCTTATCCATAACAATTAAATCATATTTAATTATATTGGATAACTTATTCTCATGTACTCAAATAATATGAATCACATTCATATTATCTACATCTTTGATAATCAAATCACATTTAATTATCTAAGATAACTCTCTTTATAATATGAATCAAATTCATATTATTCATGATAATTAAATCACATTTAATTATCCATTTTCTCAATGCTCGGATACATATATCAACAATAGAATTATCCATGAACTCTTTCAAGGATAATGCGCTTTCTCCGCGAATACTTGGAGATAAGGACAGGGCGATTGTATTGTTCCACGTATAGTGACATGGATATTGAGATCACATCTCAAATCCAGATCTCGGGCCTCCCATAGATGCTTGATTAAATCAAGACCGTAAATCTAATCTTCTCATTGAATCTGAATCACATTCAGATCAATGTCCAACATTTGGACTAAGATCAGATTACTTCTCTACTGAGAGGAGTCACTAAAATCCAAACCCGTTTCATCACTCCCTAGGAATGGAAGCGTCATGGTTATACAATCGTTTATGATCACATCACCCTCAGGTATTCCTAATACCTGTACATCCTGCATACTGGAAGACTCAGATTAAACCAGAAGTATTAGATCAACTTTACACTGTCTACTTCAGGGTTTTATCAGTAAGTTTCTCATTCGATCATTGGGAGTCGGTATCGATCATATACTTTCCAAAAGCATATATCATACCTAGGTCTTGATCATATACTTTCCAAAAGTATATATCAAACCAACAAATTCAGTCAAGCTTCCAAAGCGAGACGACCGTGCGCACGGAATTTGATTCTTCCCAATATCTCATGAGTGAGCTCATGTCTTCCGGTTCAGTAGTGAACCTGTATGATCCCTTTGAGAGATCGTATTACTCATATGCCCTTATATGCACACCAGCACGCCGGTGTATAGACCTTGATTAGGTCATCAACCTATTGGTCTGCCAAATGTACATACTCAGACATATAGTAACACATCTGTCTCCGGTCAGAGGATGTGTGCCTATATCATGACAGCATATGATATAGGACTTTGGTTATCTCGATCTCGTTAAGTCAACTCTTTGACCTAACTAATCTGACACCTCCGAATCTCTATTCTTATGCAGAGGACCTGCATCAAGAAGTCGGTCAGATATCAGCCTAACTGAGAAAGGATTGCCATCTCCTACTCAGGCTGGAGATCATCTCTTAATAATCATTTGACGGTGCTTGATGAGTCCTCAATCTAACTCATTAGATATTCATCTAAGCACCAGCCTCTATGATTCAATAATTGAATCAACAGCTATATGATCATTAAGATGGCCATGGTACATAACCCTAATTGTACTAAGGGACCTATTATGCAAACTATGTACTCTTTATTTCAGATTAAGGAGTGAATTGCAACAACATTTATTGCAAAATGGCTCGCCGTGGGCTCGCATTTCCAACAATCTCCCACTAGCCCAAAGAGCCATTAATGGGCTAATCATTTAAACCCACACTCATGTGACAATCATAGGCTATTTAGAAAATAGCTAGGTAAGCTGATCAGTCACTCCGTTCCCAAGAGACTACGCCAAGTCCTTTTACGGCACTTGCATATCTCCTAGTAACAGTGCTCGCATCCAATGCGAATGTTGCATCCAATGCGAATGTTGCATCCTATGCAACCAATACTCAATTTTGTATTACCGCCGTATCGATATATGCATATAAACACCTGTATAGGTCAACAACTAGCAGTACCGCCGTACGATAGCTCACCAAAGATGCGAACTAACATAGCCACATTCGCAGTTTGGGACTCGAAACTGCCAAGCAAGACTAAAGTGTCAACTGCATATTGCAGAACAGGGATGGATAGCTCTTCGAGACGGAACCCAGCGCACAACTCAGCTTCAACCGCCTGGTTAAACAAGACAGCCAAAGCATCGGCGACGATCACGAACAGAAGCGGAGCGAGAGGGCAGCCCTGCTGCACCCCCCACTAGGGTTGAAAAGGACCACCCTCCGGCCTGCCATTGACCAAAACCGAGAGCGACGTAGTCGTAATGCATCTTTTCATCCAGCTGATCCATATTTCCGGGAAGCCCCTACGTCTCAAGGAGGTCCAAATGAAGTTCCAATCGACACAGTCATACGCTTTGGAGAAGTCGATCTTCCAAAGAGCGCCTTTCGTCTTCGACCTTTTCCAATGAAGACAAATCTCGGAGGCCAGCACCAAACCATCCGCCATTTGCCTCCCCGGAATAAAAGCGCTTTGACCATGCAAAATCACAGAATCAATGACTACCTTAAGGCGGTTCGCCAGCGTCTTGGCAATGATCAGGTAGATCGCGTTGGATAGCGCGATCTGGCGGTAATCCTAAATTCTTGTCGGAGAGTCCTTCGGTAACATGAATAATAGTGCCCTGTTTATTTTCTCAAAGCCTCTATTGCTCGCCGCAAACTCATTCATCAGTTCAACCATCTCATCTTTCAGCAATGCCCAGAATTCCTTATAAAAGAGTACGGGGAATCCATCGGGCCCCGGAGCCCCTTCCGAGTTCAGTCCCCAAACCGCATCTCTGATTTCAGCCTCCGAAAAAGCCGCTGCTAGTGCCTCCACCTGTGTATCGGTTAACCCCCTCGCCCCTCTTCCCAGCCAACTCCACCCACTTCTGCGCTGCCTCCTCAAAGCACGCACGTAGTGGTTGCGGATCGCACAACCGATGATAGCCTCACCAGACACCCGATGATCCTCCACAATGAGGTCGTGGATGAAGTTCCTCCGACGCCTCCCCGATGCCATGTTGTGGAAGAAGTGAGTGTTGGCATCTCCCTCGCGAAGCCACCGCTGCCTGGACCTTTGCCTCCATTCAATCTCCTCTTTCCGGTCTTCCAGCATGATCTCCTCCAGCAGCCTCCGCCTCTCCTCCACTTCCTCCGAATCCAAACTGCGCGCATCGTCAAGACTGTCCAGATTTGAGACACCCGCTTGGGCCTCGCTTCTCCTCATCTTCCGTCGACCTCTTATCTCCTTCCCAACGTGGGAAAGATGAGAACGAAGAAGTGTCAGCCTCGCGTTGAAACGGGCGACCGCTGACCCCATCGGGTGCCATTGTCGCCACTTGGTAGACACCTGCTCCATGAAGCCCTCTTCGAGTAACCAGCTTTTTTCAAAATGAAAGAGAGATCTATGTCTTTCCTCTTCCCCCGACGACCACAGGATGGGCGTGTGGTCCGAGTGAGCACGAGGCATCGCCCACGCACGAGCAAATGGGAAAGACTCCACCCCTTCGAGCGAAACCAGGAAACGGTCCAGCCTCGAGCGAGAACGGAGATTTGATGCAGCGGGGGACCCAAATATAGGACCAAATATTTATTTATTTTTAATTGTCAATTTTATTTACGTTTTTAAGTTGTCGTAATTGTTCAATTAAATAATTGAGATCGCCTGTGATCTCAACGTTTATTCGTAGATTTAATTTGGTCAATTAATTAATTAGAGTCCAAGTAGGGTAATTAGAGGTCAATTTGGATTTTAAATTTTGTCAGAGTCAAATTAGCATAAGTTGGTTGTCAATTTTATTTAGTTTACTATTTTTGTAACCCCATCTCTCCTATATAAAGAGATGGTAGTCCCATGTTTTTAGACAGTTCAATGATTATGAAAATTGAGATTTTATCTCCCTCTTTATCTCCTCTCCTTCTCCTTCCCCACGTGGTCTTCACGGTTCTCCTCCTTCAACCTCTCGTATTCCCGACGAGTTCTCTTCTCAACCCTTCCAATTTCTTCTTCTCAATCCTTCTCTTTCTTCTACCAAAAATCTACCAAAAAAATATCATTATTTCGTCGCCTCTAAAATCCATTCTGCATCAATTGGTATCAGAGCATGGATATTGAATCGTTCCTACGATTCAACGATCCCGTGACATATCGGCGTTTGAAGCTTGATCTCAACCGCATATCTCATGGGCCGCATGCGCGTTCGCGTCAACGGAAGTTCAAAAAGCGTCTTCGGGCATCCCTGAAGGTTCAAGCATGGCTGGACGCGCAAATCGACGACGATTCAACCGCCCACGACCAAAATCAGATCTGTGCAACCGCTATTCAACCCGATTCCGAAGCAAAAAACGAAGGTAGTTTCACTGCGGATGAAGATTTACTTGATATGACTCCCGTGCAATCATATGATGATGATACGGGACCAATATTTGATGAAAGTACGGATCCATATGATGAATACATCGCTGTGGAAGACGAATCGGCCGATGTCCAAGTCATTTCGGAGGACAAAAGCGACCAAACGGTGGTTGTCCAGAATATTTCAGATCCGCCGTCTTCACCGACAACGGCCCCGATGTCCGCCTCAGGCCAACTGCAGCCCAACGCGCCCCTGGCAGCCCTCCCAACCATCCCGTCCGAGTCACCTTCTCGTCCCCTTCCCCTACCGCTCGTCCACGCCAGCACCCCGCACCCTACCCTCCCCCGCCCATGCGCACCCAACACTCCCAGCCCTCCGTACACCCCTGCGCATCACCACCCGCACCCCACGAACCCGCCAATCCCCTGTGCTCACCACCCCGTCCTCCCCTCGTTTCCCCAGGCCCTCCCACTTCGCCTTCCGCTCCCGCGGCCCTCGCCCACCATCTTCCCCATTCCGCCAGCCGCCCCTCTCCTTCCCACGCGAACCCCGCGCCTTCCCCACACCCGCAACATACCTCCCCAGCGCCTCCCCTTCCCCGCTACCCTTCCCGGGAACCCCACCCTCCGCCCGCCACCGCACGGCCCCGCCCTCGCCCTCCCGACTGCCCCTGTCGCATCGCGAAACCGCCTCCGCCGCCCTGAGTCCTCCATCGCAGCCAGGCCCGCCGCCTCTTATCAAAGGGTAGACAAAATCCTAGCAAAGGTGTTCTCGGCTGGAGAATCCCTGATAACAAGGGATGGAATATTGACTTGGAAGATTTACAAGGGGGCCCTCCTCCAAAAATTATTTATCAAAAGAGGCCAGTGGAAGATAAATTAAACTATGGAACCCTCTCTAGTGAAGGGGTAGAATATTTGCAGCCGTACCCCTCTCTTCAGAAAAATTACAAATGTAACCTGGAAAAGGATCAAGTTGGGAAGTTTGAAGCTGCAGTTCAAGGAGGAATTCTCCAAACGGCACCTCTACATCAAGCAATTCGTCGGGAGACGAATTTTTAAAGCGGAGGAGAGTTGATGCAGCGGGGGACCCAAATATAGGGTCAAATATTTATTTATTTTTAATTGTTAATTTTATTTACGTTTTTAAGTTGTCGTAATTGTTCAATTAAATAATTGAGATCGCCTCTGATCTCAACGTTTATTCGTAGATTTAATTTGGTCAATTAATTAATTAGAGTCCAAGTAGGGTAATTAGAGGTCAATTTGGATTTTAAATTTTGTCAGAGTCAAATTAGGATAAGTTGGTTGTCAATTTTATTTAGTTTACTATTTTTGTAACCCCATCTCTCCTATATAAAGAGATGGTAGTCCCATGTTTTTAGACAGTTCAATGATTATGAAAATTGAGATTTTATCTCCCTCTTTATCTCCTCTCCTTCTCCTTCCCCACGTGGTCTTCACGGTTCTCCTCCTTCAACCTCTCGTATTCCCGACGAGTTCTCTTCTCAACCCTTCCAATTTCTTCTTCTCAATCCTTCTCTTTCTTCTACCAAAAATCTACCAAAAAAATATCATTATTTCGACGCCGCTAAAATCCATTCTGCATCAGAGATTCCTCCACGTGAAGGAGCAGCCCGCCGCATCCACAATCTGCAGGCCTAAAGCGTGAATAGATTGTCGTAAGTCCTGAGAAGCCACATCTCTGCCGCCCAACTGGTTGGGACAATCCTCGGGGATGAGAGTGACGTTGAGTTCACCCCCCACCAGCCAAAATCCATCCACGCGGTCCGACCCAATCGACTCAAGCTCGGTAGCCAACGGCCCCCGCTCCTGCCCCGTGGGGCCGTATACATTTGTGATGAGAATGATGAGCCCGTCCGCTCTCCTCCTGAGCCGAACAGTGAGCGACGATTGCAATTTGGAGACCGCCAACAAATCGAAGACATCCGCCTTCCATCCCGTAAGCAGACCCCCGGATGCCCCTGTCGCCTCCAGGTCGGCAATCTCAAACTTGCCCCCCTGTCAAGCACCCTCCGCAGATCAATAGCTCCGCCAGAGGCTTTTGTTTCTTGGAGAAAGAAAATGTCAGCCAATGAGGTATCCACCAGGTTCTTTATCGCAAGTCGCTTCTCGGGTTGACCCGTACCCCGTACATTCCAGGAGAGGACTTTCATTAGAACACTTGTCAGCCGTCTCCTTCGGGGCTATCACCCCCAAACGCTCCGCCACCGATCTGTCAAGGAGGCTGAACCTGTTCACCAGTTGTTGCCTCGGAGCGCCATGCAGTCCATCGTCATATGTTTCTTCTAACTCGCTAGTACGCATACGCAAGGCCATCCGACGAAGTTTCCGCCTCAGTGGCCTCGGTAAGGCCCTCCTTGAGTAGCACGAGCCAAAGCGATGTCGCTCATCACTTGCGAGATCAGCCCTAACTTCGCTCGAAAAGGTGCCCTGGGGAGGCCCTTCCCCAGTGATTTCGGGTTCCTTCCCCGGGGCTTCATATTTAGAAGCCTCATCCCGTTGCGCAGAAGCATTCCCCGCCCTCAGCTGCTCGCGAGCTCCCTCCATGGGGGTGTCGATGACGTTCTCAGGGGAAGAAGACACCATCTATATGTATATTTGTAGTATTTCATGTTATAAGAACTTGAATGAAATCCATTTCCATTATTTATAGGTCAAGAATCAATATTAATATCGATATGTTCGATATGACCGATATGTGTGATACAGATATGTGCAATATATGGTCTATAAATGGCCGATATGTGTGATATAAGTGTTTATTTGTAGGTTATTTGTTGGTTTGATATCTAGGATGACGTTAATTTCTGAAAAATGGCAAAAAATTGGCTTTTTTGAACCATTTTCGACATTTCCACCGATATCCTCGATATATCGGCGATATATCCCGATATATCCTTTTTCGGGCAGACCGAAACGATATCGATATCGATACGGCCTTCCTTGGCTGAGACAGAGCACCAATGAATGTAACAAATAGCCACACAAAGAAGTATTGATTACAGAATAAAAGTATCGGGAAAAGATTGATTTGGCACTGCTAAAAAAAGTTGGGCACCTGGTGAAATAGGTTTGGATGATATGCAAAGAAGCTCATCTAGCACGTCATGTCAAAGGCGTGAGAGGCAGAAGAGCCTTGCAAGAGTAATTAAATGCTGTAAAGAAATTATTAAGAAGGATATTGCTTTTTTAGGACCCGAATTAGATATGTTTGGTAAGAAAGAAACCATGCAGCCAACTCCCATCTAAATAGGTAAGGTGTTGGCGCTGCTGGTGATCATAGGTAAGATGTAGACCTTACTTTTTTTGAGAAGACCCACTGCTCAACTATTGAATCATTTAATAAGTTTATTGTCAAAATTGTTGGCGTACAGTACTTTCAAACAAAAGAGTTCAAGATTTCAAGTACTGTAAATGCAAAAAGGTTGTTGCGACGACTTTATTGTCATTTTACCTTTGTCGGGAGCATCGACAGCGTGGATGATTTCCAGAAACAGTTCTGTTTTTAGTGCACATTGTCATTCAACATCGGAGGGTGTCAGGCGTGGAGCCGTTATAATGAATTTTGGAATGCTAAATCCCCCCCCCCTCCCAACCCTCAAATCAAAAAGGGGTTGAGTGGCCAAACCAAGAACACGTTTTCACAGCACAAATGCAAAATCATCATAAGCATGGGAAATGTGTGGGCGTCATGTGCATGTAATTATTACACTTGAAAACATGCAGGGTTTTCGAAAAGCCAAAATAATCATCCACCATGAAATGTCAAACCTCGAGATTACATATCCATTTTAACTGCATATGGACAACCATGATGCATGAAAAGCCTTTGTGTTGTGTGCTACATTCTCAGCATAGTGTCCATGACCAATGAAGACCTTTGCATTGCGTTTGTTTCAAATGGCCCACAAAAAAGTTAACGGTCTACTTTGGTACCCTTCCTAAATTAAAACTCCTCCAGAAGTGTTTTGAGTTTGTCGCATCGACTTACATCATCTCCATCATCCACCATGTTGAAACCATGCTCCGGCAAAGGAAAAATACGTAATCCATGTCCTCCGCACTCCCATCACAAAATGAGCGGGAGCTATCAGTTCCAATACTTTAACCTCCCACGGTAATCAGCCCCTTTCACCTCACCAACCAAGCATGTCATCTCACCTTTAATGGAGCCTCCATTTTCCTTGCTAGTAGTCCAGAACAAAATCCTGGTCCACCACATTGGTCACTAAAAAACTCACAAGCCTTATTCCACGCATACATCCTCCAGGCCACCAGTGACACCACTTGTGGTAGAGCAATGAGTGAAGTGAACTCTGTAATCCTCTTGTATGAAAGTGGTGCCACAGAACAAGGAGCCGAACATCACCCTGACAATACGCCACAACCTCCTTTTTCAAGAAAAAAAGTTGTACGACCAATATGGTGCACACCCAAAACACGCAGTACATACACAAAAGGTATTTGCAAAGACTGAGATTCAAAAAGAGTCCGGCATGTTCAATAATATTCTCCGAATTGAATACCTCTTGACAAAATACCAGGTCATTGTAGCCTAACCAGATTGTCTACAAAAAGCAACAAGTCACAAAAATCCCACATGCAATCCGGAAAACTCGGTATATAAAGAAGCACATAACCTCTCAACACAAAAGAATCCAACCAATCAAACCCCAGCCCAAGCCAGACCTCTCTATAGGGAGCATCGGTGAATGTAGCCAATAAGCAGAGGTATTTGTAGAGATATTTCTATAATTTATGAACTCATCTGTTGTATTTATTTTCCTTGTTCCACCTTATGTAATTTAGCCATAGGCTTTCTCTATATAAGAGAGCCTAGGGTTCCCTGGAATAAACGAGTTCTCATTCTCATTTCTTCCAACATGGTATCAGAGCCTCCACCCTAAACCCTAAACCTAACCCTAGTTGCCGCCCCTCTACCCCTCTCATCCCGCTGCCACCGCCCTCCCTCCCCACCACCCCCGCCGCCGCCCTTCCCAGCCCGCGGCCCCTCCTTCCCCGACCACCCTCATCATCCCGCCGACACCCCCTCATCATCCCGCCGGCGTGCCGCCCCTGCCACCCCATCATCTAGTCGATGCGTCGCCCCCGCCCCCCTCCCCTCGCTACTCGGCGCTGACCCCCTTCCCTCTCAACTCAGCGCCGTTCCCTTATCTTTCTCGTTCTTCATGGATTTGAGTGCATAAGTCTACATATGCACTCAACTCCATACATGTTTATGTAAACAGCTATTCATTGGTCTACAAACCCTCGTTCTTCATCTCCGGCAACAATATCGGAAAAAAAGTCGACATGCCCTCCATTGGCGCTTTCAAAGGTCCAGCACCGATAGTCAAATTGGATGGGACGAATTACGAGTTCTGGGCGATGCTGTTCATGAGTCTCATGAAGTCCAACGGTAAGAAGCACATTCTTACCGAGATGAGCCGACAGCAAAGACTGGGGTTTATGCCTCATGGGAGGCTGATGATTCCTATGCCAAGGTCTGGCTTTCAGGAACTCCGACGATGGAGATTGCTAATGATGTCCTCCATCAGCCCACGGTTAAGGCCATGTGGGATATCCTTGCTGCGACGTACTCGCAGATGAGAAACGAGACCAAGATCCTCCAACTTCAGCATGATATATTTACGGTCAAGCAGAATGGTCGGCCACTGCATTCGTTGTATACATCAGTAACATCCCTACGAGGGATGTTTGAGAAGCTTTACAGTATCATTCCCCTGATGGCGGCCCCTGAGCAGCATAAGACGTTTCGGAATGCTACAATGGTGGGGGTCTTACTAGCAGCACTTGACCCGGAGTATGATGCGGCTCGCTCACAGATCCTGACGGATGCTACTATACTAAAATACATAAATGAATATACCACACATATACCTATACAATATTTGTGTATTTAATTAAGTATACAAATAAACTCCGAAAAATAGTCTGTGTATATTTAAATTAGTTATAACTATATAAATTGCGTATATAAAATAATAAAAATTGAAAATATAAAATATAAAATCTGTATGTTTGCTTAAATCCATGTTGAAAAGATCCGACAGTCATGAGGCAACTTCCTAAATAGTATTTAAAAAAATACTATTTAGGAAGTTGTCTCCGACTGTTTTACTCCGGTTGTCGGCTACCTAACGCAACCCTCCTCATTATACACATTATATAGGTAAATATACCCATAAATATACTTGTAAAAAGTAACCTATAATAAATTAACTCATAAAAATCAAAAACATAATAAAATGCTACATAAAATAATGAACATTTTTATGTTTTACTCAAAAGATAAATAAATCATTTACTATTTTATTTCTATTTATTCCTTCTTTTTATTTTTGTTTTGTCTTTTTGCGGATGACGTGACGAATCAGGGCTTGTCGTCCGATGACCACGGTCAACTCTCTGATCGAAGTTCTAGAGCGCATCAGACCTAGTTTGACCCCGCATTCCTCGATTTTTCACATGGGATTCTTTCACTATTTTGAGTCGAGTTCTTCCTGACTTTTCTCTCTCGATCCAAGCACTTACATGCCGTGAACTTGCATCGATTCGAGGACTGCTAAATAGAGCGCTCTGCTCAAACAAAGGTCGCCATGTATATAGTCTTTCACCCGCCTTCCTTCGCTCATTGATCCTAATTCCGCCACAAACTCTAACCCTTTAGCACCAAGGCGAATCCCGATGACAACAAGAGTCCCTAGGAGGGTTCAGTGTGTGGGTGTCGAATCGAAGCGATCCGAGCTCTGTTGCGAGCTCACTCCATTATGGTTTAGGTCAGGTAAATTTCCTCCTTTCTTAGTCTTCTCGATTCGATAGATTAGCAGTAGTGTAGGCTAAGCGTTAGTTTAATTTGGTTTTGCTCTTTATTCACAAAAATAAAAAATTCAAAGTTCGTCGGAGCTCAGCTCCGGCGAACTTCCTCACTGTATTTCGATTGTGCTCCATCTGTTCTTTCATCTCCATTTCACTTCCCAATGTATTCTCTTCGCCCTCAGCACCTCCATACACCTTGATCTTGCTCAGATCAGGTAATTAGCCCTCCTACCTCCGTCGTTCGCCGGAGGGCTCCGTCCAAGCTCATCTTCGCTCATCCCGACATACGCAACCCCCAAATCCTTCGTTTTTGCGCACTTAACCTTCCTGCGGGACTTGGAGGGCCGAAGGACCCTTAGTGGGTCGATTTTGACATAATAGAAGGCACCTGGAGCCTACGCGCTTCACCAACCTCGTCATACCTTATCGGAGCTACAGGGGGCCGTCTGAGACCGCCAGTCGACGCGGTGGAGCAGCCGCTCAGTTTTGCACCAGATCTGAGCCTTCCAGGTGGCTGGAGGAGGAGGATAGACCCGATCGAAGCTACCCGACCCCACTCCATGTTCTTCCAAGGGACTCTTTAGCTATTCGATCGAGGCCAGATGCCCATGTGTGCAGCAACCGTCGGATCTGCAGAAGCTCCACCGTCGGATTTCCTTAGGAGATTTAATCTCAGTCATTGCAGCCGAAGCGGTACCTGTCATCCAGATCTCCACACATGTTAAGTGAAGAACATCGGTCGTTGGATCGCACTCGTAGAGGTAGTTTTGCCAGATACCCCTGCACATTTTGTATTTTATTTTCAGTACTCAAACAATTGTCTGTAGCGTAAAAAGTTTTGCAGTATTTGCATTTCACCCCATGTGCTTTACATATTTGCATTTAGGTCCAATCTATGTCACCTCACATCCTGTACGCATGAGGAGATTGGTATTTTGCACCTAAGCCTCCACGTTTATTTATTTTATTTTAGTCCTGATTTTTGCAAAATTAGTGTAATATTTTCTGGAAAATTTGCATCTGGCCCCTGGACTTCGTATTAATTTTAGAAATACCCCTCTGGGTATATATATTGGATATATTTTGGAGAAATTGCATTGTTGACCCTAATCTTTTCTGAGGTGTTTGGTTTTGGTCCAGGAACTTTAAATATTTACATAAATACCTCTACTAGATTGTATTTTCTTTTTGTGGATTTTATTTTGTTAGAAATAACTCCATGCCTTTAAAATCCTACAAAATCATAAATACCTAATACATATATATATCACGTATATTTTTTGTTAGGTATTTAAGGTTTATTTTTTATTTATTAAAAATAAAAAACTACGCTATTTATCCATGTTTGCATTTGAAAATGCATAAAAATTATAAAAATATTTTGAAAAATTAAAAAAAATAGATTTCGTTTATTACTATATTTTGAGCCTACAAACCAAAAATCCCTACAAATAAAAAAGGAAACAACTAAAATTAAAAAGCTCCAAAATCCTTATAAAATTTATAAAAAAAATCTGAAAATTCCAAAAATATTCATTTATGATTCTGAATTTTGCCTAGTTATATTTATTACATATTAAAAAGAGTTTTGGAAAACTTTGAGCAACTTAGCTATTTTAAACTTATTTATCTTATTCATTGTTTTGCCTTATTAATTCAACTAAAAATACAAAAAAAAGTAAAAATTATAAGAAAATACCAAAAATAGAAAAATATAAAAAGCTAAAAATATTTTATCTTGTGGTTTTTCAGTATTTATAGCTATATTTATAAATATAAAAGCTCTCTATATATCTTTATCTATATATACTTATATTATAATTATTAATTATTATAAAAATTAAAAATCAGGAAACTTAAAAAAGAAAATAAAAAAATAAATAAATAAAAATCTAAAAGACTAATGAAAATAAAAATTCAAAAAAATCAAATAATTAAAAACCCACAAAAATTCAAAAATCCCTAAAAATCCAAAATCATTTATTGTCTTCTTTCAACCAATTTTGATTGTCTATCCACCGTTCTCCATGTGTTCGACCCCTATTGTACTTGTCCATTATACATTTTATTGTAAGATATAATAAATTTTGATTCACACTTGCTTGCATTGATTTTTCCATACATTGTGTGGGTTAATTGTTGATTGATATCGAGTTTAGTGAGTGGTCGCCTCAGCGACATTCAGTCTTTGCACTCCGTGAGGATATTATTTTAGACCCTTGTCAAAATCAAGTCATCACTAACCGATCTCTTGATGCAGGTCCTCTGCATAAGAATAGATATTCGGAGGTGTTAGATAATTAGGTCAAAGAGTTGACTTAGCGAGATCGAGATAACCAAGACCTATTGTTGGGAAAAATAAAGATGTTTACTCCATAGGACCCTAGGCTCTCTTATATAGGAGAGAGGCCAATGGGTAAATTGCATAAGATAGACATTACGAAATAAACAATAAGAAACAAGAGAACTGGCAACAAATATTCAGACTCTGCACTCGATCTAGCCACCACCGTTTGTTTCTTGTTTTTCCAAGAAACAAGAGAACTGGCAACAAATATTGCATAGCCAGACGTAGACTTCCTGTCTTAGGACACCCTGCATAATCAACATCAACACATGCGGAAACAGAAAGAGTTGCTCCTTTCCTGAATAATAAACCTGCACCTAGAGAAGACTTTAGATATCACACTATCATGTATATAGCATCCATATGTACCTGTCGAGGCTGCTCCATGAACTGGCTCACCCGACTCACTGCAAATGAGATGTCAGGTCTAGTAATAGTAACATATAGGAGCTTCCCCTCCATCTCTATGCATCTTCTCTTGTCAACCTCTTATGTATAATCTTCATATAGTTTCATGCTAGGATCGATATGAGTAGTGGATGATCGACAGCCAATCATGCATGTCTCAGCAAGCATGTCTGTAATATACTTCTTTTGGGTCATCACAAGACTCCGCGCATTCAAGGCAAATTCTAACCCTAGGAAATAGCTTAGGGTGCCCAAATCCTTCGTAACAAACTGGCGACCTAGAAATTCGTGTCATTTTTATCCCCTGCGCATCATCCCCAGTAACAAGAATATCATCCACATAAACCATGATAATAACCATACCTTTATGTGTCTTCTGCACAAACAGTGAGTGGTTTGCATTTGATCTCTTGAATCCTTACTTTTCCACCAACTTCGAGAGCTTTTGAAACTAAGCCCTTGGACTTTGCTTAAGGCCATATATTGCCTTACGGAGTCTACAAACATGTTAACACTTCCCCTTAGCAGCAAACCCCGGAGGCTGTTGCATGTAGACTTCCTCCTGTAGATCTCCATACAAGAATGCATTTTAACATCTAACTGAAACAATGGCCAATCACGTACCACAACAACTGAAAGAAGGATCCGTAAAGTGGAGTGATGCGTAATGGGAGAGAATGTGTCCATAAAATCCACACCGTAAGTCTGGGTAAATCCATGAGCTACTAGTCTTGCCTTGTAGCGATCAAGGCTCCCGTGTGCTTGGTGTTTAACAGTAAACACCCACTTGCAACTGACGACAGAGGCTCCAGGAGGAGCAAAAACCAAACTCCACCTACCACGTAATCGCAAGGCAACCATCTCTTCCTCCATAACTAGACGCCAGTGACTATCCTTCAGGGCCTCCTGGTAATTTCGTGGAATAGCCACGGCGGATAGAGGAACGGCAAATCTCTGAAAGTCCCCTGTCATACGATGAAAGGACACATGGGACGCAAGGGGATAAGATGCACAAGTACGCTCTTGCTTCCATAAGGCGATGGGCACATCCAGGTCATTGGTAGCATCAACCATGTGTGGGCTAGTCTCCTGCAAGGATCCCTGCATAGATATATCTCCAAACCCATCATTAGAAATCATGTTATCAGAACAAACCTGAGGCATGCTGGAAGACGAGCGATTACCATGAGCAGAGCCAGATCGACGGGTATAGAATTTTGGTAATGGTGGAACAATGTGGGGCTGGGTAGAAGGTAGTGGTGGTGGTGGCGGTGGTGGTGTTTGTATTGCAGGCACAAGCTGAGGAGAAGGCAAAGACGTAGTAGGAGGAGGTGGCATGTAAATCCCATCATTAGAGTCTAATGCTGCCAACCTGCCTCCTGTAGGGGAGAAAAATATTACAGACTCAAAAAACGTCACATCAGCACTAATGTAATATTTTTTGCGCAAAGGATCATAACACCGATATCCCTTCTGGGTCCTAGAGTACCCAACAAACACACATTTGACAGCCCTAGGAGAGAGCTTGTCAAGACCTGGAGTTAACTGGTGAATGAATGCAACAGAACTAAAGACACGAGGAGTAAGTGAGAATAATTCCTTGTCAGAAAAATAATGGAG
Organism: Ottelia alismoides; assembly: GCA_037367405.1. Classification (NCBI taxonomy): domain Eukaryota; kingdom Viridiplantae; phylum Streptophyta; class Magnoliopsida; order Alismatales; family Hydrocharitaceae; genus Ottelia; species Ottelia alismoides. Next base: position 95,000 of record JAZKJV010006277.1, on the reverse strand, counting down.
TAAGGAGTTTTCCCACCCAGAACAGACAAAGGCATGCGACTTACCAGGTAACATGCCGTAAGGACAGCATCACCCCAAAACGAATGTGAGGCCCGACTCTGAATAATAAGTGTCCGAGTGATATCAAGTAAATGGTGATGCTTTCGCTTTGCAAAACCATTTTGCTGAGAAGTGTAAGGACATGTGGTTGATGAATAATGTCACGGGAGGAAAAGAAATGAGCTAGAGTACATGTACAGAATTCCAAAGCATTATCTGTTCTCACATATTTCACAGAAGAAGAGAAAGCATTTTGCACTTCATTGATAAAGATTTTGATCATATCCCCTGCTTTAGATTTATTTTTCAATAAGAAAACCCATGGCAAACGAGAATAATCATCAACTGCAATAAGATAAAACATGTGTCCCTGATGATCATGAACACGACTCAGACCCCAAATGTCAACATGAAATAATTCAAAAGGGGAGCTACTGCTCCGATATCGACGACTAGGGAAAGTCGACCGATGATGCTTCCCCAACTGACAAGCTTCACACTGAAAGGAAGACCCTGGAGAGATCTGCGGTAGATATGACACGTCTTCTGGAGAGGGAGATGATCAAAACGTAGATGCCGAGTGAAGGGAGAGACTGGTCCAGTTGAAATAAAGGACGTGCATGCATAAGGAGCTCGGACCAGTCGATAAAGACCACCCTGCTCACGACCACACCCAATCACCCTGCCCATAAGAATGTCCTGAAAAACAAGAGACGATGGGTCAAAGATAGCTCGACAAATCCTTCGTAGTTTGACTGATAGATAACAAATTCATAGAAAAATCAGGGGCATGTAACACGTTCTACAGACGCATTGAAGGTGCCAAAGCAATCTCCCCTGTCCTGTGATTGGGGAATGAGTCCTGTCGGCTATCAATACAGTTCATCCTGGGGTAACCTGCCTATATGCTGTAAGCTGACCTCTATCTCCGCATAAATGATGTGTCGCCCCAGAATCCATAATCCATTCTGTAATCTCTGATCCATAACATGATGTAAAGACATAAGTACTACCTGAGGTACTGATCGTAGCAGAGGCACCGGCGGAGGCTGAAGCAGTGATGCAGAAACGAATTTTGTGTCGACGAAAATAATATTTTTTGTGGAATTATTGGTGGAAGAAAATGGAGGGGTTGAGAAGAAGAACATGCCGGATGCGCGGGGTTGAGGGAGAAGAAGCGTGAAGAACACGCGTGGGGAGAGAGGGCGACAAGAGAGATAAAATCTCAAATTTAATAAACTTCCACTCCCTAAAAACATTTGACTCTCATCCCTTTATATAGGAGGGATGATATTACAAAAATAGAAAACTGCTTTATATTGACAACTAATTATCCTAATTAGACTCTAACTAATTAACCGACAAAATTGAAATTCAAATCGACCACTAATTGAGATCACAAGCGATCCCATTTATTTAATTAAAGACATGGCAACTTAAATAAACGTTAAATAAAATTGGCGCCTAAAATTAAATGATTATGCGCCCCTACATTTCGGCTCCACGCTGCATCAACTCTCCTCCGCTTTTAAAAATTCGTCTCCTGACGAATTGCTGGATCTGCAGGCTTGGAGGTTGAATCCGCGTTCTCCGTCATTCCCTGGAAGAATTGGTGTGGAGCGAACGGCGGAGTCCACACGCGGGCGTTGGTGACGTGGCCTTCGTGGTGGAAGAGCAAGTGCGACGCATAGGCGGGCGTCCATCTGATTTTCTTCCCGTTGACGTGGTGCTCGAAGAATTGATGAGGCATGAACAACATGGCCTTTTGAGAATCCATAGCAAAGCAATGACACAAGGAGAGGAGAGGAGGAGATGTGTCCAAGGAATGAAGCCATGGAGTTCTTATATAGATGAATCCCAAGGTCCTAGTCCTAATAGGATAAGGAAGTCTTCCCAATTGCCTTCTTTCAGCACTTTTTTTTAAAATTTTTGCAACAAGAGGCTTGGGCGCAATTTTCGTGCCCCTTCATTTAAGGGAATTTTGTAAGAGGGTCTCTTGAACTGTCCCTTTGAATAAAATTTGTTGCAAGGGGGGGTTTTCTTGTAATTTTCCCCAAATAATCTCCAATCCTACATGTAGTGGGACTCAAATCCTGTAACCAGCGGCCCCCTTGTTAGGGTTCGCCCGAGCTTCTTGCGCATGCAGCGCGGGCAGGGGAGGTGGTTTCGCGAGGGTGGGCGCACGGGAAGGGGGGCGTTATCGGCAACGGCGCGGGAGTTTGGGTTGGGGAGAAAGAGACGCAGATGGGGGGGAAGAGGATGGCGAGGGTGGGGATGGTGCGGCACTGTGGGGAGGCGGAAGCGAGGTGAGTGGCACGCGGAGGTGGGGTGACGGGGGTTGCGGGCCGGTGATGGTTGGCGGCGAGGCGAAGTAGCGGGGAGGAGTGGGCGTCGGGGGAGGCGAAGTGCGGGTCTGGGCGGCGGGAGCTTGCGGGTCTGATCGGGTTTTGGGCTTCGGGGGTGGGGATGAAGGGAGTGGGGGGCAGCTGTGGTCGGGCCTGAGTCGCAGGGGGGGTTGGGGGTCGCGGGAGGGCCGCCGGCGGTGCGGCGAGGGTCTGGACGGCATGGGGAGGTGTCGGCGGGTCTTGGGGTAGGATTGGGGCCGTCGGGTCTATGAGAAGGGGGCCCGATGGTGCGGGGTTAGGCTGGGCGAAGGCGAGGCGGGTGTCGTGGTAGGGGACGGTTGGCGGGGCTGGGAGGGTTACGGGCAAGGGGGTGGCATGTGGTAACGCGGCGAGGGTTGGGGTAGCAGGCGTTGGGGTTGGCGGCGGGTCTGGAGCCGCAGAGGTTGCGAGAAGGGGACCCGAGGGTGCGGGGCTGCCATCGTTGGGTTGCAGCGGGGTTGGGGCTGACATCGGGGACATCATTGGCGATGGGGGCTGATCTGAAACATTCTGGACAGCAAGCGTTTCGGCCCTTTCTTTCTCTAAAACGGTTTGGACAGCGGCCGTTTCGTCGTTGATGGTAAGATTCTCGTCTTCAACCTCGAGGTCGGTGGTTGGAGGCTTCGATTTGGTGCGTAGGTACTCGAAGTCAGCCCTAAGATCTCGAAACATGGACTCGAAGTTGGCTTGTATCTCAAGTAGCCTGCTCCTCATCTTCTCCTTGTGGGCGTCGTCGGCTCGCCGTTGTCGTTCCGTCGAATAATGGTGTTTCGTCACGTGTCGGCGCGCATGTCTGTACGGATCGTCAGATCGTGAGGACGATCTGTAGGCCATGCTCTGATACCAATTGATGCAGAAAGGAATTTTGCGTCGACGAAAATAATATTTTTTGTGGAATTATTGGTGGAAGAAAATGGAGGGGTTGAGAAGAAGAACACGCCGGATGCGCGGGGTTGAGGGAGAAGAAGCGCGAAGAACACGCGTGGGGAGAGAGGGAGAGGAGAGAGATAAAATCTCAATTTTAATAAACTTCCACTCCCTAAAAACATTGGACTCTCATCCCTTTATATAGGAGGGATGATATTACAAAAATAGAAAACTACTTTAAATTGACAACTAATTATCCTAATTAGACTCTAACTAATTAACCGGCAAAATTGAAATTCAAATCGACCACTAATTGAGATCACAGGCGATCCTATTTATTTAATTAAAGACACGACAACTTAAATAAACGTTCAATAAAATTGGCGCCTAAAATTAAAGGATTATGCGCCCCTACATTTCGGCTCCACGCTGCATCAAGCAGCGACATCGGAATAGACTCCTGGAGATGGTGAAGAATGAGGCATGATATCTCGCAGTCTGATCACGAAGTCATCAAATCTCTGATCTGAAGTAGGAGCAGCAGGAGGCTCAACCTGCTCCGCTACACGGGCTGATGCTGGGAAACCATGCTTGGAGTAGCATGTCGCCTCGGTATGACCTGGGCGATGGCAAAATGTGTAGAACTGACAAATGCGATCTCCTCTGCCACGAGGTCCTCGGCCACGAAAAGAAGAAGAGCCTCCTCTGCCTCGGGAGGTTGCCATCGCCGAAGTGGTCTGACTAGTGGCAGTGGATGGAATAGTGATCCTGTTGAGCCGGCGGAAAGCTTCCTCCATAGGAGGAATAGTAGCATCTGCAAGAATCTAAGAGCAAGCAGCTTAATATTCAGGATCCAGGGCTGCTAGGAATACACCAACCATCGTAGCATTCCTATATATCTTCTGCTGCTCTGGGGTAGCTGTGAGTGGCATGAAGCTGTGGAGCTTCTCAAACATCCCACGCTGGGATGTATACAGCGAATGGAGAGGCCGATTGTTCTGCTTGATAGTGAATATGTCGTGCTGAAGTTGAAGGATATTGGTTTCATTACTCGCCTGAGAGTAAGTGGATGCAAGGATGTCCCAAATAGCCTTAGTCGTGGGCTGATGTAATACATCATTCACGATCTCTTTCGTCAATGTCCCTGAAAGCCAGACTTTGGCATATGCATCATCCGCCTCCCACGAGGCGTTAACCCCAGCCTTCTTCACTGGCTCTTCCTCGGTAAGAAAGTGTTTCTTACCATTTGACTTCATAAGGCTCATGAACTGCATAGCCCAGAGCTCGTAGTTCGTTCCATCCATTTTGACAATATGCGTTGGACCTCTAAAAGCGCATGTGGCGGGTACATCGACTTTGTGCTCAGACATATTGTCAGATGTGGAAGACTAGGATCTTGCATACCAAAAATGATTGTCTACACAAACATAAGTGGATGTGAATGCATATGTAGACTTATGCGCCCAAATCCATCAAGTAGACGGGGAAACCGACGCCGATGATGGAGCGCCTGGAAAGCAAGTCACGTACAGAAACGCCTCACGCGCAAGGGCAGCACGCTGGACGGTGTGCGACGGCGTGTGAGATAGCGTGCAGTGGCGTGCGGTGGCACGCAAGATGACGCGCGGTGGCGCGTGAGATGATGCGCAGTGGCACGCGAGGACGCACAAGATGACACGCATTGGCGCGCGAGGGCGCTCAATGCGGCGCACGGTGGCACACAGGGGCGTACGAGACAGCTCACGAGAGCGCGCGAGGCGGTGCGCGGTGGGGCAGGTGATGCGCAGCGTACGTGCGAAGGAACGAGGGCGGAGGGTGAGGTTAGGGTTAGGGTTTTGGTATGAGAGCTCCGGCCTAGGACCGCCGCTCTAATACCATGTTGGGAAAAATAAAGAAGGTGTTTATTCCATAGAATCCTAGGCTCTCTTATATAGGAGGGAGGTCAATGGGTAAATTACATAAGATAGACATTAAGAAATAGACAATAAGAAACTAATACTCATAGTACACAAAATTATCTCTACACCTATGTCGTATACTGTCACAATATAAGCAAGCATCCTCTGACCGGAGACAGATGTATTACTATATGTCTGAGTATGTACATTTGGCAGACCGACAGGTTGATGACCTAGATAAGGTCTGCACACTGGCGAACTGGTGCGCATGCAAGGGCATATGAGTAATAGGATCTCTCAAAGGGATCATACAGATTCATTACTGAACCTGAAAACATGAGCTCTCTCATGAGATATTGGGATAAATTTCCGTGCACGGTCATCTCGCTTTAAAAGCTTGACAAAATTTATAGGTATGATATATGCTTTTGGAAAGTATATGATCGATACCAACTCCCAATAATCAAATGAGAAATTTAATGATAAAATCATGAAGAAGAGAGTTCAAATATGATCTAATACTTCGGGTTCAATCTAGGTTTTCCAGTATACAAGACGTATGGGTATTAGGAATACTCGAGAGTGATGTGATCATAAATGATTGTATGGCTGTGACACTTCCATTCCGAGGGAGTGATGAAACATGTTTGGATTCTAGTGACTCCTCTCAATAGATTAGTGATCTGATCTTAGTCCAAATGTTGGATACTGATCTGAATATGATTCAGATACAATAAAATATTAGATTCACAGTTTGATTTAATCAAACATCTATGAGAGGTCCTGAGATATGATCTCAATCCAAGTCACTATACATGGAATATACAGTCACCATGTCCTTATCTCCAAGCATCCGCGAAAGCACATTATTCTTGAATGAGTTCAAGAATAATTCAATTGTTAATAATGTATCTAAGTAATGGAAAATGGATAATTAAATGCGATTTAATTATCATTAATAATATGAATATGATTCATATTATTTGGACACATGAGAATGGACATCTACGATAATTAAATATGATTTAGTTATCAAAGATTTGATTAATGTAGATAACAATATCATAATAATCATAAATATTATAAATGTGATTTACAATATGTTGGAGAGATTTAATTGTAAATAGAATTTATGAATTAAATGTTGATGTGAATTGGATTTACATTGGATAATTAATTGTAAATACAATTTACAATTTATGTTGGTTGGTTGGCTGAATATGATTCATAATTGTCAATGGTATGATTGAAATTATCACAAAATATTTTAGGATTATTTTGGTGAATAATTATACAATAATAGTTGTTGCACATATGAGATATTAGAAGAGATATGAGATCTCTCAATTAAGGAAGAAGAGAGCCACCTTCCTCTTTAAGAGGGTGGACAGCTATGGAGTCCTACTCCTTGTATGATCATCCACTCTATTAAGGGAAGGAGGCATGCCCTCTTTCTTTATTTCCACATGAAATTGATTTGAATTAAATTAAATATGTTGAAGATTATATGCAACATATTTATTTTATTTTAAATTAATTATTTATTGTTGCAAATTGTTGTAACAAAATCTCAACCATTGATTTGAATTAGGAATGCATCTCCACTATCCAATATAGTATAAAAGGAAGAATGGCCCCAACCTTTTTTACTACACAATTGTAAGAGCAATAAATCTCTCTCTATCTTTCTATTATCTACCACATGTCCAAGGTATCTCCTCTCATATTGTGACCAGGTCTCTCCTCTCATATTGTGACCATCTATATTTTGTTCAAAGACATCTCGCCATCGTCGCAACGTCATTACGCTACCGAATCGACTGCTCGTGGATCTCCACCTTCTTCGGTGCTCCTCACTCCTGAAGAAGGATCTGTATTTCGTGAGACAAAATCAGGAGATTCCAACCTCGAATCATCAACTCGGATTGTGGGAGCTTCGTGTGTCATCTACACGCCCGCAAGTGCTTCTACGTCAGATCGAACTTGAGACATGAGAATCTCTTACTTTAGAGATTAGTGATCCAAACACACTCCAAAAAGTAATCATAAAACACACTCCAAAAAGTAATCATAATTACTCATTTGTGATCTTGATGGAACGATTTGAGATGTGTTCTCGAATCATGTGGTTTCATCTATTTAAAAATTTTAAATTCCGTTATCCATTGCAACTACTATGACTAGTTGACCTAGATCGTATTCGATGTGATCTTTACGCCTCCGTGATGTGCTAAGGCATAAGCCCTAGCCTTCATCTAAATGATGTTCGAGATATTAATCGAGTACAAATTGTAAAAGATTCGTTGCTCTACTCGATTGGGACCAAAATGAATATTGAAGGAAACCATTTTCTTAACCTCAATCTTTCATTAGTTCATATTGCATATTATTTCACATCAATATGTTTCATCATGGTTTCAGATTTCACGAGATATCGTCGAATTTTCAGTTTTGACATGGAACCGAAATTTCGAGCAAAATACCGGTATGAGAGCCTTCCCTCACAAATGCTGCTCGATTTGGGCAAAATGTAACCGAAATTTAACGAAATTTCGACGAGTTTCGACATGGTGCCGATACGATATCCGATATCAAAATTTAAAACCATGTATTTCATTTACCCCGGAAGATGTAATGGAAGTATAGCAATGGAAGCCTTCGTCGATAAAAACATTCATCTTGCAAGTGTTCAAATCACAGCCCCGATGATTCTAAGAGTGTTCCTTCAGATGTCCTTGATTCTGACACAACTAAAATTTCCTCCCATCAAGGAAAACTTTTTGACCTTGAGACAAATTATGAGATGTTTTCAGTTAGCATTGTTAGCTCCAAAGTAAGCATTTTCCCTCCAAGCGTGATGTGCCCACATATTAGGTAAAATGACTGAATTCAAACTCCCTTTAACAGTCTTTGGCTTATAAACCTAGGCTTATAAACCTACTTACCGAATTCACACTCCCTTTAACAGTCCCTGGCTTCTAAAACTACTTACATTGTAATTTCAGGTTAAACTATATGGAGTAAGCAGGGTACTTGGATACATAAGCATCGTGTAGGATGAATATGAAAAGGAATGGCTCAGTCGAGGTTTGAGGAGCTAGGATTGATCCAAAATGACCATGTCCAGCAATGGCCATACCTATAGGCAATAGTTGCTGATCAGAAAAGTTTATTAGATTTACAATTTTTTTCATCGATGAACTAGGACTCATTGAACATTATGAACGAAGACAAAACTAAATAGTCCAAGATAAGACCTTGATCTTTTGACAGGAAAAGCTAACAACGTTCTGCTCTAGGAATTATCGAGTGGAAGAATGGGTGAGCGTGGTGAGAGCGACGTTAGGTAGAGAGTGGTGACGAGCATAGGGAGATTTCATGACAAGAGAGCTGGGGGTCTTCGTACAGATTTCGACGCTCGTCCTCGTCAGATCTGGAAACCGGTAACGAGATGCAAAGTTCGAAGGAAGATAAAACTTCTCAGACAGAAGCTTCAAATGCGGTGACAAGGGTCATCAATCAACGTCTTGTCGTAATGCAGCAAGATGTTTCGCTTGTGGGGGTTTTGCACATCGATGGTGTCACACATCTGTCAGGACACGAGAAGGGTATCAAGATCGGGACGACACTTTCTGACCTTCACAGCCCGGGCAAGGATACCGGGGAATCAAATTTGGGGGGAGTGTTGGTGGGCGTTTGTTCAAGATGCCATGATTGCCTCCATGAGGCGATGGAAGACATTGGTCGCAAGGTCGGGTTGTCCTTCGGTGGCGATGTTGTCAAGATAAGTGATTCACTTGTGTGCGCAAGGGGTCTGACAGCAAATGAGGTTCGAAAGCTTTTACAAGCAAGAAGCACAATTGTAGAAGACGAGTTGGTCCGATGGCGTAGACCAACATTGAGAGACGGTGCCCCTCGGGAGCTTTCATATAGAACTTTTCATCTTAAAGGTGTCCCTTTTCGAGAAAGGGACTTTCAAACCCTCGCCAAGTTGATGAAGGAACATGGCAGAGTTATTTCTGGTCTATCTGATGACCTCCCTAAGGGATCAGAACTGCATATTGTGATTGAAATGGCACTTAGAGGGCTTTTCGTGCCATCTGAGGTAAAGCTTCGAATTGACCAGGCATGCTTCCGAATCGAGGTGGAGGAGGCTCGCTCCATAATGAAGGAAGGTGACAAGGTTCTGCGGGAGGGGGCTTCAGCTGATGTCGGTGGTGACGACGACGGGGAGCAGGCAGCCGAAGATCCAGTTTCCAGTGGAAGCAGGAAAGATGCAACGGTTAGGCTTCCTTCGCATCTTTCTCGGGAACCTACTCGATGTCTTTTCAAAGATCCTCAAAAGGCACAGGGGCCTTTGCTTGCGCCTCAAGCCATGCATGAGACGAGGACCGGGTCTTTCGGCATTTCAAACCTCCGTTTGGGAGTTTCGGATATGGGTGTCTTCTAGCCTATCGGATCCTTTGCTTTGATTCTTAGAAAGGAAGTCTCGGACCCCCGAAATAATGTTTTGGATTTGGGTACCTGGTGGCTTTGAACCGAATCGATCCCAATCTCAAGCGACCACTCAACCTTGGCTGCTCTCGGAACCCGTGTTACCCACGAAGGTGCCTCTTTCACCCTTGACGTCTGTTTTCTGATGGGAGATCCACTCCTCCACCTCTAGGACAAGTTCAAAGCTTCTGGGCTTCGACGAAAAGGCTCGTGGACTCGAAGAAGGGAATCGTAACCCAGTTGAGGCTCAAGGGCCATTTGGTTCCTTGGTGTCAGGGGCTCTCGAGGACGTTGATGCACCCATGAAAACTCATCTGACGTCTCGTTCTCCCCGTCCTTTGGTCCCAACACCACTTTGGAAGAAGCTACTCCAGAATCTCCAAGAAAGAACGAAGAAGAAGGCTTCGATTAGCCTGGCATGAAACTCTAAACACTCTAGGAGCTGGGGCCTCTTTTTCAATCAAAGCAGTTTGAGTCAGGGAGAAATCTTGAGCACAACCTTCCGCGGGGAGTAGACAAGCCCCAGTTAGTGGAACACTCGCAGGGAAAGCTAAATGAGGACATGTTTATCTCAGAAGACAACAACGATAGGGATCTGGCGGTTTGCCTGGGAGTTGTCCCGTTGTGTAAGACTAAAATCGTTTCCTCATGAACATCTTAACCTGGAATGTTCATGGCTTGGGTAGGCCAAAGAAGAAAGTTGTAATACGAAGGATCTTAGGGGAAGTCAAAGCAGACAATGTTTTTTTTGCAAGAAATAAAAAAATCAGCAAGGTTTAGATGTAGTTTGGAATTTAGTCGGAGGTCTGCATATCGGTGGCTACACTGCTTCCAACTTGGTTGGAACCTTAGGTGGTATTATACTTGTCTGGAATATGGACAAATTTGACCTAGTCGATGAAGGTATGGCAGATAGACGATCGATTTCAGTACTCTTATAGCGGAAATTTGATGATACAAAACTCCTAGTTACTAATGTATATGGTTCGCCTAATGGAGAAAATTTCTTGGAGTTGCTTGATGGTCTTCATATGATTAGAGAAAGATATCCCTATCATGCATGGATTCTTGGAAGAGACTTTAATACAACAATATGTCTTGATGATAGACCACGTGGAGGGGTGGGGCAGACAATGGTTCAGAAGCACTATCAAATTTTATCATTGAATATGGCATGCATGTGGTCGACGTCGGGGGTTGCAGTTTTACTTGGAGAAACTCAAGATCGAGGTCCCGTATAGATCATTTCTTGATCTCTAACGAGGGCATGACCGCCTTTCCCTTGGCCCACGCTCGGGCAATCCCACGCACCCATCTGGACCACACTCTTCTCGTGTGGACATCTGGTGAGGAAGTGAGACCGAGATATTTCTTCATATTTGAATAATCATGGCTGCTGGAAGACAGCTGCAAGGACTTGGTAAGAGATGTTTGGAAAGACTCTGAGGTGGTAGGGTCGGCGTAGGGTCGGCTACAGCTCGATTTGCTGGCAAATTATTAGCATTGAGAAGACACTTAATCGCATTTCGAAAAGATTTTAAAGGTCTACAAAGAAGCGAAAGGGACACAACTCAACAGGCCATTCGTAGACTAGATGGGGTGGAAAATGAACGTGCACCAATAGAAGGAGTTTGATGAAAGACATGCTCACTTACGTGATGTCTAGCTGGAAGACAAGAAGGAGGTGGTGGAATGGCGGCAGAGATTGAGACAAAGGTGGTTGAAGGAGGGAGATGCCAACACACGCTTTTTTCACTCCATGGCTAATGGGAGAAGGCGTAGAAACTTTATTCATAGCCTCATGGTGGATGGCATGCAGGTGTGTGGGTAAGGCTTTACGCACCTACTTTCACACGAAGGATCGTTCGCATTGGCTAGGGATGGGGCAGGAAGGGGTCAGGAGGATTTCTCCTTCACAGGGAGATACTCTTTTAGCCCCGTTCACGGAGACTGAGGTTAAGAAGGTGATGATGCAGCTGAATGCAGACTGGGTACCTGGTCCAGATGGTTTCTCGATTATCTTCTACCGCAAGTTTTGGGAGGTGGTCAACAATGATATGATGGAGGTATTACAAGAATTCAGAGGTGGCAACTTAGGATTTGAGCGACTCAACAAGGTTCTTCTCTTTTAGCTACCAAAGAAGGAAGCAGTTACTAAGGTGGAGGACTTCAGACCCATTGCTTTATCGAACGGAATATATCTCAAGATGCCAAAGTTCTTGTGAATCGGCTACGGAATGAAATGGGGGACATTATCTCACCGGAGCAGACATCTTTCACTCCTAGTAGACATTTGGCCAACGAACAGGTGCTTGCGTCAGAAATAATACTTGATTGGAAGAGAACACAAAGGAAAGGAATACTTTGGAAAGTTGATTTCTTCAAAGCATATGATTCTGTGGATTGGCGCTTCATCTGGTCATTACTACAATGAAGAGGATTCCCAGAGATGTAGATTTCTTGGATCAAGAGATTTATCGTGATGGCCTCCTGTGCGATGCTTGTGAATGGTTGCCCTAAAGGAGGTTTCTTCCAGCTTCAACGAGGCATCAAATAGGGATGTCCTCCCCTAATTTTCATGATTGTTGCTGATGTCATACGGTTATGATGAACTTAGCTAAGAATGGTGGGTTGCTTTCAGGCTACTGTAGAGAGGATATATCTATTCCCATCCTTCAATACACATACGATACAATTGTCTTTCTAGAGAATGGGTTAGAGCATGCAAGGTGTGCGTCTTCTATCTTTGACATCTTTGGCTACATCTCAGGGTTGCAGATTAACAGAGACAAATCCACTTTTATCCCGCTTGGCCTATCGGGTACAGAGATTCAAGAGGCGGGCATGGCTTTGGGATGTAAGAAGGGAACCCTCCCGTGACTTATATGGGGATCCCCTTGGTGGCGAGTCGGTTGTGTGCGTGTGACTGGAGACATATTCCGGACAAAATGGAGAATAAGCTAGCTAGTTGAAAGTCGTGGATCTTGTCGAAGGGGAGGAAACTAGTTCTGCTAAAGCATGACTTGTCGGTTATCCCCATCTTCTGTTCGACCATGCTTCTTCCAAAGGGGTGCGCACGAAGATTGAATCCATCATGAGGTTTTTTTTCTGGGCAGACAGTGGGCAGGTGAAGGGAGGGGTACATCACATAAGCTGGGACAAGGTAACTAGAGCTAAGAAGAAAGGTGGTTTGTGGGTTTTGAGACTCGAGCATATGAATGAAGCATTGCTTACCAAATGGATTCTTAGACTTTAGGGTGACTTCGAAGATCTAGAATGTCGCTTATTGAGAAGCCTTTACGACACCCGTGGCTCTTTAAATGGAAAGAATATACGATATATGTCATCTCTTTGGCAAGGTATATGTCAAATCATCCCGGATATGGGGGAACTTCTACACCATATCGTTGGAAACGGTGAAATTTCAAATACTAAAAGGACAAGTGGATGGGTTACGTTGGGTGAGTGGTATCCTCGCATTTTTGCCTTAGCAGAAGATAAGAACCTTCTGGTTCATCAGACATGGTCAAACGGCTCGTAGACACCCAGCTTTTTGTCTGACTTCTCAGAGCAAAGACTTAATGATTATCTGGCTCCTTTGAAGGATTTTTGGATGTTAGGGGGTTGCGCAAGGAAGAAATCATTTTTGTTGGACGAATGATCGTTTCACGATTAAAAAAGCATGTCAAATATTCGCGAAAGATACTATATGATCTCAAGAGAATCTCAACCAGGACTGACGCATTTTTTGGAGCAACAATATACCTCAACGTGTGAAAGTTTTTCTGTGACTTGCTCGATATGGCTGCTTAATGATCAAGGTTCGAAGGAACATGCTCTTCACTACGGGTGGCGTTTCATGTTCGAGATGCATGGGTGAAGATGAAGATATGAATCATTTTTTTCAGTTGCAACTCCTCCCGCAAAGTCTGGATGGAGACGAGCATCCCATGGATCATGACCAATGACTTCCCATCTTTCTGGAGCACAATACAGACAGTGGGCGACAACTCACATGACGATGTTACTCTTGTGTATGCTTTACTATGGGCTATCTGGTGCGCTAGGAATGATAATATCTTCGGTGAGCAATGATTTTGTGTGGAGAGTGTCTTGAGTCAGCATAGGGCCACTGTCTCCTCTTGGGCCCATATCTAATCTTAATGCAATATCTCTTCATTAATATATAACATCTTAAGGTAGATGGAGCATCTCGGAGCTCCACCCTTTTCTCTTTCAAAAAAATAGTCCAAGATAAGGTGGTGATAGGTCTAAATTCAATCTCAACTGAGATTCGTAGAAATCAAATATGGTTGGATCAAATAAAATTAGTTTGAGGAAATCGATCTTTGATATAAACTGATGCTATAAAATGATGCTATAAAATAAAGGAGACGATCATGGAATAGGCAACCTTCACATAACGAAGAACGGGGAGAAGTCTTGATGCAATGAAGAATGAACGCAAAGGCAGAGCTACATGTAATTTCCTCCTATCAAGTAATTTTTTTAACCTTGAAACGAGCTCTCAGAATATCTGCACCATCAATATTATCGTCAAAGTGTTTAATAATAACATATTCAACTTGAGCCTAATGAGCTACATTTCACTCAAATGATCAAACTCGTTTCCTACTAAAGGTCTCCACATTTTAAACCTACGTACAATGAAACTTCAAGATAAGTTACATGGTAATTGGACTAGCGATAACTCCAACTAGAATTATATGATTGAATTAAGATGAACAATTATTTCAAGCATTAAGATAACACCTTAGTTGACCCTACTTAGAGTAGGAGAAGGCTTTGGCATTTATTTATTTATTAAGATAACACCTTAAATTTCGGATCTCGATTTCATTTAGCCAAATCCAGAAAGAAAATTTTCCAAAAATTTCGTTTAAGTTTCATTGAAATAGTCAGAAATCATGGAAATGACTCAAAACTCTATTTTTCCCAAAAAAAAGATTTTTAGTGTCCCTAAATCATCAAATAGAATAGAAATACACACGTGTTTGTAATAGATGCGTAACTATAAGTTTTGAAGTAGTGTGATCATCATAATCACCCTAAAACTTGATATGCAATAATGCAAATGTGGTAACAACATGGTGCTTGCAGGTGGAACGAATTCTGAACTTGAAGCAAAAGCCATGATAATCACATCTTCAAGAAGATGAGACGACACAAGCAATAACTACTAAATAAAAGTATATAATCAAAATATGGAAAGAACAAAAAATATAAAGTTTTTCAGTTAAAACTTGAATTTAACTCTTAAGCTTGTTTTTAATTGATGTAGTTCGAATTTAGACCTAAAATTTCGTAACTAACTAAAAAAACTTTGTCAAATAATATAAAGCTCTCTAAGAACTTAATACATCAATAGCAAAATGGGTGAAACTTCATTGAAATATGTAGATTTTAATGAAAGCTGTTGAAATCTGAGAAGCGGAAGCGAAATTGATAAAATAAGAAACATAAACATAGAGAACAAAGATTTACGTGGAACCCTACTCCCTAAGGAGCGGGATGAAACCACGAGAGAAGCCCTCAAAGGGGCAGATATTCTATTAGAATTCTCAATGAGTACAGGGGGTGAGGGGCTCCTTATATAGCCTCTCAGACAGTCCGGAGTCCCACCGATCATCCATGTGGGACTAAACATTAGTGGGGTAATTGGATCTTGGTGAGATCCAATTACCCACCTATTACATTCTCTAACACTCCCCCTCAAGCTGGAGCTGAGAAAGCTACAGCTTGCAACAAAAAAAAGTATACAACACATCTTCACATGATACATCACAAGAACACATGTCCGTTGTTGGTAGAGGACCACGTACGAGGACGGGTCTGCGGCTTTCAGGTCTGTAGAACCGCTACGATATCAGGTCACCGGAACATATCTTTGTCGTGCCTGGAGAAGAATCGTTGCAGAAGAAACCGCTGCGATATCAGGTCACCGGAACATATCTTTATCGTGCTTGGAGAAGAATCGTTGCAGAAGAAGTCCAACACAGAGAACTGATCGGGTCGTAAAAGAAGAAGTATACGCCTCAACGAAGAAGTTGATGCTCGGTGAAGATGGATGATCTGTAAAAAGCTAGAGTGATGATCTGTCAATC
Organism: Ottelia alismoides; assembly: GCA_037367405.1. NCBI lineage: Eukaryota > Viridiplantae > Streptophyta > Magnoliopsida > Alismatales > Hydrocharitaceae > Ottelia > Ottelia alismoides. The sequence continues at coordinate 79,193 of JAZKJV010006277.1, read as the reverse complement.
GTAGATGGACAATTGTGAAGAATACATCTCTGACTCCCCCTTTCTCCCATACTTGATAGAATAAAGATCGCGGATCAAGTTGGGAGAAACCAATAGACGTACATTTTTTTAACATAAGCCGTTCATTTTTTTTTAATCGGCTTTTCAAATCCTTTTTTTAAACAATATTTTTTTGCAATAAAATGGGGAAAACAACATGAATCATGCAATTCTTTTTTCTTTTTTTTAAACATTTTTTTAAGTTGTTCAGTCTCTCTCTCTCTCTTTTATACGACTTTCTTTGCAATATTTTTTTCGGATATTTCTATTTTTTTAATAGCCATCCAATCATTTTTTAAGCCTTTTTTAAGGCATTTCCTCACATTTTTTTCACAAATTCTCCTTGGCTATTTTTTTAGCCAACTCATTTTTTTAACAAATATTTCTCTCCCCCCCCCTTTTTCTTGACGAAACGCACAGCCCTTTGAGGCTTATTAGGGTTCCCCGATGGGAACCCTTTCGTTATAAAGAAGTTGCCGCCCCTTTAAGGGTTCCCCGATGGTAACCCCCCCTTCCATCGGGATGGTGCGCCAAGGGGGAACGGCACCACCAGGAGAAGATCGCACGAGGGCCCCGCCAACTGCGATGGGGCATGCTGGCGCTTGATGGAGGCGCCGCCTAGCGCGCGCTCCTGTCGCTGGTGGCGCGAGGGCTTGAGGGTGCTGAGGTTGCGACATCGGGCGACGAGGACGAATCCGTGTTGGACGATCCAGAAGTAGAGGTCAACTGCCGGAGAGGGCGCACGCAAGGCCGGTGAGGGCACACGCAAGAGGCTGGGGTCGACAGGCTGTAGAGGTAGGCGGCTGGAGGCGCAGGCGCGCGCACAGAAGCAGAAAGGGGAGCCTGGGGTCGGAGAGGGGTGCATGGGGTCGCGCGCAGGATCCAAGGGTCGTCTAGTGCAGGTAGGGTAATCCGCAACGCGCAGGCAGGGGGCGCACATAGGAACACGCGCAGGCAGGAGGGCTCCTGGTGCAGATGGAGACGGCGCTGGAGGAGGCATGCCGCAAGGAGCCTGGAGATGCACGTGCGACTGATGGCGCCGCTATAGCCAAAACCCGCAGGAGAGGAGCATCGAACAAAAGGTTGCAGGATTAGGGTTTCAAAAAGAAACCCTAAAACTCAACTTGAATCATATATGATAATAATCTTCAAAAGTACATCTTCAAGAACAAAAAATGAATCTCGAATAAGATCGAACATAAAAAAATCCTCGAGAATCGACCCGCTCTGATACCATGTTGAAATCTGAGAAGCGGAAGCGGAATCGATAAAATAAGAAACATAAATATGGAGAACAAAGATTTACGTGGAACCCTACTCCCTAAGGAGTGGTATGAAACCACGGGAGAAGCCCTCAAAGGGGCGGATATTCTTTTAGAATTCTCAATGAGTACAGGGGATGAGGGGCTCCTTGTATAGCCTCTCAGACAGTCTGGAGTCCCACCGCTCATCCATGTGGGACTAAACATTAGTGGGGTAATTGGATCTCAGTGAGATCCAATTACCCACCTATTACATTCGCTAACAAAAGCAAAGGGTAGATTTTCTTATTTTTGTGGTTTCGTCAAACAAATGCAATTTCGATGAAATTTTGTCAACATTTCGCTAACATTTCACGCAAGATTGCAAAAGTCAATAGTCGGTACTCGATCGGTCAGGTCACTGACTCAGGATTAATCGGCAGTCGAGCAACTAATCGGATTTATTCAGACTTTAATCGGCTTTGAATGTTATGATTATTTTTAATATATAACTCATTTTTATACATATATTTACAAAGATTTTGTACATTTTTATACTATCATAATAACTAAAAGAAGTAATTGAATTTAAATAAAACATTAAGCATATTATAATAAGTTTGCTTATAAAAAATAAAACATAAATGGTATCTTCAAGCAAAAATTGGTGGACTAGTGTCCATAGTCGGAATTAGTCGGTACTCGTCGGCCACCCCACTGACTAGACTAGTCGGACCTACTAGTCGGGCCAGTCGGGAGACTTTTATAACACTGATTTCACGAAATCCTGGAAAAAGAAATAAGGCAGCGTTTGATTTCGTTGGCGTGGAGAAATGGAAATTTCAAAGAAATCCGGCCGAATTTCACTGAAATTTGAGGCTATGATTAAGGTGCTACGACGGGTCCATGCTACCAAGAAAGATAAATATAAAATACCCCCATTCCATGTGCAATGCAATTGCTAATCCAACGGATTAGTCGATGTCTTATTGGTGACATGTTCCAAATCTTCTTATTTGGACTTAAGAAGCCTGTACTATTTAATCAATCTCTTTGTTATATTAAATTCCTCTTGGCAATTGATATCGCCAATACTAATACTTCCCTGTTAAACATGCTTGCATCCCACATGCACCATGCATCTTCTTCTTCAAAATAAAGGTCAAAACTCTAATGCAATGGAGTTAGCAATCCACAAATGGACCTAATTACCCTTGACATACTAAATATTGCAAGTCCTACCTTTTATCTTTCAAAACACCTCAACCATCCGAAAATTGCCATCTCAATAGTTGTTGACCACAAAAGCTAATTATATTCATTGAGCTAGGCACTACATTGACGGGAACGGATTCGGTGGAGGCTTATGGTAACATAATTTTTTTATCCATCAGTATCTTCATATTTTAAAATGGATAGGGATGTCATAAATACTTGTATACATATTTATATTCAATCTTTTGCATTACTAAATGTTGGGACTAACCAATATAAAACTCCTTGGATAAAAGAAATCAGTTTGAGGACTCAGTCTTTGAATGAACAAACGCTAGGGCCCAAAGGAAATGTGCATGCAATGAAGAGAAGAACCTAGGATCAATCTCGATAAAGAGAGGGGATATCCCTGCATGCAATGAAGCATGAATGCAAGCCACAGTGGCTTCAGGTGATTTCCTCTTGTCACAAAATATTTAATCCTTGAAATGAGCTCTAACGTACTTTTCATTGACAACATTATCTTCAAAAACTTAATAATGACACATTCAATGAGCCCACGTACTCCTAAACCACTTGCCTTGTAGTTTCTGACTACAGGGAACAAGTAGGGGGAAGTAGCTTCATGTAAGACTGCAAAGAAGAGAAACAACTAGTTCAAGAGTTGTGGCGATGGGATTCATCCATGCTGCCAAGAAAGATAAAGATGCGTCTCCTCCATTCTCACCCCAACACAACTATTGATTCCTTCTACAAGTCTGGGGATATTGATCCGAGAATAATCCAAGTCTTCCCATTTGGATTTAAGAAGCCCACACGAGCATCTTTATCTCTTATAGCAAGTTCCCCTTGCCAATTATACTAGCACTGCTTTCTTTTTTGTCGGACATGTTTTTTATGATATCAAATGTAATGTCACGAGCTTAAATCCCTGATCCATTATTAAGGAAAACAGACCATAACAACTTGTTGGGTTCAGGTCCAGATGGACCCATTGACAACCACCCAAAATGTTTAAGTACAAATTGTCAAGTAGTGATCCCCATCACTTACAACACACTCACACTTTGTGAGTTTCCAATGTGGGACTACGTTTAGGGGTTGGAGTATCAGTGTTACAATCTCCCCCACTTATATTTGCAGCGTCGTCATTGCGACATGAAATCACATGACCCATCACTTATTTCCAGTGACAGTGGCGGTTGCACGTTGTAGGTAGCATTTTCCTCCTATTTCTTTATAGGGGTGGCTCCACCTCTCGGATAGTCCTTTCCACTAACAGAGGAAAATTGACCCTGATATATGTGGAAATGAAAGAATGAATTGCATTACTGAGATGCCCTAGGGCCTGTTTGGTTGCCAGGGTAGACTGGGGTACCCTGGCATATCCCTAGCTCTAACCCTGCATTCTTGGGTTGGGATTGCTTATATCGACCCTACAATTTCTTAGGTATAATATTTTTTAACCATGTTCAAAGAAACTTATTAACATAAAAAACATATTATAATCATTAAAAAAGTTAATATAACACATAATCAATGTCACATCACATTACAATTATCACTCCAACCCTCCCAACCCTCCAAACAACTACTATTCACAAGAGGATACCCCAACCCACCCCAACCCAGCCCAACCCAGTAACCAAACATGCCCCTAGGGTTCTCTTATATATGAGAGAAACCGATTGGGAAAATTATAGGAAGAAGACAAAAAAATAAAATACATAAACAATATGAAAGATAAGTAATATCTCAACACTCCCCCTCAAGTTGGAGCATAGATATTGATCAGGCTCAGCTTGGAACAACATCTCTGGTAAGGCCCTCTGGTTAGAGCCTTAGTAATAACATCTGTTGTCTAGTCTCCAGAGCTGACGTGAGTAGTGGTGATAAGACCCTTCTGTATCATGTCATGTGTGTAGTGACAGTCCACCTCTATGTGTTTGGTCCTCTCAAGGAAGGCAGGAGTGTTTGTAATGAAAGAAGAGGCACCTCAATAGATAGGTCAGTAAGAACGGATCTAACCACATCATCTATGTGCTAGTATGTGTCGTGGCCCTGTATTCTGACTCAGCACTCAATCTGGCAACCACAGTTTGCTTCTTGCTCTTCCATGAAATCAAGGAATTCCCAATGAACACTGTGAAGCTAGAGGTAGACTTCATATCCTTTGGACGTCCAGCATAATCTACATCTGCAAATGTTATAGCATGTAACTGAAAAAGATGCATCTCTGCTGAAAAGAAGTCCCGTAACAGGTGATGTTTTCAGATACCTCAGATTCATATGAACTGCATCCATATGTGCATGTCTGGACTGCTCCATGAACTGACTCACTTTGCTCACGGCAAAGGATATGTTTGGCCTGGTAGTAGTCACATATAGGAGCTTGTCAACAAGCTCCATGTACCTCATCTTGTCGACCTCCTCGGTGTCATCATCATAGAGCTTCATGCTTGGCTCCATAGGAGTAGTGGCAGGTCTGCAATCTGACATACTTGTCTCTGAAAGAAGATCGGTAACGTACTTCCTATGGGTCATCACAAGACCTCGTTGGTTCCTGGCAAACTCCAGTCCAAGGAAGTAACGTAAACTACCAAGGTCCTTGGTCACACAAACAATTGACCTAGGAAGTCCTTGGCAACCTGAACGCCATGCTCATCATTCCATGTAACAATAATGCCATCAGCATAAACAAGAATGACAACAGTACCTCTCGGGGTCCTGTTCACAAACAAAGAGTGACGGCAGTCGATCGTACAAACCCATGTTGCTCTATCAAGTCTGAAAGCTTCTGGAAACATGCTCTTGGACTTTGCTTAAGGCCATAGATAACCTTGTGTAGCCTGCAAACCTTCTGACACTCCCCTTAACAGCAAACCCAGGTGGTTGTTGCATGTAGACATCCTCCTTTAGATCTCCATATAAGAAGACATTCTTCACATCAAGCTGGTAAAGGGGTCAATCTCGTGTCACAACAACAGAAAGAAGGATACGCAGAGTAGAATGTATGACAATTGGAGAAAAAATATCATGATAGTCCACCCCATATGTCTTGGTGAACCCACGTGCCACAAGTCTCTCCGCATAGCGATCCACATTGCCATCTACATACTGCTTTACAGTGAACACACACTTGCACCCAACAACGGATGCGCCAACTAGAGCTGAAACAAGACTCCAAGTATCATGCAAATGTAGCCTGGCCATCTCCTCTTCCATGGCTAACTGTCACTGACTGCCTGAAAAGTGCCCTGATATGTCCGTGGTATCTCCACGACTAATAGTGCCAAGCTAAACCTCATGAAATTATCTAACAGTCTGCTCAAGGAAACCTTAGTTGCAAGAGGATAAGTAGCACACGTACGTCTCTACCTCCGCAGAGCAATCGACACATCAACATCATTTGCCAAGTCCTAAACTTGTAAGTTCCCCTCTTGAGAGGGCACCTGCTCACCCTGTATGGATCTTGCTGCACTGACAACTCAGTAGTGCCATCAGTAGAAACAATGTGCTCATTACATGCCTAAGGCATGTTGGATGATGGGCAAGACCTGTGAGCACTATTTCGTCATGGGGCCTCGAAGACTGCTTGATTCTCCGCAAGATCATATACTAGGTTCTCTCTTTGGCTATCGCGATAGTCTTGATTCTAGGGTTTAGTAGGACTACTACAAGTCAGGCTTCCTTCTTTTCTTAATGAGAAATATGGGGAAAGCCAAAGCCCTGAGAGCCGACCAGTCCCAGGATAGTCGACGTGCGACTAGAGCTGAGATCTTCTTTCAAGGCAATCTACAAGGTGCGTCATTAGAGGGGGAAAGTCCAGTCAGCAACATCATTCAGGTTTAGAGAGTTGGAAAAGATTCTCCCGATCCTCTCTCTTCCAATCGACTTCGTACCTCAGGCTTGGGAATACCTGGTCTCCCGGGAGAGGTTTTTCCTCAAGTAAACCTTGACTTATTATGCTGATCATATAAGCTGAGGAGAGGATCCGAGGGAGGGCTAGCGGACTGAGACTTCCCCTATATATAATGCTTCTCATATCAGTTGTGAGACCCTCTAGATATTCGGGTCTGGACCTCTTTCCAATTACTTCCCAGTGCTAGAAGTCCTGATATAAGGAAGTTGGGGGTCGTTCACTGAGGTCTCAATTCGGAATGAGGAGCCTACCTGAAGAATGCCCATAAATCAATGGGCATGAATATCTAGACCTGCGAGTAAACACACATGGCAAAAACTGAGTTATGGTAGGGGGTAGCCCAGAGGTGGCTGTTGGAGTATAAGGTGTATGCGCCTATTGTGTTGTAGTAGGGTAAATGGATCCTGGAGGAGATCCATTTACCCCACCCAGTTGTTTAGTCCCACATCGTCCAGTGGTGAGACTCGGAGGCCCTGTGGAAGCTATATAAGGAGCCCCAGGCCTCCTGTAACAGATGAGAAAAAGAAATGCATAGCATGCCCCGTTGAGGGCTTCTCCCGTGGTTTCATCCCGCTCCTCACGGAGTAGGGTTCCACGTAAAATCCCGTTGTTATTATTTTATTTATCTTTTCCATGTTTACGCTTCCGCTTCCGATTTTCTAACATGGTATCAGATCGGGTCGATTCTCGGAGAATATCATTATGTTCTTTGTTTTTTTTTCGAGATTCGTTTTTTTGATTGTTAATGATAAAAGAGTTTGTTCTGTTCGTGAAGATTGTTTAAAGTTTTTTTTCTAGGGTTCCGATTAAGAACCCTAATCTCTATTCTTCGTCAGCCCTAATCCAAGAATTCTAGGGTTTGGTGGAAACCCTATGTCCTGTGCGATCTCTAGTGCTATCGCTCCAGGCAGCTGTATCTCCATCGCGAGATGCTCTAGGTTCTGGCCGCTCCTCTCCAAGGCAATCTCATCTTCAAGGCGCCTAAAGTGATCCCAGCGACAGATCCAGGCCGCTCCAACGCCGCAAATCATCTTCAGGCGGCATCTCGCGCCTTCCATCAACCAACGGTGAAGTGCTCCACTCCCAGGCGGAGCCGCGATTCGGCTCAAGAGGGTTCCCACGAACCCTACTCCCTGCGCAATGACTCCAAGATGGTTCCCTCGAAGCATCTCCTTCCAGGTCGTGCCCAGCAGCACAGGGCGTCGCGCGCCTCCATCTTGCACCGCCAGGATCCCCATCAGGGAACGGCGCTCCACGCTCCAGTCAAGCTCCACACTCCTTTGTCGATGTCGCTGATCTCCTTCAGCCCCGCGAGCCCCTGCGCCAAAGCTCCCAGATCACCGCGCCCCTGCGGCAGCAACCCTCCAGATCACCGCGCAATACTCCCAAAGGCACCGCCCCAGATTCTCCCAAAGGCACCGCCCCAGATTCACGGCTCTTCCTCTTGCGCTCCAGCGAATCTCGCAGAGCTCCACCTCGCGCAGCAGGCGGCGTGACCAGGTACGACTCCCAGGAGTCCTGCTCCTTCAAGCGACAACAACGGGGGCACCCAGACGATGGCAGCCTCCAGGCGATGGCAGCCTCCAGTGGAGGCACCCAGGCGCATCTCCAGCCATGGCGATTCCAGGCCCCTTCTCAACTGGTTCCCAGCGGCGACGGCATGAAGATGTCCCCCATCGTGCGGGTGGTGGGGCTTAAAAAGGGAAAAGTATTCCCAAGGGAACCCTAGTTTATTTAAAAAAAAAGAGAGAAGGTTATTTGTGGGTGAGCCCAAGACGAGGGTTGTGAAAAAATTGGGGAGGGGGCTATTTACTTGAAAAGACCAAATGAGCAAGGGAAGTCCAGTACCAAAAAAAAAAGTAGTGTCAGGCTGCAATATCGTTGGGCCCATGCGGGTCGTATATTGTTTCAAGTAAAAAAAATTGAGAAAAGGCACGTACAAAAGAAGAGCCGTACGCAATTTTTTAAAAGCCGAGAAAAAAATGAGTGAAACGGCTTAAAAAAAAGGGGGAGGGATGAAAAGCCGAAAAAAAATGTCATCGGCTTAAAAAAATGTGTTTCAAAAAAAATCGAAAAAAAATGTGACGGCTTATTTAAAAAAAATGATGAAAGCCGCAAATTTCATATTTTGTTTACCCCTTAGTTATCTTGTCTTCTCCCAACTTTGTCGATGTCAATTTCCGACAAGTATGAGAGAAAGGGGGAGTATATGTAGAGTCACAGGTCTGTTCATGATCCAGATTCCAGATTCAGATGCCAGTCTCCATACCAGCCAGTTGATCAGACTCTACAGTTGTTTCAGACTCGACGATTGATTCCGAGTCTCCAGTTTCAGACACGCACGAGTGTGCGGTCATTGTCAGATGAGCATATGTTGCCATCATCAGTTCGAGGTCCCCATCATTCTAGTTGTCAGGCCAGAGTTTTCATGTGAGCCATAGGGACTCCAGAGTAGAGGACCATTCCCTATGCCATATGTTGGCAAGGGTTTTCATGTGGTATCATAGGTACACCAGAGCAGTACATCATTCTCTGAGCCAGATGCATACTCGATGATCAGATTCCGAGTCTTCGGTTGACTCATACTCCAGCCCGTTCGTCCTCCTCACCTGCGCGGCATGAGAAGCAACGTCCTCGATTGCAGCAATGTGCGCGTTGGGTTGATATTGTCCGTAGTGTCCTGTGTAGCGTTGAGTTGAGTCTCTTTATGTTTGTCCAAGCTGAGCATTGCATGCTCCAGCTTGAGGGGGAGTGTTGGAGTATAAGGTGTATGCGCCTATTGTGTTGTAGCAGGGTAAATGGATCCTGGAGGAGATCCATTTACCCCACCCAGTTGTTTAGTCCCACATTGTCCAGTGGTGGGACTCGGAGGCCCTGTGGAAGCTATATAAGGAGCCCCAGGCCTCCTGTGATAGATGAGAAAAAGAAATGCATAGCATGCCCCGTTGAGGGCTTCTCCCGTGGTTTCATCCCGCTCCTCACGGAGTAGGGTTCCACGTAAAATCCCGATGTTATTATTTTATTTATCTTTTCCATGTTTACGCTTCCGCTTCCGATTTTCTAACAGTGGTCACAGGAGCAGGTGAAGGAGCAGGGGTAGGTGTAGGTGGTGGTAGTGGTGGTGGTGGAGGCGGTGGCGGTGGTAGAGCAAGAGTAGATGGAGGTGGTGGTATGACAGTAGGAGGTGGAGGCATGTAAAACTCAGCATCAGAGTCTGATGAAGCTAGTTTGTCATCTGTAGGAGAAAAATACATGACAGACTCAAAGAAAGTAACGTCAACACTGACAAAGTATTTCTGTCTAAGCGGATTAAAGCAATGACACCCCTTCTGAGTACGAGAGTAGCCGAGAAAAATGCACTTGACAGCTTTAGAAGAGAAGCTTGTCACGGCCTGGAGAGAAATCATGAACAAAAGCAACTGAACCAAATAAGTGAGGTACAAGAGAGAAAAGATCCTTCTCAAGAACGCAATCGAGAAAGGAATCTTTTTGCCTAACAGACGAGGACATGCGGTTTACTAGGTAGCATGTAGTGAGGACCGCATCACCCCAGTAAGCATGAGGAGCACGACTCTGGATCAACAAGATTCTGATCACATCAAGTAAGTGACGATGTTTGCGTCGACAATACCGTTCTGTTGGGATGTATAAGCACATCATGTCTGATGAACAATGCCAAGAGATCTAAGAAACTCAGAAAGTTGTACGGTGCAAAACTCTAAGGCATTATCAGAATGAAGATATTTAACATTGGTAGAAAAAATATTCTTTATCTCATTAATAAAAAATTTGATAACAGACCTAGCCTCAGACTTATTCTTCAATAAAAAGATCCAAGAAAGTCTAGAAAAATAATCAACAACGACCGAATAAAAATGATGTCCCTGATGATCAGGGATACAACTCGGACCCCAGATATCTAAATGGAGGAGCTCAAACAACTAAGAGTTGTTTCGACTCTAACGAGATGGAAATGAGGAACAGTGATGCTTCGCAAGTTGGCATGCCTCACAAGGACACAACTCGGACCCCAGATATCTAAATGGAGGAGCTCAAACAACTGAGAACTGTTCCGACTCTAACAAAGTGGAATGAGGAACGGTGATGCTTTCCAAGCTGGTATGTCTTACACTGGAAGGAAGAGCTTGTGGAAATCTGCGGGAGAACATGACACAGCTTATACAAAGGAAGGTGGCCAAAACAAAGGTTCTACAGGTATGGTGAGATTGGTCCAGTATGTCCTGAAACACAAGAGACGAAGGGTCAAAATTGTACAACGTACACCCTTGATAATCTGACTAATGGAAAGTAAATTCATCTGAAAGTCAGGAGCATATAAAACATTTTGAAAGCACATGGGCGGCGTCCGATGCACCTCCATCTATCCCGTGATGAGTAAGTGGACCCCATTAGTAATGATAACCTATCTACCAGGAGGTATGGTCTTGTAGGACCTCAGTTGGGCTCTGTCTCCACACAGATGATGGGAGTCATATCCGCACCGCTATTACCACTAAAAGCGTAAGCGATACCTGAGGAGCTCGAAGAGGCTCTGGCTACGACTACGGTATTTGTGGTGGTAGTACATGCAACAGGAGTCATGATCTCTCGTATACGGGAGACAATATCATCCAGGCGAGGATCAGCCTGGGATGCTGGAGTCTCTGACGGCTCAATCTGCTCTGCCACGCAAGCAGACGCAGGATATCCATGCTTCTAATAGCATGTATCCTATGCGTGTCCTGGTCGACGACAGTATGTGCAAGGGTCATGCTGACGTCCACCGCCTCCACCACGAGGGATGCATCCTCTGAACTGGATCGTCCCTCCTCTGCCATGAGAAGCGGCCATCACTGAAGAGGGCTGAGGAGTGGCAGTAGGAGGCATGAGAAGCCTGCTGAGACGGCTATAGGCCTCCTCCATGGAAGGTATGGCAGCTCCAGTGAGAAGCTGTGTACGTGCAACATTTTTTTGAAAGGAAAAAGGACTTTCACCGTATAGGTGTACGCCCAAAAACTTCACCATATATCACCAAAAAAATATTACAAAACTACCAACCATATCGGTATAACACCTTACATGTTCCAATCATCTCTCAGGACGTTGGTGTGAACCAAGACATTTTCAGCATAGAATCGGTCCTGTCTGAAGATTACATCATTCATGGTCGTCCAAATGGCCCAAACCATGGCCACAATTCTCGCTTTTTCTTTCTCGGTACCCTTCCAACCCCTCCCGATATATTCCCAGAAAGTATCCATGTCTAACGTTACCACAATGACCCCGGACCGGGTCCATACCTCCACCGAGTGCTCGCACCCGAAGAACAGATGATCCGCATCCTCTATCCTTTCCATACACCGGGGGTACTCCGAGTCAGTTCCCTGTACGAAACGAGCAAATCTAGCCCTTATCAATAGCCGCCTCCTCCTCATTAGCCAAAGGAAAACCTTCACCCGAGTTGGAATCTTCTGCTTCCAAATCCGTCGACGGTCAATCTCGCATCTCCCAGGGTCATGAACCACGAGACCCTTTATTACCTTGTACGCCTTTCCAACCAAAAACGATCTATCATACCAAGACAACAATCCCACACCTCTATGGACCCATGCATCTCCTCCGGCTCTGCGAGCATCACCATATGTTCCTCCACCCGCTGCTCAGAGAGCTCATATCTGAAACGCAGAAAGAATTTTACCCATCCCGCGTGTCTACCACCGAGCATGTCGAATCAATCGCCAGTGCCTTCAGCTGAGGGAACTTCTCACCAAACGTTCCCCAGATGGTTCAATCATCCGTCCACAAAAATCGGACCCATCACCAACCATGGACCTCATAAAAGTCTGCATCTCCACCGCCACCTGATAGACACCTCTCCAGAACAAGGACGGAGAGTTCCCCAGCATGCCAGGGATATGAAACGTAAGCCCTGACGTATATATCCTCTGGACAATTCTTCTCGCCAAGCTGTAACAACCCCCCCAGATGCGATAGACCCACTTGCCAATCAAAACTTTATTCATTTCCCCCAAGCTATGCGCGCCGCGACCTCCATACTCCTCACATGACACGTGTCTCAGTCCCCACCAAGTGAAAGCCCTTAGATCGTTCAGATGACGACCAGAAAAACCGTCGCATAATACCCTCAAGCCTCCTCCACACCCCAACGGGCATGATCAAGGCTGGCATGTAAAAAATCAGAACCGCTGCGAGGACAGAACCCAGCAGCACGAGTCTACCCCCCCTCCCCCCGATAGAAACATTGATTTCGACCCAGCCAACCTTTGCTCCAGTTTCTCAACCACCGGCTTCCAGGCAGTCGTCCACATCCTACCAGTCACCAAAGGAACACCAAGATAATGCAAGGACAACCCCTTGTGCGGGGACTGCAACCAACTGGTGCAAGCACCCACCTCTTCCTCCGATAAACCAAACGAGACGAATTAGATTTGTCCCTATTCAGTCTTAACCTAGAAACCCTGCCAAAAACATCCATTACCATCGAAAACTCTGCAACTTTCCGCACCATCTTCCACGAAGAGAATCATGTCATCCGCACACTAGAGGATGGGGAGGGAGATCTCATCCCTCGAGTAACCCATGTGTGTACGTGCAACATCGTACTCTGGATCTAGGGCAGCTAAGAAAATTCCAACCATCATGGAGTTCATGTATGCCATTTGTTGCTTCGTAGATGCCATAATAGGCATGAAGCTATGGAGCTTCTCGAACATACCACGGAGCGAAGTGGAGAACAAGTGCAGAGGACGGCCATTCTGCTTGGCCCTGTAGATATCGAACTAAAGCTAAAGAATCTTGACCTCATTCTTTGCTTGGGCATAGGTGGATGCCAGAATGTCCCACATCACCTTAGACCTTGGTGGTGGGTTGATTCACAATATCATTGACGATCCCCATGGTAAGGGTCCCAGAGAGCCAAATACGCGTATACACGTCATCTTGCTTCCAAGAAGCATTAGCCCCAGTCTTATTCGTTGGCTTTGGATTTGTCGGGATGTGCTCCTTGTTATTGCACTACATGAGGGTGAGAAGCTGTATGGACCACAACTCATAGTTGGTCACATCCATCTTTACGATGGGAGCCAAGCCCTTGAAGGCACCAGACAAAGAAAATATATCACCCTTGTTCTTTGACATGATAAAAACAGTCGAAAACGGAACTTGACTGGGGAGTAGACCGATTTGAGCGAGTCTACACAATCATACGGAGGATTGGTTGTATGTGTAGACTCATACAACCATCCTCGTCAATCCTCGTTGCACGCTAGCGTCGGAAAATGCAATTTATAGGTCTGAAATCGTGTTTCCGGTCATAATCAAACTGATTTAGGGTCAAATCAGACTGTTGTAGTGGCGCAAGGGGATCCTGGCAATGCTATAAGGCGATCAAGCGGCATGGAGGATCACCACAGGGGGGCTACAGAGGTGCAAGGGACGGTACAAAGGCACCATCAGCGCTACTGTTGCTACCCTGTACGATGGCGGCGGCAGCAATGACGCTGCTGCTGCGCGCGGTGGTGGCGGCAATGATGTTGTTGCTGTTGTTGTTGTGCACGGTGGCGGCAGCGACGATAAGTGTCGTGGTAGCGACATCGAGGGCTTGTGGTGGGGAAAGGGATCTAGGTCAAGGCTTCGATATAGGACTGTCGCTCTGATATCATGTGAAGATGAATGAATGAATTACATTACTGAGAGGCCCTACGGTTCTCTTATATAGGAGAGAAACCGGTTGAGCAAATTACAAGAAGAAGATAAAAGAAAAAGAAAATACATAAATAATATGAAAGATAAGTAATATCTCAACAATACCATTTTAACGTCATGGCTTAGGTGCTCAGGCCATTATCGAGTAAAAAATGGTATTGACAACTTGTTGTGTTCAGGCCAAATGGCCTCGTTGACAATCAACTAAAATGCTTAACCAAGTTGTCAAGTAGTAATCCTCATCACTCATAACACACGCTTACACTTAGTGAGTTTCCGATGTAAGACTATTTTTAGGAGTTGGTGTGTTACATCATGCATGTCTCGAACTTCTTCCTCGTAATAAAGATTGAAACTCTTTTAGTCTTTTTTGGCATAACCCGATGATCGTCAAGATATAAATATGGCAAGTTTTAACTTTTCTTTTTCAACCTAGTTTTGGTCTTGCTGATACATCACACTCCACCATGTCTAGCAGTAGTTGTCTCAATAGTTGCCAACCATAAAAGCTAATTAAATTTCTAAGGTCGGTTGTGGGAATCTCTACATTAACAAATTCTCTTGAGGCTTTACATATCCAACTTCTCATCCATGGCCTTATTATTCATCATGAGTAAGGAAAACTCAAATGTTATAAAAATGAGATGTGGTGCTAGGATAAATCTATCTTAATTGTAACTTGTAACCATTAGAAGCCTAATTAGAAGAAGGAATCAGTTCAAAGAAATCAGTCTTTGAACAGCAGACACGTGTACAAAGAAGTTAAGGACGGGCGCTAGGCATAAGCAATTTTCATAGGACGAAGAGTGGGACAACTCCAGGCAACTCAATAAAGAAGAAGTACAATGGTGGCTTCAAGCAAAATCCACCCATCGTGTATTGATAGCATAATATATCTAAATGAATAACAACTTTCACGTAGCTGGTACCAGTTGATTCCAAAAGAGGTTTGATTTTAGTAGGATTCTGATCAATATTACAAGTTGACTTCAAGTTAGTTGTATTCTCACCAATGGGTGAATAGTAACTCTCTTTTTACTGATAGTTAATAGTATGGTTAATGCCTACATTCTCATGCTTTCAATAATATATAGTTGCAGGAAAAAAAGAGTTTTCAGTTATTTAATTTTTTTGAACATTCTTTTACGGTCCCTCCTTGAAGTGTCCATGGCCACTAACAAAACTCGATGTGCACAATACATATACGCCACTCACAAGTTTGCAGGGTCTATGTTGCCAAATGCATATGCTGCACAACATCCAGAGTATGAATAACCTGCATGCCTGTAAATAGGTTTCATAAGCATTAGCAAGTTTCAACAGAAGCCACTGACAAGATTACAATATTCCCAAATCTTCAACTTCCTCAGAAGATGTTGAAAAGAACTTACGGCGCAATCACACCTCTTACTGCAGGAGACTTTGTTAGTCCTGATGCTCTAAGCCATCCATCAAGCTCTTCTTCTAATTTTTGAGCTAAAAGATTCGGCAATAGAAACAAACAGTCAGGACATTATTGAACCAAAACAATAGAACTTAGTTTACAATAAGCAACAGAATCTATCGAAAAGCAATACCAATCCTGATGTATATGTTGTGTCTACTACAATTATAAGCACGTATGGTATAATTCTTCCAGTATTTGGGAGAATAGTCACTCCCTCCTCGATAATACATGGTGCAAACTTGTTAAAGAGCCTTGCAAATCAAATTGCATTTAACGATCCCATCAACCAAAATAGACTGTTCCATAAAAAGCTATTCCCGAAATTTACAATCCTTTGGAATGTAATCCAATCCATTTAGGATCAAAACAAAGAAAGTAAGAGAAAGAGCTTACACCTTTTAGGTTTGTGCAAATTCAAGTAGATAAATTATGCCATAGGAAAATGTGTTAGGATTCCATTAATTCCTGCTTCGACATCAGGGTCATCCTCCCAGATAATAGATGATTTATCAATCTTACAAAGGCATTTTAAATAGCCAACAAATTGCTTACCGATCAAAATCAAGAGAAATATGCAATCAAATTTTAAATAACAGAGCTATTACGGAAAAATTGATTGGAGAAGGGCAACAAGTTGCGCTGCCAATCCCGAGACACAACATCTATAGACATAAGGACCATAGCTATGTATAATTTTTTGAACCTTTTGAGGAGCTCTTCCGCTTCAGATGTCAAGAACCCAAAGATATCAAAACCAAAAAGAACGAATGCATGTTGATTGTTGATACAAGCCTTCTCATACTTAGCAACTTTAGACGAGGAGTGTAGTGTATCTCTCAATACAATCAATCCTTATCAGACGTACCAAGAAACTCTCTTAAACCCTAAAGATCAATTTGCACAGCGGCAATGTAAATTCGCACAATGGAACAATTCCCACGAGAAATTTCGCAACTTACACACGCCGGAGCTCAATCTGGTAGTATAAACGTAAACTTACGAAGATCTAAACTTCCGATCACCAATCAGAGAACAGACCAACGTACACATGCAAACACAATCGAGACGGATGGCAAAGAACCAAACTTTTCGATCGCGAAAACCCTAATCGAACGAGAATCCGTCGTGGATCAGGCAAAGGCCTAATCCTCCCACCGATTAAGGGGGGTTTGGAGCACTGACCATTGGAGGTGTACCACGATCCCGCATGCGATGCTCTCCTGACAGTCTCCATCAAAATCGGAACTTTGATGATGACGAAAGCTGATGTGATGAGTGCGTGGTGAAGATGGGCGTGGAGGGGTCTTTAGGCGCAGATACGGCGTAAAATTCACGCCTTCGGTGAGCTTTCTACAATCTATATATAAGATTACTGGCAGTTGTGCTGGCAAAGCGATTTTTTGGGGGGTGAGAACATGAACTGAGGAAAATTCACCTTGGCGTTTCTTGTGAATCCTATTCCCCATGGCGTCTAAGTCCCAAAGGTGAGCTCCGTTCATGAATAAGCATCAATAAGGCTAATGAACGTTGGAATAATGCATTATTCTTGTTTTTTTGTGAAGGATGAGAATAAAATGGAATAAGATGAAATAATGGTTGATAAGGTATAATAAGAATATGGATAAGGGTAGAGAGAGATGCATAGGGGGAATAGTTGTACTAGAAAAGAGATGAGAGGGGAGAGGAATAACGTTCTTATTTTTTGGGAATATTCCCCAAACGGACACCGCCCAAGGAAGATGTTGCATCTGGCAGCATTGTCTCTAGAGTTGTTTCTAGAGGTAACGGCTCCCTTTGAAAGGAGCCATGGGTTGTGGCAATGACTCTTGCTTAAATAAAGCCCCAGTCGCAACCCCAGCATGTTCCCACGCAAACAGAATAGTTGTCTGCACCTCCAGCGACGACCGTAGCCTCCAACTGCGACCACCCTTGCTTGTGCCCTCTCCCCTCTAGCTCCACCCTGAGGTGTTGCTGCGTCGTTGGGCCACTCCTCATCCATCCCCATGCATTTCATTCCGATGGGCTTCTTTTCTCCTACTATGAGGATGCCTTAACCCCATTTGTTATCAATGACATGTTTTGTATAATGTGTGCTTTGTTAGTGTATTATTACTATGTAATGTACTTTGTAGTATTGTAAGTAGTATATTGTTGTTATGTAATGTTGTTCTCGTGTTTGAAGCTACTTTATGTCATGGAAGTGATGTGTTTATGTCACATTGGTGGGAAAGTGGTTAGGGCTGGAAAAGAAGTCAAATATGAGGGAGGTCGGGTGAAATCCATCTAATCAGGATGGATTTGATCTTCACCAGATTGGTCAAGAAGATTGTAACCTCGTTTCGTATTGCCACTACTGGTGCTGAAGTTTATATATTCCATAGGATGTTGGAAAACAATGACACGCTTTTGGTGAATGTCGAGTATGACAATGATGTTGATGATATTTTCCACTATACTTAGATGATGGAAGACTCATACCGATAGGTTCTGTTTACTGATCCCGTATGCATAGGAGATCGTATGTCGATACCCTGACATTCTGCTGCTACGTCTGGGGTACCGATTCTCTGTCTCATACACCCATTGAGACACGACCTTCTTCTTCCATTGCCCAAGAACATTATCATATATCTCTAACTCCGATTGAAATGACGACATCAATTCATTCTACAATCATCAGGACCATGTCCAAATGGCACACACTACTTGCTACAGATAGGGGAGCTCACTTTAGTTTAGACTCCCAACACCAATACATGGGAGGACCATGATCCAGAGATTGATCTTTTGATGGAGGATACTCCACAGAATACTTACGATGAAATGGAAAATAGTAATGATGAAATGCTGATTGCTGAGAACCAAGATCATTCACCGGGTTTCCACGTTTTATATTGGTGGTGATTACTATTTGTTATATTTGTTTATCAGCCATAACATTTTGTTTAGCGAATCAAAATAACTCACAATAATGCACTCATGTTTAAAGTCATCCCATAATATTTGTGTATTATTTTATAGAAGATTGCTTTGGGAAAAAGGTTATCTGCTTGATATTATGTCTTTGGAGCACCATGGAATCTCATGCTTTCTCTCAACTAGGGAACTTCTAACTCCGAAGTTATGAACTTGGCCTTTGACTGCTATGCAATGTGTTGAATTCATTATATTTCCATGATTACCCAAATAAAATCATAGCCATCTAATGTCAGTGGTAATACTCCAATGAAGTCCTTTCTCTTAGTATTTGTTGGATGTCTCTCCTCAATCTTGACATATTTATATCATAAGCACAGTCACATATCTTGACACATCTTTCTACTATCGGGATTAATTGTGTATATAATGTAATGTTCCTCATGCATAAGATTCTCCCTTGGACTCTTATACTCATGTATATAAACTCTTCCTTAGTTCGGCATAGTTTCATTCTTAAGAGTGAACCCATATAGTTTACCCTAGAGAACCAATCCTTGTGATGCTAGAGCAACTTTTAGCCATCCAATCACTCACGACATATTGCAAAAACTTGGGTAAGTCCATACTAGACTCCATCAAAATGCTCAACTCTGTCTCAGAGGATTTCTACTCAAAGAAAATGTTTCATCAATTTCCAATAACTCACATGTGATCTCAGACCAAAGTTAGTTCTTATTTCAATAAGCCTTCTACGATATTGACATTTCCTTCATGATAGAAAATCTTGCAATCGCAATCCTTAAGGAGTTCTAGATACCCAATCTACCTCTAATTCGATTTATTATCATCTAAATAGATTTGGGCTTTAATAATTTGAACATTTCTAAAACATTTGTTTCTACAAATTATGTTGCTAGATTTTCATAATGAACAGTATCACCACCAATTCAAATTGTGACTTGGTTAGTTCCTCTCATGAACTTTCAATGAACAAGGGGTATTGGCGATGACATGCCCTTTTGCATCAAGATACATCCCATGCCTCTATGGGACATGCCATTCCTTTACCTAAGGAATCGTAAGTACTCATATCAACATCAACTTCTCCTTGAGAATACAAAAACTCTCCTTTCAATATGTCGACTACTTTCATAATATACCTTCCCCCGAGAAAATCAATATAATTATAGAAATAGTAGTTGCGAATCAGGAAATGGCAAACTACATCTGTCTAGTTAGTGGAAGAGTCAATCATAAGAATCATGCCACGAACCTCTGATATATAGTATTTTACGAAGAATTGGAAACTTCAAATCTTCGAATCAATCTAAGCTCTGTCCCCTTAAACAACTACCTCAACCTTAGCAAGGTCAACTCACATGCCCACACCCAAGACCACATGTTCAAGAAATGACACCAGAGACTACATCAACCTTACCAAGGTCAATTCATATGAACCATTGGTTTAGATCTTGAGAATCACTCCTGAGACTCATTTGATGAACGTGATTTTTGAGGTGACCTAATGTTCGGTCTTGGAGGACATGCGGTGCTTGACAAATCGGATCTGACAATCACTGTATCAGCCGCTCTCACAGTACTCGATTCTCAAATAATTAATTGTCAACAACTAACCCACAAGAAGCTAAGCAATTAAGTGTGTGTGTGTGTGTGTATGTGTGTGTGAGCTAAAATTTATTTTAAACTCTACAAAACGTGTATAGTGACAAGCGCTAGAGTGTTGAACTCAGGGAGCAAACTGTGTTGATGTAGAATTGAATATTGTTTCTAATCAATATTAATTCCAAGTTTAATTCTTTTTGGAGTTTTCTCTTTTTGATATTTTTTTGAGTATTTAATATTTAATAATTTTTATTTGATTTTAATTATGTAAATATTTTTGTGATTTTATATTTTAAAGTAGAAAGACAATAATAATAATTTAGATTATATATAATAATAATAATAAAGAGAGATACGAAAGAAGGTGAAAGAAAATGTTTTTATATATTTTTTTTAAAATAGGGGAAATAAAATTAAAATAAAGTAAATAGAGTATTTTGGGGGATTTTAATTTTTGCAAATTTCTTTAGAATTTTAAAGTTTTTTTCTATTTTTAAGGATTTTTAAAGTTGAAAATAAAAGAAAACATAAAATCAAGGAGCTTATATTAGACCTAAAGATTATCTATTGATTTAGAGCGGGCCTAGGTATATTTCCTTACAAAATAGATGAAAAAATAAAATTTGGAAATTTAGAACACTATTTTTGGAATTTTTTGTTGTTTTTATAAGTTTTTATACATTTTAAGGTTTTTAAACTCTCTGGTTTGTAATTTTTAGTGGTTTTTTGGATATTTGATAATAAAATAATAATCTACCTAATATAATTTTTTGGAATTTTTGGAGTTAATTTTATATTTTTGGCATTTTAATAATTAGATAGTAAATAAATACTCTAATTTTTATTTTTAATAAATAAGAAAATAAAGGAAAATACCTAAATGAAAATATATATGCTAGAATAATATTTCAGGCATTTATCCTAATTTCCCAAAATAATCTAAGCATTATATACATTTAGTAAAAATAAAATCAATAGAAAATATAATACTTGCAGGGATCTAATTACAAATAACAAAAAGTTTCATGTTGTTTCAGAACGCCCTATCATAATCCAGGGTCTAAACATGCAATATTCCCATGAATAAATATATTCAATGCATGACATGGGTATTTTTACAATATTACAAAAGGTCCAGGTTCTAGTTGCAATTATTCCACAAAATATTACACTAGATAAGAAAATTACATGACTAAATAGAATAAAATAACCTCAAGGGCTTAAGCATAAAATTATCAAGCGCCTCACTTGTATGGGCATGTAAGGTGACCTAGCAAGGGACCTAAGTGCAATAATGGGGAAGTTCAAGGTTAAGAATGCAAATATTAAAAAAATATTACATTATAGAGGAAAGATTAAATATTCGAAAACAAATACAAAAAATGAAGGGTTGCAAGTGCAATATACAATTTAAAGGCACGCACACAGACGATGGATCTTGATCCACTTAACCAGATCGACGGTGGAGGCACGTCGATACACTTCTCCAAGAATGGTTGAGATAAGATATTAGCGAGAGGTCAAACAATGGAGAGGCTCTTCATCCAACGACAGTTGTACGCCTACAGCAGTGCATATGATCGGACGGTCACAAGGTGGTCTGGATGAACTAGAACGAACAGTTGGGCCGAACTCCTTCGACTGGCTGGATCTTTGTGCTCATACCACCCGGGGTTGTGCTCAAGGGCTCAAAATGATCCCCAATTGAGATGTCAACAAGCTCCATACTTCAGTGGTGGAAGCTTGGGCAGTCAAGGAAGCTTGAGCTCCTGAGAATGCTTCGGCAAGTCCCCTCGTTCGCGCACCTGCATAGAAAGATTAGTGGCTTGAGGAGAAGCTCCTCGACCCAAAAATCAAAGGAAAGAAGTCATGGATGAGCAAAGAGACTTGATCTTGGGCGAGCAGCGGAGGAGGAGGTTGGATTCACTGATCTCGACGAGATCAGGTTGGATCGGAGGGGTGATTCGGTGGATAAGTGGAGGGGGGATGATATGAGGTGGTCGATGAAGGGGCACAAGGTCTATTGACAGCGAACAGAGGCTAGAGCCTAGTAATCTGGCGCACTTACTTTTTAGGATTTTTAGGTATTTGAAATCAAATCGCATGAAATAAAAGACAGAATTAAACTATTGACTACATTACGAAGCTAAAAAGACAAGATAAAGAAGCTTACCTGTTGTAGAATGGCTGAGAGAAAGGTTCACGCAGAGGAGCTCTGATGGTGGGTTGAATAGCTTTGAATCACCTCATCCTCGTTGTAAATCGACAAGAAACACCTCATGTAACCATGGTTCACTCTCATGCTCGATCTAAGGGGTCAAAGGTGGCTCAAGAATGATAAAAATGAGTCAAAAGCCTGGGTTTCAATATATAGAAGTGGCGAAGAGATTGTATTGAGCTAGGGTTTTCAACTAGATCGAGGCGAGATTGGACCACGATTTGACCTGGCGTGATACTCCATAGTATGAGGAAGATGTTTGTCAAATATTCAAAGCATCCTGATCAGTGTGGCGAGTGAGAAAATCAAAATAAAAATGAGGGAAGTGGACTCTGACAGAGTAGCACCCAAGAATCAGAGAGCTAACTCGAGGTCAACTGGGGCTTTGCCCTGATTGGGCCATGCAGGCACACTACGCAACAAAATAACAATAAAAGTACGGAATAATTCAAAATAAATAGAATTTGATTTTACTAAATAAAACTTAAAATATCAAAAATGTTTATAATTTTATGTAGTATTTATTATGGAATTTATTTATTTTTTATAACTTAAAATAATATGTGTTATTACTTAAACATTATTATTAAGTATTTATATTTTATGTATTTATATTCATTTTATGTTATTTTTATTCATAATTATATAATTTCTCATTTTATTCATTTATAATTTATATAAATACACGTTTACGAATTTTGTTATATTTTATATTTTTGTTTATGTGCTAAAGTAAATAAATGTATTATGTATATATGTATAATTCATATGTATTTTAAAGACTTATTATTTATTTAATTTATTTTTAATGCTTTATTATTATTTCTTATTTTATGTATGATATATATAGTATATACAATTGATTAAAACTATGAAAGGAACGGAAATATAAAGAATTAATATATTGAGTATTATATACAAGTATACAATACAACAGGGACCCAAAAGCCAACTGTTGCATCTTAGTTGTGATTTTCATGAAACCACCTTCGTTAAATAGATAATTAGATTTTATGGATAAGAAAGGTGAGTTTGGTTAATTTAGAGTCCATGCGGAGAAGATACATGTCTCGGAGTGTAGTTTACAACTTTTTATTTTGAGTGCCCCAATCACACTGTACATTATTTTTGTGTGCAATGATTTTTTTATTTTTCTATTCATTAATATGTACAAGTTTTATGTTCACAGTTTATTGAATTGAGGTATAAATAATAAATAATAAGATAGGGACCAAAAGGCCATTTGTCGAGGAATTAAATTAGGGTTTCAGGTCTGATTTACGTACAGTTTAATGCCCTATGTCCCCCTACTTTATTTCTGGTCGACCAAGCCAACATTGACTTGGTCTCGAGGTTAGGTTCATTCAGTGTCTTCAGGATTTCATTTCTTTTTCTTTTATTTCATTTATTCTTTTATTTTAGTATTAAATACATATATTTATAATGTATTTAAGTATCAAATATGAGTGTTATTTTGTACAAATTAATGCTATATGCATGCATTTATCTAGGGATTTAAGGCCAAAATGAAAGAATAAAGTGATGAAATGGAAATTCATCACCTCTCTATACTCGTCTTTGCTAATCCCTAGCAACACTTATGACAATGAATGCAGAAAAAGAAAATAAAGAAAAGGAAAGGAAAGAACTTGGAATACATTTTGACTTTTAAACTTATCTTAATAAATTCAAAGTTTGGAGCTCAATTAAGACCTTTGAATTCTTGATGTGTTCGGAACCACACATTAAGGTTAAGAAGTGTTACACAACATCCTTTAGGTTCCATAATCCTCTATCCTGTTCAATCCAAAGTATAGTCAGAAGCATCCTTTCAGTCGCATATTCTTGCAACCTTGAAATGTCAAGAACCTATGTGTGTGAATATGTTAGCTCTTCCCAGACAAATCACTGAACTATCAAGGAGTCTCCTCCTCCAGCAACTCGTCCTCGGGGAGATGGATATTTTCTTCTAAGGACATGTACATGCTAGTTCACATCCGAAAAGGGGAGAAGCTAGAATAATGGGAAAAGAATTGGAAATGGATCGGTATAGTCACATTCCCTTGTGAAGCTCAGACAATGTAACAGAGTCTTCACCAAGAAGCAAGATTTTCTGGAAGCACAATTTTTTTGGAATTTTTGTTGTAGGATTCTTTTGGATTTTTCTTTGTATAGTGTTGCTCTGCATTCTTTTTTTACTCCGACAGATATAGAATCTTTTGGTCCACCCATGTTTCGGGGTCTTGGAAAAAGTTGTGCCAGCAAACCATTCCTCATTCGAAGCATTATTTCAATCTAATATCTAGTCGTTAGATGTCAATGCTACCAGAGAAAGTGGGTTGAAGTACTGGTTTTGACAGTCCCTAAGAATAGTTCCTGAACCAACCTTGACGAAGCGACGTAGTATCATCCCGAGTTAAACTCCAAGATCTTTCAACAATATCCATCTGGGTTAAGTTAAGTGTTAAGTGCGAGGTCTCTAGTCGAGCCACTGTCTCAAGAATCGTATGGATGACATGAAGGATTCTAGTTAGACACATTGAATCGACTCATGAACATAGTCTCATGGAACCTAAATAATTAAGTCAATATGACCTAAAGTATCTCAATTCAAGCCCTTAATGGGTTCCTATGAAATTAAGTGGATTAAGGTCTAGATCAAGCTCCAATCTTCAGACTTTATTTAGACTTGTTCAATTGTCTAGATCATTCCGAAAAATGCAAATTCTATATAATGTAAGAAAATATTTTTGTGAAGCTATTTTCTTATTTTGAACTTTTTATGAATTTTGAAAAAGTTTCGCAAAATTTTATGCATTTTTTTTAAAACATTTCGCTAACTTTTATGGTTCTTTTAGAACTTGTTAGGGGTGTTTGAATAAGTGTTAGTGGCATAAATATGCGCAATTATGTAAATAAGAGTGCGTGTGTATTTACAAGAATTGGTTTAAGAATTTACACTAGGAATTTTACATAGGTTAAGTTAGTTGTTACTTATAGGCTTTATATATTGTTTGTAAAGAATTTAATTTGCTATAATTATATACAAGTCTCTCAAAATAGTTTGAAAACATTTTTACAAGTATTTTGAAAACTTTATTTTGCAAATATTTTTTATAATCACTTTTGTAAATATTTAAAAAATTTGAAACTCATTTGCAAAAAAGATTCAGATAGTATGCATATTTTTTTTTAAAATATTTTACAAATATTTTTCAAATCATTTGCAAACTAGATTTTTAAAAATTTTATCTAAATAAATAAACAAATTTTACAAATATTTTATAAAATATTTTTATAAATGTTGGAAACATTTCATAAAAATTTTTCCAAACGACTTTCAAAGGATTTTTCAAGAAAATTTCCAACCATTTTTTAAATAATTTTGCAAAACAATTTTGAACCAATTTATTGGTCATAATTTCAAAGAATTTCAAAAAAATATATGCAATTTGAGTATATTCTTTACAGTTGATTAATCATATACTCTTACCCATACAATATTTTAACCATATTTATTGAAAATAAAAAAGTACGAGTTATGTCTAAAGTATATAGAATGTATATATGACCCCCTATACTTAGAGTGAACTATGTCCTCATAGTGATCAAAGAGAAAAAGGAAGACACACCTCATGTTGAGCATAGAACGGTCTATATTACAACGACTGGATACCGAATAAGAAGTCGGTCGCCCCCCTATGCTTAGGATCAATTAAAACTTAGTATAACAGATTGTACACATGTGGGTCGATCGAGGATTAGAATATATGAAATCAATCGACTCGACCTGTATCCCCCTATACTTAGGGTAAAGATGCCTAGAGTATAGGCAGAATATCAACAAGTTGGGAGACAAGTGAGGGATCAACGAATGAGAAACTCAATCACTCATCCCCCTATACTTAGGATGAAGCATATCCCAAGTATAGTATTGTTGAAAGGGATGAGTGTGCTAACGGCAGATAAAAGAATATGTTAGAATAATATTTTATGCCTTTATCCTAATTTTCCTAAAATTTTCTAAACATCATAGATATCTAATAAAAATAAAATCAACAAAAATAAAATATAGTACTAATAAGGACCTAACTGCAATTAACGAAAAGTTTCACATTATTTCAGAACGCCCTATCAAAATCCAGAGTCTAAACATGCAAAATACTCAGAATAAATATATTTAGTGCCTGTCATGGGTATTTATGCAATATTACAAAAGTTTCAAGTCCTAGTTGCAATTATTCCACAAAATATTACACTAGACATGAAAATTACATGTCTAAATAGAAATAAAATAACTGCAAGTGCTTAAGCATAAAATTGTCAGGCGCCTCACGTGTTGGGCACGTAAGGTGACCTGGCAAGGGACCTAAATGAAATAATGGCGTGGTTCAAGGTCTAGAATGCAAATATTATACTATAGAGAAAAGATTAAATATTCAGAAATAAATATAAAAACGGAGGGTTACAAGTGCAATACACCCTCTAAAGGCATGTGCACATATGGTGGATCTTGATCCACTTAACCAGATTGACTATGGAGGCGTGTCGATACCGCTTCGTCAAGAATGACTGATATTAGATCTCATTGAGAGATCGAACGGTGGGGAGGCTCTTCATCCAATGATAGTTGTACGCTTGGAGCAGTACATCTGATCGGACGATCACGAGGCAGTCTGGATGAACTAGAACAAATTGCAGGGTCGAGCTCCTTCGATTGGTTGGATCTGTGCTCAGACCACTTGGGGCTGTGCTTAATGGCTCAAAATGATCCCGAAGGGAATCCACAGCAGCTGGGGGCGTCAAAAAGCTCCAGACTCCAGTGGTGGAAGCTTGGACAGTCAAGGAAGCTTGAGCTCTTGAGAACGCTTCGCAGGACAAATCGGCCCCCAAATGGGGTCCTCTCATTCACGCACCTGCACAGAATGATTAAGGGCTCAAGGGTGAAGCTCCCAGACCCAAAAATCAGGGGAAAGAAGGTCCAGATGAACGAAGTGACTTGATATCTGATGAGCGGAGGATGAGGAGGTTGGTATTCACTGATCTGTGCGAGATCAGGTTGGATAGGAGTTGTCAATGAAGGGGTACAAGGTCTATTGATGATGAACAGAAGCTAGACTAGTGCTCCGGTGTACTTACTTTTTGGGATTTTTAGGTATTTGAAACCAATTCACACAAAATAAAAGATAGATTTAAAATACTGACTATACTATGAAGCTAAAAAGACAAGATAAAGGAGGTTACCTGCTGTAGAATGCCCGGGAGCAAGGCTTGCACGAAGGAGCTCCGGCGATGGGTTGGATAGCTTCGAATCACCTCATCCCCACTGTGAATTGAAAAGGATGGTCCACTCTTAGGCTCGATTCAAGGGGACAAAGATGGCTTAAGAACGATCAAAATTGAATCGAAGGCCTGAGTTTCAATATATAGCAATGGCGAAGAGAGGGTATAGATCTAGGATTTTCAACCAGATCGAGGTGAGATTGGACCAAGATTTGACCCGAAGTGATACTCCATAGTACGAGGAGAATGTTCTTCGAAGATTCGAAAGATCTTGATTAGTGCAGGGAATGAGAAAATTGGGCAAAAAATAAGGGAAGTGGACTATGACAGAGTCACGCCCAAGAATCAAAGAGTTGACCCAAGGTCAACTGGGGCTTGGCCCTGATTGGGCCATTTAGGCATGCTATGCGGCAAAATAGTAATAAAACTACGAAATAATTCAAAAAATAGAACTTGATTTTAATAAATAAAACTTAAAACATAAAAAATGTTTATTATTTATGCAGCATTTTATTATGAATTTTATTTATTTTTACAACTTAAAATAATATGTGTTTTTATTTATACATTATCATTTAAGTATTTAAGTATTTATATTTTATGTAATTATATTCATTTTATGTTATTTTTTTCATAATTATATAATTTATTATTTATTTATAGTTTATTTAAATGCACATTTACATATTTTTGTTATATTTTTATATTTTTTATGTGCTTAAGTAAATAAATGTATTAGCTATATAGGTATAATTCATCTATATTTTAAAGACTTATTATTTATTTAATTCATTTTTAATGCTTTATTATTATTCTTTATTTTATTTATGATATATATAGTATATATTATTATTTAAAACTATGAAAGGAACAAAAATATAAAGAATGCATATATTGAGTATTATATACAACTATATAGTATAATAGGGATCCAAAAGCCAACTTTTGCATCTTAGCTCCAATTTTAATGAAACCACCTTCATTAAATTGATAGTTGAATTTTATATAAAGGTGAATTTGATCAATTTAGAGTCCATATGGAGAAGATACAAGTCTGTGAAGTTTAGTTTACACTTTTTTGTTTTGTGTGCCTCAGTCATAGTATACATTACTTTTGTGTGTAATGAATTTTGTATTTTTCTATACATTAATATGTACAACTTTTATGCTCAAAGTTTATTAAATTGAGGTATAAATAATAAAGAATAAAATAGGGCCCAAAAGGTCATTTATTGAGGAATTAAATTAGGGCTTCATGTCTGATTTATGTACAGTTTGATGTCCTATTTCCCCCGAATTTATTCCTGATCGACTAAGCCAACATTGACTTGGTCTCGGGGTTAGGTTCATTCAATGTCTTCGACACTTCATTTCTTTTTCTTTTCTTTCCTTTATTCTTTTATTTTGGTATTAAACATATATATATATATAATATACTTAAATGTCAATTAATGAGTGTTATTTTGTACACACTAATGATATATACATGCATTTAGCTAGGGATTTAAGGTTAAAATGAAAAAATAAAGGTAATAAAATGGAGATTCATCAAAGGCACACTTGCTAAAATTTCTGTACAGCTCATAATGTCTCAACACGTCCAATATCATCCAGAAAGTGCCTCTTATATAAGACTCTATCCTTAAACTCTATCGAAATATTGTTTGTGTAGATGACCACAAAAAATCCAAGAATTAATAGAAAATGAGGTTCATAAGAACCGCTAAAGTCATGGCGCATTTTTCGATCCAAGGACATGACCAATAGCTCATAATGATGTGTCGAGTCATGAATGCTATATTGGTCACATTTTTGCCTTCAATTCTCAACTGATGATAACCAAATCTCATATCAATTTTCAGAAAGATGTTTGCCATATGCAGCTGATCAAACAGATCCTCGAAAGAAAGTAGTTATTCTTGATTAGGACCTTTTGAGTTGACTATGATTGATGGAAATCCTCATCATATCTTCCATCCTTTTTAAAAAAGTGAGATCCCTAAGGTGACACACTCGTATGTACCAGTGCGATTTCAAACATAATATCACATAAGTCGTATTTTTGACAAGTCTCTTAGAAAGACATCCATACCTCATCTACAAGCACTTCATCCAAGTTGGCCTTGACTTTGCATACTTCAAAGAATCACCGAGAGAGATAAGACTCACATCCTCTAATCATTGTAGCACCTCACTCATGAAACATGATTAAGTCCTACTTAGGTAACTCGATGAACACTAACTATCTTAACCAAGTCCGATACTCATTCAATGATATGGTGACAATACTAAAAGACCCGAACAAAACACAGAATCACCTAAAAAGGAACTAGCTACAATCATCACATGGTATAATATTCAATAAAAATATAAGCAGTAAATTTACTTCTATTCAATGGTTCATGTTAAAAGTTATAAGATGTCCAAACATGTACTATAATGTAATTGAAATAAAATTACATTACATAAAGTATAACCTAACTAATAAAATAACTACAACCTTGTAATTGTTCCTAGTCACGTTTTCTCTTTACTTGTAAAAAATGCAACAAGTGAAGCTTCTCTATTCACATGTTTGCCTAAATATGTCGCATCAATAGATAATGGGCTAACTAATCCAGTAGAGTAGAAAGCAACACAATCAAGGCAAATATCATAACCAAAAAGCTTAACAAAGTGTAAACAGAATTTGTTGATTTTAGAA
Source organism: Ottelia alismoides (assembly GCA_037367405.1). NCBI lineage: Eukaryota > Viridiplantae > Streptophyta > Magnoliopsida > Alismatales > Hydrocharitaceae > Ottelia > Ottelia alismoides. The sequence goes on along the minus strand of JAZKJV010006277.1, from coordinate 48,857 downwards.
ATCCAGAATGATGTCATTGCCTTCACGGGGTTCCCTTCTAAACTCCTCCTTCACACCTCAGATAAGCCACATCCTAGCCTGAAAAAAATCTCCAAATACGCTCTCCAAGCAATTGACAAAAATCAGGCGATGCTTCTTACGAAACAAAAATAATGTTGATCACAAGCGTCATGAAGTTCGTTGGGATAATATATGTCGCCTCAGGCCCACCTCGATTTACACCGAGATTTAAAAAAAGATATTAGAAATTAAGAAGGAATTTGGAACTATTATGTAACTTTGACGTTGAAGTGAAATGGTGCTTTAGATTGGTGCCATTATAAAGAGGCATGAATGCCTAAACGTTGATTTAAAGAAATACATCTCCAAATTGGAGGGATGCAACTTGGTCACGTACTAGGGGGCAGGTCGTCTGCTGTGATTTCCCCTGCTGTAATGCAGGGGAATTGTCGGATTGGAGATGACAGTTCCCCTATGTTACAGTAGGGGAAACCACATCAGACGATCCTCTCTGTATGTTTGTGTATAAATACCTCATGGAGTGGGCCTTGATAGGAGAGCGATTACATCCGGATCAATAAACAATTTCTATCAACCACCAGATATACCAACCAAGAGAGCCTCATTTCCTTACCAGAAATCCATCAATTTCCTTCGCCCAAAGTTTTCTGGTTGATGAAGTGATCAACATTTATTCTTCACCTTGTGCATTCAGACCCTTAGTGAACCTGACTCATAAGGCTTCACCCCGAGTGCCACCAATATCTATCGACCATTCTCCCTCTGAGCCACCGACCATCATATTTTTTATTATCTAGTCTTTATAACACCTTACATTTTTATATCAATCGAAGTTTTTTCTATTTTCTTCTTCGTGCAACTATTTTCTGAGAAATTCGTGACAATCTGAATTTACAAATAACCATCCTCAACATAAGGAAAACCAGGCCATCACATGAGGCTTGAGTGCAATCTGTGGTAGTAACCGCATCAAACCCACCTTGCTGGAACACCAGAAATCACGATGATTTTGGGAAATCCACGAGACCCAGAGTCATGTAAGCATTGGAAATTGTCGTGCACAAGGGGAGTGATCAGTATCCATCAACCTACATCATTGTTTTCTTTCAATTTCGTTGCAGTCATTGTCCTATTGAGATTACCAAATATTTTGAAAAAATGCTAAACAATTTATAAAAGTATTTTTATTTATAAAATAAAGTGTAGATCTTCCTATTCTTGTAGATTCGACCTTGACTTACCCTATACTGTGACTAGCGCAAACTATAGTAAAGTATGATAATTTATTTGTTTGATTTGTATTTTTGTGGGTTCTCAATGACTATCCGATGGGAAAATCATGTACTTAAACTCTCGAAAATACACATCAACATTACCTCCTCCAACCCTAGAGACTCTACATTATACGTGTCGTTAAGTTAGTCTCTCGCGTGACGTATCATCCAAACTCATCGGCCAGGGAACCAAATCTTACTGTGGTTGGAAGAATCAATAGAGATCAACCCTTGAAACTAACATTCCCGTCCCTTTTGGACATGACCTCCAACAAGTCCACAACTCTCACCCAAGCCTTGTCAACCATTCAGTCAAAACAAAATTGCCTAAAAGCACTCGCCAGAATAACAAATGCCCCCCTAGTGATCTGAGACCTTCAACAATGTCTAGCATCGTTCCGGTAGTTCAAGCTCAATAGGATTCGATCTTCTTCGCAAGATGCTCTCCTAGCTCCAACATCACCAAGGACATATACCTTGTACTCTCTCATGGTGAGATTGTGGGAAATTGCACTTGAGGCTTTGTTCAAAACCCTTCCACCCTTGAGTTGGCCTCATCCTCTTGTCCCTTAGAAATCGAAGGCTATGTAAGACAAATACCATATATTCAACAAACCAACTGCAAATGCCTGCCCTCTGTGCCTAAATGTCGCGGAATCGTCAAAGCACTTGTTTCTCAAATGTCCTTTTACAACTTAGACTCTATCCATACTAAACATTAATGACTCAATCTTTTGGGAACTTGGACGATTTCTTTGAACCTCTTAATTCGCTCCTAACTTCCTCACCCAATTGGCAGATAACAATCATATCTGCATCAGTCTGATGGTTGATCCTGAAGATGCGATGCTCGAGGATGTTTCAGGGGTGCCCGATCTCTATCTTTTGAAGAAATGAAATACGATCTTTTATCTAAAAAGGTACAATAGAGAGTGTGGACTAGCCTAGTGTGTGTCAATATCACATGAGAAACATTATACTTATACTTGTATTGATGCACATATACATATTTAGTTACATATAGGTTCATTGTGAAGACACTCTCAGCTTGACTACTTGGTGTATTATTCCCAACTAAGTGCATTTCATAATACTCATATAAGAGTAAACAATGGAAGTATTATCATATATAGTTAAATTAAGTACAAGAAACAAGGTCATGTTGTTCAAATGTTATATTAAGATTGTCATGTTATTTTAGGTCACATCATACCAGGTTATACAATTCTAAGTTGAGAAAGCATTAGTATCCCATCTATGTTGCAAAAATACATGTATCGATCATGTATAATAAATAAAGCAATCATCATTATACATATATGGTCATGTAATGTTGCATACAATATGGTTATATCATTCTTTTATTAAATTCAACTAGATCATGCAATTGTACACTAACAAACATCATTACACAGCTAACATCATTAGCTTTTCTTGTCCATATTACATCGAGCCATTATGCTATTATCAATATATGTTTGTTTAAAGGTAAATAAGATCTACCTTTATCACATATTGTTTCATTTTTGGATCATATTAAGGATTTTATCTATATACCAAAGAATAGTGATTTTATAATAGTGCCCCTTTTAATTTCTGCAATATCAATTATGCCTCTTCTTTTTTTGAAATATCAATTGTGTCCCTTTCTTCTTGTAATTTCATCACTTGTGCCCTTCGGGTTAGTTGTCATCCATCCATGTCCTTAACGGAAGTTAACTTTTGGACACAAAGGTAGTTAGTAACAATACTCAAAGTAGATATCATTTTCTAAAACCTTCTTTATATTCTTCCTCTCTCCATACTCCTATGTAACCCACTATCATCTCCTCTGAGTCCCTCCTTTGTTGTTCCTCTCCTCCTCCGACCCCCTCCTCGACCCCCACCCCACCTCCTCTGCCTCTATCCTCCTCCGCCCCCAGCAACACTCGAGCTTCACCTACAACAGACCCAACTAGGTTCTTTCACCTTTTACGGACGAGCTGCGACCACATGTGTGGACCATCGGTAACAAAGGATGGAGGAACCTGCAATTCCAACCCATAGATCACCTTCGATCGATACCACCTGAGTATCAATGTTCGAGACACATCTACAACAACCCTCACACCAGACTACTCCCCAATCTACAATAGCTAGGACCATCTCCGTAGTAGGACACCTTCCCCATCTTGGGTTTGATATTGGTAGAGGGACCCATCGAGGATTATAGCTTCATTGCCAATAGTGCATGCACTCCTTCGACAATCTCGGTTGGGGCTTGAAACATTTTTTGAGAAACAACATAATCTGATGCAATTAATATACTAGATTGAACATTCGTTGCTCTGATCTTTTAATGATGCTCACCATCGGAGTTGCATCCATTATATCCAAATATTGATGCCTAAATAACAAGTTCAGATTCTATTGGAATTGAGAAAGAATTGGTTGTAGAACGACATCAGGTGACCGCTTGGTCAAGCAACTGCCATCGATGGGTGTGCAAGGTCAGGACTCGCAAAGATCCTAACCACACGGGCATGGAAAAAGAGGACGAACACTGTCAGGGATACACCTATTAAACCTCCCATACTAAGGGAAAGATGCATTATAGGAACCTGGATAGTGGGAGCCCCCTTCCAATCCAAACCATCCTCCCATCCACAACCTCTCTCTCTCTCTCTCTCTCTCTCTCTGTCGCACGCGCATTCTATCCCTAATCTAGAAAGGCAGAGGCATTACCTCATTCCATGTAAGTAGGTATTTATCGAGTTGATAATACTGTTGATAAATACAAAGTAGGATTAATTACCAAGGATTATACTCAGCAAGTTGGAATAGACTTCTAGGAAACCTACTTTCCGATTGCTAAATTTGCATCGATACAGACGATCTTAGCTCTAATCGTATATATGCATTTGAAATTATTCTAAATGGGTGTAAAATACAAATCTCTTTAATAGAGAATTAAGAGAGGAGATATATATATATATATGTGACAACCTGATCGATTTCATGTGGAAGGTCAGGAGAAAAGTATTTATAAGTTAAGAAACTCATTATATGGCTTAAAATAGTCTTCATGGCAATGGAATCTCAAGTTTCATGAGAAAAATATCCAATTTGGATTAGTTGTAAATAAGCTGGATAATTGTGTATATATTATGAAGTGTGTGAGCGAGTTTTCTATCATGTCATTGTACGTGGATGCCATTCTACTCGCATGCAATGATATGAATGGTTGATGAAATTAAAGAGAAATTAAGCAATAAATTTGAGATGAAGGACATCTGCGAAGCATCCTATATTCCTAGAATTCAAATCACAAGAGATATAGATTCAAGAACGTTGGGTCTTAGTCAAGAGCAATACTTGCATATTGTACTGAAGAGATTTGGAATGTGGAATAACACTCTAGCTCCTACACCATTTGTGATTAGAAAGAGACTCAACAAGAGTCATTATCCTACAAAAAGGAAGAAATATTTGGAAGATCTATATACACAAGCGATGAGAAGTCTGATGTATGCAACGATGTCTACTCGACCTGACTTGGCATATCCAGTTAATCTAGTTAGTAGATAACAAAGTAATGTTGGACCAACACATTGAGAAGCTGTAAAGAGGATTTTTCGATATCTAAAAGGAACTATACATTTGAAACTGGTATACCAAGTTGGATCACTTGAGGTAGTAGGATACTCCGATGTAGATTTTGCAGGGTATGTGGATGATAGGAAATCTACATCGAGTTACTTTTTCATATTTAGTGGAGCAGCTGTTTCTTGAGGTAATAAGAAATAATAATGTATTCTAGCATACACAGAAGGCACAATACATTGCATGTAGCATGACCACCACTCATGCAGTTTGGATTAAACGCTTTCTGGAAAACTTAATCTTAGAATTGGTCAAGGGACCAACAAAAATATTTGTGATAATCAAGATGCAATAAGCTTAATCAATAGCAGGGTTAATAGTTCTAAAGGAAAGTACATTGAAATCCACTAACTCTCTATACAAGATATATTGGTAAAGTAAGAAATTATGGTAACTTATGCCTACAAATGATAGTTTAGATGATTCTTTAACCAAGGTAATAGTAGTTAGAATCTGCATGAAACATGTTTGTTTAATGAGACTCAAGAATGCATGAGTCAAGGGAGAGGCTTTTCTAGTGACTTAGATTTTTCTAATGACTTTATTGTATATTTATTTTATAGTTTGATTGACTTTTCAAGTAGAAGCTCGTAAAAGCTCTCTTATGAAAATTAATGTAGAAAAGCTACAAGCCGATTCAAAGTCTAAAGTGACTATGAAAGACTTTGCTTGAAGGCTCAAGACTCATAATAATATTGATGAAAGCATCAAAGAAAAACTTAATTTCAAGAGCTCAAGTTTTGAAGACTTTGGATGTTGACATGACTTGTTACATATTTTTTTATTTTGAAAAATAGTCCTATAATTATTGCATGTTTTGATCATCAAGTAAACTTAAGCCACAAATCATCAATTTCACAGAACCAATTTTCGGACATATGATCGATCACCTTAATGCTCCTGATTGATCATCTTTGATTGGCCATCTAGTTATTCATGATCTATTAACCCTGATCAACCATCCTTTTGACCATTATCAACCACTTCTGAGAAGGGATTGTCCTCTACTGAAGCAAAAGAAGAAAAACAAGAAGGAATGATCCAACAAGAAGTTCAAGAAGGTTTACAAGAAGAGAGCATCATAAGTCATATGGAGTGACTCGAATTCTAGTGACTCCGATTCAGGCAACGAGGAATCAACATACCTCGGATTGATGGCTCTGGAAGATGGAGTAACTCGAGAAACTTATATCAAACTTTTAGACGATTTTCATGAAGTCTTTGTAGAATTAGAAAAGTCTAAATTAGAAAATCAAAAGATAGGTTAAAAAAATAAATAAGTTAGTTCTTAAAAAGAAACTTTTAGTGAAGAATCTTCCTGCTTAAATAATAATATTACTTTTCTTATGAAAGAAATTGCTAGTCTAAAATTGAACCGTCATAAGCATTTACTAAATGTTGTTGTTATGTTTACAAAAGGAAAGAAATATTTAGATAAACTAATTGGTTCGAAAAGAAAATCTAGTGATAAAAAATGACATAGGATTTACTAGTTCAACACCTCTTAACAAACTACTTAGTCAAATTGGAGAGAGAGAAAGGCTAACCCCCGTGGACCCAAAAGATGGGTACCAAAAGACCTTCTCAAAATTTTTTTGTAAGTAGAGAAAACATAGATCACAAGAAGTGGACGTACATATTATCTCAAAATGGATTAAAAGCCGCAAAGCCTATTGGATCAAGAATGACATTAACCTCAACTGTTGTAGGAAAAAGATGGAGGAAGCTGACGGAACATGTATTCATGATGTTCAAAGTATATGACATGAGACAAGAAGCTGTTTACTATCCTGGAAGAAAAGGAGGATCAGTCACAATTGGGAACAACCACAAGGGTCATATCATAGGTATTGGTCAAGTTGGTAAGGATAAATCTACTTTGATAATGTTTCTTTAGTTAATAATTTAAAGCATAACTTAGTGTAAGTCAATTTGTGATAAAATGTTTTAGTGGCTTATTTTCATCAAATTGTTTTAAAATACTTTATGAATCTAGTAATAAAATATTGTTAATGGTAAAAATGATTGAAGATATTTATGTTGTTGAGTTTAACAAAGATAATATGTATGATTGATTAGTTGCTAGTAATAATGAGATTAATATTAGGCATAGAAGACTAAATCACTTATATCCTAAGCACTTAAACAAGCTAATTAAGAATAACTTAGTAAGTGGACTACCAATCGATATAATAAACCACAAAACACCTTGTGATGCTTGCTCACTAGGAAAGTTCATAAAAGATCATTCAAACAAAACAAAAGTTTCAACATCTAGACCCCCTACAACTACTTACTTAGATCTGATTGGACCAACAAGAGTAGAAAGCCTTAGTAATTATAGTTACTGTCTTGTAATAGTAGATGACTACTCCAGGTTCACTTAGACCATTTTCTTAAAAATAAAATATCAAACAATATAATCTTTTATTAACTTTTCAAAATTAGTTCAAAAAGAAAATAATGAATAAATTCTAAAAATTCGTACAGATCATGAAGGAGAGTTTAAAAATGAACAATTCACTAAGTTATGTGAAAAACATTGAATAAAACACAAATATGATTTTCCAAGAGCACCTCAACAAATTGGAGTTGTAGAAAAAAAGAATAGAACTTTACAAGTATAGGCTAGAACTCTATTAACAGAATTTAGTCTACCTAAATACTTCTGGAAAGACGCTACTAATATTTCCAATTAAATAGTAATTAAATAGAGTATTGATACGATCAAAATCCTTAAAAAGATAAGTTACCAACTTTACAAAAGTGAAATTCATAAAATAAGCCACTTCAAAGTTTCTTGGAAGTAAATGTTTTACACTAAATACAAAATATAACTTAGACAAGTTTGATGAAAAAGTTAAGAATGCATATTCATTGGTTACTCAAACAATAATAAGGCTTATAGAATTTTTAATAAGAACACACTAGTTGTGTAAGAATCAATGCGCATAAAATTCGATGAAAATACACAATAATCAAACAATCTAGAAATTGTTATTGAAGATGAGGAAGATGAAGAACGAACATTTATTGATATAGCTAAGATAAAATATATTAATACACATAATATGCCTAAAGAATAGACCATTAACAATGAACATCGTAAAACTTAAGTAATTAGAGAAATATCATATAAAAATAAAACTAATATCTCAACTTAACATTAACTTTATACTTGATGCTCATGTATCATAAATTGAACCTACTCAGATAGAAGGATAATAGTAATGCAAGAACAACTTAATCAATTCAAAAGAAATGAAGTTCGGGAAGTTGTACCTAAACCAGAAAACATATAAACAATTGGAACTAAATGGGTACAAAAATAAATAAAATAAGGAAGGTGAAGTGATTAGGGACAAAGCTAGACCAGTTACACAAGGTTACAACCAATATGAAGGTATAAATTTTGATGAAGCCTATGCACCTGTAACCAGACTAGAATCAATTGGGATGCTACTTGCTTATGTTACACACGTAGACATAAAACTTTATCAAATAGATGTAAACAATACTTTTCTTAATGGTTATCTAAAATAAGAATTTTTTGTTAAACAATCACCTAGTTTTGTTGATAAAGATTACCCTGAGTTTGTTTATAAACTGAACAAAACTTTATGTGGAATAAAACAAGCACTAAGATCATGGTATGATAGATTGAGATCTTCTCCGTTATTTGCTAACTTTGAAATAGGAGAAGTATACTCAACTTTGTTTATTAGAAATTCAAATGGTATGTTAATAGTTCAAATACATGTTTACAATATTTTTTTGAAGCTATGCAGATATTTTACTAAGTTGATGTAGGAGGAGTTAGAAATGAGTCTCATGGGAGAAATCGATTTCTTTCTATTCTTGCAGATTCAACAACTACCATAAGAGATCTTCATAAGTCAAACGAAGTATACTCATGATTTTCTCAAAAGATTCAAGATGGAAAGTACTAAAGGGAAGACAACACCGATGGGAGCTCAAGCTTGGCTTGATGCATATAAAAAGAGTAAGGATATTGATGCGACTAAATACATAGATATGATTGGTTCAATATTGTATCTTATTGCTAGTAGACAATACATACTTTTTAATACTTGTCTGTGTGCTAGGTTCTAATCGGCCCCTAAAGAAACTCCCTTAAAAACTATAAAAATGATCTTAAAATACTAAGATACTTATAATTACGACTTATTTTATTTTAGACCATCACACATTGAATTATAATCTTATAGTGATGTTGATTATACTTGAAGTAAAACTGATAGGAAGAGAACTAGTGGGACGCATCATTTCCTTGGAAATACACTAGTCTCTTGTTCTCTAAGAAGTAAAGATGTGTTCCCCTACCAATAATAGAAGCTAATGCATATCTGCCTCACTTGCATATTTGCAAGTGTTGTGGATGAAGCAAACCTTAAATGACTTTACTTTAAAGTTTGAAAAAGTTAAAATTCTGTGTGATGATACAAGTACTGTAATTCTTTTCCGAGAATCATGTATTACACCCTAGGACTAAATACATTGACATTAGATATCAATTTTCTAAGAAATTGTGTTCTAAAAGGAGAAATTACCTTAGATTTTTTAAACACAAAAGATCAACTTGCTGATATATTTACCGAACTCTTAAACCTTGATAGATTTGCCTATCTCAGAAGATACTTAGGTTTATGCCAACCTAGCAACATTTCCTACAACTTTCTTTAGAACAAATTTTTACAAAAAGGGGAAGCGAAGTAATCCTTTGATTTTAGACAAAAGGGAGAGAAAAAGGATGAGCAAGAACTCTCTAAGATAGGGAGAGATAAATCTTTTTGATAATATCAACAAAAGGGAGAAGTGTTACAGAGAAGTTGGGAGAATGTACTCTTTTTTAAAAAACAAGAATTAAGGAGGAGATAATTATTGAAATAATATAGATTGAAAAAGATAAAAATGAATATAACTAGAAGTATTTAAAATATATAAGTTTTGTCATTAACAAAAAGGGAGAGATTGTTAGTGACTTAGATTTTCCTAATGACTTTGTTGTATAGTTATTTTGTAACTTGCTTAACTTTTTAGATAGAAACTTGTAGAAGCTCTTTGATGAAAAGTGTATAAAATTAGAAGCCGATTCAAAGGCTAAAGTGACTCTGAAAGACTCTGCTTGAAGACTCAAGTCTCAAAATCTGATTGATGAAAGAATAAAAGAAAGACTTAATTCCAAAGGCTCAAGTTTTGAAGACTTTGGATGTTCATGTGACATATTAAATAATTTTTATTTTATTCCAAATATTCGCTTTATAGATTTTACATATTCTTCATAACCAAACAAACTTAAGATAGAATTACCAATTTCGTAGAATTGATTTTTGAACATATGAACAATCATCTTGACACTCTTGATCGATCGTCCGCGATCGACCATCTTGTAATTCATGATCGATCAACCTTGAACGACCATCCTTTTGGCTATGATCGAACACTTTTGAATTTTAAACCAACAATCAAATCTAATCAATCACTTTTGTGACCTGATCGATCACCCGTGATCGATCATTTAATGGATTTTGAAAATTAGAATGTTAAACTTTCCATTTTTGGACAAACACCTCTTTTGAAGCTAACCTTATAAGGGACCCTATCACTCATTGTTGACCAACACGACCAAGAGAAACACCCTCTACTCTCAAAAGAAAAATAGAGTCATCATTTTTATGATATTCAAGTTCTTACAATGCTTCTGCGCTCTCAAGTTCTCTTCAATCCAAAGCTTCTTGCTACTGAAGTTGTTTGTGCACTCTGTGCTTGATGAATCCACATTTCATCATCTTTATTCTATCATTTTGGCACCAAAAACCCTAGCAAATGCCTGTAAATACCCTTAAATCAAGCATATTAGCATCCATGCATGTGCATTCAGATAGTGTCTAAAATGCTGTAATTAAGGCCAAAATTATAGAATAAATAAAGAAAAGAAAAAGAATAAAATATTGTAAATATTTTATGATCCAAACCCCCCGAGACCTAGGCATCTTGATGAATAGGTCGACAAGGAATAAAGTAGGGGGAGATAAGGTCAGAAATACAGAGCAAATACCTATACTCTCTATTCATTCTTTATTCATTCTGGGACCTATTTTTGGTTCCACTTTTTATACATCAAATAAAGAAACTTTGTACATGAAAGTTGTAGATAATTAAATAAATAAAAATACAAAATTGATTTCACAGAAAAATAATACACAGATAAAAAGTTATGGTCTGAATAAAAATCCAGAATCCCAAATTCCCAGACCCGTATCTCACAAATAAAAACTCCAAATGCAGCGTACTCACCTTTAATTGTATATAGAAGAAAATAAGCTATTCAATGGCGGTGGTTTCGCATTTGGCGGAGCTACGGTTTGAAAGTTGACTTTTGGACCCTCATTGTGCAGTGTACCGAATAAAATATTCAATTTATTATTTATTTATTATTTTTATAATTTTATATTTTTATAATGTTGCAAATAATACTTATAACAATAATGTACATTAAAATAAGAGTAAAAACCTAAATAAAAACAAAAATAAAATACTTAAAAATAAAATACATAGATACATTACCTGTGCATATACCTATACAAAACATATTTGTATATACAAAATATATCAGAAAAAAAAATAAAAATATATCTGTGTACATAAAAGTATGTCATAATGTTAGAAAATAACAAATAAAAATAATAGAATTAAAATACACAAAAGAAAAATAAAGTAGTGAAGTATATAGTATTATACCTATAAAGGGGTAAAAAGTGAACTCATTAAAATAAGCCTCATAAAAATAAATAAAATTCATAATAAAATACTTCATAAATTAATAAACAAATTTTATTTTTTAACCAAATTGAAATTCGTCCATTTACTATTTTATTTCGATTTTTTAAAATGTTTTTTCCTGGTTGGTCCACGTGGACCAACCAGGTTGGTCTGACAGTTGACTTCGGTCAACTGTCTGACCTACTCTTCCAAGGTTGTCAGATGCACGTTTGACCCATCTTCTTGCCATTTTCTAAGCCCGCTCTTGCACCAAATCATGTCGACTCCTTCAGACTTTTTGCTCCTCGATTAGTGGTGAATCACGCCCAAGTGATTTCTTGGGCTGAGGACCACTAATCGAGGCGTTCTCGCCCTCGTCTTCCACGCCCGTCGTCAACCATACAAAATAAGCCCCCCGACTTCGATTCAAAATTAATCCTTCTTCCGCCACTTTCTTTCGCAAACCCCTACTTCTTCGTGCTCCTCGTGACAGGGGGAGTTGAATCGACCCGGGGTTCGTGAGGATTGGTGTAGAATCGAAGAGATTCGACCCTCGCCGGAGCTCCGCCGTGCTTCCACGCCCGTCGTCTCTTGTGAGTCCCTTCCCCTTCTACTTCCATTTTCTTGTAGCTGTAGGTTAGGATAGTTTAGATCTATAACAGTTTCGCATGTGATTGAGTTAACCGCCGTGAATCCCCGATCGAAGCCCACGGCGGAGCTGAGCTCCGCCCCCATTTTCCGGCCACTCCCGTTATCGACAGCCGCCAAAATCACCTCCATCTCCTTCCCTGTCACTCCGTCACTCCGCTCCACCCTTCCAACCACCTCGATCTCGCCCAGATCGAGTTATCGAGCTCCCCTCTCCGCCGTTCGCCGGAGCTCTTCATCCCAGGCACTTCTCGCGTTCATCAGACCATCGGAGAGCCCTCCGAGCACCCCCTTTTTGCCGTGCTTCTAACCCTGCAGGAAAGACGTCAAAAGGAGGCTCAACCGAGCCTCGAAGTTTCAGGGAAGCATCTCCAGGCGACCTTCCTCGTCCGAGCACCTCCGACCGCCTCCGCCTTGTCGGAGACCATCAGCTGACGCGGGAGGGCCCCAGGATCATTTTGCCCTTGATCCGGGGGCCGGAGCGGCCGTGTGTCGGCCGCAATCGCCGCCCGAAGTTCGCCGGGGAGAAGTTCTTCGTGAACCCCTCCCTGCCGTTGGATCGACCGCCTGCTCCAGACGCGACGCCAGCCGTCCGATCGCCCTTGCCTATCCGCCGTCGGATGCCCGCCACGTGTCCAAGTGGGTCGCCATCGGCCGAACGATCGAGCCCTGTGGGTATTTTGCACTTTTAACCCACAACTTTTTGTTTTTTAACTTTTAGTCCAGTAACTTTCATTTGTAGTTTAAAATGTTTTGTAATATTTGCACGTAGACCCTCACCGCTTCACTATTTGCACTCTAGTCCACGCCACGTCACCTCACGTGACTGGGGCGCGTGACCTTTTGGGTATTTTGCATGTTAGGCCCAGAACTTTTGATTAATTGCAATTTCATCCCTGTGCGTAGTTAATTAAATATCTTTTTGGATAAATTGCATGTATGCCCCGCCGGTTTTTAATAATTACAAATATGCCCCTGTGAATGGTGTTTCACGTGAGCTGTGCGTGCCTCTGTGGAGAAAATTGTACCTGAGCCCCTGGATGTTTTTATAATTGCATTTATACCCCTGCCAGGCTTAGGAATTTTGTGTGCTTAACTTATTTGTTTCACACCTCTTTTAATTGCGAAAAATTCTAAACAATTAGGTTTAAGCTCCTGTGTGCTTCTATTTTCACGCTATATTTTTAGTTTTTAATTTTATTATATTTTTATATTTATTAAAAATCGAAAACATGTTGTTTCAGCACTGTCTAGCTTAGAAAACACCAAAAAAATATTAAAAAGTCTCGAAAAATTCCAAAAAAAATTCCATAGTGTCTATTTTACTATATTTTAGTTTCAAACCAAAATTCACTAAAAATCTCAAAAGAAAAACCTTAAAAATTTAAAAAGACTTTAAAACTTCGAAAAAATATATAAAATCAAAGAAAACTCAAAAATTAGTAAACTCAGTTCCTGTTTACTCTATATTTTGTTCTCTTTATTTGAAAATTAGTGTGAAAAATTTTGGTTGCTGTTTTATAATTTTAATTCTCATTTTGCTCACAGCTAGCACATTTTCCACTGATTTCTCTTATTTCAGCCTTTAAAAATACCAAAAACACCTAGAAAAATCCCCAAAAATCACAAAAACAGTAAAAAATCCTAAAAATATTAAAAGCATTTAATTTCTGAATTTTTGGTTATTTTTGTGCATTTTTATAAATAGTTGACCTTGTCTTTTACTCCTTTGTTTTTATTTTCCAATATTGAAAAAGAAAATAAAAAAATATATAAAATATAAAATTATAAAAATCAGAAAATTAAAAATCAAAATACAAAATTAAAAATTAAAAATTAAATAAAAAAATTAAAAATTAAAAACCCACAAAAATTCTAGATTGGCTAAGTTGCTTATTAGACCTAGGTTTGGATTTTTATCTATGCTCTACACCTTTGCTTCTTGAGTTCGACCCCTACTTGCTTGCCATTGTACATCTTTAGTAGGGTATAATAAATTTTAATCCTTGCTGTTCATTCTCTGATTGATTGTGTGGGTTAATTGTTGAAGACCGAGGTGGTTTGAGCAGTCGCATCAGCGACAGTGAGTCTGACTTGTCAGACCACTATTTAGCGGCTCTCGCATTCTCGCTTTTCAAATGGCGCCGTTGCCGGGGAGCATCGGCTTGTAGAGTACCTTTTAGGTCTTTGAGTTACTTAGCCATTTTTGCGTACTTGTCTCTTGTGTATCATTTGTTTTGAACTGTCTGACATCCTCTTTGTTTTCTTGCGAGGGACCGTCGACCGAGGAGGATCGCCTAGGGGATCCTGCGCAGCCTTGGGAGGAGGAGCCGGCTATTCTAACCTAGCCGGCAAGAGAGAGCAGGAGAACTAGAGGGTGATAGATAGTTGCTTTTATTTTGTGAGAGAGAGTATTTGCTTAATTTGTAATAATATAGGACTGGGACACTTGAACACTTCGGGCCTAATTTCCGGGTGTTTGTTCACCCGGGGGCTCACCGCGGCTTTTCGTGTTTTATCGACTGTCATTTTTCGGTTTTGTCTTCTTTTTTATTTCTTTTGTGGATTGAGCTCTTAGATTTAGGTCCTGCTTGATTCGATTAGCCTAGGTCCAAACACCCTAATATCTCTGCATGCTCCTATAGTTCGTATTTGGACTTAGATTAATTAAGTAGCTAATCATTGGCTCTCAATCCGTGCGCCGCGAGCTCACTCCACACAAGCGCTTTCTCCTAACTCAAATGTGTTGAGCAGAGGAGGAGTGAGCCTAGACCGGACACTAGGATTGGGAGTTGACGGTTAACTCGTGGTTCTTCACGCTAGCAGTTGCCTATCTTAGGACGATTTCCGCGTTGCATACTGGCATATAGATTAGGTTTATAAATTTCTGCTTTGCATCCCGCATGGAGAGAGCTGGGATTCACTGTAAGTCTTCTCACTTTGCATTCATCATTTAGGCACAAAGGTGAGATTTCCATCTTGGTGCCGACTTGCATTGGCTTTTCCCGACTCTTTTCTCCCTCTGATTTTTGGACAAAGTAGGAAAAAGAAAATACAAAATCGTTAGGCGCTTGTTTGAATCTACTCAAAAGAAGCGATAACACAAAAAAAATTAAAAAAGGGACTGCTAAGAAAATTTTGACCTAAATAAAATTGGTAATTGGACTCATTGATTGGGGAGAGTAACACCCTCACTTGTTTTCAGGTTGCATTGGAAGGTCTCCTTCCAAGTGAGGTGAGCGCTTCGTAAGGATTAGAGCCCAAAAACCCAACTTGTGGCTGCCTTGTGTATCGCCTGGATTTCCGAAGTATTGGCGCTACTATCGTACGTAGTCGAGTAGGGCTTGGTCGCCATTGGTGACTCACTATTGTGTGAGCATCGACCTTGTCCGAAGTACCGAGCATAGGCCACGCCTTCACGGGGGTGTCTGTCTCACCGGCTGCGTCCGAGTAGGATCTTGCACGCTCACGGGTGAATCCGTTGCGAGCGAGGTCCGAAGTATCGGTTTCGCCTATCGGCTTCCTCCCTCTATTTCTTTGGCTGAGTAGGGATCCAGGAAGGGTTACAAGGACCTTAAAAAGCGCAAGTTACAGGTTACATAGGAGGAGGACAAGTATACTTTTCTGGCAGTACTCTCGCTCCTATAGGCGTAGCGCTCTAAGGACTCGTTCAAAGATAAATTCCTGAAATCAAGATAAAAATTACAAAGATAAAAGCCGAACTTTCACGGCTTCACGCGTCGAGTTGGTGAACTCCCTTGTCTTGTGTTTGGTTGCTAGCTACATTTAGGTCAAAGATCAAAAATATCGCGCCGTTGCGCAAATTTTGTTCCCCTTCTATTTAACCCTTACTCATTGTGAGCCTTCTACTGTTTTACAATCCTCTTTATCTCTTGTTATCCTCGTGCTCTTCATCCAACATCATTTCCTCTTGATCTTCTCAAGATGTCGTTACACGGATGGTTTAGTCGGGACCTTGCCGACACCCACATCGATTCCATGCCATCGACATCTGCAATAAAGAGGGGTGATCTCCGAAGAGTTAATTCGGATCTTGCGGATGTCTCTTTGGACTCCCCTATTCTCGCCTCTTTTGATACTTGCCTTTCTCCAATTAATCCGCTATTCGGGATGGACTTGCAACCCGAACTAGCTCTTCCACTTCCAATAAACCGAGATTACTCTTGTCCCCGAAATAACCCCTTGTGGATGGAGGTCGACTTCAGTCAATATCATATGCTCCGTTCACAACATTCTGGGATTGACCTTAATCCCAGATTCATCTCAACAGTTGGTGCTGAGGAAGATACTGATCAGGGTTTACTCCGTCATGCAGATCCTCCACCCGATCAGGAGTCAGAGATTCAAGAACAGTCTGAGATGGCAGGTGGGAGAGGAAAAGGACCACAGCCCCAACAGGAGCCTGAAGACAATGCAGCGGAAGGACAATACACCATGCAAGGCGAGGTTAACAGTCAACTGCTGGCTTCCATTCAAGCCATTCAGCAGCAGTTGACCAATCAGGCCCTGGCCCAGACAGCCTTTCAGGACATGATGAATGATCTGAGGAGAAGGGCCGATATGAGAGACGGACGACGGGAGGATGATCCGAACTACGATCCCAATGACCATGAAATCAATGATGAGTTTTCAGTGAGACCCGAATATGAAGCAGTAGAAGAAGATCCACCGCAGCCCAAGCCCACACTCAAGCAGACATACAACCCAGGAGCAGGGCGCATCACTGAGTGGATCCAAATTCCACGTATGCATGCCCACTTCGAGCTGAAGCCGCAGTTTCTGTCATTGCTTCCCACTTTTCATGGGAACACCACTGAAGAGCCATATATTTTTCTCAAGAAGTTTAACCACATATGTTCCACTGCTCACTACCCTGGAGTTCCCCTGGATGTGATCAAGATGACCGCGTTCTCTTTCAGCCTTCAAGACAAGGCCCTTTACTGGGTCGACCATCTCAGAAAGGTCGTCACCACCTGGGAGGAGTTGAAATCTGCCTTTCTCCATAAATTTTATCCCCTGGGGAGATTAAATCAGATGCGTGCCCGGATCTCCAGTTTCTGCCAGCAGCCCCACGAGACTATCCATGAAGCGTGGGAATGATTCAAAGATCTCCAAGAAAAGTGCCCCCACCATGAAATACCAAAAACCAGTCTCGTACAACATTTCTTCGGGGGGCTATCATTTGAGAGCCAAAAGCTCGTGGATGCAGCTTGCGGCGGTTCACATTTTAACAAGGACGAGGATGTAGTATGGAACGTCTTCGAAGAAATGGCTGAGGGAGAAGCAGCCCAATCCTCGTCCAGAGTTTACATGAAGACACCAACCGCCATCAGCAAGCCAGTTAACATGGCTTCTCACACCGAGGACAAAGATGAGAGCTCCAACTTGAGCATCATTGGGAGCCACTTGTCCAAAGTGGACATCATCGAGAAGAGGTCGCAGGACCTCGAAAAGCTGGCAGTCATAGAGAAGAGGACCCAAGGTCTGGAGAAGCTCGACCAGATCTCCCAGCAGCTAGAGCAGCTCGTCCGAGCATTGAATGCAAACATGTGCAACGCTGTGTCTACCTCTGCAGAGCCGAACGCTGAGAAGAAGGAGCCTACAGTGCAGCAAAACCCTCAGCCGACTCCACCGTAGCCCCAGCCTGTCCAGCACGTGTACTACGTGCAGGTTCCAGAGCAGCCACCGCATCCTCAGACGCAGATGGTTGCATACCAACCAGAGCACCATCCCACATACTCCGAGCAGTTCTCTCCACCCCCGCCGCTGATCCAGGAGATTAATCGCGTTTGGAACAATGAAGCGCAGCTGACCCGTCCTCAGGGACACTCTCAGGGTCAGAACATGGGCAACATACCCTTCCATCAGCAGCAGCAGGGTGGGAGACCCTTCCAGCAGCCTTACCAGTACCGGCCTCCATCATATGGGAACACATGGAGGCAGAATTACCAGCACGGTCCTCAGCAGTCCGGATATCGCGGACAGGGATATCACCAGCAACCGGCTGCGCAAAACATTCAGCATAACTCACAGTACTCCTCAAATCCTCCGCCTCAGCAATTTTCTCAAGGATACCAGTCGCAATCTCAGCCGCCATACCAGCATTCTAGACCCCAGCAGGGGGAATCCTCTGAGATCGTACCGGTTAATCCGGCCCTGGCTTGTTTGGAGCAGTTAATGAAGAACATGGCTGAAATGAACCAGAAGATCGACGACCTGACAGCAGCAAAAACTGTCATACCAGCCTAGGTTGAAGCTAACCCTAACAATTTCCGACGCAAGGAGCAGGTAGCCGGCAGTGTCCAACCTGAATCAGGTGAAATTAATTATTTTTTATCTAACGCTGTTACTCTCAGGAGCGGTAGGACACTCCAGCCATCGGCGACAGCGAAGGGAAATCACATTGCATCTGACGGGGAATCGTCAGTCCAGCCAACACCAGGGCCAACCAGTATTTTGGGAGCAGCACCAGCATCCAGAAAACCACAAAAAATGAAGAAAACAGAAAAATACAAAAAGATAGCAGCAACCTCGGTGGAGACCAGCCAGCATTGGAGACGCCTGCACCCGCATCACAGCCAGCTCCTGACAGGGGGAGCACCGCATCTGCAGCGAGTCCAACGCCAGCGCCTGAAGCCGAGCCTGTCAATTTTGGTCCGCAAATTGTAGATGAATTCATTCCTTTTTGTCATCTACCTGTAAACAACAATACGGACAATATTTTGAATGACATTGGTGAAGAGTTTGTAAATATTCCTTTTCCTGAAGCAATGAAAAAACACAAAAAAATGAAAAATTTGAAAAGTGCTTTGTCTGACCCTGCTATCATAGAAATTATCCAAAATTTGGTGTTGAATATGCCATTGATGAAAGCTCTTGAGTACATGCCAGCCGTGAAGAAAGGACTTAAAGAGGCGTGTACAACCAAGCGCAGGCCAACCCCCCACAATTCCAGAAGCAAAGGTGGTAAATCCGAGAAGCACATTCTTACTATGGCCACCGTCAACGCCATCAGCAACCTCCCGGATAAAAAGCCAGATATGGGAGCACCTCTTGTACGTTGCCAGATGTTCGATCAAGAGTTCGAACGAACACTTCTTGACAGCGGGTCATCCGTCAATCTGATGCCAGCCTCACTACTCACGGAGTTCAAGTTAGGACCGCTCAAGCCTACAAAGATGATTCTGCAGTTTGCAGACAAGTCAGTCAAGCGGCCTAGGGGCCTGTTGGAGGACGTGATCGTCACGGTTCAGGGAAAGTCATTCCCGGCCGATTTTGTGGTCTTAGATATGGACGTCCCCGCTCCGTTGCTCCTTACCCCGATCATACTCGGAAGGCCATTTTTGCGGACGTCAAACGCAGTGGTGAATTATGGGACGGGAGAAATCACTTTTGGAGCTGGCAATGAATTATCCGAGTGGAAACCCTGTCTGAAGGAACGCCAACTGAACCGACATCTGCGTCGTGTGCAAGGGTGGTCAAGCACGATGAAGACTGCAATTTTCTAGCAGAAATTCAAGATACCAACCTATTCCTGGATGATAATGAGATCCATGGACTCCTCCGTCCCGAGGAAGAAGTGGAGACCGCAGTCAAATTTCCTTGTATCGATCAAGATGAGGAACTTGCTGATGCGCTACAAGATACTACCATGGGGGTGATGTGCCTTCAGAACCAAGAGCCGAAATTTGAAACAGTCTTTGATGAAGATGACATTATCAGAGAATTTTGTCAGGATTTGAGAGAGGAAACAGATCAGAACATGGTGGACACTGAACCGTTGAACGAATCACCACCTGCACTGATAGCTGAGGTCACCACCGAAGCAGCTTCGACCCCGCCAGAGTTAAAACCCTTGCCCTCCAATATGAAGTATGCCTTCCTTGCGGGAGAACCGAACATGTACCCGGTCATCATTAATGCACATCTGACCGAAGATCAAGAATCTCGTCTGATGGAGGTTCTTGAACGCAACCGCAAGGCGATAGGCTGGCGAACATCTGACCTCCATGGGATCAATCCGTCACTTTGCTCGCACCACATCTTTCTGGAAGACGACTGCAGACCCTCCCGTGAACTGCAAAGAAGATTAAACCCGAATCTGCGAGAGGTGGTTATGAAAGAAATCCAGAAATGGTGTGATGCGGGATTCATTTATCCCATCTCCGACAGCAAATGGGTGAGCCCTCTGCATGCGGTGCCTAAGAAATCAGGGATCACCATTGTGAAAAATGACAAAGGAGAGGAGATCGCAACCAGAGTACCTACTTCTTGGCGAGTGTGCGTAGACTACAGAAGACTCAATCTCGCCACCAAGAAGGATCATTTTCCGCTACCCTTCATCGACCAGATCTTGGAGAGATTGGCCGCGAAGGAATATTTCTGTTTCTTGGACGGCTACTTTGGGTATAATCAAGTTGCCATTGCTCCTGAAGATCAAGAGAAGACCACGTTCACCTGTCCTTTTGGCACATATGCCTTCAGACGGATGCCGTTCGGGCTTTGCAACGCCCCAGCTACATTTTAGAGGTGTATGCTTGCAGTTTTTGCCGATATGGTGGGTAGCTTTCTCGAGGTCTTTATGGACGATTTGTCGGTCTACGGGGATTCATTTGACCAATGTTTGGACTATCTAGACCGAGTCTTATGGAGGTGCTGCGAAGTGAATCTTGTGCTCTCCTGGGAGAAGAGCAATTTCATGGTGACCGAAGGAATCGTGCTGGGTCACGTTGTTTCTAAACGTGGCATGGAGGTTGACCCAGCCAAGGTGGATGTAATTTCTAAGCTGAAGCCACCTACGAATATCAAGCAAGTCCGGTCATTCTTGGGCCATGTCGGTTTTTACCGACGATTTATTAAAGATTTCAGCAAACTGGCCAGACCGCTGACTGAATTGCTCGGCAAGGACAATGAATTCATTGTAGACGACAGTGTGCTCCTTGCCTTTAATCAGTTGAAAGAGCTCATCACGCAGGCCCCTGTCCTACAGCCACCGATTTGGACTCAGCCTTTCGAGATTATGACCGACGCGTCAGATTATGCCATCGGAGCTGTACTAGGATAGAGGAAAGACAATGTACCATTTGCGATTCACTACGCTAGTCGAACGCTCGATGAGGCCCAGAGAAACTACACGGTTACTGAAAAGGAGCTGCTAGCGGCAGTCTTTGCTTTGGAAAAGTTCAGATCTTACCTTCTTGGGTCCAAAGTTATCATTTACACTGATCATTCGGCCATTCGGTATTTACAGCAGAAGAAGGACGCCAAACCACGTCTCATCCGGTGGATCCTTCTCCTCCAGGAGTTTGACTTCGAAATCAGAGACAAACCTGGGGTAAAGAATGTAGTGGCCGATCATCTGTCAAGACTTCCTGAACCAGAGGCTCCTGAGCTGAACTTGCGGCCTATCACAGAGACCTTTCCAGATGAATCGATTCTGTCTGTCGCCTCACTTCCTTGGTATGCGGACATTGTAATTATCTAGTTGCCAAGAAAATCCCACAGGACTGGCCTAAGTTGAAAATAGACAGATTTTTGTCTAAAATCCATTTTTACCAGTGGGAAGACCCGTATCTGTTTTGCGAGGGAGCAGATTGCATCTGGCGAAGGTGTATTCCTCAGGAGGAAGTTCCAAGTGTCCTCGCTCTATGCCATGATCAAGATTCTGGAGGACACCATTCAGGCAAACGCACAGCAGCAAAAGTTCTTCAAAGTGGCCTCTGGTGGCCTTCATTATTCAAGGATGCAGATGA
This sequence comes from Ottelia alismoides, assembly GCA_037367405.1. NCBI lineage: Eukaryota > Viridiplantae > Streptophyta > Magnoliopsida > Alismatales > Hydrocharitaceae > Ottelia > Ottelia alismoides. The sequence goes on along the minus strand of JAZKJV010006277.1, from coordinate 26,716 downwards.
GTATGTCAAATGTTGCACTGATTGTCAGAAGATGGGTAGAACCATAGGAATGAGAGACACAATGCCTCTGAAATACATTCAGATCTCAGACGTCTTCGACGCATGGGGCATCGACTTTATGGGCCCGTTTCCTAACAGTAAGGGTTATGAGTATATTCTGCTTGCTGTCGATTATGTCAGTCGATGGGTGGAGGCCATCCCCGCCCGATCCGCCGACAGTAGGACTGTCTGTCGATTCTTACGAGATCACATCATAGCACGGTTCGGGATTCCCAAAATTCTCATATCTGACGGGGGTAGTCATTTCATAAATAGAGAGGTGAAGAAGCTGACTCAAGAATTCTGCATCGAGCATCGTGTTGCTTCACCTTACCACCCGCAGTCTAATGGCTTAGCTGAATGTTCCAATAGGGAGATCAAGACGATTCTACAGAAACTTGTGCGTCCGGATCGCAAGAACTGGTCTCAGCTGCTTGATTCCGTTCTTTGGGCTTACAGAACAGCGTACAAGTCACCCTTAGGAATGTCTCCCTACTGCCTGGTGTATGGCAAGCCATGTCATTTGCCCATGGAACTTATCCACAAATCTTTATGGGCTATTAATATATGTAATTTGGATTCCAAGCAAGCAGGAAAGAACAGAAAATTAGATCTGAACAGATTACTGGAATTTAGAGATTATGCATATGACAACAGCCTGATGTACAAGGAGAAGGTCAAAACATGGCATGACAAGCACATCCGCCACAAGTCCTTTGATCCAGGTCAGAAGGTATGGTTGTTCGATGCGAAATTAAAGATCTTTCCAGGCAAATTGAAGAGCAAATGGACTAGGCCGTTTTTGGTTAGGCAGGTGCGTGACAACGGAAGTGTATTGATATCCAATCTGTCAGCTGACGCACAACCTTTTGTAGTCAATGGACAGCTTCTGAAACCATACCTTGAACATGACACATTCATGGCCGTCGTTGACTCAATTCAAGTAATCTATGAGGATGAGCTGAATATCTCGAAAGAGGCAGAGGAAGGCAAAGCACATCAAAACATTTTTGAATGATTTCCCTTTTGTTTTTTCTTCTTGTCTTTTTTTCAATTTCTTTTATCTTGTTCTACCAAAGTGATGCCATCCCTTTCATCACTGCTACACTTAGGATGTACTCTATCCTAAGTATAGGGGGGATGCGCATCCCGAGTTGTTCATATCCAATTTCATCTCTTTTCTTTTTTTTCTTCTTTTCTTCTTTTCCTCTTCTATCTTCTTTATCTACCGAAAAGGTGCCGCCCCTTGTAGACAGTCTTCTATACTTGGGACGTACTTTGTCCTAAGTATAGGGGGGTACGCACCCCGAGTTTCTTCATTTATCTCGATCCTCTCCATTGTCTCCTCTTCTTGTCTATACTTAGGGATATCTTACCCTAAGTATAGGGGGAGACAACCCGAGTACGATCTGTTCATTCCCACCCTTGACCCTCCCCGCTTTGTGTACAGTCTGCTATACTTAGGATTAGTTGATCCTAAGTATAGGGGGGACGATCAACTTCTCATTCGTTTGTTCATCCATCCCTTTACTTATTTATTCTTTAGACTTATCTATAATTAGTACGAGTTATGTCTTCTCTTTTCTCTCCGATCTATGAGGACATAGCTCAAGCTAAGTATAGGGGGGTCGTATATACTGCGTATATACTTTAGCCATAACTCGTACTTTCGTATTTTCTTAATAATATGGCTAATGATTCATCAAAATTCATTAAAATTCCTTAATATAAAGATGTGGTTATTCCTCAAATTCTTTTTGTATTTACTGATTAATAAATCAGGTGAAAATGTTTTTTGCAAGATATTTGAAAAATAGTTTAAAAATCTTTGTGAACATCTATTGAAAACTATTTTGAAAATATTTTGGTTACATGTTTTCAACCTGTGTGAAATTGTGTGGTTTGTAAAATTTATTTTCTTTGTGTGAAATAAAAGGTTTGAAAAATGATTTGCAAATGGTTTGAAAAATGGTTGCAAAAATGATTTGAAAAACCTATATATACTGTTTGAAAGCCTTTTGCAAAATGATTTTCAAATGTGTGTAAATGTTTGTAAAATGTTTGTAAAAATTATTTTGGACTATAGTTTTCAAAAATTGTGTGTAAATTGTTTTCAAATAAGTTTGAGGAATACATACATCACACCAAAATCCACTATATTTATATATGTATAAAATTGATCACTTACCCTTTTAAATCCTTAAAATCCACTTCTTATATATATAAGAAGCACTCCCGTGTACATATTTTAGCATATTTTTCAGCCAAAATCTTTTTGTTTTCAAAATTCCCAAAAATATTTGCAAAACTAAAATTCCAAAAACATTTGAAAAATCTTTTTGAAAAAAGACAAAAAAATGCATATGCATTATCATCATCTTTTCAAAAATCCATAAAAAGTTCAAAATCTTGAAAATTGCATCACAAAAATATTTTTTGCATTGCATTTGCATAGCATTCACATTTTTCGGATTGAGTTTGATAGTTGAACAAGTCTAAGTAAAATCCGGAGGTTGGAGCTTGATTGGACCTTATAATCTACCTAATAACAGAAACCTTATAGGAACTGGGTTTGAGGTACTTCAGGTCTAGTTGACTTAATTCTTTGAGGATCACGGGACTTGGTTCAATGGATTCTTGACTGCCTAAGTAGAGTATTTCGGAGCACACGCACGATTCTTGTTGATAGTGACCTAACTTGGACACCTGCACCTTTCACATGGCTCAACTCAGTTGGAGTGGTGAGGGGATTGGATTTGCCGGTATGAGACGCACACAAGTGGAAACACTTGTCCTCCTCTAGGGAGGGAAGTGCACCCCAACCCGTCCAGTGATTAGGAAGTCTAAAGACAGGAGACTGTGGGTTGCGATAAAGCTTCAAAAGAGGGATAGTCTACTGGCTCAAGAGGAAAAACTCCTTATGTAAATGCTGCTGTGAATAGTATTTCAAAAAAAAAAAATTTTCAGGCATGTACAAAAATAAAAAGCCTGTAAGTTTGTACAAGTCAATAAGCAAGCCTGAGTTCCAAATTCAAATATGTGAGCCTGCAGCAGGATGACTTGACTACACTGGTCTTGCATCCCTGGATGGGTAGCTACACTGGCTACCATCCATTCTTCTCTTCACCCCCTCCTCTTGAGTTGGTTGCCACTTGAACTTAGAAGGGAATATCCCGCTCCTCGAGGATGGAGTTGCTGGATTGGGGAATCATTGGGTTGTCGTACTGGAGAAGTCAGTTTCTTTGTCATTCTAGTTGGGGAGAGCCACCATCACTTACACAGTACAAGTCAGAATCATAGTCGTAAGAGTTTGCGTATGAATTGAGATATTTCTGACCTGGCTATTAAGGAGACTTGGACAGAGTTTTGGGATTCTCAAGGACTGTTGAACTTCAAACACGGTTCTCACTAAGGTTCCGCCCGCACTAAAATTCCAAAGGTCCGACTTAAGCTCCAAACTTTGATTTTGTGAAGGCAAGTTTGATAATCATATAAAATCCATATTTCTTCTTTTTCTTTTCTTTCTGTTTCTTTTTGCACTTATTGCATAAGTGTTTGCTAGGGACTAGCAAAGGTAAAGTATAGGGGGATGATGAATCCACATTTCATCATCTTTATTCTATCATTTTGGCACCAAAAACCCTAGCAAATGCCTGTAAATACCCATAAATCAAGCATATTAGCATCCATGCATGTGCATTCAGATAGTGTCTAAAATGCTGTAATTAAGGCCAAAATTATAGAATAAATAAAGAAAAGAAAAAGAATAAAATATTGTAAATATTTTATGATCCAAAACCCCCGAGACCTAGGCATCTTGATGAATAGGTCGACAAGGAATTAAGTAGGGGGAGATAAGGTCAGAAATACAGAGCAAATACCTATACTCTCTATTCATTCTTTATTCATTCTGGGACCTATTTTTGGTTCCACTTTTTATACATCAAATAAAGAAACTTTGTACATGAAAGTTGTAGATAATTAAATAAATAAAAATACAAAATTGATTTCACAGAAAAATAATACACAGATAAAAAGTTATGGTCTGAATAAAAATCCAGAATCCCAAATTCCCAGACCCGTATCTCACAAATAAAAACTCCAAATGCAGCGTACTCACCTTTAATTGTATATAGAAGAAAATAAGCTATTCAATGGCGGTGGTTTCGCATTTGGCGGAGCTACGGTTTGAAAGTTGACTTTTGGACCCTCATTGTGTAGTGTACCGAATAAAATATTCAATTTATTATTTATTTATTATTTTTACAATTTTATATTTTTATAATGTTGCAAATAATACTTATAACAATAATGTACATTAAAATAAGAGTAAAAACCTAAGTAAAAACAAAAATAAAATACTTAAAAATAAAATACATAGATAGATTACCTGTGCATATACATATACAAAACATATTTGTACATACAAAAAATATCAGAAAAAAATAAAATAAAAATATATCTGTGTACATAAAAGTATGTCATAATTTTAGAAAATAACAAATAAAAATAATAGAATTAAAATACACAAAAGAAAAATAAAGTAGTGAAGTATATAGTATTATACCTATAAAGGGGTAAAAAGTGAACTCATTAAAATAAACCTCATAAAAATAAATAAAATTCATAATAAAATACTTCATAAATTAATAAACAAATTTTATTTTTTAACCAAATTGAAATTCGTCCATTTACTACTTTATTTCGATTTTTGAAAATGTTTTTTCCTGGTTGGTCCACGTGGACCAACCAGGTTGGTCTGACAGTTGACTTCGGTCAACTGTCTGACCTACTCTTCCAGGGTTGTCAGATGCACGTTTGACCCATCTTCTCGCCATTTTCTAGGCCCACTCTTGCACCAAATCATGTCGACTCCTTCAGACTTTTTGCTCCTCGATTAGTGGTGAATCACGTCCAAGTGATTTCTTGGGCTGAGGACCACTAATCGAGGCGTTCTCGCCCTCGTCTTCCACGCCCGTCGTCAACCATACAAAATGAGCCCCCCGACTTCGATTCAAAATTAATCCTTCTTCCGCCACTTTCTTTCGCAAACCCCTACTTCTTCGTGCTCCTCGTGACAGGGGGAGTTGAATCGACCCGGGGTTCGTGAGGATTGGTGTAGAATCGAAGAGATTCGACCCTCGCCGGAGCTCCGCCGTGCTTCCACGCCCGTCGTCTCTGGTGAGTCCCTTCCCCTTCTACTTCCATTTTCTTGTAGCTGTAGGTTAGGATAGTTTAGATCTATAACAGTTTCGCGTGTGATTGAGTTAACCGCCGTGAATCCCCGATCGAAGCCCACGGCGGAGCTGAGCTCCGCCCCCATTTTCCGGCCACTCCCGTTATCGACAGCCGCCAAAATCACCTCCATCTCCTTCCCTGTCACTCCGTCACTCCGCTCCACCCTTCCAACCACCTTGATCTCGCCCAGATCGAGTTATCGAGCTCCCCTCTCCGCCGTTCGCCGGAGCTCTTCATCCCAGGCACTTCTCGCGTTCATCAGACCATCGGAGAGCCCTCCGAGAACCCCCTTTTTGCCGTGCTTCTAACCCTGCAGGAAAGACGTCAAAAGGAGGCTCAACCGAGCCTCGAAGTTTCAGGGAAGCATCTCCAGGCGACCTTCCTCGTCCGAGCACCTCCGACCGCCTCCGCCTTGTCGGAGACCATCAGCTGACGCGGGAGGGCCCCATGATCATTTTGCCCTTGATCCGGGGGTCGGAGCGGCCGTGTGTCGGCCGCAATCGCCGCCCGAAGTTCGCCGGGGAGAAGTTCTTCGTGAACCCCTCCCTGCCGTTGGATCGACCGCCTGCTCCAGACACGACGCCAGCCGTCCGATCGCCCTTGCCTATCCACCGTCGGATGCCCGCCACGTGTCCAAGTGGGTCGCCATCGGCCGAACGATCGAGCCCTATGGGTATTTTGCACTTTTAACCCACAACTTTTTGTTTTTTAACTTTTAGTCCAGTAACTTTCATTTGTAGTTTAAAATGTTTTGTAATATTTGCACGTAGACCCTCACCGTTTCACTATTTGCACTCTAGTCCATGCCACGTCACCTCACGTGACTGGGGCGCGTGACCTTTTGGGTATTTTGCATGTTAGGCCCAGAACTTTTGATTAATTGCAATTTCATCCCTGTGCGTAGTTAATTAAATATCTTTTTGGATAAATTGCATGTATGCCCCGCCGGTTTTTAATAATTACAAATATGCCCCTGTGAATGGTGTTTCACGTGAGCTGTGCGTGCCTCTGTGGAGAAAATTGTACCTGAGCCCCTGGATGTTTTTATAATTGCATTTATACCCCTGCTAGGCTTAGGAATTTTGTGTGATTAACTTATTTGTTTCACACCTCTTTTAATTGCGAAAAATTCTAAACAATTAGGTTTAAGCTCCCGTGTGCTTCTATTTTCACGCTATATTTTTAGTTTTTAATTTTATTATATTTTTATATTTATTAAAAATCGAAAACATGTTGTTTCAGCACTGTCTAGCTTAGAAAACACCAAAAAAATATTAAAAAGTCTCGAAAAATTCCAAAAAAAAATTCCATAGTGTTTATTTTACTATCTTTTAGTTTCAAACCAAAATTCACTAAAAATCTCAAAAGAAAAACCTTAAAAATTTAAAAAAACTTTAAAACTTCGAAAAAATATATAAAATCAAAGAAAACTAAAAAATTAGTAAACTCAGTTCCTGTTTACTCTATATTTTGTTCTCTTTATTTGAAAATTAGTGTGAAAAATTTTGGTTGCTGTTTTATAATTTTAATTCTCATTTTGCTCACAGCCAGCACATTTTCCACTGATTTCTCTTATTTCAGCCTTTAAAAATATCAAAAACACCTAGAAAAATCCCCAAAAATCACAAAAACAGTAAAAAATCCTAAAAAATATTAAAAACATTTAATTTCTGATTTTTTGGTTATTTTTGTGCATTTTTATAAATAGTTGACCTTGTCTTTTACTCCTTTGTTTTTATTTTCCAATATTGAAAAAGAAAATAAAAAAAATATATAAAATATAAAATTATAAAAATCAGAAAATTAAAAATCAAAATACAAAATTAAAAATTAAAAATTAAATAAAAAAATTAAAAATTAAAAACCCACAAAAATTCTAGATTGGCTAAGTTGCTTATTAGACCTAGGTTTAGATTTTTATCTATGCTCTACACCTTTGCTTCTTGAGTTCGACCCCTACTTGCTTGCCATTGTACATCTTTAGTAGGGTATAATAAATTTTAATCCTTGCTGTTCATTCTCTGATTGATTGTGTGGGTTAATTGTTGAAGACCGAGGTAGTTTGAGCAGTCGCATCAGCGACAGTGAGTCTGACTTGTCAGACCACCATTTAGCGGCTCTCGCATTCTCGCTTTTCAGTGCTCTACTGCGACCATCTTCATTCTTGAGCATATTCTACGCTTAAGGTCTATAAGATTTTGAATTCAAGCTTCATTGCTGAATTATTTTATGTTCAACATTTCTGCATAATATCCAAGTTGCAGTTTTCTTTCTTTATGAGAGATAAAGTCTTCCTTTGGGAGTTGTCCGAGGAAGAGTACAAGTTGTACGAGATGTTGTGCTACACTCAGGTTAAAGTATCATTGGAATAATGGAAACATGCCTCGTCGAGAGAGCGAAGGGGAAATTCTAGAATAAGGTTCTAAGTCGTAGTTTTCATCCGCTTAGGTTTCCACATAAAAATCACTATGTCTTTGTGATTTGTTATTCCTCTAATTATGTGATCTATGAATTATTTTTTATTGGATATTATTATTGGATAATTATTTATTGCATAATTCACCCCTGTGTCGAACTCACAGTTTCATGAATAATGAACCTCACTGCCAACATCTCTATACACCACATGAACAGTGGGGGTGTAAAATCTTTGACCACTATATTCAAGTGGGAGATGTAGAACGACCATTGGTGATCATATGGTTAAGCAACTGCCTCTAGCGCTTGTGTGAGTTCAGATATCACGGAGATCCTAATCGCATGGGAGTGAATGAAGAGGGCAAACGGCGCGAGGGCTACACCATATATAAACCTCCCATATGGAGGGAAAAGATGCATCATCGAAACCTCGACATTGGGAGCCCCCCTTTCGATCCAAACCATCCTCACTTCTACAACCCATCTCTCTCTCTCTCTCTCATTTTGTCCTAAAACAGAAAGACAGAGGCGCACCTCATTCCTTGATTAGTATCTACAGGTACGCCAAGACTCGAGTCTCCACTCCATTTCTTCACCTGCGACTACCAACCACTAGCGGGTGAGACAAGGAGGCTCTATCCTCTACCTCGCATCAATTTAGGAGACTAGGAGCCCTGTGGAGACCTGAAGTGTCATGCTATCTTTGTCCTCACGCTCTTTAGAGATCAGATAAAAGGGTTGTTGCACTATCCTCTTCCATAAAGGAGAAGTCCTACATTATGCACCACATACCGTAACCCTTCATCCACTCGGGTAGACAGCAACATCAGAGGCCTTTGGTGCCCCTTCTAGTCAAGAATTAGGGCTTAGCCAATATGGTTTTTTCTCATGATTTTCTTCATTCATGGTTCGATATTATGTGTCTTAGGCATAGAGGAAGCACACCAATCTATCCCGTACTTGGTGGTTGAACTCTACTGATGTGATGATCAAGAGGATCTGCAACATTTTCACAGAGTTGATTCAACCTCAATTTCTTCGCTCGAAGCAGCATAGCGCCGTGCACTTCGCTGTCTTCAGAAGCTTCATCACAAAGTGAGAGGTGATATAGGGAGGCTCCAGCAGATTTCCTCTTGTATGCTGGAACACCATCATCAAGCTTCAGAGAAAATCATTGACAAAGGTTCAACCTCGGATTGAATCTATCCCTGAGGTGGTGGCACAGGAGGTTCCCGTCGGGTCTAGGTGGTCGGGGCGGAAGGGTTGAGCAAAGGAGGGAAGGGGGATTGGTTTTTAGAGATATGATGGCCTCCTAACCACACCATGGTTTGAGTAAATGATTTAGTTCCAACTACGAATCTGACAGACGGCACCAGTGATAGCAGTGGAAGAAATATGGGCACAATTGATATTGCAAAAGTAGATCTGGCATACATCTAGTTGGATGGGATGAACTCACACAACAGAAAAACAAGGGTGGTTTGGGTATTCGAGATGTGTACTGCATGAATAAAGCTCTGCTAGCGAAATGGGTGGTGCGGGTATGGGGTAAAGATGACAGTTTGGCTACCAAGCTCTTACGCACCATTTACGATGTTAAGGGTTCCTTGGATGTCGGGAGAACACGTTTTGAGTCTTCCCTATGGAGTGGGGTGAGGGATATCTTACCACAGATTAGGCCGAAATTGACACCAATGGTAGGAGCTGGGGAAGTTTTTCAATTTTTGCAGGACAACTGGACGGGAGATGGAGCTTTTTCAGATAGGTTCCCAAGGCTATTTGTGTTAGCAGCGAGCAGGAGTTGCTCCGTGGCTGATGTTGGTGCGTCGGTGTCGTGGGTCCCTCAATTCTTGTCTGGGCTTTCGGATCGACGGAAGGAGGATTTGGTTAGTTTGCTCGCTGAGTTACCCTCTCCTACTTGTCTGTCATCAGGAAGGGACCATTTTGTTTGGGAGGGGGGCAAATTCTCAGTGAAGAAGGCGTATGAAGTATTCAGAGGAAGCACAGAGGTTCTGGATGCTGACTTGGTTCAAGACATGAAGATAATTTGGGCATGCAACATCCCATGCAGAGTGAAGATCTTTCTGTGGTGCCTTAGAAGGGGTAGACTATGTGATAAAGCAAGAAGGGGCAGGTTGTTTGGAATTCCAGACATCCACTGTGATAGATGTGGTGCACAAACGGAGGACGCGGATCATTTATTCCTTACTTGCCCTTTGTCAGTGCAGGTATGGAAAGAGGTAGGGACTCCGTGGGTCTCTCAGGTTGGAATGGCAGAATTTTGGGAATCTGTAAGGGCCGTGGGGAAGAATTTGACGGATGATTGTGCTCTTCCATTAACGGCTCTGTGGGCCATTTGGGGAGGAAGAAATGAGTTAATTTTTAAAAATCAGAGGTTTTATCCGGAAAATGTAATTTCATCTTGTCTTTCCCTTTACCGATTCTGATCCACAAGGTAATGCTCATTTTTTCCTTTTCTTAATAAAAAGTTTCTTGCGGTGAGTCCCAACTTGGGATGCCACCCTCTTTTCTCTAAAAAAAATTGATATCGCAAAAAAAGAGTAAAATTAATATTGCAAAAGTTAAGAGGGGCACGCATGATAAAAACCTGGATGAATTTTCATTCATCACGTTGCCCAGGAAACGAGGGGCCCACTGATTTTAGGTGAGATTGACTTTTATCAGTATAACTTATTGGTGTCTGAGGCTTTTGAGATCCATTGATATAAATCTTGGATTATATGGTAATACCATTGTTTCCCTCACATACTAATTACGTTCGAGTTCAAGACCGAAATGTAACCGAAAAAAGTATTAATTACGATATCAAAGCTAACAAAGAATGTTGACAATACATAGTGACGGCATCAAATCTTGAACATTGAGAAATCCCGTTTCCCCAGTATATCAGATATAATTACACAGATGCTCGGTTTGTCCCGCACCATTACAGGGCTACTTACTTCTCCGAGCATGTTAATCAAGATTGGCAGCACATGCTGATCAAACTTAGCACGGCAATCAGTAGCAAGACCGACAAGTCGATGGTATTCACCTGCCCACTCGACCTTGGTGTCGATGCCGGCGCAGCATCGCCTAAGCCTCCACCTCCCGAAACCTCTGGCATTGGGGGATCCACAACATCGGCAACCTCGAGCATGGGCGCGGGAGCATCGGCCGGGGGTAGGGCCTCCGGGGTAGCCAAGCTGAGCATGTTTCCAGGGTACACCAATGGGATCGTGTATGGCAGCTTAGCCTCCGGATCGAAGCACACGCTCCCTGGATAAGCGCATTACATCAAAAACATGTCTCAATTCTATAGCTAATTACACCAAACATCGTCGTATCATCTATCGTTAATTATATAACAGCGAATATTATCCATTACAAAATCATATATTCTGATGCACCGAAATATGTTACCATTGCAATCAAAATTTGCACTAATCGTCGCTATCAAAATAGCCATGATTAGTACATACTTCAATAACAAAAGTGACACGTAACAGTTGTTATATAAGATGCGAGAGATTGGATCGTCTGCTGTAGACCTTGCTGCAGCAGAGTAGGCTGTAAGGGCTCTTACAGTTGACTGCAGAGTAGGCTGCAGCAAGGACGATCCATCTCATGTTATATAAATCGTTGCGCGGATAATATAGCGCTGAACTCCAAAACGTGCCATGGACACATCTTGTTATTGTATGAGTTTAGACACTCAACTGATATACGCGCGTGCAGTTGCTGGGAACTCCGTCACGTATCCGTCTACGCCCGCGACGTGCGCGTACGTTGCGAGCTCCATCATGGGATCAGCGTAGAAGTCGAATGCGATCGCAACGAACTCGTTGCGGAGGACGGATACATAGACGAAGATGTTGGCGGCATGCATCTCCTTAACTATGCCAGTCCAGCTGACTAGGAAACCACCATTGGTCGTAACTATGGAGGATCTCGGGACGCTGATGGCGTGGGCGAACTTCTTGATCTCGTCGACCGCTGGTTTCGCGGCGCCGCTCACAACCTCGGTGATCTTGAGGACCCTTTTGTAGGCGGGGAACTGCTTGAACTTGGAAAGGACCGAGGAGTCGTCGGACTGGATGAGGACTTGCGCTTTCGCCTCCTTGTCGTAGCCGGCCTTGGTTAAGGCAGTGGAAACTGCATCAATGACCCCAAGCCCCTTCTTGGATGCAAGGTAGGCAGCATTCTGCACGTTTTTGGAGGTTCAGAATAAAAGGGAGTACAGGTGTATGCATGCAAAAATGCAAACTATAGGGGTAATTATGCAATACTGATACTTTTTTACGAACTCACAAAGTTCATGCAGTCCATTCATACTTTGCATGTGAATTCTTGCTCATCTGATTTTCTACCTACCTCAATGTTTATGAGAATTCCCGATACCGCCTTTGCCTTCGCGAAATCGAGGAAGTCAGAGAGCGTCATTAGTTTCCCCGAGTTCTTCGCCGCTGGATTCCGAGCCAGATTTGATCCAGACAGGTAGGGACTCTTCAGGGAAGCTAACCAAACAAATATTTGAGAGCAAACAGAATACATTCAGTCATTTTTTTTACCATTTTTATCGCTTAATTATCACTCACATTAAGCAGAAAAAATGGCGAAGAATGCAATCATCGGAGATCTTACGCTTCAGGCTTTGGATCTCGCTCCAGGTGAGATCGAACGTGAAGATCCCATTATCCTTCTGTATCTCCGGAACGACGGAGGACCTCGCTGCGAAGGTGAGAGCCGCATCGGTGCTGCCAGCAAGATCCGCAGAGCTCAAGCAGAACGGCATGCCGTCCTTCGAAAGCTGAACCGAGCAATCGATCACGTCCGCACCGTCGTCCACCGCCCTCTGGTAGGCGAGATCCGTGCAACCGGCAAACTCCCCGCTCGCTCCATTGTGTGTTATGATCAGTGGTGCTCCTGTAAATAAGATTGCAACAACATTCAGACATCTCTATCGACAGTGACTGTCGAATTCTCGATCAATGGGGTCGCTGAACGGTAATTACCCTTCGCGGGGACGGAGCTGTTCTTGTTACCGTGAGCCAGGCACGCTGCATTGGATCGAAAGGGAGATCATAAGAATTGCGTCACAGTTTTAGAACCTGATCAGTTTCATCTTGCTTACCAATAGCCTCAGATGCAGTGGATGGGAAGTCGGTGAGCACCCCGTCGACCGTGAAAGCCGAATTGTCGATGAATTGGAGGTACTCCGCCGCAGGATCGTAGCTATAATTGTAGCTCCCCGACATGTCGTTTGCGAAGCCTGATGCATAGACCTCCAATCCCAATTTATGCGCATCATCGACGAGCGTCGTGTGGGGTTGGAGGTGCTGGTCGGGACCGACCGGCCATATGTACGTCTTGGGGACTAGGATCCCCGATGCGAAAGACTTGATGGTCGGGAGATCCTTCAGAAAGGATCCGTATGGCTTGCTCGTGCTCGGTTCGACGGCATTCGGACCGAGGAACTGAAATATCAGCTTAGCTTTCGGTAGCTTCCCGGCCATGCTCTTCAAGAAGGCGACTTCGGGGGATGATAGATAGTCGATATGCGTGGATTTAACAGTCGTTAGAAAGCCGGCTACATCCTGTTTATGCTCCTGGAAGAATGTGGGATACTGGAAATATATAAAAAAGATTCAGTTAATTAGGTTCACTGTTTTTTCGATCATCAATCACGAATTCATCAAGAAAATGAATCAGCAGATACATACCTGCACATTAATCCAGATTCCGGCGGGGCGAAGGACGGTGATGTCCTCGATCATGCCCAGCGCCAGCGTTGCGTCGAACGCATCCGGGCGGGAGAAGATGCTCTGCACCACTTCATTTCGAAATTGGAAGGGGATCGTAAGTTGGGATCATAATGTTTATATCTGATAAACCTGTGGATTCCAACTTACAGGAGACATCACTGAGCAGCTGATTGCTGGTGTAGTCGACCGTGAACCACCCGCGCACGGTCTCCCCGTTGACGTCGTACGCCTTCTGTCCGTCCGGGTAGACGGCCCCCGATGGTCGTGTAGTTGTCAAGACGGAGATCCGAATGACAGAAGCCGACACCGTCCTTGGACAGCTGAAGATCACAGTAGAGGATCGTCTCGTCGACGCTGAAAGATACCGCGATCTTCTGAGCCAAGCCGCTGGATTCCGGGAAGACCCCCGAGCACCCGCCGCGGGCAATGACGGCGGGAGCTTTGCCTGCAGCGAATCGATGATTATTTCTGTATCAACAGTAAATATCCATTTTAATACGTACCACTTAGAGTAAGCCATGGCCCGTCTTGTGCGGCGGCTGTTGCATGAAAGATAAGGAGAACCAACATGAAGCATCGCACCATCCCCATGTCTCCTTCTCTCCTGCAACTCCGAGTTCCTTCAGATTTAACGTAGTTTATCGCATCTAAATATAAGAAAATTCGGTAATATCTTACCTATGAAACGAGCTAATTAATATGTGGCTGTTTATTTCTAGTGGTGTGGCATTTAGGAAAGAGGGAGAGGAGGAGTGGGCGATGGAATGAGGGGAGAGGGATCAAAATTTGAGAAGAAGAAGGGAGGATGGAAACGGTTGGAGTTGGAGAAAAGAGAGGTTTAGATGTGCTTCATAAATTTAGTAAATCCATTTCTGCCTCTAGTTGGGTAACCGCTATTTTTATGAGATTGGATCCTCTGTTATAGCCCTTGCTGTAGTAGAGTCGTTTGTAAGGGTTGAAGTCGTTCGATCAAGATCGAACGGTTTCCGCGAAATCGCATGCTCCGGGTTCACATAAAGTGTGAATTCGTGGTAACCGTTCGATCAAGATCGACCGGCTCCAGCCCCTACAGCTGACTCTGCTGCAGCAAAGGCTACAACAAACGATCCATCTCATATTTTTATTGGGGGTTTTGAACTATTGAAGGCGTGGCATTGGGTATCACATCAGCTCTTCTCTTGCTCTTGCTAAAACAATATATGTCTGGCCTTTCATACGGGTGAAATTTCTCAGTTGTACTAAATACTGGACGACGTTCGTGCACTTGACTGTTGTATGTTTTTGAAATAAATTCGTCTTTTTTTTTCAATATCTATGTTTTTTAAAAGTTTAACTTGCTTTTACTTAAAATTTTGAAAACTAACAACAAATAAATATCGTTATATATGAATTGTCGCTATTGATATAACCACTTGGCAAGTAGGGTAGAACAGGGACGGAGCCAGAACATTTTTGAGGAGGGGGCACACGATTTAAAAAAATATGTCTATCAATTACAGTACAATCATATTTCATTATATAACAATAATTGTTAGGGACAAATTATATCTATAGTTTTCACGTATATTTTTTTTATCAATTTTGAACTTATTCATTATATAAGAATAGCCATTTTTGAACTCATTGTTTAATCAACTATATCTTTTTATTCAATTTTACATAAATTGGTATCATATATGTGTTCCACAATGTTGGAATTTTTGTGAATGATATTTATACTTTTTTAAAAAGTAAGTTATATTCAAGTATTTTATTTATTTTGAATTCAATATATATATTTTGATTAATTACAATATAAATTATGCTTGTTCCGAATATGTATCGAATCAAAAATATAAAAGACCTAATTCTATACTTTTTCAATAACAAGAAATAATAATATTTATGAACAAAAATACACCGATCAAGAATACATGTGCATTTGATCACTTTACATGTAATAAATAGGATCAATGAATAACATATGAGACTTGACAGTAAATGATTTTTTTAAAAAAATTTTAGTTTTTTTGATTGCGAATTAAACCCCGTATATGTATAAGTGATAATGAGATTGGATGAAAGATCGCTTCATTCTATAGTCCGATTCTAAAAAATGGATAACCATTAGGGTAGGTATTTATTATAAGTTGATCGATTGAAGAAATTATCCAAATAGGTTGATTTGAGGTAAAATTTTATGTTAAGAGGTATATTATCTATTGGTAAAAGTTATTGAATATTTTCTAAAGAAATGGTGGGGGCATATACGAGTTTTACCCTCAAAAAATCCAAATGAGGCATTATAATTATGAAATATTATGCTTATTTTTAGCTTAAAAATTCCATAGGGAAAAAACTACATATACATGTAGTATGTAATCTCAAATTTTAGGGGGGGCACTTGCCCCTCCTGCCCCCCCTTAGATACGTCCTTGAAGGTAGAATGCTCATAGAGAAAATACAATATGAGATCAACCTCGCATATAAGTGCACTCGCAAAAAAATATGATAAAGACAAACCAAAGGGAGGGAATTGAGCATCTTCTTAATCCTAAGCCATTTCTTCCTCTGGCCTCCTTACACTCGTGGCTACCTCAAGGACACAAGGGAGAATTGTTAGCCTTCCAACTCCTACAAGAATGGGTACATAAGATAAAAGAAGTGTCGGAAATATAATACCAGACTTGATGCGATGAACTTATTCGCAGAGACGTACAAAATGCACCGACCTTAATAATATATTCGTATGCCCACAGATATTTCGATTGTACAACCAATATAGGTACGACAACTCTTCAGCATACAATGACGAAATCTCCACGGATGTGCATTCGCCAACGTCTAGATTGATCGAGCAGCACAGATCGTTTTTTTAAATTGACTCATCAAGAAGAAAGGGAGAAGACAGTAGTTATACTATTCTCACTCGAAATATAAGATACTAATCGAAGATATAAAATTATAACGTGCATCATGCATTAAAACTATAACGCAATACAATCAACCGGCCGTTTAAAGTATCAAGTTTAGATAATAATAGTAAAGATGTGATTCCAGCAACAATTAAAGTAAACGTATGGTCCACGATCATAACTATTTGAAAAATACTATGGATGCAACAATAACATCAATAAGATGATATTAAGTATCGTATAATATGTAACTAAATGGTAGAGAAGGGCCATATAGACTTGGAGATAAATTAACATCAGAAGCATATTAACGTTAGAATAACGATATAGTTATAACCCCCACCTTCGAAAATATATAACGTCAGGAACTCTTTTAATGGCATGAAAGCAATTAGTATATTCATAACAGTTGCGCTAACAGTACAAATTAAGTATTTGAAATAAATGATAAAAAAACCAACAATGGAATATACGAGAAGAGGAAAACTCATGTTACTAATCTAGTGTTGAAACTATATTGTTAAGCCTGACAGGGGGAAGCTCCTCTTTAAAAACGACGGCTGTACATCGTCGCTCCGTCGAACTCCGATAGTAAGATTAGAGGTGGGGAATGATAGGTGGCTGTTATTGTTCGAGGGAAATTAGAGGGAGGGAAACCGAGATTTTTCTTATATTCTAAGATCAGGTTGCAGAGATCCACTCAACATTAAATGATCATATCTTTCATATCGATTCAAGAAATTTTTGATACATTTGATTGTCAGCGAAGGTGCAGATCAAGAAGCTATAATTACCTTCGTTTTATTTATTTTTGACATGAATTTTCTAGAATTCATTTAGCATGTCATCCCCATAATCGCCAATCAATGATCCAATTTCTGAGTCGAAACACGAGATATTAAATCATAACAACCTTAAAACAAGTATGTTATCAAGGAAAAGTGTTGAGTTTTGTATTATAATTGGGCAGTGAACAGATCTCTGGATGAGGACCGTTTACCTATAGCTCTTATTTATGTACTCATCTGCCCTTCTTTATGTTATGTCAGTGAAGAGAGCCTAATCTCAAGTGGAGATCAGGTTTAGTTGCCCTGTGATTTGCCCTCATCGCAGGGTTTTCCATGTTAATCAATGCCTTCTTGTGGTTTGATTTTGTCCTTGTTTACAATATGGTATCAGAGCCATATTTTGACTTTGATCTCTCCTTCCATTGTTCGTTCGTGGTCGTACATTCCTGATTGTTCACGTCGGAGCCTCCAGCCTGACTGAAGCCCGAGGTGTGTCTCTAGTCGTGCATAGCCTCCAACTGCTCGCGCACACCTTCGCCTTGCTCATGCCTTCGCGCGTACCTTCGAAGTCGCCTGCGTGCGCCTCCAGCCGCGCGGTCTCAAGACACACGCCTCCTCTTCCGCGCCTGCCCGTGCGGACTCGTGCACCTGCAGCCCCGTACAACTCCAAGCGTGTGCAGTGGTTCCCCTGACCAGACGCTCGCGTTGAGGCCTTTCTCTTGACCTCCCTGTGAGTTGATCTATATCTCCCCTTGACTTGCTCTTGCTTGTTTTTATTGAGTGTGGTTATCTATGACTTAAGAAGACAACGGGGAGACAATGCCATTCAAGATTTGATAGCATTCCTGCTAAATGTTACAATGATTAGTTAAAAAAATAATTACCTGATTTGGTCTATGACTATGGAAGTTGCGCTAGCCTCAAGAGGTCCAGGTGGCTATATTTATGGGCAGAAAAAGGCTCTTGTTGTTATTGATAAGTTGTATGAACAATGGTACGTCGAAGATAGTCAGTGCAGAAAATGGATCATAAATGTTGTGTCTCTCAAAATTCAACCTCTGGTGCTCAGGAAGAAGTCTGCTCGAGAGCAGTGGCTCACTCTTGAGAGCATGCATGGGCAAAAAAAACAAGATATAAGAATGTATCAGTTGAGCATGGAGGTCTACACATATGGAACAAGGGGATATGAGTGTTGTAGGGTATTATGCTGCTTTGAAAGCGAAGTGGGAAGAGATCGACTATTATTGTGATGACACGTGGACTAGCACTGCGGATCAAAAGAAGTTTTGGGATGAGATTTGGAAAAAAAGGATCTTTATTTTTCTGGATGATCTTAATACTGATTTTGAATCCACCAGGACTCAATTCTTGATAACAGGGATAGGATCTGACATTAAGAGACCTATCATGCTATTGAATTTGAGGAGCAACACCGTGCTGCTATGGGACAAGCGTGTTCTCGTCCTTGAGAAGTCTGCTTTGCTTAGTAAAGGGGGCAAAAGTGGTTACTGGAGATATTAAAAACGTGCTCATTGTAATATTACTGGCCATGGAATCGATTATTGCTGGGAACTTCATCCGAAGAGAAAGGTGACTAAAGGAAAGAAACCTCTTGCTATGGTTGCTGCTAGCAAGAAGCTGACCGAGGAGCAAATTAAAGACCTTCATGCTTATGTTCAGAAAATTCTCTATGAGTACAAATGATGTTGATATTATGAATACTGCAATGGCCGCAAAGGAAACTGAAGGTAATCATTTATTTAATAATAAGTGGATAATTGATAGTGATGCCTCTGATCTTATGACATGCAACGCTAAGATGTTTCTTGATTATAAACTTGCCTCGGGAAGAGAACGCGTCAATTTGGCAGATGGTTCTTCTGTTAATGTTGCTGGAAAAGGGCGGATATCTATCATAGATAAATTTATGTTGAAAATGCTCTTCATGTTCCAGATTTTCCAATTAACTTACTTTTTGTGTATTGTATTGCCAAGGATCTTCACTGTCATCTGATTTTTTATGAAACATCGTGCGTGTTGGAGGATTTGGTGATGAGGAGTAGATTGGGATTGGTTGGTTGCTGATGGTCTCTATTGCTACCTGCACGAGTGGTTTCTGCTTGGATTGCTGCAACTAGGGATGCAAACGAACGAATACGAATGCGAATTCAAGTCAGACCATAACCATATCCATATTATTTTACGAATACGAATACAAATACGAATGTTACACGAATGTCAAAAAACAAGATCCATATCCACAAAATACGAATACGAATACGAAACGAATATTTTACGAACGAATACGAATATACAAACGAATGTTAACTTTAACATGAATATTAAATTATAATAAAAATGTACCTAGATTATTTGGTGACCACTTCTGCATAATTTCCATTTCTTGTTTAACCGCATTCCATGTTTCAAACAAGCAGCATATGGTGTATAATATCTACATTATATGCCATAATATAAGAGATCCTCTTGTGCAATCATATAATAAAAATGGTAGAATGAAATGAACATTTGAGATTAAGATGTTATACCAGATCAGCTATAACTGCGAGGGAGGGCGAGGGAGACGCCCGCCTCCTGTGGCTGCGAGGGAGCATGAGGGAGGTGAGGGAGGGTTGCTGCGGCTACGAGGGAGGACGAGGTAGGTTGGTTGCAGTTGCAAGGGATGTTGGGTGGGGCCGAAGGTCGGCAGGAAGAGGTGGAGGATGCGGAGGGCGCGAGGAGGCGGAGGGCCACAGGGGGAGGCGGGGCAGTAGAAGGAGGTGAAGGGCGCATGGGCGAAGGGCACGCGGGGAGGTGTGGTGGCAGGGGGATGTGTAGGGCGCGGGGGGAGGTCTGGGAGAGGTGGAGGTCGGCAGGAAAGGCGGAGGGCGCAGGGGGCGGAGGGCGCGAGGAGGCGGAGGGCCGCAGGAGGAGGCTGGGCGACATGGGGAGGCGGAGGGCATGGGCGAAGGGCACAGGGAGGCGGAGGGCAGCGGGGGGAGCCAGGGTGGCAAGGGGAGGTGTAGGGCGCAGGGGAGGCGGGGCGGCAGGGGGAGGCCGAGGGCGATGGGGAAGTCGAGGGTAGCAGAGGAGGCAGAGGGTGTAGGGTGCGTAGGGTGCATGGGGGAGGCATAGGGCGCACGGGGGTTGGGGACATCGGGGGTATTGGGGGGTGGGGTATGTAAAACCCTAATGTTATTTTAAATTATTAAAAATACAATACGAATATTCGTATTCGTATTCGGATTCGTTTGTTTTTTCGTATTCGTATTCGTATTCGCATTCGTTAACTCAAGATTCGTATTCGTATTCGTATCCGCAAAAAATTCGTTTCCAATATTCGTATTCGTATTCGTATTCGCCTGTTTTAGGAAAACAAGATCCATATCCTCTTTAAAACGAATACGGATACGAACGAATACGAATATAACCGCATCCGTTTGCATCCCTAGCTGCAACTGATGCATGCGAATCTAATGATAAGTTGACTCTGAAGAGATGGCATGAGCGTCTTGGACATCCCAGTTATCCTACTCTACATACTTTATTTCCTGATTTATGCAATAAATTGGGAACATATATTCGTTTTTGTGAAGTGTGTGAACTCTCCAAGCATACCAGAACTGTTTATCCTATCTCTAATAGTAAAAGCATGGCTGTTTTTAACATTGTTCACTTGGATGTTTGGGGACCATCAAATTTGGAAAGTTTTGGTTGGTCATTTCTACTTTATGACTTTTATTGATGATTTTTCTCAATACATCCATGTGTACTTAATGAAAAGAAGAAATGGGGTCCCAAGACAAGATTTTGGAAGAGTAACCACCCAAAATACCTAAAGTCCTTAGAGAAGGACAAAGGTATAACTATAGAAAATAAGAAATGTATGTTCATCGTTGAAACCAACTTACTCATGGGACGAGAAGGAAGTTGAGTTGTTGATTTTGGTGATTCTATTCATTTATGCAATCAGTGCATATGTTTCAAGGCACCAGAAAAACTTGATGAAGAGGATATAGTCATCCAGATGGGATCCAATGTAATTGTTGCATCGATCGCCATTGTAACCTGTAGGCTATCATTATTTAGTGGGAGAGTCTTAGATAATACTGATTATCTATATGAACCAAATGTTAGAAGGAACTTACTATATGCATCTGAGCTATTAGACACGGATATATTTTTTAATTCTGAAATAAAGTTATCATAAATTATTATGATAATTTATAGCAGATGGTTCTGTAACAACACGTGGACTCTATGAAATGAACATGCACAACTGGACCGTGAATGTCAATAACACTATTAGTAATAAACCCCTTAACGATCAAGAAGGATGGAGATCATTTAACTATGATATGACATCAAAGACTTGGACATGTATCTATTGATATGATCAATAGACTGGTAGAGGATGGACCTCTTTATTTCCTAGAGGTCTTTGATTTACCTACCTGCGAGCATTGTATCCGTGGAAAAAATAACTAGGGAACCCTTCTCTAAGAAAGGTAAATGATGTGAAGATATACTTGACCTAATACATACTAATGTATGCGGTCCGTTTCGTGTTGCAACTCGAAATAGACATCAATATTACATGACCTTTATTGATGATCATTCACGGTATGATTTTGTCTTCTTATTACGTCATAAACACAAAATATTAAAAAGTTCAAAGAATTTATGGCTTTGATTGGAAACCAAACTAAAAATAAAACAAAACGAATTCAATCTGATCGAGGTTGCGAATACCTCTCAAATGAACTAGAAGAATACTTTAAGAAGAGAAGAATTATTTCCAATCTCACTCTTCTAGGTACTTCTCAATCCCAATGGAGTTGTAGAGAGATGCAACAGAACCAGAAAGGAAACTTACCTTTTAGTTTTTAGGGACATATAGTGGATACTATGTCTTATGTCCTAAATAAAATTCCATCAAAATCTGTACCTAAAATGCCTCATGAGCTTTAGCATGATACCAATCTGAATATATGATGCTTGAGGATTTGGGATTGTTTGGACCATGCTAAAAACATGGATGCAAGTAAGTCACACTAGAGAGTGCTACTTCATTGGATATGTAAAGAATGAATATTGTATACAACTTTATGATTCTGAGACTTAAAAAGGTATTTGTTTCCAAAGATGTCAGAATTCCTTAGAAGTCAAGAAAGTAATGAAGTTATGGAACTGATTGAGTCTAGCGAATGAAGTTCCCACACTAGAAACTGAAGAGATAACTGAATATGACACAGTTGTACCCCTTATAAAGAGTTCTAGGGTTGTAAGACAACATGAAAGGTATTGATTCCATGTATCAAAAGAATCTAACGATGATCCGACTTCATATGATGAATCATTGGGTGATCATGACATGGATAATTGGATGCTAGAAATATGCTAGAAATGATGTCTAAGATAGACTCCATGCACAAGAATGGTGTATGGACCTTCGAAGATCCACCTAAAGGGAACATACCCATTGGGTGCAAATGGATCTTCAAGAGAAAGAGAGAACTTGATGGGAAGGTAAAGACCTTCAAAGCATGACTCATAGCCAAGGGATACACACTGAGAAGAGGCATCGATTATGATGAGACATTCTCTCATATCGACATACTTAAATACATCAGGGCATTGCTAGTTACTGTTGCACATCTTGACTATGACATCTGATAGATGGATGTTAAGACAATATTCTTCAATGGATACCTCGAAGAAGATATCTATATGGAGAATCCCCATCGCTTCATAGCTGAGGAAGGCAAAGTATGCAAGCTAAAGAAATCTATCTATGGGCTCAAACTAGCTTCTCGTAGTTGGAACATCCAATTCGATGAAACCATAAAGAGTTATGATTTAATTCAGAATTTGAATGAACCATGTGTATACAAGAAGCTTAGTGGGTGTGCCATCACATTCATTGTGCTTCATGTAGATACATCCTTATCACTGTCAATGATATATGGATGATGATCGGTGTTAACATCTAGTTGTCCCATACTTCTCATATGAAAGATCTCGGAGAAGCCTCTTATATCTTGGGTCTAAAGTTGTTTAGAAACAAAGATGAATGGGTATTGGGACTATCACAACAAGGAGTTATAAAGAATATTTTGTAAATATTCATTATGGATAATTCCAAGAAAGCCTAACTTCCCTTAGGACATGGTATTCACCTAACTAAAGGGATGGCTCCTCAAACTTTTGAGGAAAACAAATCCGGCCGGATGCCCTTATGCATCGACTATAGGAAGCTTGATGTATGCCATGATGTTACAAGACCAGACATATGCCATGTAGTGGGATTGATAAGCCATTACCAATCCTTCTATGGAGAGAAACACTGGACTGTAGTGAAAAGCATCCTCAAGTACCTGATGAATCTCCATTTCATCTCCTTTATTCTATCATTTTGGCCTTGAAAACCCTAGCTAATGCATGCAAATATCATTAATTTTTACAACATAGCATTCATCATTTACTGTATTTATTGTGTAAATAATACAGTTTTTAATGCTAAATTATAGAATAAAGAGAAGAAAAGAAAAAAGAATAAAATATCGAAGATATTTTATGACCCTAAACCCCGAGACCAAGTCAAGAATTGAGTTGGTCTACAAGGAATAAAGTAGGGGGAGACAAGGGCCCAAAATACAATAAAAATCTAATTCTTTTATTCATTATTTATTCATTTTTGATACCTATTTTATTCTTTATTATTTATACATCAAATAAAGAGTTGAGTTTGTACAAAAAGAATATATAGTGTTCATTTTATACGCAAAATAAAAAGTCGTAAACCAAATTTCACAGATCCATATCTTTTAAATAAAACTCAAAATATATCAAAATCATCTCTAATTGTATATAACTTTTCATAAGCTATTTAATGGAGGTGGTTTCATATTTTTTGGAGTTACGGTGTGAAAGTTAGGTTTTGGACCCTCATTGTATAGTAAATCCGAATAAAATATTCAATTTATTCATTCTTTATTATTTTTGTAAATTCATATTTTTAGAATTTTGTAATTATTATTCATAACATATATACATATTGAATTAAAATAAAACCAAAGAGAAAGTGCAAAAACAATAAGTCTATATCAATGCATAGATAAAATACCTATGTTGATACTTGTATATAAATAAAAGGGGATTTCATTCTTTCATTCTTTATTCTCTTATATTTTTATTAGCTTGTAAATATTATCTATATTCTATTAAAAATATAAACCCAAAAATAAAACCTAATAAAACATATTAAAATAAAATAATGTATATAAATCATAGATAAAATACCTATAAGTATACCTATATAATTTATATACCTATTTATTTAAGTGTAGAAATATATCACAAAAATAAAATAAAAATATATTTATACACCTAAAAATAATTTATAAATATATAAAATAAAATAGTAAAATAATAAAATAAAACATATAAAATAAAAATAAAATAAGCCAAAATATAGATGAATATACCTATAAATATACACTTAAAAATTAACTACTAATAAATAACACCGAAAAATAAATAAAAGTCATAATAAGATACCAAATAAAATAATAAACATTGTTTATTTTATATTCAAAAATTAGTAAAATTGATTACTATTTTTAGTTAATTAAATAAGAATAATACGACATGTTTTGTCGCCTAACGGCCTGCGTGGACCAATCCCATTATAGGGAATGTTGACCGCTTGTCAACTGTCCCCTCAACGCTCTGACCCGTTAGAGTTGTCTTTTCTTGCCTTATCCCCCATTTTTCATGGTTGATCCATCGATCGAACGTCTTCGATCCCTTCACGGGATTTGCTCCTTGGTCATCATAGATCCACGCCAGCTACTTCAGTCCATTGTACATAGCTTGCATTCCTTCCAATCGGCCGGTTAATAAGGGTGTCTCGCCATGTTTATAATAGCTCCATCTTCTCCTCCGTCCAATTTTGGTCATCTCCAAGCCCTAAAGCCTCCACATCTTGGCCAAAGCGCATATCCTCATGACAGGGGAGTCCCCTGAGGTGTTGGAAGCTTGCGGAGGAGGAGGTGCGCCCAAGGCCGTCGTCGCCGGCAACCTTTGCTCCCTGGCCAAAAGCCAGGTATGAGCTGTGCATTTTTACTCTTTCTAGATAGATTTTAATTATGTATTTCCTTTCATGCATCTATATTAGCTTGTAGATCTTAGTTTTGGCTAAATAATCCCTAATCATAGTTTGCTAGAGCTAGCTCCGACGAACCTTGTTCCACTGTCTCCTCCCGTTCCTCGACCCACTTTCCACCCCATCGCAAAGCCCTTCCAGTTCTCCACACTTCGTCACACTTCATCATCCCAGATCACCCTTTGATCTGGCCTACCGTGCTCCTTTCACCACCCTCGCTGGAGCACACCTCCGTTCCCCATACCCTTGCCCATTCCTCGCCTAATCGGGTCGAGGCAGTTTGCCCTTGATTCGTGTTCTTTTCTATGCAGGTTGCTCAATTCATCGAAGGTTCCCAGGACCCCCTTCTTCCTCGATCTCGCCAGACCTCTCCATAGGGTCCTAGACCTTCTAGCAACCATCACTAGTTGCGGATGTCCTTGTCGGGCATGTAGAGCCATAAAAGATCGGAGAAAAATGCTGGTGGAGGGAGTAATCGACGAACAAGCTCGGGGAAGACGAGTTCTTCCCCTGTTTTTCATAAGGAGCAGTCACCATCCGATCTGAGGAGGAGCCCCAAATCAACCTGCAACCGTCCGATCTCTGGAGCTAGCACCGTAGGATCCTCGTGTGATCGTGATCGTTGAAGTCGAAGCGTCATCAGCTCTTCTAGAGGCAACGCGTGGCAAGTGGATGAAGCTTGACCGTCCGATGGTGCGCGTGTATGGGTAAATTGCACACATGCCCCATACCTTTTTTGTATTTACTTTAGTTCTATAAATAAAATATAAAGTTTAAACTAAAGTGGAAATTTTGTGAATATTCTCTTGCATTTCTTGTAATTACATCTAGGTCCATTCCACTTCACCTCACGTGCCGTCCCACGTGAGGCAGAAAATTTGCATATAGACCCCTGGTGTTTTTGTAATTGTTAAAAGTCCAATAAAAGTTTAATTACATTATATATTTTTTTGGCAAAATTACAGAGAGCCCCCTGGCATTTATTTTATTTGCAAAAATGCCCCTGCTAGGACATATATTTTTGTGTATTTGCTCTATTTGTTAAAATATCTAACGTACTCCCAAAAATCCATAAAAATAGGATGAAATGCCTGCTGCTATGTACATTTATGCCCATATCTTTATTTGCATTTTTGAGCATTTTAATCATTTATCAAAAATCAAAAGGAGCCTGATTTTGTACCGTCTAAATTAAAAAATACCAAAAAACATAAAAAATGTGTCTAAAAATTCCAAAAAAATATTTATAGTATATTTTATCATATTTTAATTACAGACCAAAAATCAATCAAAATGGAAAAAGAAAACCTTAAAAAAATTTAAAAGCCCCAAAATCTTTTATAAAAATGTAAAAAATCATTAAAAAATCTAAAAATTTGTTTTTCTATTTTATTATTTCTTTATATA